>CM056049.1:29313946-29913946 GCA_029574335.1 Rana kukunoris | reverse complement strand
TTTTCAAATTTATTTTTAAAACAGATCACATCCTAGTGATCTCCATCGACGTCTAAAAGCATTGCTGGTATGATTAGAGACCCTGGGCCGAGTAGCTGAGGCGATCGTTTTATGTTGCCGAATATTCGCGAATGCGTTCTCTGCCCTTCTGTGTTTTGTGTATAAAAAAAAAAAAAATTAGCTTTAGTTTAGTCATATAAGTTTGTGTAAGTAGAGTTAGTGTTTAGTGCCTATTAGTTTAGTAATCCAGGAAATGATCTCCGTTTTCGCGTGTTGACGAGAATTTCGCAATCAATTTCGCATTCGCACTAGCGATATTAACGAATATTCGCGAATATTCTTCTATATATTCGCGAAATATCGCGAAATCGAATATGGCGTATTCCGCTCATCACTACCAATCAATACCAACTCCTAGAAGCTTTACCACCTCAATTTCAATCAAAAGTTGTATTAAATCATTTTAAGCAAACAGAATTCCCGTCAAAGCTCTGTCCCCGTCTCCTAGGGCCGCCATCAGGGGGATACAGGGGCATTACACCTGTAAGGGGCCCGATAATCCCCAGGGGCCCCGGCTGAACCCCCTCCTGTTTTTTAAATAAAAAAAATATATATTTTTTTGCTTTACACCTGTAAGGGGCCAGATGTTCCCCAGAGCCCCTTACAGGCCCGGCTGAACCCCCTTCCATTTTTTAAATAAAAAGAGATACACTTGTTTTTTTTCATCAGCACTCTGCTTCAGGGGGGCCCTGCCTAAAGCTGTGTAAGGGGCCCCAAAATATGTGATGGCTGCCCTGCCATCTCCCTACGTTTTCATTGCGTCACATGACCTTCCAATGAGATAATCGGCCGCACTGACACAACATGGTCGACTGTTGTCACCATCAGGAAAACCCGCCTGGAGAAATACTATGAAGCCATCACCGGTGTGCAAGATCTTCAGTGATGATGCTATTAGAGCTGGATTTAGGTGAAGTTCACACCTTTGCATTTTTCACCTTTGCGCACACTTTTCTGATACACACAATAGTGCTCTGCCCATAGGGTGTGCCAGGGCACCACCCTGAGAAACACTATGAAGCCATCACTGGTGTGGGAGATCTGCAGTGATGATATCAGAGCTGGATTTAGGCTAGGTTCACACCTTTGCATTTTCACCTTTGCGCACGCTTTCCCGCTTCACCCAATAGCGCGTTGCGCATAGGGTGTATCCATAGGATGTGCCAGGGCTGGTGTGCGAGATCTGCAGTGATGATGATATCAGAGCTGGATTTAGGCAAGGTTCACACCTTTGCGTTTTCACCTTTGTGCATGCTTTCCTGATACACACAATAGCGCTCTGCCCATAAGGTTGTGCCCGCAGGATTCCCCCTGCCTCCCTTCTCCCCCTGGAGTTCTGCCAGCTTCCCTCCTCTGTTCTCAGGAGTGGGGCAGGAGCTGGTTAATATTTCATTAACCAGCATTTATTTTCTAAATGAACACAGTGAGTGACCTATATTGATCACTTCTGTCTACATTCTTAACTGAAGCCTATTAAACTACACTAAATTACCAAAAGTATTGGGACACCTGCCTTTACACACACATGAACTTTAATGGCATCCCAGTCTTAAGTACGTAGGGTTCAATATTGAGTTGGCCCACCATTTGCAGCTATAATGCTGCGTACACATGGTTCTAAAAAATTATGTTTTTTTTATGTCATTAAAAACGATCGTGTGTGGGCTTCAGAGCTATTTTCGGGTTCTGAAAAACTGGCAATTTTTTTTTTCGAACATGCTCTGTTTTTTCACAACGTTTTTAACGTTGTCGTTTTTAAGGTTGTAAAAACGGAAAATTGTATACTCACCTTTCCGTAATTTTCCTTTCCTGACGCATCTTCATGGCAGCACACACTGGGTTGTGACTCCGCCCCCACAACCTGACAGGATTGGTTAGCTATAAATTTGAAGGGGAGACGCCCTGCACCATTCTCTGTATATATCATCATAAAAAGGCAGGGTGGGCATCTGTGTGCTGCCATGAAGATGCGTCAGGAAAGGAAAATTACGGAAAGGTGAGTATACAATTTTCAGTTTTCCTGACGCATCCATGGCAGCACACACTGGGAAATAACTCGCCAGTCGGGAGGGTGCAAGAAAACAGTAATATTTATTCTTTATAGCGCTGAGGAATTGGCTCTAAGAACAGATCTGCCGAAGTCGACGGTAGCCAGGAGAGCAGAATTCACTCTGTAGTGAGAAATGAAGATGTGTTGGGAAGACCAAGTTGCTGCTCTGCCTATGGTTTCCGGTGAAGTCCCGCAATATGCTGCCCAAGAAGTGGCCTCTGCCCCTGTCGAATGAGCCCTAATGCCCTCTAGGAGTCGTAAGTTGCTGGATGGAATAGGTCTCTTTGATAGCTTTAACAACCAAGAGGTAATGGTACGGGAGGAAGCTGGCTGACCTCGTCTGCTTCTGTGTGGGATAATCAAGAGAGAATCCGTCTTCCTGAGATGTAGCTGTGACGTAACTGGAGATGGTAGACTTAACATCCTAGTCATGGGACTCACCCCTCTCATTAGTAAAAGACGGAAGGACGATGTCCTGATTATAATGAAAGGAGGAAAATACCCTTGAATAAAAATGGTCTGAGGGCTTCAGAACCACTCTGTCAGGGAAGAACACTAAATAGGGGTTCCGTAGTCATAAGTGCTTGTATCTCCGACGCCCTCTTAACTGAGGTGATAGCAATACGGGAAGCCATCTTCAGAGCTAGGTTCCACGGTGAGACTAAGTTGAATGGAGAAAAAGGTGGATTGGACAGGGCCTCGAGTACTACACAGAGATCCCCTGTTGGAAAGGCTGGCCTCCTAGGTGGTCTGATCTTACGTAGGCCCTGAGGAACAGAGTGACCGGATGATGAAGAGCCCATCTAGTACCCGCCATGGCTGAAAGGGCAGATACTTGCACCTTCAGGGTACCCGAGCCCGGGCCCTTGTTAAGCCCTGACTGAAGAAATTCAAGAATTTGAGATGGGATTCCAATCTCTTTGCTGCGATGACACGAACCTCTCCCAGATCCTAGTATAGGTGACATAAGTGGAGCTCCTTAGAGCTTGTACTAAGGTTGATATTACCTCCTGAGAGTATCCTAGTTCCCCTTACCTAGCCCTCTCAGCTTCAAAGCTGGCAAATGCAGCTTCTCTGGGCTGGATGGCAGAATTGCCTCTGATGTATGAGATCCCAGGTTACTGGAAGATGTATTGGAGGCCGCGTACCTAGTTGTAGCAGGGTCGTAAACCATGGCCTCCTCAGCCGGAACGGTATTAGTACAATAACCGTGGCTGAGGACTTCCGAAGTCGGGACAGGAATCTTGTAATCCGAGAAGTTGGAAGAAAAATGTACCCTAGCTCGCAGCTCCATGGAAGAACTAGGCAGTTTGTCCCTTCAGGTAATGGAAAGTGGGCTCTGGACAGGAACCTCTGACACTTGGAGTTCTTTGGTGTGGCCGCAAGGTCGACTTCTGGTACTCCACAAGTTTTCGTAAGAATGGAGAATACATTACCAATACGTTGGTTCAGGGACCATTCGTTGTTTGAAAGTGTCTCTCGGCTTAGGTAGTTGGCCAACAAATTCTGTGTTGCTGGGACGCATACTCCCCACAGATCTAACAGGTGCACTTGTGCCACTTCCATTATGGGCGAACTTCCTCCTAAAGCGTGCGACTCCTGATGCCCCCCTGTCTCTGGATACATGACACCGCTACTTGTTGTCCATCCTGATCAGGACACTCTTCCTCTCTAGAAGAGGCGCAATGGCCAGGAGGGCCTGAAAGGCTGCTCTGAGCTCTAAAATATTTGACACTATGCCCTGAGCCCGAAAGTGCCACTGTCCTTGGGCTACTCAGTCTAGATAGTGTGGACCCCATCACCCCTGGCTGGTGTCCGATGTTACTACTTCTGGACTTGGGGGAACTTTTGGAATGGACTCCCTGAGGTTGGACGGGTGTGTCCACCACCATACTAATTGCTTTACCCAGTTTGGAATGTAAATGGTTTGGAGTATTGACATTCTATTCCACTGCCTGAGAAAGGAGTTCTGTAAGACTCGCATGTGCCACAGGGGACACTGTATCAAGGGTATGGATGCTGACATGGACCCCAGGGTACTGAGGCAGGCTCTAACAGTTAGACGTCTGGATGATAGCAGAATTTGTATCTTCTGGAGCAAGGGCTTCAGCCTCTTTTGAGGGAGTTGCACCTGGTACAACCTGGTATTTTATTCTGCCCCTAGGAACACCCTGACTTGCCGAATACTCTGGGTGCTGAGGCGATGCCGAATGGGGGGCACCAAAATTGGAAATGGGATTGATCGATTGAGAACCGAAGGGACCTCTGGAAGGTAAGATGAACTGGGATGTGAAGGTAAACGTCCGAAAAATCTACAGATAGCATCCAGTCTCCCACGTCCACTGACAACAAAATGGACTGAAGGCTTTTCCAATCTGAGGGCCTCTATTTTGATCGTCTGTTGAACTTCTTTAGGTCCAAGACTGGACGTAGATCCCCGTTTTTTTTTGTACCAGAAATAAAGGGGAATAAAACCCCCTCCCTTTCTGGTGTGGAAGTACTTGGTAGGCTGGAATGTGTTCCCTGGCAATGTGCCCATGAATTTCCAATTGTGACCGGTCTTGATAGAGGATAGTGTTCATGGATCTGTTATACGAGTTGCCCATATCCGAGCGAATCTCTTGAGTCTGGTGCTCACCTGAGCTGGGTGGGCTGCCGGGGCGGTAGGATCTAACATCGCTGTACTTGACAGGAAGATCACGCCTGTAAGAGGGGCCCTTCTGGGGCTCTGGTTTCCTATCGGAGGGAATCAGCCCGGACTTTCCCCCGGTAACCTTGGAGATGGACGAGTCCATCTTTGTGCCGAATACACTTGAGCTGCCATATGGAATTTTGCACCAGTTGATTTTGACGCTGCCTTCGCTATCCAGGGTCTCAGCCATAAGGCTCTTCCCAGCCATGAAGTCGCCCCCTCAGGAGCCGTAAGCCAACTTAATTTTCCTGCAGGGAGGAGAATATCTTCCCCTGGTCGGCTCCTTCTAGAATGGAATTCTCAACATTAGCCGCCCATGCAGCGATAGTTTTAGCGACTGCCACCGTGGTGATAGCCGGCCTTCAAGCGTCTCCTGACGTGGAGCAGGCTTTCTTCAGTTCTATATTGATTTTACGATCAAGAGCGTCCCGGAAGGTAACTGCGTCTTCAATCAGTAGAGAAACATCTCTAGCGAGTCGCATTAAAGATGAATCGACCGTAGTTGCATTGATCAAAGAATTGATATTAGACTCCCACAAGGGGTACAATCTGCACACTTGTTGCTCATACTGGGCCGCTTATGCGATCCCCCCCACTTATTCTTTATGAGGTTTTCCAGCTCTTCGATGAAGGGAAATGATTCAGGACCCCCTTTTCAGCACCGGAAATATTTCTGAACCTTCAGAAGTTCTGCCATAACCTCCTCCCAGCCGATCGCTTCCTTGACTGAATGGGCAAATGGTTCAACTAAAAAGAGACAGTCCGACGCCTGCTCACACTCCTCATTCTTAGAGAGGGTTACTGCAGCCTGGCGTAACGGCCGGGCGATGTGCTTGGGGAAGGATCGCCCACATATGATCCCTGTGGCGATTCTCCTAGGAGCTCAGTATCTACTCTGGCCTCCGAATCCTTGGTTACTTCAATGAAGCACGAGCGGCAGGCAAATTCCCCTGGCAAGGCTGGCGGCCCGCTTATTTGGCAAACATTTGCCGTGGTGCGGGTAAGATAGCTCTGTCTGGGATGAAGGTAATCATCTGCGGTGGGACCGACTATGACGGGAGTGGCTGTGACGCGAGCGGCTATGCCTTGATTGAAGAAATCAAGAGGGTAACCTTGAGCGACTTCTTGCGCCTTTTGCCGGAAGCATTGCTAGAATCTCCCTCTGTGCCGCAAACTTGCGTCTCTCGACCCGATAGGGCTACCAAAACTGTAGAGTCAGTGGCCAGGCTCTCTTTTTTGTCTCCCCTCTACTTACCACCTTCTGGACGGCCTCTATACCTGGTCAGCTGATTGTGGTCTGCGAGGGCAGTGGCCCCCATGAGGATAGCAGAGAGACAGCCCGAAAAGGTGGGAAAAAAAGAGAGAAGGGAAAACATTACAATATCCGAGACTCTCGGCAATAAACACTGTTTTATATATTCAACATTTATTTAATTTTACCATTGCTGCCTATAGGCCCACTGGGGAATCTTTTTCTTTCAAACATTACAATATGTTCCCCCCAACATTTCTATTTATTAAATGAATATAATAATTTTATATACATATATCTATCCTTTTTTTTGGGATTATATTAATTGTTTAATTATGGATATACTTTCTCCTATGGTATGTTATAAATTAATATATAAATGTATTATATCTTCTATCCTATTTGTTCCTTTTTTTTTGTGTATGTAATCAATTAGCCCAGGCTGATCTGGGACATGCCTGCACACACCAGGTGCAATCTTCACTCTGAGTAGAGCAGAGCAGCAGGGCGGCAGCCAGAACTACAGAGCAATAGGACTGTTTCTTTATTTTTTTCCTTTTTTTCTTTTTAATGACGCACGCATGCGCAGAAGCGCCCCCCTCGCCCGGCGCCATTTTAGAAGAGGGCAGAGGAGACAGGCGGCGTCATCACTGAGCTGCGCGCATGTGCAGAGCGCCAAGGGGTACGCAGCGGTGACCCCGAGAGTATGGGGTGTCAGAGGAACCACAGGGCTCAGCAGAGCTGAGAAAAAAACAACAGGCAGACAAAGGTACAAAACGGACTAACCTTAGGTGGTAAATGTAATGATACAAATACCTTTGTGGAAGCACACACTGCACTGGAAGGAAAGACAGAGCGAAAGTGGGGGCCACTGCGAGATTTGAAGCTTCTTTAAAGCTTGCTACAGATGCCAGTATAATTCCAAAGCCCCTGAGACCACCAGAACGGGGTTCCCACCATAAAGCTCATTTAGAGACTGTACAGGAGGGACTTCCAAACAGGAGAGGCTGAACCTGCTGGGGCGATTTGCGGTAAGAGGCATGCTTCTTGCTTGTTCGTCCAATCTTGTCAGGTGAGGATAAAAAAAGAGAATGGTGCGGGGCGTCTCCCCTTCAAATTTATAGCTAACCAATCCTGTCAGGTTGTGGGGGCGGAGTCACAACCCAGTGTGTGCTGCCATGGATGCGTCAGGAAAAATGGTTGTGTGTGGGCTTTAACGACGTGAAAAGCCAGCGCATGCTCAGAAGCTTATGAGACGGGAGCGCTTGTTCTGGTAAAACTACCATTCGTAATGGAGTAAGCACATTCATCACGCTGTAACAGACTGAAAAGCGCGAATCGTCTTTTACTAACAGGAAATTAGCTAAAGCAGCCCCAAGGGTGGCGCCATCCGAATGGAACTTCCCCTTTATAGTGCTGTCGTACGTGTTGTACATCACCGCGCTTTGCTAGAGCATTTTTATTTCACGATCATGTGTAGGCAAGGCCATTTTTTTTAGAACCCGAAAAACTATTGTGTGTACGCGGCAGAACAGCTTGAACTCTTCTGGGAAGGCTGTCCACAAGGTTTATTAGTGTGTCTGTGGGAATGTTTGACCATTCTTCCAGAAGTGTGAGGTCAGGCACTGATGTGGACCAGAAGACCGTCTAATTCTTCCCAAAGGTGTTCTATTGGGTTGTGAGCCAGTTAAGTTCCTCCACCTCAATTTCCCTCATTTATGTCTTTATGGGCCTTGCTTTCTGTTCATTTTTTGTTTCTTTTTTATTATTTTTTATACCTATTATGATTCTTTATTTGATTATTTCACCCTTCATTTATTTCATGTTTCCAATGTTGTTCACACTTTCAATGTGTTTTAATACACTCGTATTGTATCTTTCATCACTATTATCTCATCACGGCTAAAGATGCATAAAAGCTTCCATCTTGCTTTATATTCCTCCACCTTATGACAGGCAAAATGCATCAGAATATGTGGTTTGGAAGAGCCATGTAGGTTGTAATCGATACAAGAACGAGTACTTTTAGTAGTTGACACAGACCTCAGACACCCCGCCTCTCTTTTTCTGCAGTACTTCTGTGGGAGTAAGCTTGGGCTGAGGGGCGTGGCCAATACTTAGCTCTGCCAGTACAGAGCACTGCAGTGTGAGAGCAGAAAGCAGCATTTTTTCTAACAGTTAAAGATATTATAGAGCATTTCCAGGCAAAATTCAGCGTGGGACTTCCATTGAGCTTCAAAGGAAAAGCTTGGTAACACAAACAATCAGTAAACATATAATATCAGGTTATGTCCTCTAGGTCAGGGGTCTCTAACTGGTGGCCCTCCAGCTATTGAGAAACTACAAGTCCCATGAGGCATTGCAAGGCTGAAAGTTACAAGCATGACTTTTTGTAGTTTTGCAACATCTGGAGGGCCGCCATTTTGAGACCCCCTGCTCTAGGTGTTTGTGTGACTTTCAGAAGGCTCCATAAAAAGTAAAAAGTGTCCAGAAGTTCCATATCCCATTTCCAAGTACTCAAACATTCTGGTGCTCAGAAAAAAAGAAGCATCTCTCAGTGCCGGCGGCCTGGCACGGGTAGTTTTTGGCATGAGGCTCACCGTGCAGAGGACCAGTGAGAAAAGCTGGCCAGCTCCTCCACCAACACTTACCCCTTTTCCACCTGATGTCCTATTTATTACTAGCTAGTGCTCATTGCTTGTAATTCTTCTTTGACTCTTCTTGAACTCTGTGAGCTGCTTAAGGACCTTTGCCAGGCTATAGAGTTCAGGAAACCACTGACATTTTTTTTTTTTCGATTTTTCCACTGCTTTTTACATTCAACAAAGGGAAACCCACGCTGGGCTCCATCCGTGTAAAATGTTAATAAAGCATAAAGGAGTCTTTTAGAAGCTGATCTTTTTCCTGATGTTTTCCGCAAAGAAGCAATTGAAACAAAAAACAAAAAAACAAAAAATGAAAAAAATGGAAGCAAAACACTGCCTATTACAGAGACTATGTGCGACTCATTATTTTCTTGTATGTAGAAGAGAATCATCATCGACTTACATCCGCTCCCACCTTTCATATTCTTATCGTTCTACAAGCTGTCATCGGCACGCTTAATGAGTTCTAGAAGACATCCTCCATTAAATGCGCTCAAAGTATTTGTTTTCCATGACACCGGAGAGATAATTGTTGTGTTCGTGTAAATAATACACAGGAAATCTCCATAAACCTCTCTGTGTCTATTTCTGCTATTTGTGTATTTGTAGGTGTCTCATACTTTACTCTGCTGCACAGCATGCTGGAAAATGGCTATACACAGTATAATCTACCAGTCCACTCCCTTCCTTCTGCCCTTCCTTTCTAATTGTCTCTCCCTCCTCTATCCCTCAATTTCTTTATCTTTCCTTATTTTCTACCTTTTTTTCTCTTTTCCTTCTTCCTTCCTTACCTACCGCTCACATTTCCTATTTTATTTACTCTCTCTCCCTTCCTTTCTTTTTTCCTTCCTTCTCCCTTACTCTTTCCCTTTATTTGTTTCTTTCTTACCTTTCTGTTTTCCTTCTTCCTTTCTTTCCTCCCACTCTTATTTTCTATTTTATTTTCTCTCTCCCTTCCTCTTTTCCTTTCTTTTTTCCCTCCCCTTTCCCTTTCTATATCTTCCTTTCTTTTTTCTTTCCTTCCTCTTTTTCTTCTTTTTTTTCTTATCATCTTCTCTTTGCCCTTTCCTTCTACCTTTCTTTCTCTTTACCTTCTTCCTTCCTTTCCTCCCTGTTGTATTTCGTATTTAATTTCTTCTCTCTCTCTTCCTTCCTTCCTTCCTTCCTTCTTTTACCTTACTCTCTACTTGTTTTCTTACTTTCTTTTTTTTCCTACCATTATTTCTCTTTTCCTTCTTCCTTCCTTGCATCCCGCTCGTATTTCCTATTTTATTTACTCTCTCTCTCCCTTCTTTTCTTCTTTACTTACTTCTTCTCCCTTATTCTTTCCCTTCATTTCTTTTTTTCTTACCTTTCTCTTTTCCTTCTTCCGTCCTTTTCTCCGACTCATATTTCATATTTTATTTTCTCTATCCATTCCTCTTTTCCTTCCTTTTTTCCCTCCCTCTCTTCCTTTTTTAAATCTTCCTTCCTTTTTTCTTTCCTTCCTCTTTTTTTCTTTTCTTCTTATATTCTCTTTGCTCTTTCCTTCTACCTTTCTATCTCTTTCCCTTCTTCCTTTTTTTCCTCCCTCTTGTATTTCCTATTTTAGTTCCTCTCTTGCCTCCTTTGTTCCTTCTTTCTTCTCCCTTACGCTCTCCCTTAATTTTTTTAATTTCTTTGTTTTCTACCCTTTTCTCTTTTCCTTCTTCCTTCCTTTCCTCCCACTTGTATTTCATATTTTATTTCCTCTCTCTTCCTCTTTTCCGTTCTTTTTTTCTACCTCTCTCCCTTTTCTATATATTCCTTCCTCTTTTCTTTCCTTCCTCTTTTTCTTCTTTTCTTCTTATCTTCTCTTTGCCCTTTCCTTCTACCTTTCTCTTTTCCTTCTTCCTTCCTTTCCTCCCTCTTGTATTTCCTATTTTATTTTCTTGCTCTTCATTCCTTTTTCTACCTTACTCTCTCTTTTCATGTTTTTCTTACTTTCCTACCTACCATTATTTCTCTTTTCCTTCTTCCTTCCTTACCTCCCACTCGTATTTCCTATTCTTTTCCTTTTTCTCCCTTTTTTCCTCCCTCTACCTTTTCTATATCCTCCTTCCTTTTTTTTTCCTTCCTCTTCTTTTTTCTTTTCTTCTTACCTTTCTTTGCCCTTTCCTTCTACCTATCCTTCTCTTTCCATTCTTCCTTTATTTTCCTCCCTCTTGTATTTCCTCTCTCCCCTCATTCGTTCCTTCTTCTCCCTCACTCTCTCCCTTCATTTTTTCATTTCTCTTTTCCTTCTTCCTTCCTTTCCTCCCACTCGTATTTCATATTTTATTTCCTCTCTCCCTTCCTCTTTTTCTTCTTTTCTTCTTATCTTCTAGTTACCCTTTCCTTCTACCTTTCTTTCTCTTTTCTTTCTTCATTCCTTTCCTCCCTCTTGTATTTCCTATTTGATTTCCTCTCTCCATTCCTTCCTTACTCTCTTCCTTCCTTCTTCTTCTTCTCCCTTAATTTCTTTCTTTCCTTTCTTGCTTCCTCTTACCTACTTTCCTCCATCTTATTCTTATTTCCTCCCTCTCTCCCATCTCTATATCTTCCTTCCTCCGTTTATTCCTTCCTTCTTTTCTCAATTTCTCGCTACCTTTTCACTTTTCCTTCTTCCTTCCTTTCCTCCCTCTCATATTTTCTATTCTATTTTCTCTTCACCCACTTTCCTTACTTCCTTCTTCCCTTCCTTGCTCCCTTCTATATATCTCCCTTCCTTCCCTCCATAATCAAGCAGAATAGAAGGGAAGTAGAATTGAGGACTTTGGCAGCAACTAGTGTGGATATTTTAAAGGTGCGGACCAGGAACATTTTCAAGAGCATAGTTTACTTTATAATCTCACAAGTTGTGGCCCCCAGGGTTGGCTTATTGGTGACAACTGACATGGAGACATGAGTGCAAATTTGTTCTGATTTGATAGACAAACCATGGTCAAGCAAAAAAAAAAAACAATAGCAGGGGCAGACGATTTTGGCCTTAACTAACAAACCAATCATGCTACAAGGAATGTAGAATGGGCAGAACCAGAATAGAATAATTAAAACATAAAAGAATCCACTATACATTTTTTTGCACTTTGCTGAATATATTTGCCACTTTGCTATCAGAAACACACTTTAGCATTCAGCTGCATTTTCCATGGACACCACTAGATGGCAACATGACTGGCCAGAGAAGGTGGGTGCCAACCTAGGGAATAAAGTGGGAGCTGCCAGTTTAAATGTATCAATTTTTAATTTTCTACAGGATATGTGTGTCTGACTTTATACCGTACAGGAGGTTTATTGAAGTCACTTCAGCTATCTTATGAGGACTGTAAACCTGGATTTATGAAGATATTATTTTGGAAAATTTAACTTGGTATAATATGCTATCTTTTATCACAATTATACCGCTGACAGGTTGGGTTTTTCTGCTTAATATTTCTGAGCGATTCCCCGAGAGATGAAAAGTCTAATAATTATATCAACTTTCCCGGTCCTCATTCTTCAAGTTATTCTCGACACTTTATTAGTTTAAATCTATCTCTCTGATGGGGATGCAGTTTTTTTTTGTTCTCGGTTATATTTCCTAGCACACGTCGTAATTATACAAATTTTCATTTTCTGTTTTCACGTTTTCATTGAAAACAAGGACTGAACGCATACTTTTCACAAGTCAACAGCTTGACTTGCTGTATCACAGGAGCGCGGCCACAAGGACTACACACAATGCAAGAGAATCCTTGCGGGGAGGACCAGAGACAGCCGCCGAGGGACCCCAGAAGAGGATGATCGGGGGCACTCTGTGCAAAACGAGCTGCACAGTGGAGGTAAGTATAATAAAAATTCCTTTACAACCCTTTTAAGTGGTTAAGAAGGAATTAGTTGAGATCTGAATGTATAGACAGCCTGAATGTACCCAAGATGATTGATCTGTTATAGCCATTAGCAATAATTACTGTATTCTCCCGGTGGGAATACAATGGCTCGGCAGGAGGGATTCCCCTGTCAACACTGTCTGTGTTGATGGGGGAATTGAGAAAAAAAAATTGCTCAGTCTATGGCAGGCTTTACAGTTATATTATAGCTTGCTGTACTATTTATTTGGGTGTTGAGTTTTAGTTTTGCCTTTTGGTGTGGGGGCCTAAAAAATTTAAACCTGTATGTAGATAGGGAGTTCCGACATACATGACCTGCATACCCGTTCCAAAGTAATGAAGTCTGAAGCCTCGTACACACGACAGGCTTTCCCGTCGAGAAAACTGCAATGAGAGCTTTTGGCCGGGAAAACCGGCCGTGTATATGCTCCATCGCAGTTTTCCCGACCGAGATTCCCAGCGGTTTTCCTTTTCTTCTTTCCTTCCTTCTTCTCCCTTACTCTCTCCCTTCATCTCTTTCTTTCTTTCCTACCTTTCTCTTTTCCTTCTTCCGTCTTTTCCTCCCACTCGTATTTCACATTTTATTTTCTCTATCCCTTCCTCTTTTCCTTCCTTTTTTTTCCTCCCCCTCTCTTCCTTTTCTATATCTTCCTTCCTTTTTTCTTTCCTTCCTCTTTTTTTTCTTTCTTCTTATCTTCTCTTTGCCCTTTCCTTCTACCTTTCTTTCTCTTTTCCTTCTAGATTTTTTCCTCACTCTTGTATTTCCTATTTTATTTCCTCTCTTCCCTCCTTCCTTCCTTCCTTTTTCTCTCTCTTCATTTTTTCTTTCTTTCTTTCCTACCGTTCTTTCTCTTTTCCTTCTTCCTTCCTTTCCTCTCACTCGTATTTCATATTTTATTTCTTCTCTCCCTTCCTCTTTTTCTTTTTTTTCCCTTCCTCTCTCTTTTTTCTATATCTTCCTTCCTTTTTTCTTTCCTTCCACTTTTTTTTTCTTATCTTCTATTTGCCCCTTCCTTCTACCTTTCTTTCTTTCTTTTTTCCTTCCTTTCCTCCCTCTTGTATTTCATGTAGCGCTGATATTCTCCCATGTTGATGTGTGTTTGTATACTTTAATAAAACGTCTATGGACATTGCTATGTTTGAGTATTTGGAGCCATCTAGTGACTAAATACTGGTAATGCAGATATGTTTTTCCTGAAAGAAGCACAAAAGACTAGACAGGAAGTGACTGTTGTTTTGGGAGGAGGAGGCTGACCTTTTTCACCCAGGAGGTTTGGTCACCTACCCATGAACACCTTCTTGAGCAGTGCATGCTGGGTAGGAGATAAAAGGAGCCAGAGCAGCCATTTTAGCTCTCTTGGGATCGTGTGGCCTGCCTGAGAGGACCTGTGGGGAGACGGTGGCCGGATTACAGAGACCCAGAGACACTCATGCGAGCATCAGAGGACCAGATCCATCCAGCGGAGTTAACCTGAGTGATTGGCCCAGCTGACGGAGAAGCAAGTTGCAGTCACGGGACAAAAGTTACCACACAGAGCCTCTATTCAGTGGGTGAGCGGGTCACGGCCCACAGTTTGTTAAATTTCACATGCAGTTAGACTCATATACAGGCCTCACTGGGAATTATAGTTCCACGAAGGAGCAGAGCAACTGACACTGGGAAGGCTTGAGCCCTATCTACCTTGATGTCTCAAGCAATGTTAAAATAGTTGTTACAGCTACACCAGGAGCATTTTCACTTTAATTTAACTCACCAAAACTGTGGATTACAAATTACAAGGAGCCACTTTAGCTAGCAAAGAAAAGAAGATCCAGGACTAGACATGTGCAGACTGGAATATTTTGTTTCGTTTTTTCGTTTGGAAAATAAATTTATTTAGTTACTCCCGAAAATCATTTTGATTTATTTAGTTTTTCGTTGGGGAATAGCTTCCGTCCGAAAATCCAATAATACTTGGTTTCTGTCGAATGGTTAAAAGAATATTCGACGGAACGTCGAATCTTTTTGGTTGCTGGTGAATGATCAAAAGAATATTTGACGGAACGTCGAATCTTTACGTCCCATAAATCAAAATCTATTCTCTGTAATGTCGAATCTATTATTTCTATTGTGTCGAATCTTTTCTCTATAATGTCGAATCTTTTCTCTATGATGTCAAATCTTTTCCCTATAATGTCGAATCTCTCTAAATATAATTTTTACCGCAACTAAAACGAAAATAAAGCATTTTTTATGTCGGATTTCGTTTCTTGCACTTTCGTTATCGTTTGTTAAAACGATAATGAAAAAAAACAGATTTTCGGACGAAAATTAATTCTAACGAAAACAAATGCACATGTCTATCCAGGACTAAGTACTTTAAGTGAGATCTCACACATAGCTTATAAAGTAGGGGGAGCTCCCAGTTATAAACCTATATATATAAACAAATTGTTTATATTGAAATCCATTGTGCTGTCGTCTTACGTTGGGATGACAGCACAATTACTGTAATCACTTGTTTGCATATTCTACAGTAAAATATATCTCTGGTTAAGTATCCAGTTGTTGTGGCGTATTGTTTTCTCCCACCAGGTGCAGTCAGTGGATCCTGGGGTGGCAATACAGGTATTTTAGTACTGTCTTACATTGTATTGTATTTCATTGCATCACAGCTGTGCCAAGGGGATGGAGCCAAGTTAGTGGGGTTTATTGGTAGAGTGCAGGCCCAAATCAAGCCAGCAGCTCCTTCGGGGGTCAGTGCTACATTCATATTTTATTTCCTCTCTCTCTCCATTCCTTCCTTCTTCTCCCTTACTCTCTTCCTTTATGTCTTACTTTCTTTCTTTCCTTTCTCGCTCCCTCTTACCTTCTTTGCTCCATCTCATTCTTATTTCCTCCCTCTCTCCCGTCTCTATATCTTCCTTCCTCTTTTTATTCCTTCCTTCTTTTCTTAATTTCTCTCTACCTCTCTCCCTTCCTTCCTTCCTTCCTTCTTCTCCCTTCCTACAATTTTTTCTCTTTTCCTTCTAAAATAAAAAAAAATGAAATACAAAAAATGCTGCCATCAGCCTTTCTGAGGGGGCGCTTTATTTTGTAAGTGGGGATTACTTGCTCCTGGAGCTCCACTTTAACCACTTAAGACCCGGACCAATACGCTGGTAAATGACCCAAGGTGTTTTTGCGATTCGGCACTGCGTCGCTTTAACAGACAATTGCGCGGTCGTGCGACGTGGCTCCCAAACAAAATTTGCGTCCTTTTCTTCCCACAAATAGAGCTTTCTTTTGGTGGTATTTGATCACCTCTGCGATTTTTATTTTTTGCGCTATATACAAAAATAGAGCGACATTTTTGAAAAAAAAACACTATTTTTTACTTTTTTAGTCAAACATTTAGGCCAAAATTTATTTAGCCACATGTCTTTAGTAAAAAAAAAAAATCGCAATAAAAAAAAATAGCTACCTAGCGGGAACAGCGACACTAATACAGCGATCAGAAAAATGATCGCTTAGTGATGCTGGCAATAGGGAGTGAAAGGGTTAACTAGGGCGGTGATCAGGGGGTTAAAACTTTATTAGGGGGGTGGGGGGGGCTATCCTGAACCTAACACTAAATGATTTTACACTGCCTGTCACACTGACACTAAATGCAGTGATTAGATCACTGCATTCAGTGACACTGTGACAGGGGGGGTGGGGGGGCAGATCGCAAGGGGTTAAGTATGCCTATGTGAGTGTGTGTCAGTGTAGTGTTGGTGCACACTTACTGTGAGGTGTTTCTCCCATCGCAGCGGTTGGAAATACCGCTGCGATGGGAGATTACATCACTTCCCCCTTCCTGTGTTTACACAGGAGGAGGAAGTGACAGAAGGGGGAGCGCGCGCATTGGCTGGGAGCGATCGCGGGGGGGCGGGTAAACACCGACATCCGCCCGCTCGTCCCGGATCGCTCCCGGAGCCAGGGGGACCCCCGCACGCCGCGGAGGGGGTCCCGATGGGACCCCCGAACCGCACGAAGGCGGGGACGTAAATTTACGCCCTTGTGCCTGTACGAGCCATTCTGTGGCCGTATATGTGCGTGCGGGGGTCCTTAAGTGGTTAAAACCCAACTTTTAAATAAACACCTCTCAGCTGGAACATTATATTATTTTTCTCCATGTCCAAAGTAATCAATGTCCTCTAGATGCCTTCTAAGCTAGTGGTCTCTGGCGTGGCTTTAGCAAGTATTTCTCCTAAGAGCGCCTAATCCTGGGCTAAAGCATGTCAGAGTGTGTGTGCGCCCGCTCTCCAGTCCCACCAGCCCTTCGCGCTCTCTCCTCTCCTCACATCAACACTGCAATGCTGTTTACTAGATCAATATGATTCATGTCTCATTTCAAAACCTTAATCTTCTATGGGCCTCTGCAGCCATAAAAGTCACTTTGAAATATGAGTCATAACTTGAATAGTGGTAGTTTTGTGGTTTTGTTAGTAAATGTTCACAGGTCTCCTCTATTCTTTACTTTTATTTTAAGACAGAATCAATTTGAGTTTGAAATGGATGGAGTTTTAAGGGCCATCTATAGTGTGCTTAAACGCTTTTTTAGATATACGCTTGATTATTATTGATTACGCTTGAGTTGGATTAAAGCCCAACCTTTTTTTATTTGGTACCCTCGTTATTAAAGAATGTAAAAAATAAATAAAATACAACTCAGTTTTTGACTTTAGTCTGCTGTCATCATTGGTGTGCACAGCCTATTGCATTAAGCAGTGCGGCTGGTGCTCAAAATTTTGGGGGGGATGCTAACAAACGAAAAAAAAAAAACATCACTTGCAGCTACTGTGCCTATCAATTGCCACCACTGTGCCATTAAACGCAGCCACTGTGCCCATCAAACGCAGCCACTGTGCCCATCAAGCGCAGCCACTGTGCCCATCAAGTGCAGTCACTGTGCCATCAAACACAGATACTGTACCCATCAATTGCTGACACTGTGCCCATAAAATGCAGCGACTGTGCCAAACGCAGTCGCTGTCCCCATCAAGTGCAGCCACTGTGCCCATCAAATGCAGCTACTGTGTCATCAGGCGCAGCCACTGTGCCTATCAAACGCAGCCACTGTGCCATCAAATGCAGCTACTGTACCCATCAATTGCTGACACTGTGCCCATCAAATGCAGCAACTGTGCCCATCAAACACAGCCACTGTGCCCATCAAGCGCAACCACCATCCCCATCAAGCACAGCGACTGTCCCCATCAAGCACAGCCACTGTGCCCATCAAATGCAGCTACTGTACCTATCAAATGCTGCCAGTGTGCATCGACTGGCACTTACCTGTCTCGCAGCAGGTCAGCGGCGGTGTCCTGTACGCTCCTCGATGTCTTCTTCCGTCCTCTCTGTCAGGCATCCAAGCACAGCGCCTGACGTTTCAGCCAATCAGGTGACAGGTAACAGACCTGAGCACCTAAATGGCTGAGAGGCGGTTCAGTGTTAGCAAAAGCGAAGGAATTTGCTTTGGTAACACAACACTGAATGAACAATGAGTGCCCCTTATGGACGCACCACCACTTGCATTAAGGTGTGCACCCCAGAGCACAAACACAGTAGTCGGCGGTGTTGGTAGGGCAGAGATTGATATCCGTTTTTATTTTTAATATTTTTACAATTTTATTTTTTATTATTATTTTTTGCAATATTATTGTTTTACAATTTTTTTTTTTTTTTAGAAACCCTGTTGGGGGAATTTGGTGAAATATAAAGGGTCTAAACAGACCCCTGTTGTCTCATTTATGAGACAGAGAAAGGGACTAAAGACAGAGCTTTTCCAGTCCCTGCAACCCAGCAATGAGCTAATAGGAAGTGCTCTGTGTTGAGTGGCCTTCTGTTCATTCACAAAGGGAAGCTCAATCCGTGAAAAACGGGATGCTCCATGACCGGAAACAATATGATCTCACTTCTGCACCCACCCTACTTGCTTAGCCACTTCCCTACCATATCATGTCATATGATGTGCTGGACTTTGGGGGGGGGGATATCTGAATGATGGGTGCAGCTATAGGCATCATTCAGATATCCTTCTCTTCTGCCGACGATTCTGCACACCATGAGAATGATCATACCGGCAGTTCCGCTACTTGATCGTTCTTATAGGTGGCGGGAGGGGATGTCCCCCCCTCCTGCCGGCATCCGGTGCTTCTCCAGGCTCTCCCGTGCCATTGGGGGCCCAGAGAACGAATCAGCCGGTGTCGGATGGGGATCATAGAGATGTCCAGTGACCAGATGGTCACCACTCATCTCTATGACCGTCAGAGATCCGTCAGGCACCCGGAAGTAAACAAAGCCACCATCGCGGCTGTCAGCATGAGATCGGTGAATCTTATTGATCCTGCATCTCTCCCTAAAGAGGACCTGTCACTAACAATTCCTATTACAAGGGATGTTTACATCCCAAAGTAGTAGAGGAACCTTTTTTTAAGTCGCCTGAAAAGTCGCCCCTGGGTGAACCGGCACTAAACGTTTTGATACCATCTCGTAAGTCGGAAAAAATAAAAACAGTGCCAACTCATCAAACCTTCAGATCTCCCCCGGAGAAGCCCACCAGAACGCCAGATAAGCCCACAAGGGACAACGTACATATCCACAGCAGGTCCAAAGGACAGCCATCCAGGTGGAAGCTTGTGATATTGAGATCCAGTAAAACAGTATGCCATAGCAATTGAGGAGTCTTAATCAAGGGAGAAGGTTTGAGGAGTTGAGGAAAGATATTTTATGTAAAATTTATTTTAGAGTTTTTTTTGTACAAATATAGTATGTATATTTTTATTACACTATTCTTTTTTGCCACAGTCTTGACCTGGGAGGTCCCAACCACTGGACAGCCAATAAGAAGTGTTCAGGTCACCCAGGTTGCAGCATAGGTACCCAAAGAAGGACCGCTCTACATTGAGGAAGACAGGAGACCTGGAACATCGCATAACTATGGAACTAGGACTAAATGGTCTAGTTTACTATGCTTTATTTAGTAATGAACACAGGAGGGACCAGTACAACCCTTGTCACTACAAAGTACAAGTTTTTCCCTTGGGACTTTTTAAGGCAAAAAAAAAAACATAGTGCATTTTTACACCCCCTCCATATTTAAAGCATCTCCAGCTTAACTTCTGATTGGGCAAACAAGCTCCTTGCCTGACATTACACTTGCTTTTGGAGTCGTGTTAGGGACCTTCTGACACTTATAAGCGGCACTAATGGACACTGATAGGCAGCACTGATGGACACTGATAGGCGGCACTGATGGACACTTATAAGCGGCACGGATGGACACTGATAGGCACTGTTGGGGCTGATTGGACACAGCTGATTACATTGTAAAGAGTCATTGTGATTTGACTTTTACCTTGATTTGTGATCATCTGCGTCCGGTCACAGAGCGTGCCGGATACGAGTGCGCGAGGGGGCGTGGTTCTGGGAGGACGTCAATAGACGTCATTCGGCTATATCGCGGTTAAAGCCGGGGCATCCACTTGGAATGGAATATTTTCAACATTGCAGACAGAGTTCAATGTGACTAATTATTAGCTGAAGGCATTGTGGCTTTTGGAAAGTTTTACTAAAAGCTTTTTCTTTGTTATAATAAATGGGTCCTAAGTGCCTTTTTTTAACTTTTTTTCTACAGAACATTAATTTTAGAACCAAATATTTGATCCGGGATGCCTCCCTCCATGTCACTGTAATTGCAGGGAATTCTGTACCTTCTAAATACAGAGCAGTATGAAGTGGAGAGACAGGGAAGGGGGATGTTCCCCTCCTCCGATCATGCAGCTGTGTGTGTTCTGAATAAAGCTGAACAGCAGGAGATCAAATTACACTCCCTGTACAGCAAAGGGTTGCAGGAACAAAAATTGCAGTCGGCAGAGTCTAGTGCTCGCTGAAATATCCATGTGCGATATTTATGTGACTAAAATCAAATATCTTTAACATTTCTAATCTTTAATTCTGAATATAATAAATACCTTTAGATCTATAAAACGCTAATACAATCGCTTTGAGTGCAGTTCTCCCCTCCAGGTGGTAACCACCTACGACGCTAAGGTACAAGAACAATTTCAAGACCATCATTTACATTGATGAGCTGTAAAGAGTTCTTTTACCCAATTGCCTTTGTACGGGTTATTGTAATATACCGATAGTTATTTGCAATTTCACAAGCGCGCATGATTTTGTCATTTACCCTCAGTTCTAGGGGTGCAACGGATCAAAAAACTCACGGATGCGATCAATCCTCGGATCAGAGTCACGGATCGGATCATTTTTCGGATCAGCAAAAAAAAAAAAATATTAAATGTACACATCAGATTTGCCCATCAGAGTCCCAATACATCAGATTTGCCCATCAGAGTCCCAATACATCAGAATCTCCCCATCATAGCCCCCTTACATCAGAATCCCCCATCTCCCCCACTGTATTATCCACGTCATCTCCCCCAACTGTGATATCCACGTTATCTCCCCCAACTGTGATATACACGTCATCTCCCCCAACTGTGATATCCACGTCATCTCCCCCAACTGTGATATCCACGTCATCTCTCCCACTGCTGTGATATCCACGTCATCTCCCCCACTGTAATATCCACGTCATCTTCCCCAACTGTGATGTCCACGTCATCTCCCCCAACTGTGATATCCACGTCATCTCCCCCAACTGTGATATCCACGTCATCTCCCCCAACTGTGATATCCACGTCATCTCCCCCACTGTGATATCCACGTCATCTCCCCCACTGCTGTAATATCCACTCATTTTCTCACTGTAATGTCCACCATTGCCCCCATTTACTGTAACATCCACCATTGCCCCCATTTACTGTAACATCCACCATTGCCCCCACTCACTGTAACATCCACCATTGCCAAAACTCACTGTAATATTCACACGCAGAATAGAAGCCAGCTAGATCAGATCCACGAGCAGGGAGGGAGGGGTGATGACGTCAGCGCGCACCTAGACAGCCGCCGCCGGGTGTACCAAGATGGCCGACCGCTCCGGAGCTCGACCGAAGCCGCGGCCTTTACTAAAGCCGAGGCAGCGGGTCACGGATCGGTCACGATCCGTTGCACCACTACTCAGTTCACATTGCCGTGACTTCCGATCTGACTTGTGAGACCCTAAGTCGTATGACATGTGAAATCCCATGTTGGTCAATGAGAGCCGTCTTGATTATTATTATTATTATTATTATACAGGATTTACAGGTGAAACTCAAAAAAATGTGAATATTGTGCAAAAGTTCATTTATTTCACTAATGCAACTTAAAAGATGAAACTATTATATGAGATAGACTCATTACATGCAAAGCAAGATAGTTCAAGCCGTGATTTGTCATAATTGTGATGATTATGCCTTACAGCTCATGAAAACCCCAAATCCACAATCTCAGACAATTAGAATATTACATGCAATCAATAAAACAAGGATTGTACAAAAAACAATATCGGACCTCTGAAAAGTAGAAGCATGTATACTCAGTACTTGGTTTTGGCCCCTTTTGCAGCAAATACTGCCTCATTGCGGCGTGGCATGGAAGCGATCAGCTTGTGGCACTGCTGAGGTGTTATGGAAGACCAGGATGCTTCAGGTTTGCCATTACATCAGAAGGGGCGGGGTCACCCGCACGTCACTGGGAACGCCTGGATTCTGTGTCTGTTTGTTTTTTTACAATTTGTTACACTTTCTTTGGGAAATGGTAGGGTACCCCATTACCAATTCACATAGGGAGGGGGCCAGGATCTGGGAAACCCCTTAGTTAAAGGGGTCTTCCAGATTCTGATGACCCCCCCCCCCTGCCTGCAGACCCCCACAACCACCAGGCAAGGGTTGTGGGGATGAGGATGAGGAAAAGGGAGATGTTGTGTTATGGGGAGACTGAGACAGGGTGTCCCCAATAGACAACCAAGTGGCTACCAAGGCAGAGATGGACAGTAATATAGATAAAATTATTTATTTGTTGATCATATAAAGATACAAAATCTACAAAGAATTCGGGATAAAAAATATTATCAAAAAATTGAAGATACAAGATGTATAGAGTAGGGGCTAACACGTATGCCTACTTACAGCAGCCGGCCGATGCTGCACGCATGAACCTGGTTCATGTAACATGCAACAGAATAGCACGTATAGGAAACTAACATATGACAAACATAAAACACATATAACTAGGGCGATCCGGACGCCAAATGGATCACTGCTGCTGGAAATTCCGTACGGTAATTACCGTGAAGAAGGCTTTCAAAATTAAGTGTGTATAGTGTGTGGAATGTCCAGCAGTAGTACCCCTGCGGGAGAAGAATGTGGTTGCAACCAAAGATATTAAATAATATAAGTGTGTCTGTATCCAGTTGGGTGATCGTAATAAATCATTAATATATTCATAAGTTGATGTTGGTCAAAATAGGAACACTGTATAAGCAATTCTATGTGAGTTGCAAACGCATGAGAGGGAACTGCACGTCTTTGAGTATTTTTCTGTGGTTCCAGGGTGAATGTCACTGGCTATAACATTGATGTAGTTCACCAACAGCCGTATTGGTGCACAGTCTGATAGACACATTCATGTAGATAAGATGATTGGTTTAGGGTGTCCCACAAACATTTGGGTATCAACAACCCTCAGCAGCTATTAGCGCAAAAAAAGAACAGTCTTACCAGGCTCCTGAGAGGGAGATCAAATAGTGGACGGCAACGGTTAGTTCCGAGCTCATTAGTAATGAGAGTGCTGCTGGTCGCTGCTGATGTCATCAGATCTGTCAGGAACAGTCAGCGTGTGCGGCGAGTAGTCTAGCCGGATGCACGCTCGTGGAGCTCAATTTGATTTGAACGTCTCCAATGAGGTACTAAGTCCTGATGGGTGACAGTACCTGTCCGAGTTTGCTGTGCTGCCGCTCTGGCGTTTTTTCAGCATGGAAGTCCCTTCCGAGACGTTCCGATCCCGCTGGGGATTGTGGGGGTGGCGTGGCGTCCGGCGCCGTATTACGTCAACGCGTTTCGCAACGTTAGTGCGTAAGCTTCGTCTGGACGTGGAGGGAGGACCGTACGTCACTCCTTTATGTACTATCGGCGTACGGACGTCCCTCATTGTTGTAAGAATAGTTAATAGGAGTCCTGGTGGATAGACTGGATGTTGTTTCCTATGTAAGTTCTAACTTAAGACTCTGCCATCAATGTTCCCAATGTAAAGCAAACATACTGCAAATTTAATACATACACCATCTATTTTGCTTAGATGAGGTGCAACATCTGAAAGGTAGAACGCAATATCTCTCAGTATGACTTCTAGTAAAACTACTATATATATCTCCATTTAGGTCTGTAGGAATGTTTTTATCAATCAGACCTTATAGTGAACAAACGGGAAGTTGGTTCTCAAGAGAGCTCAAAGGAGCAAAGTGATTTGAGGACATAAAGAAAACAATATAACTTAAACTGCAAAAGAAAGTTATATATAATATAATGTAAAATAGAATATATAGTGCTGTGGATAGAAAGCTGACTAATAATTTAGACATGGAAGAAGAGTACCTAGAGTAAAAGACACAGGGTATACAGGAATGGATATTAATGGGGGTGAGGCAGGTACTTCTTGTAGACATATAGTCAGAGAGTACGGGGGAGGGGGCCGGGCGGGCGGGGGCCGGGGAGGGGCCAAATGAGAAAAGAGAAGAGAGGAAGAAGGGGGAAGAAAGGGAGAGACAAGGAGAGGGGGGGAGAAACAATAACAGGGAGTTAGGGCTCAAGAAAGGGTTGCATGCTCAATTCTGTGTTGATACCTAGGGGTACCAACGATTTGAGGGTGAAAATCCACCACTTTTCTTTTTGGAGCAGTATTCTATCAAAGTCACCTCTTCTATGGGACAGATTGAGCATGTATATACCTTTGACTTTCATGCCATCAGGTTTGCCGTGATGGTATTGTGCAAAATGTTGTGCTATTGGGCTCTCCTGTCTTTTTTCTTTGTCTCTCTCCTTTTCCCTTCTTATCTCTCTCAGATGCTCACCAATCCTAATTCTGAGCTGTCTCTTGGTTTTACCCACATATACCTTAGGACAGGGACAGGTAATCATATAGATTACCCGTTCTGAGGAACAATTGATGAGGTCCCTGATCTCGTATTCATTGGCGCCCAATGCGTCTTTGAAAGTGCTTGTTCTGTCAACAAAGGGGCAGATTTGACATTTGGAGCATGGGAACATACCAAGGCTACGAGGATAATCTGATAGCCATGATTTGTTCGTCTGTCTGATGTATTCAGATTGTACCAGCATATCTCCCAAGTTTTTTGCCCTGCGAGCTACCATCTTTGGGCCTGCGCCCACAATGCCTGCTAGGTTTTTATTGCTGGTGAGTATGCCCCAGTGTCTCTCCAAGATTTTTCTGACCTTGTCCCACTGGGGGCCAAAGGTAGTTACGAGTCGCACTGGGCCATATTCTGCCTTTTCTTTCCCTTTGTTGTGTGTGATTGGAGTGAGCAGGCTTTTCCTATCCCGTTTAGCTACTTTGCGTTTTGCCATTTTGATTTGCGTATGGGAATACCCCCTTTCCCGAAATCTGGCATACAGGTCTTTCGCCTCAAGATGATATGTGGAGGGATCGGAGCAGTTACGTTTTATCCTTGTAAATTCACCCATTGGGATACCATTCTTTTGCCACTGTGGGTGATGGCTATCTGCCTGTAATAAAGTATTAGCGGCAGTGTCCTTTCTGTAGGTACAGGTCGTGATCTTGCCATCCTTGAGGCCGATCTTGAGGTCTAAAAAGGAAATTCGAGACCTATCAAAGGTATAGGTTAGTCGGATATTCCGATCGTTCAAATTTAACTGGACGATGAATGCATGTAGCGACTCGATACTGCCCTTCCAGATGACAAATACGTCATCGATATATCGCAGCCACGTGTGTACGTGGCTGCGATATAACGGCGACCCAAAGACGTCCTCCTCCTCCCACAGGCCCAAGTGTAAACATGCGTAGGCCGGAGCCCAAGCGGCACCCATAGAGGTGCCTTTAATCTGTTGGTAAAAGCATGACGCAAACTGAAAAAAGTTGTTAGATAAGGCAAAATCCAAGAGCTCCAAAAGAAATTCGTTTTGATGGCCCAAAAGTGGAAAATGTTTTTCCAAAAAATAGCTGACCGCTCTGATTCCGGCCGAATGCGGAATTGACGTGTAGAGTGACTCTACATCTATTCCGATCAGCCAAACTTCCTCATCAACCTGTGTCTTCTCTATCTTAGACAGAACATCACGAGTATCCTGGACATATGATTTTAGGCTGTATACCATGTCTTTCAATAGAGAGTCAAGATATACTCCTATCCTGTCTAATGGACCCCGGATTGCGGAGACAATAGGTCTTCCTGGGGGCTTTTCTAAGGATTTATGCAATTTAGGGATGCAGTAAAAAGTCGGGATGTTATAATCATCGACAGACAGATAGATTGATTCCCGTTTAAGGAGTAACCCTGCTTCAAATGCCTCATCCAGTTTTCTGTTGAGCTCCCTGGCTACCTCAGGAAAGGGGTCTCGTTCGAGTTTGCGATAGGTGTTATCGTCCCCAAGCTGGCGTTTTACTTCGGACTCATAGTCCTCGTTGTTCATCAAAACAACATTACCACCTTTATCGCTTTTTTTGATGGTGATGTTCTCTGCCTTTCTTAATTCCATAAGAGCCTTGCGTTCCATTTTGGAGAGGTTGTCCTGGTTATTAATTCGCCAGGGCAATCCCTCCAAGTCTTTTTGGACCACCTCAAGAAAAATGTTTAACCAGCGATTTTTATTGAGGGGGGGCATTTTTGTTGACTTGATGTTTAAGTTCGCCCGTCGTATTGTGGGGCAACTATCATGGGTAGTCTCATTCTCCTCTAGCAGGGAATTCAAAATTGCTAGGGCCTGCTCGTCTTCCTGATCATGTTGTAGGTCTATGTCGGTTTCCTGTGTATCCTGCTGGTACAGGGAACGAAAAAATACCTTTCTCAAAAATAAAACTATATCTTTATACACTGTGAATTCTTCCATATTAGAGACTGGTGAGAAGGACATCCCTCTCTGAAGGAGTTGGATATGCCTCAATTCGAGGGGAAAAGAGGATAGATTAACCACCTTTCTGTCCTCGTTGGATATTGTATTGGGGGGTAGAGACTTTATTGATTCTGACTTCTCGTTCGATATCCTCCCCTTCCTCGTTTTAAGGTCTTTCCCCTTTGGGGTATCTCTAGTTGTGGGTCTCCCTGTGAGAGGATACGGGGCAACCCCCCCCTATCCCCTCTTTCTCTAAAAAAGTAACCGTGCGTTGTGAATTTTCAGCTTGTTCTGGTGGGGAGCTTCCTTTTCTGTTTCGTGAGTGGGAGCCTGCTTGCCTCCTGAATGAACCACTTCTCCCCCTTCTGATGGTCAGGTCGAATACTTGGCCTGACTCAAAGTCAAGGAGATCACGTCTGTACTTGGACTGTTTTGTTATTTTTACGTTTTTTTGCGCTTTCTCAATTTCTTTCTTTAGGATGTCATTCTGTCTTATGAATTCTTCTTCTTCCTTAAGTAGGTCTAAAGTTTTAGCACTTTCTTCTATTTGGTTACGCAATTCTTGTGGGGATGAGGCCCTTGTCCCCATCAACATGGGGACATGGTCACAAAGCATCCTCCCCATGTTGAGGGCATGTGGCCTGATACGGTTCGGAGGTGGGGGCGCTCTCTCGTCCCCCCTTTTTTTCTGCGGCCTGCCAGGTAGCGTGCTCGGATAAAGGGTCTGGTATGGTATGGATTTTTGGGGGGAACTCCACTCCATTTTTTTTATTTAGGGTGGAGTTCCCCTTAAGATCCATACCAGACCTGAAGGGCCTGGTAATTGAATTTGGGGGGACCCCCACGTCATTTTTTTTTCTCAATGCCTTTTCTCTGTATTGCCGGGAGCCGACAATTCATTATAGCCGCGAGAGATTTTAAATTACATTTTTTCCTTCAGAAATTACATTTTGTGCAGGGACAGTTCTAAGCACGGGAAACAAGCGCTACTTTACAGGCATACTATACACACCCCCCTAGGTAAGAAATGTAAAGGAATATTTCACTTTTATTGTTTCACTGTAAGCATTATTAAAATCACTGTTCCCTGAAAAACTGTAGTTTTTAAAACTTTTTTTTGCATCGATACATGTCCCCTGGGGCAAGACCCGCGGATGCGGGAGCCAATCAGCAGGTCCGCCGGGACCCGCCGATCATTCCCGAGGCAGACAGGATGGCAGTCCGCCTATGTAAACAAGGCAGATCACCGTTCTGTGAGAGGGGGAAGATGGTGATCCTGAGTTTCTGCTAAGCAGGAACATGGATCTCTGTCTTCCCCAAGTCAAAGCACCCCCCCCCCCACACACACAATTAGAAAGCACCCCCTAGTGACACACTTAAAACTTGGATTGCCCCCTGATGGTAACCCCTTTCCTGCCAGTGTCTTTAGTACAGTGGCAGTGCATAGTTATGGGCACAGATAGGTAGCACTTATGGGCACTGATAGGTGATACAGACAGGCAATAATAGGCACTGATAGGCTGCACCGGTGAGGAGCCACTAATATGCAGCACTGATGGGCACTGATAGGCTGCACTGATGGTCAATGATAGGCACAGATAGGGGTCACTAATGGGCACTGATAGATGGCACTAATGGGCACTGATAAGCGGAACTTATGAGCACTGATAGGCAGCACTGATGGGCAATGGTAGATGGCACTTATTTACACTGATAGGTGGCACTGACAGACAATGATAGGCACTGATAGGCTGCACTGATGAGGAGGCACTAATATGCAGCACTGATGGGCACTGATAGGCGGCACTGATGGTCAATGATATGCACTGATAGGGGTCACTGATGGGCACTGATAGATGGCAATAATGGGCACTGATGAGCGGAACTTATGAGCACTGAAAGGCAGCACTGATGGGCAATGTTAGACAGCACTTATGGACACTGATAGGTGGCACTGATAGGCTGCACTGATGAGGAGGCACTAATATGCAGCACTGTTGGGCACTGATAGGCAGCACTTATGGGCACTGATAGGCGGCACTGAAGGGCAATAATAGGCACTGATAGGCTGCATTGATGAGGAGGCACTGATAGGCTGCACTGATAGGCATCACTTATGGGCAATGGTAGGAGGCACTAATATGCAGCACTGTTGGGCACTGAAAGGCGGCACTTATGGGCACTGATAGGCAGAACTTATAAGCAATGATAGGTAGCACTGATGGGCAATGACAGGCACTGATAGGGGGCACTAATGTGCACTGATAGGTGGCACTGAGAGACGGCACTAATAGGCAGCACTGATAAGCACTGACAGGCATCACTGATGGGCACTGGTGGGCACCGACAGACATCACCAATGGGCATAACTGTTCTCCCCTGCGAGGAAAGCCGCTTATCAGCTCTCCTCTCCTCACAGCGTGAGGAGAGTAATCCCCGGCAATTCCAATTAACACCGTGATCAGCTGTGAGTGGACACAGCTGATCACATAGTAAGGAGCCTACGTCATAGGCTCTGTACCGTGCACGAGCGGCCCATTCTGAAGGAGGTCATATGACCTTCACTCAGAACCGGAAAGCCACCAGGACTTTAATCTGTTATAGGAAGTAGTTAGGAAAGCTTCATTGTAATCCAACCAATATTATTTTGATCCGTTGTAAACTGCGCTGGTGCCCATAGGCTGGAACCTACTCTGCCTGTATGGGCGGAGTTAGGTCCCGCTTTAACTGCTACTGGTAATTTACATCTTAGACTTATTTTTAAAGGGAGAAGTGAGAACGGTGGGGTGTAATGAATAAGGACCCCCCTATGGGGTGATATCCTGTGCCTGGGAGAACATCTTTATTTCCTCTCTATAGATATTTTTAAACACTGACTTCAAACAATAGGTATGTAAACGTTCCTGTATTTGTGAATTACATTTATATTGGATAATTATCTATGGAGATAATTATCTCCGCTCGGGAGAATAGGAGCAGAAAAGCGATCGCGTCGTTTGACAAGACGTACAATAATTCTCGGCGCACAAAGCCACATAATGAAATACTTGTTTGTTAATTTATTACAAAGCGCAATGTTATTACCTCTTATTGTCACCGATTACAATGAGCCACTTAGCTGGTATTATGTTTAGATAATAATGAGCGTTTAAAAGGGTAAATTAACTTGGAAAAGGGTAAACCGTGTAGCAGTCGGAGGATCACATACAACATCTCACAAAAGTAAGTACGCCCCTCACATTGTTGTTAATATTTTCTTCTATCTTTTCTTGTGACAACACTAAAGAAATGACACTTTGCTACAATGTAAATAAAGTATAAAGTGTAGCGCTGTGAGTGAGAGAGTATGGAGTAAACCATCAATGTAAAATAACATAGGTGGGACCTTGGAAAAATGTAACTATTCCCAATGTGTACAAACAATAATATTATTCAACCATATGAGCAGTATATATAATCAAAAAATTAGTGCTTATAATATGTGAAAAATATAACAAAGCTGCAGTGAAAAATCTAAACAACACCAAAAATAGTGTATCTAAATCACTGTAAATATATACAGGGCCAGATTCTCAGAGGCGTTACAACGGGGTATCTCAGATACCCCGTCGTATCGCAGTTTTTTTCCCCGGGTATCTATGCCAGTGATTCCTAGAATCACTTAGGCATAGATACCGGTGAAGATCCGACAAGTGTAATACAATTACACTTGCGGATCGTAGATGTAATGACAACTCCGGCCACTAGGTGGGCTTTACGTTGTTTTCTCATTTGCATGTAAATGAGGCTACTGCGCAGATTCCCGAACGCTTTTACGCTGCCCCGTCGTCGCGTACGTGTAAAGTTACCCCTGTTAATATGTGGAGTAACCTTACGCAGTACCGTCGGATGCCGTCTGGTGCCGTCGGATGCCATGTTAAGTATGGCGTCGGGTCAGCGTCGGCTTTTTCCGTCGGTTACGTCGTTTTACTAAGTCGTTCGCGAGTAGGGCATTGCGTAAATGCCAATCACGTAGTTTTGACGTCGGTTTCAACTACGCTTTCCGACGTGAGCTGGAGCATGCGCACTGGGCTTTTTCCCCGGCCGGCGCATGCGCAGTTCGATCGACGCGGGGGCGCGCTTAATTTAAATACAAGCCGTCCCCTTTGAATTACGCGGCCTTACGCTGGACCATTTTCACTACGCCTCCGCAAACTACGGAGCAAGTGCTTGGAGAATACGGCACTTGCTCTGTTACGTTGCGGCGGCGTAGTGTAAATGGCTTACGCTACACCAGCGCTAATCTATGAGAATCTGGCCCACAATCTACATGGAAATAGATACATGGCCAGAGTCCAAAGTAGTGAGCACTAGACAGTTCAACAGTAACACACGATCACTTTTTGTGATGTAAAAAAACAACGTTTTATCTCATGAAACAAAACAACGGTTTTCAAACTTCATTTTAAAAAACGACGTTGCCTACACACCATCGTTTTCTGAAAATGCTCTTGCAAAGCGCGGTTACGTACAACACGTACGACGGCACTCTGTTCCATTGAAGCTCACGTCATAACTTGCTTCTGAGCATGCGCGGGTTTTAAACTCAGTTTTTGCCCACACACGATCATTTTTTATGACACAAAAAACGACATTTTGAAAAACGACATAAAAAATTGAAGCATGTTCGAATTTGTTTTTGGTCGTTTTTCAGAAGACATAAAACGACGTTTTGCCCACACACCATCATTTTAAATGACATTTTGTAAAATTGTTTTATTTCATCTCAAAAAACGACCGTGTGTACGCGGCATAAGAGCCGGTTCACACTGGGGTGACTCGTCAGGCGTCCCATTCAATGCTATGGAACCATTCTAATAGGAGCGACGCAAGAGGTTCTTGCACGACTTCCGGGGGCGGCTCGGGGCGACCTGCATTGACTTCTATACAGAAGTCGTTTTGCTGGTCGCCTCTGAAGTCGTCTTCAGGACGACTTGCAGAGCCGCCCCCCGGAGTCGTGCCGCGGGAGTGTGAACCGGCTCTTAATATCCAAGTAGGGGGGACTTGTCCAAAGTCGCACTGTACTTGGTACTTCGAGCAACGCTGTATCCTGACCTAGGCCAACAAGGCCCAGGCCTAGGGCAGCACTTTGCAGGGGGGCAGCACAGAAAGAGTCCCCGCCGGCTTGCGTTATACTGTTAGTGTAGCGCCAGTCTTAAGGGGTGGACTGGGCTGACAGGCAAATTATTCTAGCGCCCCCATAAAGCAGCTGCACTGCTTCCGGTATGCGGGTGGCCGCCATTCCGCAACTAAGGCGGGCTGCTTCTAATTTTGACTGTCCTATCATCCTGAACCACAAACCTTCCTCACTGTGCTATATGTTTTCTGCTGCACCATTGGCATGGTTATAACTTCTTAGGCGGCGTACACACGATCGGATATATCCGATGAAAACGGTCCGCGGACCATTTCCATCGGATATGTCCGATCGGGAGTTTGATCCGATGGCGTGTACACACCATCGGATCAAATTCCCCGCCGCCGGACGGCGCGGTGACGTAGTGGTGACGCGGCGGTGACGTTGACGCCGCCACGTCACCGCCACGTCACCGCCACGTCACCGCACCAGGAAGTAAAACACTTCCGCGCATGCGCCGAATCCATTCGGCAGCGGCGCGGCGGCGGTGGGAGCCGACATGTCTGCTGGTAAGTGTACTAACCAGCAGACATGTCGGGCGGACAGATTCCCACCGGATAGATTTCAAAGCATGCTTTGAAATCTGTCGGGTGGACAAATCTGTCCGCTAGCCCATACACACGAGCGGAGATGTCTGCTGAAACGGTCCATCGGACCGTTTTCAGCGGACATATCCCCTCGTGTGTACGCGGCCTTAGTCCTCTCCATAAAATTAACCGAAATTTGTGCTTAAAGTAGAACTATAGGCAACACTTTTTTTTTTCATTTTCTATAGAGTAAGGGAGGGTTGTAGCCCCTGTCAGTTTATTTTTTTACCATCCCTGTCCCATTGCAGAGATTTCCCTTCACTTCCTGCCCCATAGCCAAACAGGAGTGAGAGGAAATCTATGCAAATTAAGGGAATTCATTACCCCCTCCCCTCCCAGGCCCTCGGAACTAGTGACCACACTCGAAAATTTCAGGGTGGGTCTTAACAAGGGGTGTGGCCTTATTAGAAAGGGGTGGGTCATATTTAAATTAGGGGGTGCACGAGTTTAGTCAGGCCTAGGGCAGCACAAAACCTAAATACACTACTGACTTCGAGTGGTATATACTTGGTGTGCTATAGAGAGTGTCACCCAGGAGTGCCTTCACCTTTGGGCAGGGGGAGAGAAATGAATACTCTTACCCTCTGGAGTGGATACAACTCACCATACAGTGGTGGATCACCAACGCTTGTTCACACCAAGAACTCGTAGGAACTGGATCTGCGGAACACCTCCTTTTCTCCACTGGAAGCAGACCTCAATATCCGATTGTCTGTTGAACCGTCAGGATCTGAAATGCCGGAACCGAATGTACCAGACTAGGACTCCGCCCCGGTAAACGGGCATGCGAAAAAGAGAAACCTCCACATGGTGCAAATCTAAAAGGTAAGATGACAAGCTTTATTTAAAAAGCTTCCAATAAACAAAGCTCAAAAGCGTGCAAGACAAAATATGCAAAAATACAAAAAAGCACATAAAAGTATAAAAATTGTATTAAAAATCTTCCGAAAATATAGCAAAAAAAAGAAAGAAGAGAAGATTGATTTGCATGGTATGGGCAGCAGGAGCTGGCATGCGGATCCGACGCGTTTCGTCCACCCCATTGTCCACCCCAGACATCAACTGGACAATGTTGTATAGTGAGTGTACAGCTTGTATAACGGTGTATATTTGCTGTCACCTCAAAATAACTCACACAGCCATTCATGTCCAAACCGCTGGCAACAAAAGTGAGTACACCCCTAAGTGAAAATGTCCAAATTGGGCCTAAAGCGTCAATATGTTGTGCGGCCACCATTATTTTCCAGCACTGCCTTAACCCTCTTGGGCATGGAGTTCACCAGAGCTTCACAGGTTGCCACTGGAGTCCTCTTCCACTCCTCCATGATGACATCACAGAGCTGGTGGATGTTAGAGACCTTGCGCTCCTCCACTAGGGTGACCACATTTCCAAACTGCCATTCAGGGACACCCCCCTTCTTAAGTTTTTTTATTCCTTTTTTTGTGACCCCCATAGATCAGGGGCTTCATCCTGGGACCTGTAGTTCTTCACTGGTTGGGGGGGGGGGGTCACATCTTGATCTCTGAGGGGTTCATGGTGGGACCTGTAGTGACATCCCCCCAAAAGTGAAGGACTACAAGTGCCAGCATGAACTCCTAATATCTAAAGCTGTGACCCCCCCAAATTTGAACTACAACACCCAGCATGAACCCCTGAGATCTAAGGGTGTGATCCCATAGATTTCACGGGTTCATGCTGGGACCTGTAGATCTTCACTTTGAAACTTCCAGCATGAACCCGTGAGATCTAAGGGTGTAACCCCATAGATTTCACGAGTTCATGCTGGGACCTGTAGTTCTTCACTAGTTGTGGTTCGGGGAGGGTGTCACATCTTAAGCTCTGAGGGGTTCATGCTGGGACCAGTAGTTCTTCACTAGTTGTGGTTCGGGGAGGGTGTCACATCTTAAGCTCTGAGGGGTTCATGCTGGGACCAGTAGTTCTTCACTAGTTGGGGTTCGGGGGGTGTCACATCTTAAACTGTGAGGGGTTCATGCTGGGACCTGTGTCAGTTTCATTCCAGGACACTGTATTGTCCCAGAGTGAAGGTGGCCGGGACAGACCTGCAGAATGCAATCCGGGACACGTGGTCACCCTATCCTCCACCTTCCATTTGAGGATGCCCCACAGATGATCAATAGGGTTTAGGTCTGGAGACATGCTTGGCCAGTCCATCACCTTTACCCTCAGCTTCTTTAGCAAGGTAGTGGTCATCTTGGAGGTGTGTTTGGGGTCGTTATCATGTTGGAATACTACCCTGCGGCCCAGTCTCTGAAGGGAGGGGATCATGCTCTGTCACAGTACATGTTGGCATTCATGGTTTCCTCAATGATCTGTAGCTCCCCAGTGCCGGCAGCACTCATGCAGCTCCAGACCATGACACTCCCACCACCATGCTTGACTGTAGGCAAGACACACTTGTCTTTGTACTTCTCACCTAGTTGCCGCCACACACACCTGACACTATCTGAACCAAATATGTTTATCTTGGTCTCATCGGACCACAGGATATGGTTCCAGTAATCCATGTCCTTAGTCTGCTTGTCTTCAGCAAACTGTTTGTGGGCTTTCTTGTGCATCATCTTTAGAAGAGGCTTCCTTCTGGGATGACAGCCATGCAGACCAATTTGATGCAGTGTGCGGCGTATGGTCTGAGCACTGACAGGCTGACCCCCCACCCCATCAACCTCTGCAGCAATGCTGGCAGCACTCATACGTCTATTTCCCAAAGGCAACCTCTGGATATGACTCTGAGCACCTGCACTCAACTTCTTTGGTCGACCATGGCGAGACCTGTTCTGAGGGGAACCTGCTGGGGAGCTACAGTTTATTGAGGGAACTATGAATGAGCCAACCGGTACTGTGACATACTGAAGCAGAGCATGATCCCCCTCTCTTCAGAGACTGGGCCGCAGGGTAGAATTCCAACATGATAACGACCCCAAACATGCCTTCAAGACGACTGCTGCCTTGTTAGACCCCTTTCACACTGGAGGCGTTTTTCAATAATAACATTATTTACTTTCTGCTATAAAACACATCCAATAAAAAAATGTAAAAAATCAAATTTCTTCATCACTTTAGGCCAATATGTGTTCCGCTACATGTTTTCATAAAGAAAATCCCAATAAGCTTATATTGATTGGTTTACGCAAAAGTTAAAGTTACAGTCTACAAACTAAGGGATATTTTTATGGAATTTATATTTTATACTAGTAAAGGTGCCGATCAGCGACTTATAGTGGGACTGCAATATTGCGGTGGACAAATTGGACACTTTTAACACGTTTTTTGGAGACCAATGACATTATTGCAGTTATCAGTGCTAAAAATATGCACTGTCACTGTACTGATTTTAATAGCTGGGAAGGGGTTAACATCAGGGATGATGAAATTGTTAACTGCATGCCTAGCCAGTGTTTTACTACTGTGGGGGAGGGGCTTTGACTAGAGCAGTGGTCTTCAAACTGCAGCCCGGGGGCTGGATGTGGCCCTTTGCTTGCCTTTATCAGGGCCTTTGTGCACTATTCCTCCCACTGACACCAACGATCGGGCACTATTTCTCCCATGGACATCAACGATGGGGCACTATTCCTCCTGATGACACCAACGATGATCACTATTCCTCCCATTGACACGACCAATGGGGCATTATTCCTCCCATTTACACCAACGATGATCACTATTCCTTCCACGGACAACAACAATAGGGCGCTTTGCCTCCCATTGGCACCAACGATCTGACACTATTCCTCCCACGGACATCAACAATAGGGCGCTATTCCTCCCATGGACTTCAACGATGGGGCACTATTTCTCCCATTGATGACAACGATGGGGCACTAATACTCCCACGGACACCAACGATGAGGCGCTATTCCTCCCATGGGCACCAACGATGGGCCACTATTCCTCCCATTGATATCAGTGATGGGCCACTATTCCTCTCACTGACTCCAATGAAGGGCACTATTACTCCCAAAGGCCACAGTCTGGCCCCCCTAAAGTCTGAAGGACAGTAAACTGGCCCTTTGTTTAGAAAATTTGGAGACCCCTGGACTAGGGGAAGGCATAGATCTGTGTCCCGGATCACCGTTCTGCCTGTGTACAGAACAATCAGTGGGTGCTGGCGAACATCGTAGAGTCAGAGGCAGTGGGCCGCCGGCAGCACTCCCTCATGCCGGATAGTGTGGGATCACGTATATATAGATCAATATATATGGATATATATATAGATCTATATCTATATATATATATATATATATACACGTGATCCTGCGCAGCGCGGCCGCCCCGTAGCAGTAACAGTGCTATAGGTCGGTTGTCAACTGGTTCCAAATTATTATTAAAATGTTAATAAAAGGGGAAAGCAGGAAATCTAAGCAGATTAAACTTCAGCCGGTGCCGGAGTGCGCTCCTGTCATCCCGAATGGCGCCCTTTTCATGTTTCTTAAGACTTCATCGCTTGCGCAATTGGCGAGAGTGATATTTGTTGCCACAGCAACGCCCCGGCATCGCTGTTTACTCATCCAAAGTGTAGCACCTAGTTAGCCATGGATACACTGAAATCGCCGCCATCTCTAGGTAGCGAGACCGAAATAATTCAATTTTCCCAGAGCTTGCTTTTATGATGCAATTCAAGCGCGGTATTAGCGTATCCGCGAACCTTTGACAGGGGTGGCAGCAAAAGGCATATTTTTGCAGATACTTCATGTCAATTAGAGTTCTTTCTCTTTCGTGAAATAATCATGCTTGACAGATTAAGGACAAGCTGCGAGAGAAAATCGTTTAATTGGTGCCCTTCTATTTTGTAGAAGAGGGGGGAAATCTCAATACAGAGAATATATAATATATTCTGCACGTCGCGCGAGTGCCGGTGCATAAAAGATGCATTAGCTGGGAGATTTAAATGTATGACAGATTCCTATTATGTGGAAGGAAATGCTGCACACAGGAAGGCTTGTGAAATGTTATAATAATTTTATGATTAACGTCTAATGACAAATAGAAGGGCTGTAAAAAATGGACCAGCGCCTTGTTTGGGGGAATGCAAGATCTAATATTTAATGCGGAGTCAAATGAGGAACCAACATACTGTAATTAGTTGGGATATCAGTCACAGTGCAACGTATTTTATGTGGTCCTTATAAAAGCTGCATTTCTATGACTGTGAATTGGAAAAAAAAAAATTGTACAATTTCTTTAAAGTAGAATTCCAGGTTTAATTTCACTTTAACTCATTTAAGCCAGGCCAAGCTGACCCAACTATTTCCATTACAGAACAATGTAGCCTCTGGGTGCAGGGCCACCATTAACCACTTAAGCCCCGGACCATATTGCTGGTCAAAGACCAGAGCACTTTTTGCGATCTGGCACTGCATCGCTTAACTGACAATTGCGCGGTCGCGCGACGTGGCTCCCAAACAAAATTGGCGTCTTTTTTTCCCACTTTTTTTCTTTTGGTGGTTTTTGATCACCTCTGCGTTTTTTTTGTTTTTGCGCTATAAACAAAAATAGAGCAACAATTTTGAAAAAAAAATTATATTTTTGACTTTTTACCATAATAAATATCCCCCAAAAATATATATAAAAAAATTGTTTCCTCAGTTTAGGTCGATATGTATTCTTCTACATATTTTCTGTAAAAAAAATCGCAATAAGCGTTTATCGATTGGTTTGCCAAATATTTTTTTTTTACTACAAATGGGGGCGATCAGCGATTTTTTTTTCTAGGCTGCGACATAATGGCGGCTGGTCGGCAAGCAGTTAAAAAGCATGGGCACTATACAACCTTCCTAAAGCCTCATACACACGGTCGGACTTCAAACAAACTTTTCCTTGGATTTTTGTCCGAAAGGAGTTGGTCAGGCACACCCATAGCATACACACACTCAGACTTTTCTGCCAACTTTCCTTAAACTTTTCCAACATCACGTGGTTTTTCTACTCTTTTCTGCTCTTTACCGCCACTCTTTGGTCAACTTCTGCTATTGTTGGTTGATTTTAACATTGGTTCTGAGCATGAGTATTTGCACTTTGTACAAAAGTCCTATGGCTTGCTGTACACATGGTCGGACATGTGTCGGACACACGGTCAGATTTTTTTGTGAAAACGTGCTCATTTTGAAGTTTGTTGGCAAAAAGTCAGACCGTGTTTATGGGGTGAAATGCAACAAGTCGGGGGCGTGGCCTGAGCATGACACTGTGAGGACGTGTTTGCTCGGAGCTCCGGCGACGGCACTGCTGTAACCTGCTTTTTTTCTGCTTCACTTTGTTCCACCTACCTTGTCCATCATGGTGAGGAAGTCGGGGAAGTCTTTCCCGAAAACGGGATTGCAGTCCGGGTCCATAAAACGATACTTGGCCGCAGAACCAGAGGACACGGAGCTTATGGATGGGCTAGGCCGCTCTCCACATGCTGTGGACGCTGGAACGGGCCCCGCCTCCCGCCGCAACACAGAGCGCAGGCATCATTCCCCGGCCTCGTCCCCTTGCTCGGACACTGAAGGCAGCTTCTCCAGACACTCAGAGGTTGCTGCTTTGGTTGGGTATAGAGCGCATGGAGGAATCCGAGCTCCGCCTTGACTGCCACGCGGCAGCCATCAGAAGCCTACAGGCCTCGACTAAAGCTCTTGCTATCGCACATAGGATGGCTATGTACAAGATCGAGGACCAGGAGAACCGTGCCAGGAGGAATAATATTCGTAAAAGAGGCCTCCCAGAGGCTACTGGCGACGATGACCTCCTCCCGTCCGTACGAGGTATTTTTAATGGTATGCTGGGCCTGGCGGCGGATTACCCGCTCAAGATTGATAGGGTGCATAGGGCCCTGCGCCCTCATAATCTCTCCTCTGACACCCCCCGAGATGTCATCTGCAGAGTCCATCATTACGAGGAGAAAGAACGCATTATGCGTAAAGCACACGAGTCGACCAGCCTGGACTTTGATGGCGCCTCCCTATCTTTCTACCCGGATCTGGCTAAGGAGACCCTGGACCGCCATAGAGCCCTGAAGCCGCTGACTGAAAAGCTTTGTGTCGCATCCATCCAATACCGTTGGGGTTTTCCGTCGGCTGATTGCTCACTGGGATGGCAAGACGGCGATTTTGCGCTTCCCCGAAGACCTTGGAATCTTTTTGCCTGGATGTCAACGTTACTCCGCCCGATCTTCCCGGCTGGCAAGATCCTATCCCCTCATTGCCTGCGGTACCGGATTCGCAATGGCAGAAGGTGGGCCGCAAGCGCCGCTCTGTAGCTGCTGCAACCTCCCCCTGGTTGGGTGATTTAGGTCCTGAATGTCTACAACCCATTTGCTTTAATGCTTATTAGATTAATCTTCTTTTTGCTCCCTCCTGACTGGTCTGGTTTCACTTTATTTTTTCTTGCTTATTTTTTATTCTACGGTTTGTTTTTGTTCTTTTTTTTGTCTCTTGAAAAAGATGTCTTCTGCTCTTCAGACTCGGTTACTGGGCTTTGGCTCCTTCCATCCGCGATCCCTCGCATTCTCTCAACCACAGACGTATGGCGGTGCTTGGTCCGTCGTTACTCTATGACCTTGACAGGCTTTTGGTTATACTTTATTTTTATTTTTTTGTTTGTCAATTTTTCCGTTTTGGTAGCTTATCTAGCCTGCAGGTTCTATTTAATGTTTGTATTCTGGGTTTTATACGTGTTAGCGGTGCCGCCGCTGGGGTCGCATGGCAGCGATTGCGGTGCTCAGTGCCGGCTCCCCTATGCGGCTCTACCCCTCTTTGAGGATGGGCGGCGTGGCTGTGTGCTCTTACGCCCTTGCTTCACCAGAGGCGAGGTGCGTGGGGGTGGCGGGCTGCTCACTCACCCTCTTTTTGCACGGCATTCATCTGCGTGCAATTGCTAAATGTCCCCCTCACGGGGGTTTGTTTATGTGTATGGTTCTTGGTATTTGTCTTTTTCTCTTCTTTCTCTTTTCCATCTCTGGTTCTGTCTTCTCCACTCTCTCTCCCCTCCCCATTTTGTCGCTTTTCCACCGCAGAAGTGCCCTTCATTGGTTTGCTGTGCTGAGCTCCCCCTGTCGGTTCCAATGGCTACATTGAACTTGGTCTCCCTGAACGTGCGGGGCCTCCACGCCCCAGGTAAGAGACATAACTTATATAGAGAGATGGTTCGCTTGCAGGGGGATATTGTACTTTTGCAGGAGACTCATCTCACCCACACCACTTCGGTGCGGCTATTTTCCCCGCAGTACCCTACCTGGTACTATAGTTTGTCGGATGTGCACAAGGCCAAGGGGGTGGCCATTGGCTTCCGTAGGGGGACCTCCTTTGTTCTGGACTCTATGCTTAGTGATGACCTGGGTCGCTTCCTTTTCGTGAGAGGCAGTCTGGGCAGTATGCCTTGCACCATCGCCACGCTGTTTGCCCCCAACCGGGATCAGATTGCTTTCCTGTCCTCTACCCTCACGAAACTTCAGGACTTTGCCCGTGGATGCATCCTTCTCGCTGGTGACTTTAATGTCCCTCTTGAGCCGTCCTTGGACATGTCCCTGGGCGGTTCTTGTATTTCGCAGAGACGCTTGTAATTTTTGTGTAGGCGGCTACATGCGGCTCAATTGATGGATATATGGAGGATCATGCACCCACGGGAGAGGGACTACACTCACTTCTCTCATTTACACCACACCTACTCTAGAATCGATTATTTCTTTATTGATCACCACCATCTTAGTCTCCCCAAAACTGCCAACATTGCCACTTCCCCAATCTCCGATCATGCTCCGATCGTTCTCCCGTTGTCTATCCCCTCCCTACCCTGTAGGCCCTCCAATTGGAAGCTAAACGACCAACTGCTTGTTGATGACATTGATAGGAAGTTGCTTAATGAGGAGTTGGTCAGGTACTTTGCAGACAACACACTTCCAGATGTTTCGCCGGGTGCGGTGTGGGAAGCCCACAAAGCTTTTATTAGGGGAAAACATATTGAATTAGGCTCCAGTAGGAATAAAGAGCGAACTTCTAAACAATTTCATCTGATTTGCACTATTGAAACTCTTGAGCGGCGACATAAAGCTAGTCAGTCGCAATTGGTTTTTGAAGATCTGACCCAGAGGAGGGAAGAGCTGAAGGCCCTGTTTCATTTGGAGCAGAAACAATCATTTTGCATGGTTGCCCAACGTATACATGAATGGGGTAAAAAACCTGGCCGCCTTTTGGCCCGCTCCCTGAAGCAGAGGAAATCTGCTGCCTTCGTCGCTAAGGTTACAGATTCATCTGGTGCGCTGGTGTATGAGACACTGGCCATAGCTAGGGAATTTCGTTCTTTCTACCAGGCCCTGTACCACGTTCAGAGCTCCGTCGGGGACGTGACCGCTAGGTCCCAACTCATTTGAGATTATCTGTCTCAAGCTAGGCTACCCATGCTTTCCCCTGTCCTCCCTGGAGGGGGATCTGACAGCCGCTGAGATGCGGGTTGCCCTGAAAGCCATGACCAATGGTAAGGCCCCCGGCCCTGATGGCCTTACAGTGATGTATTATCGCTCCTTTGCGGACCTCCTTATTCCACACTTGACCAAATACGTTAACACCGTTCCAAAGGGTGGTGCTCTCCGACCCAAAACACTTCACGCACATATTACAGTTATCACTAAACCCGGTAAGGAACCTTGTAGCTGTAGTAGTTATAGACCTATCTCTTTGCTGAACATTGACGCTAAACTTTACGCCAAGGTGATCGCGAACATACTTCTCCCGCTTCTCCCCCAATGGGTATCTGTGGATCAAACAGGCTTCATCCCTGGTAGGGAGGCTCGGGACAACTCTCTTCGCACCCTCTCCCTACTTTCTTTCGTTCGACGGTCCTCCCAGCCCACCCTTCTTTTATCCACTGATGCTGAAAAAGCGTTTGACAGGGTGGATTGGGAGTACCTTTTTGCAACCCTCTCCCACTTATAGGTATAGGCCCTTCCCTTCTGTCCCGAATTGCCGCTTTGTATTCCTCACCCACAGCACAGCTTCGTATCAATGGCTCCCTTAGTGACTCTTTCACACTTCATAATGGCACTCGCCAAGGGTGTCCCCTTTCACCCATCCTATTTGCCCTTTCCCTTGAACCCTTCCTTGCCACAGTCGGACATAATTCGGATATACGGGGGATCACTGTAGGTTCGGTAGAACATAAATCAATATGGTGAAATCTGAGATCCTTAATCTTTCAGTCCCAGAGGGAACTGTATCCCCTTTAAAAGACTCCTTCCCCTTCAGTTGGCAACCATGCTCCCTCAAATACCTTGGCATTCAACTCAGGCCCAATGTTTCATCGCTATTCCGCGCCAATTATATACCCCTGCTTAACGCGATTAGGTCAGATCTCCAGAGGTGGACCCAGTTGGCACATTCCTGGTTGGGGCAGCTCAGCGTGGTTAAAATGAATATATTGCCCAGGCTTTTGTTCCTATTTCAGATGATTCCCTTCAGGGTCCCTGTGGGTTTCTTCACATTAGGGAGTTCACTCCTCTGCAGATATATTTGGAACAGGAGGCGACCCAGGTTAGCTAGGACCATTCTTATTAGGGCTAAGTGTAATGGAGGCCTTGCCCTCCCTGATGTCAAGGGGTACTTCCATGCTGTGATCCTTAATAGGCTCTCTGACTGGAAGTATCACAGATATACCAAGATGTGGGTGGCCTTGGAGGAGACGCTGTGTGGCTCGGATCTTTTCACTCAACTGTGGATAACTAGGAAGTGTAGGGCCTTGCCTGTGTTATCATCTCCCCTTACCCAATCCACCCTAATGGTGTGGGACTCCCTTTGCAAATCACATAACTGGAAGCACAACTCCCCTCTGATGCCCCTTGCGGGCCATAACTATTTTCCGCCGGGGAACATGTTCTCTGCCGATAGGTTGCAGTCTCTGGGGAATGCCTCTTTGCCACATCATGTGACCACTCCCTCGGGAGTAGCTCCGTTGTCTGCTATAATGGGTTCATCTCCTAGCACGCCCCTTGATCAGTGGAAATACCGTCAACTTACAGCTTTTGTGCATTCTCTTCACATCCGCTTCGCTCGCTGTCTGATTTGTCTCTAGTGGAGATTGCATTGTCAGAAGATCGATTGTTCAGAGACCCCTCTCTTATTTTTACAAAGCGTTGCAGTCACTATCCACCTCAGACAGACCCCATTTTGTGCGTGGTTGGGAGAAGGACCTCAACATGTTTTTTTCTGACTCTCAGGGGCCAGATTCAGGTAGATGAGAGCATCTTTGCTCCAGAGTAACGCTTCTCATTTACGTTACTCTGAAGACCCTTTCAGCGCAAGTCCTGTAATTCACATAGCAGTTGCGCGTAAACTTGCGCCAGAGTAACGATAATGCGCTGGCGTAACCCGACGCAAGTGGAAGTGGGTGTGATCATATGTAAATGATGGGCGGAGCCCAGCGCAGAGGCTTACGTTCAGCGCATCAACCACGGAGCATGCGCAGTGAGTGCGGCTCCACTCGCCCCCTTTGTGCGCATGCTCACAACTTCCGTCGGCACCACTTCACGGGAAACGTCAGCGCAATGCCTTCCGTTGGGCGTTTAAATGCGCCCGTAGAAGCGCCATTTCGGCACTAAAGTATATCCTGCTCCCCCTCCCCGCAGTGATGTTACTTTTGTTTTGAGATGGCTGCTCCCGTTCCCCGCAAACACACAGGAGAAAGCTGAACTTTAATGGCCAGGAGCTGTCAGCCGTCATCTCGGCTATGGAGACCTATGATGTCTTCCTCCATGGCTGTAAAATTTGACAGACAAGCATGGACAGAGGTGTTGTCCTGCAAGTGGGGGTGCTCAGCTAGCTCTTATCGTCGGTAACGCTGCTGTAGCTGCTCTCCTGCTGACCTGTGGCCATCTGGAGTAAAGATAAAGCAGCCTTTTGTAGAAATAACTTTGCGCCGGACGGACGAGATACGCGCGGCGCATGTAGCCAGCGTATGGTGCTAATCCGTTCGTGAATTGTGAAAAATCCCTCATTTGCATATTTGCAGGGGAAATCAATAGGCGCGACTGATGCGCCCAACGAAATTAAGCGCTGACGATACTCTGGCGTCGGAACGTTCCGCCAGTCGCAAATGACCCGTTATTGGGCGCATCTAGTTTGGTGGGTACGGGCACATAGAAACGACGGCGCATCATCACAGTTACGCGGCGCATATCGAAATACTCCAGCGCAAGTGTTCCTGAATCTGGCCCCAGGTCTCTAAGATCCTAAGCCTTGCCCACACCTCCTCAATCTCATCAAGGGCGGCTGAGGTTAACTACAAGCTCCTCAGCAGGTGGGACCTCACCCCGGCGGTGCTGCATAGTGCCTTCCCTCAGGTCTCACCGCTATGTTGGCGTGGATGTGGGGAGAGGGCTACACATGTTCATGTTTGGTGGTTCTGTCCACACATCTGCCCATTTTGGTGCTCTCTCCTTCACTGGATGAAGGAGATCCAAGGTTTTGAGACCCCAAGTGACCCCTGGGTTGTATTGCTTCATTGTACAGACCAACCAGTCAGTTCCTATAAAAAATCTATAATGCCGCATTTGCTTAATTCAGCGAAATCCTTGATTCCGTTGTTTTGGAAACAGTCTGCAGTGCCTTCCCTACGTCAATGGCTTGTGGCGGTTGATCGCACTTACCACATGGAAGACCTTACATTCTCTCTCAAGAACAAATCAGAGCTTTCGCAAAAAAATATGTTCTGGCTGGTTTGTCTTCAAATATAGTTCTGTCTATGCTAACCTTATGTCCCAATCTGTGTGAAACCCTGCATTTTGATACTTTGGCATGTTATATGTAATATGGGCACCTGTGGTGAAGAAGCACTCTCGCTCTCTCTCTCTCCCCTCCCATTTTCCTCCCCTCTTTCTTTTTTCTCCCTTTTTATTCGTTTCTATGTTTTTTCCCCTCTGTCCCTGTCCATCTCTTATTGGTGGCCTTGGTTTTTAATTTATGTTAGATACGCAAGGTGCAACTCGTAGCCGTGTGTGGCTGGCTGTTTCTGAACATTTTGTCAATGGTGTTGTCATTTTCGTATCATTGTCTTCTTTTTATTGCCACTTTTTTTCTTTCATTGTAATTGTGATACTTCTTTTCTCAATAAACAATTATTAAACAAAAAAAAAAAAATGCAACAATTCACCCCACTACCTGCCTGGAGTTTGCGTGTTCTCCCTGTGCCTGAGTGGATTTCCTACCACACGCCAAAGACATGCTGGTAGGTGTTTTGGCTCCGGTCTAAATTGGTCCTAGTTTAGCGGTACCCCCGTAGGGGCTGCTGAGTGATGTGGCCCACCTGTCCCCCTGCCCAGCCTGGCATTCACTTCCAGACACTCTAATGCCACGTACACATGGTCGGAATTTCCAACAACAAATGTTCGATGGGAGGTTGTTGTCGGAAATTCCGACCGTGTGTAGGCTCCATCGGACATTTGCAGTCGGATTTTCCGAAAACAAAAATTTGAGAGCTGGTTCTCAAATTTTCCAACAACAAAATCCGTTCTCGTAAATTCCGAGCGTGTGTAGACAATTCTGACGCACAAAATTCCACGCATGCTCTGACTCAAGTACGAGACGGAAGCGTTCGGTCTGGAAAAACTAGCGTTCGTAATGGAGATAGCACATTCGTCACGCTGTAACAGACTGAAAAGCACGAAGCTGAAAAGCGCAAATCGTCTCTCACTAAACTTCTACTAACACGAGATTAGCAGAATGAGTTCAAAGGGTGGGACACTTGGTATTGAACTCCCCTTTCTTGGCGATCTGCATTTTCGACAACATTTGTGCGACCGTGTGTATGCAAGACAAGTTCGAGCCAACATCCGTTGGAAAAAAATCCAAGGTTTTGTTGTTCGGAATATCCGATTGTGTGTACGCGGCATAAGACAATGAATCAGTCTATCAGCTTTGTTCTATTGAGGGATTAGAACTTGGATGGGGGGTTAAGGAATTCATAGGATGCCCAGAAAATGATTCTTGCATAGTTTGGGACAATTTAGATACTCTCTTCCTGCACAACACTTTCTGCAGACTATCTCTCCTTCTCTCTCCAGCAGAATTCTTCAGGTGCAGCTAGTAAATGGTTAGGTCTAACTCTGGTATCAGCCAGGTCCTAGCAAAGTTCCTTATTACAGGCAGGGACCGCAGGACCCTATTGTGTAGTAAATGAAAGTTCTGGTGTAAGATGCCCTCTTTGGTGGACTACTGATCCCAGTCAGCCCCTTGCAGACCCTGACAGCCCTCCTGACTGCAGCGGCCCAACTTAACCGCCTGTAACATCACAGTCTCTCCCGCTGGCCTCACATCCATCTCTGACTGCACACTCCCAGTCCTGTCTGGCATGGCTCTCCCAAATGTGCCTGCCACTCACCGACACCTGGTGAATCCCCCCTGGAGACTTGCCTGGCAGTATTCCTCGCTGTCCTCTCTTGCTCCTGTTCAGGACACTCCGTGGGTTGTGTGGGGTTCCTGTTCAGCTCCGAGCCCCTGGGCCAACATCACCCCCCCCCCCCCTCAGACTGGGGGGCTCCCTCCTAGGCCCCGACAGCCTAATACTCCATCTCCAGTTCTTCCACCTGAACAACACCTCCCCAGCTGAGCATTTAAGGAGGCCAGATTGGGGACTGGTCAGGGCTCCTCAGAACACCCCAGACAGCTCCATCTTTTTTCCACTCATTCCTTCTAGAAGCCTCTAAAACAGAAGGGAGGTAACCAAAAGATGAAGCTAGCTGTGAGTCACCAGTCTACTCTAAGCCACTCCCAGTCACAGATCAAAAATAAGAGGGTGCTACACTAGTATATATGAATGTGAGTTTAGGACCTTAGATTGTAAGCTCCTTGAGGGCAGGGACTGATGTGAATGTACAATATATATACTGTATATACTCGAGTATAAGCCAAGTTTTTCAGTGACTCGGCTTATACTCGAGTCACCTTTTTGCGCCTAATCTCCTGGACTTTGGGGACCTGGTACTGGCCGGCTGTTAGTCCTTTGGACCCCAAACTTGGCACACATGTAGCCCCACTCTTCCTTTACAAGTGTGCAAAGATTGTTGTCCGGGGGACCTACGGCCGGGGAGCACCGATTTTTCAAAGCCAGGCACCACTTCCATAGACTCGTAGACGTAGAGCTACGGGCTCTCGTGCAGGGGAGCCAACCTGCCGCCGTATAACTGCGGCGGCAAGTTGGTAAGTAGTTAAGTGGTTAAAGTGTACTTACAGTGTATAGACATATAGATAGACAAAATGAATGGCACCACAATGCACTAAAGAAGTGGTGTGACATCCAGGGTGATATGTCTGTTAGTAAATTAGTGATGCATGGGGAAATTGATGGAGTAAGCTGAGGGGTAGAGAATAGGGTTGAGCGAACCCGAACTGTAAACACACAGCTCCCGGTCCTGTCAGCGGGGGAAATGCTGATCTTCTGTTCATACAATGTATAAACAGAAGATCAGTGATTTCCCTCAGTCAGTCCCACCCCCTTTCAGTTAGAACACACCCAGGTTACACATTTAACCCCTTCCCGCCCCCTAGTGTTAACCCCTTCACAGTGGCATTTTTATAGTAATCCGATGCATTTTTATAGCACTAATCGCTATAAAAATGCCAATGGTCCCAAAAATGTGTCAAAAGTGTCCGAAGTGTCCGCCATAATGTGGCAGTACCGAAAAAAATCGCTGATCGACGCCATTACTAGTAAAAAAAAATACTAATAAAAATGCCATAAAACTATCCCCTATTTTGTAAACGCTATAACTTTTGCGTAAACCAATCAATAAACGCTTACTGCGATATTTTTTTTACAAAAAATATGTAGAAAAATACGTATCGGCCTAAATTGAGGAAAAAAAAAATGTTTTTTATTATATATTTTTTGGGGGATATTTATTATGTTTAAAAGTAAAATGTTTTTTAATTTTTTTCAAAATTGTCACTCTATTTTTGTTTATAGCACAAAAAATAAAAACTGCAGAGGTGATCAAATACCACCAAAAGAAAGCTCTATTTGTGGGAAAAAAAGGACGCCAATTTTGTTTGGGAGCCACATCGCACGACCGCGCAATTGTCAGTTAAAGCGATGCAGTGCCGAATCGCAAAAGTGCTCTGGTCTTTGACCAGCAATATGGTCCGGGGGTTAAGTGGTTAAGGACCAGGTCTGAAGCTCCATGACTGCGGCCACGGGACCCGCGGACCCGATTGCCGCTGGAGTCCCGCAATCGGTCCCCGGAGCTGAAGAACAAGGAGAGCTGTGTGTAAACACAGCTTCCCCGTTCTTCACTGTGGTGCTGTCATTGATCGTGTGTTCCCTGATATAGGGAAACACAATCAATGACATCACATGTCCAGCCCCGGCCCGCCCCCCTAGAGTTAGCATAGCAACACAGATGAGGTCACACTTAACCCCTTAAGCGTCCCCTAGTGGTTAACTCCCAAACTGCAACTGTCATTTTCACAGTAAACAATGCATTTATATAGCATTTTTTGCTGTGAAAATGACAATTGTCCAAAAAATGTATCAAAATTGCCCGATGTGTCCGCCATAATGTCACGGTCACAAAAAAAAACGCTGATCGCTGCCATTAGTAGTAAAAAAAATTATTAATAAAAATGCAATAAAACTATCCCCCATTTTGTAAACACTATAAATTTTGCGCAAACCAACCGATAAACGCTTATTGCGATTTTTTTTTACCAAAAAATAGATAGAAGAATACGTATCGGCCTAAACTGAGGGGAAAAAAATGTTATATATATTTTTGGGTTATATTTATTATAGCAAAAAATGAAAAAATATTGAATTTTTTTCAAAATTGTCTCTATATTTTTGTTTACAGCGCAAAAAATAAAAACCGCAGAGGTGATCAAATACCAACAAAAGAAAGCTCTATTTGTGCGAAAAAAGGACGCCAATTTTGTTTGGGAGCCACATCGCACGACTGCACAATTGTCAGTTAAAGCGACGCAGTGCCAAATCGCAAAAAGGGGCCAGGTCCTTTACCTGCATTTTGGTCTGGGTCTTAAGTCGTTAAAACAAGCTTGTTTGTGAGCTGATACCATAATTTGTTCATGTTAAATACCATGACCAGTTGGGAGTCGTTGCAGGACCCTCCTAACCATATGGTTGATTCCAGTATGGTGGGCGAAAGGAATATATTCCATATTACTGTAATGCAGTAAGGAAAGGCAGCTCCAACACATGTGTAGGCAGGTGCCTGTATAAAGTTATTACAGTGGGGAAAATTATTATTTGACCCCATGCAAATTTTGTAAGTTTGCCCACTTACAAAGAAATGAAGAGTCTATAATTCTTTATCATAGGTGGTAAAACTCCAGAAAAAACACAAGATACAAATGTTATAAATTGAGTTGCAGTTCAGTGAGTGAAATATGTATTTAATCCCCAAGAAAAACACAACTTATTCCTTGATGGGGAAACCCTTGTTGGCAAGCACAGAGTTACGACGTTTCTTGTAGTTGGTTACCAGGTTTGCACACATCTTAAGGTTTCTTGGCTGTCACTTGGCAACTCAAAAAGTTTTAGCTCCCTTCATATATTTCTATAGGATTAAGGTCTGGAGACTGGCTAGGCCATTCCATGACCCTAATGTTCTTCTTCTTGAGCCACTCCTTTGTTGCCTTGGCGGTGTAAAAAGAAAAAAAAGGTGGTGGAATTGTTTCCAGAGCCAATTGGCAAAAACGCACAATCCCATGAGGAGAGACAGATAAAAAACAGGATACATAAACGGGAGAGGGAGACCCTTACAATTGACATCTCTCACTTAAAAATCCTGACATTTGGAAGAGGGTCTCCCTCTCCCGTTTATGTATCCTGTCTTTTATTTGCCTTGGCGGTGTGTTTTGGGTCATTGTCATGCTGGAAGACCCATCCATGACCCATCTTCAGTGTTCTGGCTGAGGGAAGAATGTTCTCATCCAAGATTTTACAATAAATGGCTCTATCTATTGGCACCTCATAGCAGGATAGTCGGTCTATACCTTTATCAGAGAAACAGCCCCAAAGTATAATGTTTCCACTTCCACACTTGACTTTAGAGATAATGGGCCGGATTCACGTAGAGCGGCGCATCTTTGTGCGGGCGTAGCGTATCTACTTTACGCTACGCCGGCGCAACGTTGAGAGGCAAGCATGCTATTCACAAAGAATATGCGCTCAACGTTGCGCCGGCGTAGCATATAGTTGTTGGCGTAAGCCGACGTAAGTCAAATTAGGTGGAAGTGAGCGTGATTTATTATAATGAAGCGTGACCCCATGCAAATGAAGGGCCGAACGAACAGCGCATACGCTGTCCCGTGGACGCTTCCCAGTACGCATGCGCAGAATAACGTCGGGACAAATGCCCAAGATACGTAGAATCACTGAACATAACCTACGCCCAGCCCTATTCACGTAGTACTACGTAAAATACGACGGCTGTTCCGACGTCCATACCTTTGCATGGATTGTGCCACCTTTAGGTGGAATAATTTTACGCCGGACGTACGCCTTACGTAAACGGCGTATATTACATCGACGGGCGCAAGTACGTTCGTTAATCGGCGTATCTCGGTCATTTACATATTCAATGCTTAAATCAATGGAAGCGCCCCTTGTGGCCAGCGTAAATATGCGCCCACGATACGCTGGCGTAGGCAAGTTACGTCGGGCGGAGGAAGCCTATTTTTTCAACGTATCTAGCATCGGGAATCGGCGTAAAGATACGACGGCGCACAATTTGGACTTACATCGGCGTATCTGGAGATAACTCGGCGTAAGTCTTTTGTGAATCCTCCCCGGTGTTTTTAGGGTCATAGTCAGCATTTTTCTTCCTCCAAACACGATGAGTAGAGTTAATGCCAAAGAGCTTGATTTTGGTCTGACCACAGCACTTTCTTCCAATCCTCCTCCGAATCATTTAGATGTTCATTGGCAAACTTCAGACAGGCCTATACATATGCCTTCTTGAGAAGGGGGACCTTGTGAACACTGCAGCATTTCAATCCAAGGCGGTGTATTGTGTTACCAATAGTTTGTTTGGTGACTGTGGTCCCAACTGCTTTAAAGTCATTCACAAGCTCCTCCCGTGGAGTTCTGGGCTGAACCCTCATTTTTCTCATGATCATCCTCACCCAATGAGGTGAAATCTTGCATGGAGCTCCAGAGTCCAGACTGAGGGCGATTGATGGTTATTTTGTATTTCTTCCATTTGCGAATAATTGATCCAACCGTTGTCTTCTTCTCACTAAGCTTTTTGCTGATGGTCTTGTAGCCCATTCCAGCCTAGGGTGACCATGTGTCCCGGATTACCCGGGACAGTCCCACATTTTGCAGGTCTGTCCCGGGCACATTCCTTCCAGGACAATACAGTGTCCCGGAATGAAACTGACACAGCCATCCCCCGGGCCAATCTGATGCCCCCAAAAAAGGCCGCCACATCACTGCCATACGGCGTATGGACTTAAAACACTGCCCCCAGGTGGCCAAGTCTGTACGCCGTACGGACCTCATTTCTCCTTCTGCTATAAGCTCATGGCCCTTTCAGTGACCATGAACTTATAGTATAATGATGCTGCTAAACAAACTGATAGCACTGATCAGTGGCTAATAAGTAATAATGATAATGACTAAAATGTGACCCCCCCCCTCCTTTCTGCCTCCGTGGCTCTGCTGCTATGTCTCCCGCCTCTCCACCTGCCTATGCTGACATCTAATCTGCCCCCACCCTTACTTTAACTCTTACTCTATCTCCCTTACACTGCCTTACCCTTCCTGCTCTATTCCCCCCTCCCCAGCACCGTACCCCCCTTGCAACTTACCTAATGCCCAGGTGCCGTCTGCCCGACAGCTGCTAGCCGTCTTTCCCACCTCCCCCTCCTGTCGGCTTTCCGTGCTGCAGTATTGGCACAGAGGGATCGGATTTAAAAAAAACAACCCCCTGTGCTCCTCTGACCCCCCTACACCTCCCCGATGTCCGGGCACCCCCTCCATGCTGCTAGCCAGCTCTCCCCTCCTTCCCTGCTGCTGGCTGCAGCCGCTGACAGCATGGAGGGAGGAGGGGGTGTTGCGGGGGATGGGGTTTTTGGGGGGCATTAAACATGTGTTTTACCAGCCCCCTTCCTTTCCTGAAAGAATGCAGCCCAGTGATCATTACAGATCGCTCTTGTATTCTTTCCTAACTGTCAGAGAGTAAACTGCCTGTGAATTAAACAATGTTTCTTTTTTTGAATCAGTAGGAGTCTATACAGACTATACAGAGGTTTTCTTCTGAGGCCCTGTACACACAATTGGACCGGTCCGCTGAAACTTGTCTGATGAACCGTTTTCATCGGACCACGCTGAAGTGGTCTGTTGGTCTGATGTGCGTACACACAAAATCCGATCAAACCAGAACGCGGTGACGTAGAACACAACAACGTCATGAAAAAACGAAGTTCAACGCTTCCAAGCATGCGTCGACTTGATTCTGAGCATGCGTGGGCTTTTGGTCCAATGCTTTTGTGTACTAACCATCGAACCTGTCCGACGGACAGGTTTCCATCGGACAGGTTTTAAAGCATGTTTTAAAACTTTGGTCCCATGGTAAACGGTCCGATAGGCCGTACACACGATCGAACTGGTCCGATGAAACCGGTCTGCGGACCAGTTTCATCGGACCTGTCTGATCGTGTGTGCGCAGCCTAAGATTGTGCTGTATTCGGCTCCATCCATCTCCCAATCAACTCTGACCAGCTTCCCTGTCTCTGCTGAAGAAAAGCATCCCCACAACATGATGCTGCCACCACCATGTTTCACGGTGGGGATGGTGTGTTCAGGGTGATGTGCAGTGTTAGTTTTCCCCACACATAGGGCCAGATTCAGTAAGAACTTACACGGCTTATCTCTAGATAAGCCACGTAACTTCTTAGATGCGCCGGCGTATCTTTTTTCTGTATTCAGAAAACAAGATACGCCGGGATTGAGCTAAGATACGAGCGGCGTAATTGTATTACGCCATCGTATCTTAACTGCATTTTTTTAGATGGCCACTAGGGGCGTTCCTGCTGATTTACGCCTAGAATATGTAAATCAGCAAGATACGCCTATTCACGAACGTACGCCTGGCCGACGCAGTGAATTTACGCCGTTTACATAAGGCGTTTTCCAGCGTAAAGATAAACCACCAAAAAGATGGTGCATCCTATGTTAAGTATAGACGTCGGGACCGTGTCGAATTTTTCAGATTTTACGTTGTTTGCGTAACTCGTCCGTGAATGGGGATTTACGTCAATTACGTTCACGTCGAAAACAATGCGTCGTAGCGTCATAATTTGGAGCATGCGCACTGGGATACGTCCACGGTCGGCGCATGCGCGGTTAAAAAAAAAAACGTAAAAAACACGGGGTCACAATACATTACCATAAAACACGCCCACCTCATTCACATTTGAATTACCCAGGCTTACGCCGGCCCATTTACGCTACGCCGCCGTAACTTAGCTTGGTGAATACAGCATTTGCCTCGCTAATTTACGGCGGCGTAGCGTAAACAAGATACGTTACGCCCGCACAAACTTACGGCAGGCTACTTGATTCTGGCCCATAGCATTTTGCTTTTAGGCCAAAAAGTTAAATTTTGGTCTCATCTGATCAGAGCATCTTCTTCCACATGTTTGCTGTTTCCCCTCCCCCACATGGCTTCTCGCCAACTGCAAACCGGACATCTTATGGCTTTCCTTTAACAATGTCTTTCTTCTTGCCACTCTTCCATAAAGGCCAGATTTGTGGAGAGCATGACTAAGGCTTTAAACACGATAGGATAGCCAGAGAACGGTCTGATGGACCGTTTTCATCGGTCAAAACCGATCGTCTGTGGGCCCCAAAGGTTATTTAACCTTAGGTTAAAAAAAAGTCAACTTGCTTTAAAATTAACCGATGGACGCCTAACCGATAGGTCAAAACCGATCATTAGTACGAACGACCATCAATCAAGTCGACGCATGCTTGGAAGCATTGAACTTCATTTTTGTTCAGCATCTCGTTGTGTTTTACGTCACTGCATTCTAATACGATCGTTTTTTAACTGATGGTGTGTAGGCACATCAGACAATCAGTCAGCTTCATCGGTTAACCAATGACAATGGTCCTTCAGACCGTTCTCATCGGATGGACTGATCGTGTGTACAACGCTTAATAGTTGTCCTGTGGACAGATTCTTCCACCTGAGCTGTGGATCTCTGCAGCTCCTCCAGAGTTACCATGGGCCTCTTGGCTGCTCCTCTGATGAATGCTCTCCTTGCCCGGCCCGGTCAGTTTAGGTGGACGGCTATGTCTTGGTAGGTTTGCGGTTGTGCCATACTCTTTCCATTTTCATTTCCATTTTCAAGCCAACGTGGTCCCGGGGGTGGAAATCACACACTTGTGCCTCACGCCAGGAGGGCCACGAGGCAAAGGCCCCCTGAAAAACGGTGTCTGCCCCTTAAGTATCCCTTCCCAGCATGCACAGCGGGGCACCACTCCCACTGGGCTGCTGCTGAGAAGAGTCACTCAACACACCATGGTTCGTCAGAGTTCCAACATGGGCCTGAGGTAATAACGCCACCTACAGACAACAAAGGAAAACTTCCATCAAGCACAACCATAGCCAGAACAGAGGCTAATTTTCATGAAATTAGTAAAGTCCGAGCACAACTATTGTCTCAGTCGCCCCCTAAATTTATAATAGCGCCCCAATAATTGGGAGAAGGGCACTACATATTCTACTAGGCATGGGGGTAGTTAAGTGACCCTTGCATAGGAAGAGGCAAGGGTGACTTTAACCACTTAAGACCCGGACACATATGCTGCTAAATGACCCAAGGTGTTTTTACAATTCGGCGCTGCGTCGCTTTAACAGACAATTGCGCGGTCGTGCGACGTGGCTCCCAAACTAAATTTGCGTCCTTTTCTTCCCACAAATAGAGCTTTCTTTTTGGTGGTATTTGATCGCCTCTGTGACTTTTATTTTTTGCGCTATAAACTAAAATAGAGCGACAATTTTGAAAAAAAACAATATTTTTTACTTTTTGTTATAAAAAAAATCAAATAAACTAAATTTTAGTAAAACATTCAGGCCAAAATTAATTCAGCCACATGTCTTTAGTAAAAAAAAAAAATCGCAATAAAACAAAAACAAAAAATAGCTACCTAGCGGGAACAGTGACACTAATACAGCGATCAGAAAAATGATCGCTTAGTGACGCTGGCAATAGGGAGTGAAAGGGTTAACTTGGGCGGTGATCAGGGGGTTAAAACTTTATTAGGGGGGGTGGGGGGGCTACCCTGAACCTAACACTAACTAACTTTCACACTGCCTGTCACACTGACACTAAATGCAGTGATTAGATCACTGCATTCAGTGACACTGTGACAGGGGGGTGGGGGGGGGGATGATCACAAGGAGTTAATGTGCCTATGTGTGTGTGTCAGTGTTGTGTTGGTGCACACTTACTGTGGATGTCTTCTCATCAGCAGCGGTGGAAAACACTGCTGCGATGAGAGATGACATCATTTCCTCCTCCTGTGTAAACACAGGAGGAGGAACTGACACGAAGGTGGAGCGCTCCCATTGGCTGGGAGCGATCGCGGGGGGGGGGGGGGGGCGGAAAAAAACGGACATCCGCCCGCCCGTCGGCGATCGCTCTCACAGCCAGGGGGACCGCCGCACGCCGCAGAGGGGGTCCCGATTGGACCCCCGAACCGCACAAAGGCAAGGACGTATATATACGCCCTTGTGCCTGTACGAGCCATGTTGTGGACGTACATAGGCGTGCGGCGGTCCTTAAGTGGTTAAAGTGGAGTTCCACCCATTTTTTTATGTTTGTCTGTGCTGCATGCCCTAATCTCATAGTGTTCAGAATGTACAATTTTTATTTATTTTGTTGCTTGTAAATACCTTTATTTTGTAGTCCTTCATTACTTCCTCCTCCTTATTAGCCTAGGCTATTAAGTCACAAGGCTATTTGCAAGGGTTTCTGGGATAGGCATCATGTTTCCCAGTAGTCCTTGCAAACCTGACTGAAACCTATTACATTGCTTGTGCAGCACTGAGCATGCGCGAGATATGCAAAGCTGAAATCCAGGAAGTCATACAGTCTGGCTTCATGATGCCCACACTTAAGATGTCCACGGTCTATTTCTAGATTATAAACTAGATTATATCTAAATGCTGTAACAACCTAACAAAACGGACCTTAGTTTACAGACTATGGGCCAGATTCTCAGCGGCGCTACGCCTGCGTAAATGGATATGCGCGGCGTAATTGTAAATGTGCGCCTGCGTATCGATGCGCCATAAACACAGAACCACATACGCGAGAAAATCTATTCATCTGAGCGGCGAAAATGCTTTAAGCTAGCGCGGCGTAGGCGCATAGTTACGCGTCGCAAATATTCAGCTCCCATTGAAATAGCATGCAAATATGCAAATGAGGAAGATGCGCGGATTCTCGAAACTACGCACGTTCGGCGTTGGCTACTCGTGGTGCGCGTAACACGAAAGCCTTGAGTAAACATACCCCTCATAAAAGCACGGGTAACTTTGCTCAAGACCGTGTGCAAGTCAGCTGGAGAGCAACTACAGCAGCACCATAACGGACGAGCTGAGCAATCACACTTACTGGACAACACATTCGTATGCCAACATGCCAGGGGCAGCCATGGTCTTATCACTACTAATGTATGCAGAGGAAGAGGAGCATAGAATGAGGAGGAGGAGGAGGGGGGCACGTGAGAGGATCTACCGAGCGCGCATGAGGCTCTTTGGCATGGGTGATGAGGAGGTGTATCGCATCTTCAGATTCAGCCCTGCTGCCATCCTGGAAATAACCACAGCCCTGCAGGAGGACATCACCAGCCAGACACATCGCTCACATGCACTGCAGCCACTGGTCAAGGTACTGGCAACACTGCATTTCCTGGCCAGTGGATTATTCCAGCGTACAAGTGGGGTTGTGGCTGGGATGTCACAAACCAGCATAAGCAGATGTCTGCACCAGGTTGTCCCAGCAATCCTCAGATGCATGTCCAACCAGTTCATCAAACCAACCACTGTGCACCTGCGGCTGAAGGCAATGACAGATTTCTACAGAATTGACAGATTCCCACGCACCATCGGGGCCATTGATTGCACACATGTCGCACTCCAGCCCCCCAGTGCCACAGAGCACATTTACCGCAATCGGAAGCATTGGCACTCCATCAACGTACAGGTGATAGCTGATGCCAAATACCTCAAATGGCACGTCCGTGCCAAAGACCCCGGGTCCAGCCATGACAGCTACATATACTGTCAAAGCAACATCCCAGCAGATTTTGAGCAGGACGTGTATGGAGACAGCTGGCTGGTTGGTGAGTGACATGGGTGGCAGGCATGACTGTCCCCCCCCATGATGCAGACATCACAAGGGGCTAACATCTTCCTGTCTTTTCCCTTCCAGGTGACTCTGCATATGTACTTGGACCCCATCTCATGACTCCTTTCCGGAATCCCCAAACCAGTGGAGAGAGAAGATACAATGAAGCACACATCAAAACCCGTGCAGTGGTGGAGCGCACATTTGGCCTCCTGAAGTCCCGTTTCCGATGCCTGGATAAGTCTGGGGGGGCCCTATTGTATTCCCCCAACTTTGTGGGTCAGATCATTGGTGCATGTTGCATACTGCACAACTTTGCCATGAGAAAGGGCCTGCAGATTGCCCTACGTGATGACCTGACCCCCCAACCACACAGCCTCCCCTGCCAGAGGAGACCCCGTCTGCTGATGGAAGAGCAGTCAGGAGGGTCCTCGTGTTACGAATCTTTGACCGTTAAACACACACATTCATCATGGCACACATACAATGCACGCGTGTACACCACTGTGGTCCCTAGATCACACACCCCACATCCACATCACATTGGATTAGCTCAAGTCCAGCATGTAGGACTTGGGAGCAGCAACGCCACGTCAAGGCCCCAATGATGTTGCTGTCCATTCATACACCATTCACACAGCCGTGGGGATAACCTCTCCCCAACGGCCGAGGGTGACACCCCTTACTGGCAGGAGTGCCACCCCCACATTCACACACCATTCACACTGCACCGTGTGCAGTATCAATAAAATAAAATAAAAGCTCTTAACCAGAGCATTATAAAATAAAAATAAAAGCTCTTAACCAGAGCATAATAAAATAAAAAAAAAGCTCTTAACCAGAGCATTATAAAATAAAATAAAAGCTCTTAACCAGAGCATTATAAAATAAAAAAAAAGCTCTTAACCAGAGCAAAATAATCCAATAAAAAAAATTAAGGGGCCTGGCGGGGGCTCTGCCTGGTGCCACGGCTCCTGCCCCTCACTTGCCTGGGGGCAGCCACAGGTGGGGGGGGGTGGTAGCAGGTGGAGGAGAAGCATCCCCATGTCTCTCCCTGGCTGCCTGCATGCCCTCCAGGGCAACCGCAATGCGGGTCTGGACAGCCATCTGCTCCACGACTGCAAGCCACAGGGCTTTTACCTCCCCCACAAGGTTGGAGGTGGTCGCCTGCAGCTCCGCCAGGCTGGTGACTGTCGCTGCGACATCCAGGATGGCGTCTGTAACGTGTCCCGAGGAGGCCAGGCTGTCGGCCAGGCGCCTCATCTCCACCACAACCTCAGAAAGGTGGAGATTCTGCTGGTCCTGCTGCCTGGCCAGCTGCTCCGGCAGGACCTTGGGTACACCCCTGGTCTTGCTTGTCGCCTTCCGGGGAGTGGCAGGGGACCTGGCATAAGGGGAGGATGTTGAGGGGCCGGAGATGAGGGGGGGAAACAGAGGGACTGGAGAGGTTGGGGGTGGATCCTGAGGGGCTTGACAAAGATGGGGGGATAGCCTGGGCTGGTATGGGCAACCCATGGTCCTCCTCCAAAACAAGGTAGAGCTCCTGGTCGACGAGCTCCTCCTCAACCACCTCCTCCATAGACGTGTGCCCACTTCCCTCCAAGTCCTCTTCCAGGGGGGCAGCCAGAGGGACTGGATGCTCGGGGGATGTCTCAGGACGGGCCCTGGCAGCCACAGATGGCCCCGCTCCCTCCTGCACATCTGTGGATGACACAAAAGATGCACATGTTGGTGGACCCACACACTTGACACATGTTCCCCTCCACCCCCACACATGCTACACAACAGATAGAATATAAAACACACTTACCTGTCCTCAGGGCTGGCTTTTCGGACTCAAAGCCCCCAACTCCCTCAACCTGCTCCCTCTGCAGGCAGCGGGCGACCACCTTCTCCTCCTCAGTCAGGCGGACGTTGCAGGGTGGGCCCCCTCCAGTGCCCCTGGCATGCCGAGCTTGAGTCGCCAGCTTGCCCTTCACGAGACGCCGCAGGTCATTCATTTTTTTTTGAATGCCCTGCGGTGTCCGTGTCTCGTGAGAAAGGGCATTAACTTGGCAAGCTACCTTCATCAGGATTTGATCCCTCCGGGACTTGCTGGTCCGGGCACTGTCAGCACCATGGAGCCGTGAATCATATTTTTCCATTGCCCTGACAACAATGGCCCTCTCCTCTGCGGAGAAATTTTTCTTCCTCCTCTCCTTACCAACAGTAGTCATGGTCCTGCACAACGTTTTAACGTGACAATCAAACAAATGGGAGACGTTTGCACTGCACGGGCGCATGTGTGGCCGCATTATATACCCTGCGCCGGCGAATCGTAGGGAGGCTTTGCGCATGCGCAGAAGGCATCCACGTCACGGCGCGGGTCAACCACGTCACGGCGCGGGTCATCCACGTCACGGCGCATGCTCCGTTCGTCCCGGCCTGCATTTGCATGGGGTCACGCTTCATTACAATGCAACACGCCCACTTCCCTCCTACCTTGGAGTTGCGCCGGATTACGCCGATGATTTTACGCGACGCAGGCGCATCTTGGAGCGCATTTACTTAGGGAATACGGTACTTGCCACTCCGCGTTACGTCGGCGTAGTGCATCTGAGATGCGCAACGCCTGCATAATTAGGCGCGCAGCTACGAGAATCTGGCCCTAACTTTACTATACATTAAGCTTGTGTATTACAGGGGTATTTATATTTAAAAAGTAAAATTGTGGGTGAAACTCCACTTTAAACTGACTGATAAGCTTGTGTTTTGTGCAGGTTGCTAGTTCACCTTCCAGGCTTCTCCTTACATAGGGAATCCTCCCAGTATTTCCATTCCCAGACGCTCCAGTATAGCATGTAAAGATATTAATGGCTAGTTTCTTTCAATTTCACACGGCTCTGCACTGCAGCAGGTTCTGTAGAGCTTCTTCCGATTTGCTGCGTCATCTTTACCAGGTTGAAAGCGTTCAGTGTCTCAATGAAGCCTCCAGCACAGAGGGAATTGGAGATATAGACACTGGCTCACAGGGCTCAGGGAACCATGAAGACAATATTGAACAGGAACAGTTCATATAAGGCGGGAGATCACGCGGGTCTACATGACTCCAGCTAAGCTGTTATATATATTTTCTACTGTGTATCTGAAGCCAAAACTTGTTTTTCTGTAGAAGTCGGTGCTTTGGGAGGGGGACTAGGGTGACCACGTGTCCCGGATTGCCCGGCACAGTCCCGCATTTTGCAGGTCTGTCCCGGGCACCTTCATTCCAGGACAATACAGTGTCCCGGAATGAAACTGACACAGCCATCCCCCCAGGGCTGATCTGATGCCCCCAAAAAAGGTCACCACATCACCGCTTTACTCACTGACAGTACTTGCCCACTCGAATTTTTGGGAAGGGAAGGTGTCCCTGAATGGTAGTTTGGAAATATAGTCACCCTAAGGGGGACCCTTTGATTTTTGGAGGAACCATTTTCAAACCTTCCATCCAAAGCTGAAAGACATGCCTGCTTGCTAAAACTGATGTATAAAAGCTGATATACAGCGGTTGAAATAAGTATTGAACACGTCAACATGTTTCTAGGTAAATATACACTACAGTGTCTTGAAAAAGTATTCATACCCCCATGACATTTTGTCATGTTACAACCAAAAACTGTAAAATGTATTTTATTTGGATTTTATGGGATAGACCAACACAAAGTGGCACATAATGGTGAAGTAGAAGAAAAATGATAAATGGTTTCCCAAATTTTTTACAAATAAATATGTAAAAAGTGTGGTGTACATTTGTATTCAGCCCTCAGTCAATACTTTGTAGAACCACCTTTCGCTCCAATTACAGCTGCAAGTCTTTATAGGGATGTCTCTACCAGCTTTGCACATCTAGAGAGGGACATTTTTGCCCATTCTTCTATATCTCAAGCTCTGTCAGATTGGATGGGGAGTGTCTGTGAACAGCAATTTTCAAGTCTTGCCACAGATTCTCAATTGGATTTAGGTCTGGACTATGACTGGGCCCAGGGCCATCTTTAATATGGTTTGGGCCATGGGCAAACATTTTTTTTGGGCCCCCCCTCCAGCTTATTTTGGGCCTGGCTGGTTCACATGTATGTGTTTTGGCGGCCCTCATTTGTGCAGGCACAGCAGCCCATTGATTTGAATGGGCTGCCATGCCTTTGTTTCCTGCAGAAAAAAGGTTCATTCAGCATTTTAAAAATCAGCTACCTTGAAATCCATTCTGCTTTTGCACCATGCTACTTACCTGCAGTTCTTGCACACACAAACACACTGTGTTTTTAAAAGCGTGACCTAAACGTCTAAAAATGCAGCAAGTTTGACAGTGCGGGAACTGCAGATAAGTCACAGCAGACAGCAGAATGGACAGACAGTGCTGTATTTCAGTGCTTGATGGGCATAGGTGTGCCGTGTGTGCAGCCTATTACATGAGGCATGCGCTTTTCTTTGCAGGAAATGCAGGCATGGCGGCCCATTCAAATGTGGGCCGCCAAAACACATACATGTGAACCAGTCAGGCCCAAAATAAGCCCATCAAGCAGTTAAATACAGACAGTAATGCCATGTGCTCTGAGGCCTCACTCAGCCTGGACTGCAGGGCTGCTCTGTGACTTAAAGAGTTCCTCTATTTTACACATGGCATGGCATGGGGTCCCATGGTGCTAAAGCAGAATGGACAGACGGTGCTGTGACCCCATGCCATGCCATGTGTAAAATACAGGAACTTTTTAAAACACTGATCAGACCTGCAGTGAATCATCAAATATTATAAAGACTTTGGGCACACTCTACAGAAAACTTGTATTTACAATATAGCAAACAGTGACATACCTTGAGGAGCAGGACATGAAGAAGTCAGCCTCGGGAAGAGCAAACTGGGGATGTTATAAAATCACATTCTAATTCACTTTTATATACAAGCAGCACCCAGTGGCAGGAAGGGAGAAGTGCACATCTAAAGGGAAGCCAGGGGTGCTGTACATTTTAAAACACTGGGAAGGGAAGCAGTACTGTCACCTGGCTGCGTGCCGCTGATGATTTTCAGCCTGATTTGTGGGCAGCACAGGGGCTTAACGGGCGGCAGGGCCACCATCAGGAATCATGGGGCCCCTTACACAGCTTCAGGCATGGGCCCCCTGGAGCAGAGAACGGGGGGGTGCTGCCCCCTTAAATTGAGAAGCAGGGGGGGGGCGGGGCTGCCGCGAATTTAGAAGCGGGGGGCCCTTTACAAAAAAAAGATTTAATAAAGAAAAATATATATAAAAAAAGGGGTGTAGCCATCCGGGGGCCCTGGGGACCTCTGGGCCCTTTAATAAAAAGAAAAAAAGAAATAAAAAATACATTATTATTTTTTTTTAAATGGGGATTGCCATCTGGGGACCTCTGGGCCCTTTAATATTTTTTTTTTATAAAAATAAATTACAAAAAAAGGGGGGTTGCCATCCGGGACCTCTGGACCCTTTAATAAAAAATAAAATAAAAAAAATATATTATAAAAAAAAAATTATAAAAAAAAGGGGGGTTGCCATCCAGGGCCCTGGGGAACTCTGGGCCCTTTAATAATAATAACATTATTAGTTTTTTTTTTATAAAACATTTTTTTTTATAAAAAAAAAGGGGGGTTGTCATCTGGGGCCCTGGGGAACTACGGGCCCCTGGGGACCTCCAGACCAAAAATTGTCCCTTTAATAAAAAATAAAATAAAAATATATAAAATAAATATATATTTTTTATTTAAAAATAAATAAAAAAAGGGGGTTGTCACCTGGGGCCCTGGGGACCCCTAAAAAAATTGTCCCTTTAATAAAAAATAAACATATATTAAAAAAAATTGGCCCTTTAATAAAAAATAAAATAAAAATATATAAAATAAATATATTTTTTTATTTAAAAATAAATAAAAAAAGGGGGTTGTCATCTGGGGCCCTGGGGGCCTCCGGGTCCCTGGAGACCCCTACAAAAATTGGCCCTTTAATAAAAAATAAAAATATATTAAAAAAAATTGGCCCTTTAATAAAAATAAAAATATAATAATAATTTTTTTTTTTCAAAGGGGGTTGCTTTGGGCCCCCAACAGTGACAGGGCCCTGGGCAGCTGCCCCTGGTTGCCCTATGGTAGAGACGGCCCTGACTGGGCCATTCTAAAGCCTCATACACACGATCGGACTTCAAACAAACGTTTCCGTAGATTTTTGTTTGAAGGGCGTTGTTCGGCAGGACTTTTCTGCAAACTTTATTAAAATCACGTGTTTTTAGCTCTTTTCTGCCCTTTACCGCCACTCTTTGGTCAACTTCTGCTATTGTTGGTTGATTTTAACATTGGTTCTAGGCATGCATATTTGTACATCGGACTATAGTCCGATGAATTTCTGTACACACGATAGGACGTTGCACTATAGGACTTTTTTTGCCGAAAAGTTTGTCCGTTTACAGAGTGAACTTTTGTCCATGAAAACTGAAAAAGTTTGTCCGATGGAGCGTACACACAGTTGGATTTTTTTGAAAACCTGCTAATTTTAAAGTTTGTTGTCAAAAAGTCCGACCGTGTGTATGGGGCTTAAAGCCCCGTACACACGGTCGGACATCCAACAAAACTTCCCTTGGATTTTTGTCCTAATTAATTTGTCTGATCAAACCCATAGCATACACACGCTCGGACTTTTCTGCAAACTTTTCTAAAACGTTCCCATCATCACGTGGTTGTTCTGCTCTTTTCTGCTCTTTACTGCCACCCTTTGGTTAACTTCTGCTATTGTTGGTTGATTTTAACATTGGTTCTGAGCATGCGCATTTGTAATTTGTCCAAAAGTCCGATGGTTTGCTGTACACACGATCGGACTTTGCACCATCGGACTTTTGTTGCCTGAAAGTTGGTCCGTTCGCAGACCCAACTTTTTGTCCGATGAAAGCCAAAAAAGTTGGTCCGATGGAACGTACACACGGTCGGACAAATGCGAAAAGTGTCGGATTTTGATGTTGGTTGGGCAAAAGTCCGACCGTGTGTACGGGGCTTAAGATTGCCCTGTATTTGGCTCCATCCATCTTCCCATCAACTCTGACCAGCTTCCCTGTCCCTGCTGAAGAAAAGCATCCCCACAACATGATACTGCCACCACCATGTTTCACGGTATGGATGGTGTGTTCAGGATGATGTGCAGTGTTAGTTTTGTGCCACACATAGGGCCAGATTCAGGAAAGAAATAAGGCGGCTTATCTCCAGATAAGTCGTCTTATTTCATAGAATCAGTTACGCATAGATTTCCATAAGATCCAACTGGTGTAAGTCTCTTACGCCGTTGTATCTTATTTTCATATTTTAGGCTGGACGATAGGTGGCGTTCCCGTCTAAAATATGCAAATTAGTCTATATGCCGCTCCCGAACGTGCGCCCGGCCAGCGTATCTGGTTACGTCGTTTACGTAAGACTTACACACGGCCTAAAGTTATCCCTGCTAAAGCTGGCACAGCCAATGTTAAGAATGAACGTCTGAACCGACGTAATTTACGTTGTTTGCGTAAGTCCATTCACAATTGAGGTGGGCGTCAGTTACGCTGACGTCGCTTTCATTGACAAGTAGCGACGTGATTTGGAGCATGCGCACTGGGAATCAATCACGGCCGGCGCATACGCAGTTCGTTCAGCGCTGGGACGCGCTTCATTTAAATGATACACGCCCCCTACCCGCCGAATTTAAATTCCGCTGGGTGATTTACGCTACGCCGCCTCAACTTTACAGGCAAGTGCTTTGTGAATAAAGCACTTGCCTGAAAAAGTTGCGGTGGCCTAACGTAAATGAGATACGTTAGGCCAAATTAAAGATAGGCTCTCCTACGTGAATCTAGCCCATAGCGTTTTTCTTTTAGGCCTTCATCCCTGACCTGTCTGGTGTGTTTCTTGACCTTCATGATGCTGTTTGTTCACTAAGGTTCTCTAAAGCCCCATACACACGGTCAGACTTTTTGCCAACAAACTTCATAATGAGCAGGTTTTCCAAAAAATCTGACCGTGGGTACGCTCCATCGGACAATCTTTTTCGGTTTTCATTGGACAAAAGTTCGCTCTGCAAACATACAAACTTTTCGGCAACAAAAGTCCGATGGTGCCTTGTCCGACCGTGTGTACAGAAATCCATTAGACTTTTGTCCGAAGTACAAACATGCATGCCCAGAACCAGTGTTAAAATCAACCAACAATAGCAGAAGTTGACCAAAGGGTGGCGGTAAAAAGCAGAAAAGAGCAGAAAAACCACGTGATGTTGGGAAAGTTTTGGGAAAGTTTGCAGAAAAGTCCTGCGGTGTGTATGCTATGGGTGTGACCGGCCAACTCCCTTCAAACAAAAATCCACGGAAAAGTTTGTTTGAAGTCCGATCGTGTGCATGAGGCTTTAGAATGGCCCAGTCAAAGTCCAGACCTAAATCCAATTGAGAATCTGTGGCAAGACTTGAAAATTACTGTTCACAGACGCTCTCCATCCAATCTGACAGAGATTGAGATATTTTGCAAAGAAGAATGGGCTAAAACGTCCCTCTTTAGATGTGCAAAGCTGGTAGAGACATCCATAAAAAAACTTGCAGCTGTAATTGCAGCGAAAGGTGGTTCTACAAAGTATTGACTGAGGGCTGAATACAAATGTACCCCCCACACTTTTCACATATTTATTTGTAAAAAATTTGGGAAACCATTTATCTCTTTTCTTCTTCTTCACAATTATGTCAAAATCAGCCAACAATAGCAGAAGTTGACCAAAGGGTGGCGGTAAAAAGCAGAAAAGAGCAGAAAAACCACGACATGTTGGGAAAGTTTTGGGAAAGTTTGCAGAAAAGTCCTGCGGTGTGTATGCTATGGGTGTGACCGGCCAACTCCCTTCAAACAAAAATCCACGGAAAAGTTTGTTTGAAGTCCGATCGTGTGTATGAGGCTTTAGAAAGCAGCTATAATAACCATGTGTACGAATCAAATTTTCTTTTAGGAGTCTAGAGTCCATGTTTGAGTTAATTATTTCAGAATACAAATGTTGATTTTTACACTGAGTTTTCACAGCTGCTCTTTAGGCTAGTAAGAACTGAAATGAGAGGGAGCAATAAAGAATTTACAACTGCCATCATGATCAGGTACTAAAGAGGAAGTAAACCCTCGTCCAAAAATCCCCCCCAAAATAACCTGCAAGACAAAGGCATAATGAGCTAGTATGCATAACATACTAGCTCATTATGTATTACTTACCTCAGATTGAAGCCCCCGCAGCGGTCCACGTCTCCCCTTCCGGCCACCAACATGTTGTCCCAGAGTTACTTCCAGGTATCGTGGCTCCGGCACTGTGATTGGCCAGAGCCATGATGACATCACTCCTGCGCGTGTACATGGGAGCCGCCGGTTACGGCACAAAGGCTGAAGCAACGGCAAACAGGTGCCATTGCTTCACTTTGCCCCGGTGTGCATGTGACAATGACTTCGGCACATGCAGACACAGGGATATCTCTTAAACCGTGCAGGTTTAGGAGATATCCTGGGTAGCTACAAGTAAGCCTTAATATAGGCTTACCTGTAGCATAAAGTTGGTAAAAAGGGTTTACAACCACTTTAAGTCAATTTAGGTCAATATACTGCACTTAAAGGATTTGTAAAGGTAACAAAAAAAATCGCTAAATATCTTCCTTTACCTTAGTGCAGTCCTCCTTCACTTACCTCATCCTTCCATTTTGCTTTTTAATGTACTTATTTCTTCTGAGAAATCCTCACTTCCTGTTCTTCTGTCTGTAACTACACACCATAATGCAAGGCTTTCTCCCTGGTGTGGAGAAAGCCTCTTGAGGGGGGAGGGGGCGAGCAGGAGGGCCAGGACACTATCTACTTTGCAGATAGAGAAAGGAGCTGTGTGTTAGTGGGCATCCTGACACGCCTGCTCGCCCCCTCCCCCCTCAAGAGGCTTTCTCCACACCAGTGAAAAAGCCTTGCATTACGGTGTGTAGTTACAGACAGAAGAACAGGAAGTGAGGAATTCTCAGAAGAAATAAGGACATTACAAAGAAAAATGGAAGGATGAGGTAAGTAATGGAGGACTGCACTAAGGTAAAGGCAAAGCTCATTTGCATATTCAACGCATAAATCGACGGAAGCGCCACCTAGCGGCTAGCGTAAATATGCAACTAACATACGACGGCGTAAGAGACTTACGCCAGTCGGATCTAAGCGAAATTCCGGCGTATCTTGCTTTCTGAATACAGAAAGTAGATACGCCGGCGCATCCTAGAAGTTACGCGGCGTATCTCGAGATACGCCCACGTAAGTTCTTTGAGAATCTGGCCCAGTGTGTTCAGTCAGCTTTGATAAAGAATCAACTGCACAGATTTATCTGTTTTCCTCATTTGTTCCTCTGCGTTCTTTGCATGTTTACATTATTTATCAGGAACACCATGTTTTTTTGAAGTTTGTGACAGTTGAGCACAAAAAAAAAAAAAAAAAATATTTCCATAACAACTTATGTTTGATCTCACATCACATTTCTTCTGTTCATGTTAAATGTGAATGTACTGTATGTTCTCTAAAACCAATACAGCTCTAATCAGGTGCTTCCAAAAAAAAAACCCTGCCGCTGTAACTCAGATGCCTGCACCCGAAAAAGGTTCCTGAACACGTGAATAGGGGGTGTCAGCGGCGACCATAGATAGATTCATGCAACACATGAATCTATCTATGGTGATAGAGTGGTGCCAGGAGAGAGGAGGCACCTTATGGACGCACCACCACTGGCAAATACTATCACAAGCAAGACACTGAGGATTTGGCAGGCTTAAAACAGGCCTAATTACATCAATCACCTTGCAGGTGGACAGGCAAACAGGGAGAATACAGTTCAGCCAAAACCAGGATGCTGGAAAGAGACCAGTGGCTGTCATGAACAGAATTGTCATCTCATTAAAGGTAGTGGAAAAATAATGGATCAACAGGTGCATGGGAGTCCTCTGAAATTTTTTCAAAGGGGGCGCTTACACAGCAGCGATACACATTTAACCCTTTCTTCAAACGCTAGCAGGAGTTAAACGTGCCTTCGCTAGCGGGCGAATAGTGCAGCTAAAACTATGGTAAAGCGGACTTTTTAGCGACGCTTTACCGATAACGCGGCCAGTTGGCAGTGTGAAATAGCTCTTGAGATAATTCAGCTTCACTCCATGCCCATATAAATATAGCCTAGAGAATGTTCCGGCCTCCCCTTCAGCACAGACCCCCCCATTCTGCACAGACCCCTCCATTTAGCACAGATGGACACCCCCCTTCAACACAGTCCCCCCCCATTCCGCACAGACCCCTCCATTCAGCACATACCCCCCTTTAGCACAGATGGACCCCCATTCAGCACAAACCCCCCCTTAAGCACAGACGGACCTTCCCTCTCCCCATCCCATTCAGTACCTCAGATCAGCCATCAGCACGGCCGGGTCACAGCAGGTTCCCTCCCTCTGTGTACACATAAACACTGGAGGGGAGGCGGCTTTACACTGCTCGCTGTGTCGGCCTGGGACCGCTCAGACACCCCGTGGCCGTGAGACTCTTTGACACTTTCTCGATTTTCCAGGGAGGGTCAATTGCCCCCCCCCCCCCTTTGCCCTATGGAGTGGACGCCCATGAACAGGTGATAAAATGGTATTACAGAAGGAATTTAGAAAAACAAAAACTGCTTCTCTACTGCTAGAAAAAAAAGGGTTTTCGGGACTTTAAATGAGATGCGTTTTTAAACAAACAGTAAAATAGTAAACATTTATAACCAGGCTCCCACTTACCACCCAAACAGCAAGCCAAATTCAACTGTCTAACTGTATATGTTAAAAGCAGAGGATTGGTTGCACGCATTTGCAAATACATGAGTAAGCTGCAGAGCCACTCTCTGCGATTGTGCATTTAAAGTCCCAACCCTAGTTTTCTTTGTACCATACAGGGATGGAGATGTGTTTATTGATACCCTTATACAATTATGGGCCAGATTCAGGAACAGTTACGCTGGCGGATCGAGTGATCCGCCAGCCTAACTGTGACTTTGAGCCGGCGTTTCTGTTTTCTGTAACCAGAAAACAAGAAACGCCGGGTTGAAGTTCCGATGCGAGCAGCGTAACTGAGTTTCGCCATCGCATCGTTACTTCAACTTAAAAATGGCGCCGGGGGCGTTCCCGCCGATTTACGCTCAAAAAATATGTTAATGAGCGGAAATCGGCAATTCACGATCGAAATCCGGCGCGACGCAATGACGATACGACGTTTCCGGACGGGATACGCGGCGCATAGATATACCTACATGGTGTTGGAGTATCCTATGTTAGGTATAGGCGTCATCATCGCGTCGGGAAAAAAACAAAAACGTCGCTTGTGTAAAACGGTCATGAATGGGAATGTGACGTCATTGACGTTCATTCACAGATTTTGGAGCATGCGCACGGGGATGTTTTGACACTCGACGCATGCGCAGTACGTTGGCGGCGGGATCGCGCGTAGTTAGCATACTACACGCCCCGTACCCGCTAAATTTGAATTCCGCCGGCTCATTTGTGATGCGCTGCCGCAACTTTAGGAGCAAGTGCTTCGTGAATGACAGCACTTGCTCCTAAAATTTCGGCAGCGCAACGCAAATGAGAAGCGTTACTCCAGAGCAAAGATGCTCTGGACTACCTGAATCTGGCCCTATGCCTTTTTGTTTCCCAGTGCTCTGCACCACAATACCAAGCATAGGTGGAGGCGGGACACACCCCTAGTCACCTGCCCTCCATTTACCCATCAGTCTTTACATGCCTCTATTGAAGAGACTTCACCGGTTTAGTTAGGACTGCAGAATCGCAGAGAGCCTTGGCGAAGGCTCTGCAGCTTACTCATGTATTTGCAAATGCATGCAACCAATCCTCTGCTTTTAACATATACAGTTAGACAGGGTTGGACTAGGACAAAAATTTGGCCCTGGACTTCACCCAGACTGGCCCACTTTGACAGGTCTCTCCCATTGCGGCCGGACAACTCCTGCAACCCCCCCCCCAGGCCACCCAAGCCCCCTTTCCCCCAGCCACCCAAGCCCCCTCTCCCTCTTCACTAGCCACTAGCCGTTCTACTTTATTAGAGTAGAACGGCTGGCACTGGTACTCTTATAGGCAGTACCAGTGGGGAAGCTAGACATTATTTCACCAGGGGCAAAGAATCAGTTTGGTGCCCCCCCCCTTATGGGACAAGATTAGACAGAAGTGAGAGACTCCCAGGCCATAGCTGTTGAGTCAGCTGTCTGTCCCCTCCCTCGTGCTCCTCTGTTATCCCCCCTGCTCCCCTGGTCCTCCTCTGGTTCTCTTTTCCCCCCAGATGAGCGCTGCAGAGAAGGAGAGGAGGTGAGCACTGTGGGAAGGGAGAGACAGAGGAGCCGGTCCGCTGTCACTGAAGCTGGCCCACTGAGCCATCGGCCCACTGGGAAACTCCCTGTAGTCCCAATGGTCAGTCCATCCCTGGTTAGACAGTTGAATTTGGCTTGCTGTTTGAGTGGTAAGTAGGAGCCTGGTTATAAATGTGTACTATTTTACTGTTTGTTTAAAAACGCATCTCATTTAAAGTCCCAAAAACCCTCTTTTTTGTATCAAATAGGGATGGAGGCGTGTGTTTTTCATACGCCTCATTTAAAGTCCCAACCCTAGTTTTCTTCTCTACTGCTAGTGAAAGAATTCATCATATACAGTATGTCATTTAGTAAGCTCATAGTTATACTGTAAGTCCAGCTAAATGGTATCTATTGGTCTTGTTCTAGCCACGTAGATCCCTGTAACGGTCAGGGGTTAATGCCGTTTACGTATTCCATTCCACCAACCCACGACAGCTTCTCGACACTTCACAATCCAGCAGACAGGAGATATAAGGATTTCCCAAGAAAACCAGACAACACAGCTCTGTTCTCTGGTTCCAAACGAATAGATCTTTAATGGTAAAACTCAGGCTTTTATACAGTTAGCAACCAAAAGCATGCTGCAGTAATCAAAGGGACAATGACACACTCCACCCACAACATCATGCAATGCTTCCTAACGAGTCCCACTCAATCCACATCCTAGGCAGACATTCTGACTCTGCGATAAGCTATTCTCACCTGCTACACAATACACATTCCTTTGTAGACGTAATTGACATGCTAATCAACTACAGCTGAAAAGTCAGACATCTGACCTTTCAGACTGCCAACCCACAACACATATATCATCAATAGAAATTCACACAAAACAGTGTCAATTAGCATAGCACAATGAAATATCTTAGGAGCCAGACTTAATTAACACCTTAACAGAATGTGTCCCCACATCGAATCAATCACACTATTATTGACCTGTTGGGTTCAGAAATACCCACCTGTAATATTTCAAGATATCCTGCAATACATTGTGAATTATCATTACTGTCCCATCTCATGTAATTCAAGATATCATCTCTCAGTCATCCTATGCCCCTAGTGGACATAGGATGCCCCTAGACCCAAGAGTCATTGGTGAAGCTGAACCAGGAGTACCCTGCATCCTTCAAGAGTCTCTGGGTCCCACAGGCCATACCGTTACAATCCCCACCTATAAAAAAAAAAAAATCATCAATTTGAGGCAATAATTAATTTTTTCACACACTGCAACACATAGAAAATATGTAATCCCAAATTCCTCAGCGACTCCAACCATTGTTCAGTGCATATCACAGACTGGATTAAACTGGCAGGCCAAGTAGCTCATTGAGTTGCTGTCAGTTTCCAGTAAAGGAAGATTAAAAAGAATAGAAAGAAAATAGCTGAAAACTGAATTGTATTAGATGGAATCCTTGTTTTATTCATTTCCACAGTTTATGCATCAGTCATGTTTCTCCCTATTAGAGATTATGGCAGCAGAAACTACTTTGTGTCTTTTCATGCATGAAAGTTTGCAATTTATTTCTTGTGGTGGTGTTTTCGCACACTCTGTCTGAATATTATATTTCTTTATCCTACTTATGAATTCGCTCCCTCTTTTTTTTTTTTTTTTTAAGTCATATTATTTGGATCTCATTTCATTTTTCATTTCTTCTTTCCTGGCGTAAACTTGTCGACTTTGCTCATCTAGTCTGACTAATCTAATCTAGGAAAGAATGTTAAAATGTGGTACATCTACTTTCCATAGTTGTGGGCAGACGGTACGAAAAAAAGTCTAACTTTCGAGGACTGAAAGGTCATGCAAATTAAAATTCCTTGCGGCCTTTAAGTCTAGAAAACCGAAGTATGACTCAATGTTAGAACCACATTAAAGCGAATGGGAGCAAATATTTATTTGCTTATATATTATATTTTCCAGGGAAAAAATTTTCATTTGGCAAAGATGGCCCCATTGTGGGATAAACTGGCACCAAGCCTCGATTTGTATGTATTTCGATAGTATTTTGCTTGCTTAAGTTAGGGCAAACTAGAGGGCAGTTTGAAAACATTGTGCATTCTATGTTGCTGGATAATATACATCAGTGGTCTCCAAACTGCGGCCCGGGGGCCAGATGTGGCCCTTGGGGCACCATTTCATCCACTGATACTAACTGTGGCGTATAATCCCTCCCAATGACACCAGCGATGGGGCCCAAATTTTTACCATTGGTACCAACAATGAGGCCCGATAACACCAATGACGGAGCCCAATTCTTTCCTATACCGCCTATGATGGTGCTCTATTCCTCCCGATGGCATCAACGAAGGGGCACAATTGCTTACAAGAGAGAAGAGAAAAAAAGGCGCACCAGCCTAGTGTTTTACCGTTGACAATTTAATAGAATAAATATGTAATAAAAAACTACTCACGAAGAAAACGACATAATCGACAACGCTGTAATGGATACCCCTCGAACCACACTCCAAATGGGGGGGATAAAGGTGTGTCACTGCCGGATGACACATTTCGAGGCTACAAAGTCCACTTCATCAGAGCCCAGCAGTGTAGACCCTTCCAAAGGCTCCCCTTATATACATATGATCACTCATGCACAATTGCTTCCACTGACACCAAAGAAAGGGCATTGTTTTTTTCCCACTGACATCAGGACCTGTTCAATGCCCAGTGTTCACAGTCTGGCCCCCCTAATGTCTGAAGGACCTTAAACTGGCCCTTTGTTTTAAAAATGTGGAGACCCCTGATATACATCATATGAAAAAAATATTTGTGGACACCTGACCATCACACTTACACTATATGGCCAAATGGATGTGGACACCCCTCCAAATGATTGAGTTCAGGTGTTTCTAGCAGTAGTGTATTTAGGTTTTGTGCTGCCCTAGGCCTGAACAAACTCGTGCACACCCTAATTTAAATATGACCCACCCTTCCTGCCAAGGCCACACCCCTTTCTGTTTAAGACCCACCCTAAAATTTTCAAGTGGGGACACTAGTTCTGCGGGCCTGTGGGGGGGGATTGGATTCCCTTAATTGGCATAGATTTCCTCTCACTTCCTGTTGGGCTATGGGATAGGAAGTCTCTGCAATGGGACAGGGATGGTAAAAAATAAACTGACAGGGACTATAACCCTCCCTTACACTACCCTAAATGAAAAGTGGAGAGGAAAGTGTTGCCTATAGTTCTACTTTAAGCACAATTTCTGATAATTTTATTAAAGCGGATGGTTCACAAAAAAGAAAATATTAAAAGCCAGCAGCAACAAATACTGCAGCTGCTGACTTTTAATATTAGGACACTTACCTGTCCTGGAGTCCAGCGCCGTCCGCAGCAGAGGATGAGCGATCGCTCGTCTCTCTGCTGTTCCCCGCTCCATCCACGGTGAGGGAACCAGGAAGTGAAGCGCTGCGGTTTCACTGCCCGGTTCCCTACGGCGCATGCGCGAGTCGCGCTGCGCCCGCCGATTGGCTCCAGCTGTGTGCTGGGAGCCGAGTGTTCCCAGCACACAACGGGGGACGGACAGGATGTGATGCAATGCCCTTCTTTTGCCCGTGAATGCTGGGCCGGAAGTGGGTGCAGATACCTGTCTATCTGCATCCCCCTCCCCCTGAAAGGTGTCAATTGTGACACCGGAGGGGGGGAGTGTTCGGATCAGCGGATCTTCACTTTAGGGTGGAGATCCGCTTTAAGAAGATATAACCAAGCCAATGCGGCAGCAGAAAACATATAGCACAGTGAGGAAGGTTTGTGGTCCAGGATGATAGGACAGTCAAAATTAGTCTTGCGCCCCCCCCTCCCACAGTTGCGGAATGCTGGCTGTCTGCATACCGGAAGCAGTGCGGCCCCTTTATGGGGCGCAAGACTAATTAGCCTCTCAGCCCAGTCCGCCCTATAAGACTGGCATACACTAACAGTTTTCTGTGCTGTCCCCCTGCAAAGTGCTGCCCTAGGCCTGGGCCTTGTTGGCCTAGGCCAGGATACAGCGTTGGTTTCTAGTGAAATACTACAGAATACAAGACATTTTAGACAACCTTGTTAAACAGTTTGGAAAAGACCCTTTTCTGTTCCAACATGACTGTGCCTATGTGCACAAATCCAGCTCCATGAAGACATGGTTTGATGAGCTTGAGGTGGAGGAACTCAAGTGGCTTTAACAGAACCCTGACCTCAACCCTACAGACACCTTTGGGATGAATTGGAGCACCAATTGCGAGACAGGTCTTCTCATCCAACAGACACTTGCTATTTTAGCTGAATGGCCACAAAGCTTGTGGCAAGCCTTTCTAGATAAGTAGAGGCTGCCTAACTCAATCCCATATTAGTACCTATGGTTTTGGAATGGGATGTCCTACTATATAGGTTTGATGTTCGGGTGCCCCAAAGCTTTTGACCATGGATTGCACCCAAAAGTGGAACTTCCGCTTTAAGCTTTAAGCACCGAAAGCTGTCACGGCCGGGTGCCCAAAGTAGCAATGTAGGCGCCGGCGGAGAGGAGGGGAAAAGGAGCAACGCTCCGGGCGGCCGCATAGCTGGTCCGTGGAACAGGTAAGTGTCTGTTTATTAAGAGTCAGCAGCTACACTTTTTGTTGGTAAAAAAAATAAGCGTATATTGATTGGTTTGCGCAAAAGTTATAGCGTCTACAAAATAGGGGATAGATTTTTGCAATTTTTATTGTTATTATTTTTTTTTACTATTAATGGCGGCGATCTGCGTTTTTTTTATCGGGACTGCGACATTATGGCGGACACATTGGAAACTTTTAACACATTTTTGGGACCATTGGCATTTATACAGCGATTAGTGCTATAAAAATGCACTGATTACTATAAAAATGTCACTGGCAGGGAAGGGGTTAACACTAGCGGGTGATCAAGGGGTTAATTGTGTTCCCTAGTGTGTTCTAACTGTGGGGGGGATGGGACTGACCTAGAGGAAATGACAGATCGTGATTCCTAGCTATTAGGAACTTACAATCTGTCTTTCCTTACAGAACAGAACTGGGATGTGTGTGTTTACACGCACGTTCCTGTTCTGCCTCTCGTGTCCGCGATCGCTCGCGGCCGGCGGTTATCGCGACCGCCGCTCAGGAGCATCGGCACCCCCGCGATGCAGCGCACGCGTGCATGACTGCTATTCTGCTTGAAGGGACCAATGTACACATACAGCGGTTCATAGGATCGTGCCGACCTGCCGCCTTGTAACGACGGCGGCTGGTCGGCAAGTTGTTAAAAGGTAAGGTGCACTCATTATATTAAGCCACCCTTCCCCATATACAATACAAGGGCATTAAAAAAATAAAAAAGCACCTACAGGAACAAAAAGTTAGGAAACATTCCACCTGGCTTTCACACAGGAAATAATGATGTCACCATCCTTCTGGCGAGATCCTGGGAACGCTGAGTATTATAAATATCATAAGATGACAATCCAGCATGGTGCAGCAGCGTCTTGGTATTGCTGGCATCCATATTGCTTTCAGGCTGCCATAGGAAGGTTTGTGATGCCACCCTTGTCTAGGTGTCACAGACAGGAGGCAGGGGTAAGCTAAGTATTTTTCTAACTTTATTTTTAACTATTTAATATGAGGGAGCTCTGATGTAATAGGTGTACCTTACCTTTTAGTGCAAGGTCCACTTTAAAGTCTAGACTGTTCAGTTTAAATACACTCTAGGTTTGCGTTAGAAAGCAGCCACAGTTTGAGTAACAAAGCCTGTCCCCTAACAACATACTATCTTGCTCTCTGTGTGGAAGCAGCGATCTCCCTGCAGAGGTCCAGTGTGCTGTCCTACTGAGACATACCTAAAGCTCTGCAGGGGGGCTTTTTGGAAATGTTCAGAGAGACCACTGTTTCCACACTGAGAACACTGGTTCTCTAACATACTGGCAAGGAACAGGCTTTTCTAGTCAGGCTGTGGCTTGCTTTCTTTTTGCTGATTTAGATTGAAAATTTAGTTGGGCTTTAACCAACAGGTTCAAATGTAAAGTAATTAAAGTAGAATTTCAGGAACTCAGTTTGTTTGTACTCTATTATTTATTTCTGACAGATTTACAGTACTCCCTTAAGACAGTTATCACTGTAGTTCCAAGAGAGTGACGCTGATCTTTTATGGCTATGCATCTTGAAAAAGAGAGTTGCTGTACCTTTTTTGCCCACCCCTCCCCTCCTCTTGTCCATTCACAGAAGCCTTTGTATTATGTGAACACATTCATAAAATACAAAGGCTTCTCTGAAGGGGCAGTAGAGGGGATGGGTGAGCATAGCTGTTCTGTGTTCCTTTCTCCACTCTCACAGCCCTGAATGTCTCAAGTGCAAAAAGCAGTCCGGACAAAGCAGAGCAATAAACCTGTTAAATAAAAAATAGCTGTAGCGAACCCTCCTAAGGGCTGCAAGTTACTGGGATCCCCCACCTTGCACAGCCAGGCACACTGAATCTTCACAGTCACTTCAGAGTCAGAAAACAGTCCAGTACTTTTTTTTTATTTTTTATTGAGGGATTAGAACTTGGATAGGGATTGGGTAAATTATAGGATGACTTCAAACAAGTTTCAGGGACAATTTTTCCTAAATACAGTCTATATACACTCCCCTGCTTCCTCCAGCACTCACTTGCTTGAAGAACTCCAGCTGTGTCACCTTGTTGAAATGTGGTAGCTAAGGCCTATTACAGGCAGGGACTCGCAGCCCCTATACTTGAAGATAGGGTGACACAGTTAACACATTTCCAGCAATTCCTCCCGTGGTTACTGAGACCAACCTCTTCTGGGACTGCCAGCCCACCTGGCAGCAGCTGCCCATTTCACTAGCCCTCCTGGCTAACTTCACCACAGTCCTCCCAGACTGATCACTTACCAGTCCACCCGGCTGACATCTCTGGAGATCTCCCAGATGTGCTGACCTGCTCCTGCTGGACTCTCACTTGCTCCTGTGCCTCCAGGATGGGATTAATTTGTGTGATGTAGAGGGTCCCTTCAGCAACCGAGCCCCAGGCCCGAAGCCCCCCCAGACTGGGGGGGGCACCTGCAAGGGCCAGCAACAGCCTCCTTAGCACTACATCTCCATCTTCCACCTGACTGCCCCTGCTGGCATGATTGATGCCTATTTATGAGGTGCCTAACCCCTCCAGACACTTTTTGCTGGGGATTGGTCGAGGACCTCATAAATATGCCAAACAGCTCCTTCTAGACTCAACCCACTACATCTGGAAGCTTCTCCAAGGTTCTCCTATGTTCCAAACAGGAGGAGGCACCAGAGAAGCTGCTTGCTAAGTCACCCAGCCTCCTTGAGTCACTCCACCCTGACCCAGATTTAACCCATGCCTGGCTCTCAGCCAAACTAATTTTCCTAGATTTACAAACCTTTTTACATCTAGCACACTAGCTAGAGGATGCTTCGTGGAGATAAGTCCAGGAGATGTCATGCAGCTTTCCTGGAGTTAACTCATACTGTGCCTCAACTTTTTACAAAGTGGCTGAATCCCTGGAAATCAGCTTTATAGTTTTTTTCTTCAATAGGTGTTCTGCCTAAACATTTCCCCAAGAACCTCTGACTTTTCTTTGCAGTGACAGGTTGACTTTGTTCATTCCAAGGATGCGGTTTGACACAGGATTATTCCCAAATCAGTAATCTGTAAAATGAAGTGATCAAGTTAATACCAAATAACTGCAGATTTATTATAATATTTGTTCTGTGGTTTGCGACAGGCAGGCTTTCATCTTGTCTTGCCGAGAGCTCTTTTTAATCAAAGAAGTAAGAATGTTAATGCTCCATGTTTGGTTATCATTTTATTCGACAAGCGAGATTAAAAGATGACATGTAGCGGTATTGACTGACACAGAACATTACCTCATACTTGTCACGGCATGAACTGGGAAATTGCTTGAAATCCCCTTCAAACTATAAGAAATAATTTTCAAAACATTCCTTTCTGCCTTTGTTGCGCGCAGGTGAGATGATTATTATCACAGATGAGTTAATCCTTCGAAATCCACTCTGGCATTGAAACATGCAAATGTGCCGAGTGGTTGGCCATCTACCCGCTGAACCGGAAACTAGATATTATGCTTCCTTCTTTGTATGCTGCTGTTATTTTTTTTGGCCAGAGACATGAGAAAATGGTTTTCTCCTATGGCAGACTTTTTAGCTAACTCTCACGTCACGTTCCTGGATGGGGACTGAGTTGATGAGGGAGGTTTTCCATTGCATCTTCAGGCCAAATTAGTTCTGACAGCAAGGGCAATATAGGATCTAGAGGCAGGTGGGACCATGTCTCCTGGTCTGACTGTACCTAGGACCACATGTATGGAAACCAGGTTGAAGGCAGAGCCAGACCAAAACAAAGTTGAAAACCAGGATAAAGTCTGGATATACCTATATCTGGATATATATGGTCAGCAGCAGACAGGCAGAACAGATACAGGAACAGCAAACAGGAGAAGGAACAAAGCATGTGTAGCACTACCCCCGGAGGAGCTGCTGGTTTGTTTTGGGTGGCATATTACCTCATGGCTCCTCCACCGTCTAAGGGTGTATGATGAATGTAGTAGTAACGGAATGTCCATGACAGGTGCTCTTTTCTGTGCTCTTTATTACCCAGCCGGGTAAAAACAGTAAACTTGTGGTGAAAGGTAGAGTTGAAAGGAGAACAGCCGATTCAGGCGTAGTAATAGGAAAACAGTCCTGATCCCACATGTAACACTTCTTGCGCCACTCCTGCCTGGGTGGACTTAGTGTACCTAGACAGGCCTCTCACACTGACCTGGCAGCCAGAGTATCACTCGAACTTTTAGGGGAAAGTCTCTGCCACAGACCCTCCTGGAATGAACTTAGGGAAAAACCTCTGCCATAGGCCCTCCTCGTGATCGTGATTATGGAGATGATCCTCCTCGATAGAATTGCGCCTGGATCTCCTTCAGATTGTTTATAGGTACTCTCAGTGTCCGGCTACCTTGATCCCCGCCAACCTCTCATTGGCTCTCCTTAGATGGACTCCCCACCGAACAGCTATCTTGCTTGGGATCTTCAGGGTTGGGAACACAGTTGACTACTGGGCTCCCTGCCACAGCTCAAATGTTCCGAACCAACATGGTCCCAGAACCAGGAACACCGCGTGGCACTTGCACCCCGGCCTGGAAGGCCATTACGCCGGGGCGTTGTGATGCAGTCACCCTAAAGGTGAGTGGCGCACTCGAAGAAGAACCCAGACCAATGGCATCTGTCCTATAAATACCCTCCCCCAGCATGCACAGCGAGGTAACTCCCTCCTGATTGGCTGCTAGGGAAGAGCACCCAAACCTTGACTCCACCGCCGCCACCTATCGTCCTGGGGTGGAAATAGCACCCCAGAAGCAACAAAATGAGCCCAGAGTACAGCCAAGCTGAGACAGAGTCCCAGATTTAAACATATTAACTGGATCAGAGTCAGTTAACACTCTGATCCCCCTCTAAAATTAACTAGCACCGGTAGTTTGAAGTAACCAGGTGCTACACACAGGTCAAGGTCAGCAGTGGACAGGCAGATCAAGTTTACAAACAGCAAGCAAGAGCAGGATTAAAGTACAAGCTAGGGTCAGCAACAGACAGTCAGAAAAGGTGCAGGAGCAGCAGCAGCAGCAGCAGCAGTAATAAGGTACAGGCCGGGATCATCAACTAACAGAAAGAACAGGTGCAGGAACAACAAGCTGGAGCAGGATCAAGGTATAGGCCAAGGTCAGCAGTGGACAAGCAGAACAAGTGTTGGAACAGCAAGTGGGGGATCAGGGTCAGAGTATAGACTGGGGTTTGAAGCGGTCAGGTAGAACAGGTGCAGGAACAGCAAGCAGGAGCAGGATTAAAGTACAGGCCAGGGTCAGCAGCGGACAGGCAGAACAGGTGCCAGAACAGCAAGTAGCAGCAGTAATAAAGTACACACCAGGGTCATCAGCTAACAGGAAGAACAGGTGAAGGAACAACAAGCAGGAGCATGATCACAAGGTTTAGGTCAAGGTCAGCAGTGGACAGGCAGGACAGATGTTGGAACACAAGCAGCAGCAAGGTAAAGGTGCAGGCCAGGGTCTGCAGTGGTTAGGCAGAACAGGTGCTAAAACAGAAAGCAGGATTGAGATGCAGGCCAAGGTCAACAGCGGTCAGTCTCTCCCCTTGTCTGTCCCTGCACCATGCTGATCTACTCACTTTCTCTCCTTGCTCTTTCTGCTGCTTTTCTGGCTCAAATCTCTCCAACTGCCTTTTGTGGTGGGAACCCTTCAGGCCAGCCTCCCAAGCTCCCGGTAAGCGGTTCCTCAAGGGCCACCAACAGACTCTCCTCAGCACTGATTCCCCATCTTCCACCCAAAAAACCCTTGGGGGGCATGGCTCCTTCCTATTTATCAGCTCCTCAGTTTTCTGCCAGGTCCACTCCCGCAGATTGGCTGAGGGACCATGAATATTTAGGACAGCTCCTCCTCACCTCCACCCACTAGATCCAGAACATTCTCCAACATTCTAGAAACAAGGGGAAGGCACTAGAGGGCTGCCAGAATGAGTCATCCAGTCCTGGCCTTTAATAACCCTGACCCAACGCATACTAGCTCATTATGAAATACCTACCTTGGAACGAGGTGTGGGGAACTTACATGGTCCACGCCGAGGGAGATGTCATCTTGCCTCGGCCTGTCTTCCGGGTATCGCCGCTCCATCGCTGTGATTGGCTGGAGCGGCGATGTCGTCACTTCACTTCGTCGACTTCTTTCTGGCAAGGTCCGGCGGCTACCGGGCCTTTAGACAAGGATCCCTGCTGCACATGCGCCGCTGCAGTCAGCAGCTCATTACGAGGGGAATATCTCCTAAACCGTACAGGTTTAGGAAATATTCTTTTTTCCTACAGGTAAGCCTTATTATAGGCTTACCTGTAGATAAAAGTGGTAGTACAGAGTTTACTACCACTTAAAATTTTTCCTATGGATAAAAAAACGATAGAAAAATCAGATCGTCTGTGTGAAACTCCATCAGACAAAAATACACGCATACACAGAATCAAGTTGACGCATGCTTGGAAGCATTGATCTTAATTTTTTTCGGCTCGTCGTTGTGTTGTACGTCATCGCGTTTTGACACGGTCGGATTTTTGACTGATGGTGTGTAGGCAAGACTGGTGAAAGTCAGCTTCATCGGATATTCGATGAAAAAATCCATCAAATTAGATTCCATCAGATATCCGATCGTGTGTATGGGGCTTAACAGGTTTTCTCCTAAGATTGCCCTGTATTTGGCTCCATCCATCTTCCAATTAACCACTTGCCGACTGGCTCACGCCGATATAGGCACTGTTGCGCAAATCGTCGTACCCATACGGCAGCCCCTTTAAGAGTCATAGCAGGCAGTGCACAGCGGTGGACCCGATGCGCTTGGCCGGTGGAAGCGATTGCCACCGGCTACCCGCGACTGCGGGCACAAGAGCTAGAACAGGGATTTGTGTGTGTAAGCAGACAAATCCCCATTCTGACATGGGAGGAGAGACAGATCGTCTGTTCCTACTAAGTAGGAATAACGATCTGGCTCCTCCTATAGTCAGTCCCATCCCCTGGGGTTAAAAACACACCTAGGGAACACATTTAACCCTTGATCGCCCCCTAGTGTTGACTCCTTCCCTGCCGGTGACATTTACATAGTAATCAGTGCATTTTTATAGTACTGATCACTGTATAAATGTCAATGGTCCCAAAAAAAGTGTCCGATCTGTCCACCGCAATGTCACAGTCCCAATAAAAATCGCCACCATTACTAGTAAAAAAATGCCATAAATGTATTCCCTATTATGTAGAGGCTATAACTTTTGTGCAAACCAATCAATATGTGCTTATTGCAATTTTATTTTAACAAAAAGTTAAAAATATATATATTTTTTTAAATTGTCTGTATTTTTTTGTTTATAGCGCAAAAAATAAAAACCGCAGATGTGATCAAATACCACCAAAAGAAAGCTCTATTTGTGGGGAAAAAAATACATCAATTTTGTTTTGGTGCAACGTTGCACGACCGCGCAATTGTCAGTTAAAACAATGCAGTGCCGCATCGCAGAAAGTGCTCTGGTCAGGAAGGGGGTAAATTCTTCCAGGGGCTGATGTGGTTAAGAAAAAAATTTCAATCTGCTCCTTTAGAATTTACTCATCATTGCAGTCGAAAATAAATGTTGATAAATGTTGATTTGACCCCACTAATAATTAGAAAGTCAAAATAATGTTCTTAAAATTAAAAATTTCAAACAACATTTTTTCAGTGTATGGTCAGCTTAAGAATGTTACTCTACAGATCGCGCTCGGGAACAAGTTATCCATTTAGGGAGTGGGACACCATCATTAAAGGAGTTGTAAAGGAAAATGTTTTTTTCACCTTAATGTAATCTATGCATTAAGGTGAAAAAACATCTGATGCTGTCGCCCCCCTCCCGAGCCCCCGTTATACTTACCTGACCCCTCGAAAGTCCCGCGCGCGGTCCCGCGATCTTCTTCCTCATTGGCTGGCGCTGCTGTCAATCGCATCCAGTGACGCGGCGCCGAAGATACAGTGAGCGGCTATGGCCGCTCGCTGTATCACGGGAGCGTGCCCGCAATTAGTGACACTTGTACTTATTTAATTAAGGGGTCACTAAGAATTTAGTGAGTGCATCAGCTGGTTGGGGGTTTCAGGAGCACTTTGGATAAGGAGAAGGTCTTCTGTCGATCCTCACGGGCTGCAGGTTTGATTGCTTCTCCCTGACTTCTGGAAAACTCCAGAACATAGGAATGGAGCAGGTTAAATCAGAGGTCTACGTATTTATGGAGTCTCGACCAATCCTTAGGGAGGAGAGCGCATAAATAGTCTGGGGCAGTCAGGTTCTTGTCCAGGAGGAGAAGTTCCCAGCCTGAAGGGCTGCTGCCCTACTAGGCAGCCCAGTTTCTCAATGGCGCTCACCAAGGTCCCAGCTATGCTTGGCGGGCACTCTATTAAGGGCGCAAGAGTGCCGGCCCCCTATCCATGTGTCTGGCCCCCTATTCTAAATGCCGGATGCCAGACGCATAGATTCCAATGTGGTTTTTTTTGAAGCACGCGATTAGAGCCCAAGTCTCTAATAGGCTTCAAAAAGGGTGGGCTCGGGGTGCAGAGCACTGCGCTACAAGCCCACCCAGTTGTATGACAAAAGCGAATAAATATTTGCTATTGTCACACTGATTCTCATCCTGGCCGATCAGGAAGCAGGTCTTGGACACGCTCTGATTGGCCAAAAGAAGAAACGATCCTATTGGCCTAGGAGGATGAGGAGACATCATTTATGGAAGATTGGCAAGAAGAAAGACATTGTTGAAAGAAATCCATAAGAAGTCCCGTTTGTAGTTTGCAAGAAGCTGTATGGGGGACACAGCAAACATGTGGAAGAAGGGGCTCTGGTCCGATGAGACCAAAATTGAACTTTTTGGCCTAAAATCAAAACGCTATGTGTGGACACTTCACATCACCCTGAACACAGCATCCCCACTATGAAACATGGTGGTGGCAGCATCATGGTGTGGGGATGCTTTTCTTCAGCAGGGACAGAGAAGCTGGTCAAAGTTGATGGGAAGATGGATGGAGCCAAATACAGGACAATCTTAGAAGAAAACCTGTTAGGCGGGGTACACACGACCGAGGTTCTTGCTGGAAACCAGCGAGAACCTCGCTGGAAGCTGCATTCCAGCGAGGACCTCGGCCGTGTGTACGCTCTCGGCGAGCTTCCCGTCGGGAAGCCCGTCGAGCAGAAATAGAGAGCACGCTCTCTATTTGCTCGACGGCCCGCCTGGAAGAATGGCTGGTTGCCTTTCCCGACGGGCGGGTCGCCGATTTCGACGGCCGGCAGGGAACCTCGACGGGCGGAACGATGTGTTCTGCCTGTCGAGGTTCTCTGCCGTGTGTACGCGGCCTGAGAGTCTGCAAAAGACTTGAGAATGAGGGGCAAGTTTACCTTCCAGCAGGACAACGACCCTAAACCTATAGCCAGAGCTACAATGGAATGGTTTAGATCAAAGCATAATCATGTGTTAGAATGGCCTAGTCACAGTCCAGACCTAAATCCATTTGAGAACCTGTGGCAAAACTTGAAAATTGCTGTTCACAGACGCTCTCCATCCAATCTGACAGAGCCTGAGATATTTTGCAAGGAACAATGGGCAGAAATGTCCCTCTCTAGATGTGCAAAGCTGGTAGACACATCCCCAAAAAGACTTGCAGCTGTAATTGCAGCGACAGGTGGTTCTACTAAGGCGGCGTACACACGATCGGATATATCCGATGAAAACGGTCCGCGGACCATTTCCATCGGATATGTCCGATCGGGAGTTTGATCCGATGGCGTGTACACACCATCGGATCAAATTCCCCGCCGCCGGACGGCGCGGTGACGTGGCGGTGACGTTGACGCCGCCGCGTCACCACCACGTCACCGCCACGTCACCGCACCAGGAAGTAAAAGACTTCCGCGCATGCGCCGAATCCATTCGGCAGCGGCGCGGCGGCGGTGGGGGCCGACATGTCTGCTGGTAAGTGTACTAACCAGCAGACATGTCGGGCGGACAGATTCCCACCGGATAGATTTCAAAGCATGCTTTGAAATCTGTCGGGTGGAGAAATCTGTCCGCTAGCTCATACACACGAGCGGAGATGTCTGCTGAAACGGTCCATCGGACCGTTTTCAGCGGACATATCCCCTCGTGTGTACGCCGCCTAAGTGTTTACTCAAGGGGGCTGAATACAAATGCACACCACACTTTTTACATATTTATTTGTAATTAAAATGGAAAACCATTTATCATTTTCCTTCCACTTCACAATTATGTGCCACTTTGTGTTGGTCTATCCCAGGGGTCTCCAAACATTTTTAACAAAGGGCCAGTTTATTGTCCCTCAGACTTTAGAAGGGCCGGATTGTGCCCTAGCATCACCACATTTGGTATTGGGGGGGGGTTAGTGCCCAATTGTTGGTATCCTACGGAAGAATAGAGCCCTCATTATTTGTGTCATGGGAGAAATGGTGATCCAATTTTGGTGTCAGATGGCAGAATAATGTCTTGTATCAGTGGGAGGAATAGTGCCCCAAGGGCCGGGTAAAGACAATAAAAGGGCCACATTCGGCATTCGGCTCGCAGTTTGGAGACCACTGGTCTATCACATAAAATCCCAATAAAATACATTTATATTTTCGATTGTAACATGACAAAATGTGGAAAATTTCAAGGGGTATGAATATTTTTTCAAGGTACTGTAATAATGTTTTCTTTTTGGGATTTACTACCACTTTAAAGGTTGGTAATCTGCAATATATGACATTTTTGTTTTTTGGGTTTCTTACTGCTTTAAATATCAGTTTCTGTTAAAGTTGACTTTAAACAGAAAACCCAAGTGGGCACTTTGAACAATACAAACAGCTTTCGGAAGACGCACACCATGAAAATATTCTCCAGCAAAAGGCCATTTATATTCCTCAACCATTTTTATAGAAAAAAAAAAACCCTCAGCCCGTAAACAACAAAAATCACTCTAGACCCCTTTTTCATGCCTGGCAAAGCAATTTTTTAAAGTCAATATCCTTCGACTTTATTTCCCGGTTTCATAACCCATTCCAAGCTGCGTAACATCTGACATCATTTTTTTTTTTTTTTTTTTAAATGTGTCCAGTTTTCAATTTTCTATGCTAGACATCAAAGCCTGCAAACAGATGGCATTTTAAACTGCGTACAAGCTTCTTTGAAGTAACAGGAAAGATTGCTTGTCAAATAGATATCCAATTTAGAGCAGGGAATCTCACTTTAGCAAAATCATATCTATACTTCACTCTCGTTGGGGAAGAAAAAGTTGAAAACGTTTTTTTTTTTACCCTGCTGATTTCTGCTTTAAATGCCCATTTGTTTTTGGCCCTTGCCCTCCGCAGAGTTTTTGGCTATTTAGGTGTGAAACTCATAAAAGCAGCCTTTTTCTTATCTCGATCTCCGAGGTACTAGCAAGCATCAATTTAAACGTCAGACAATCCCTTTAAGAACAACGCGGGGATAAGAATCCCACAAATGACAAATCTGAAATGTTTTCAATGCCGTTTTGTCAGATATGTCACTTTGCTGCTACTCTTATAAGACAGTGATAATCCCTCTCTCGACGCTCTGGATCGACGGAAAGATATTGAACGGCATAATATTTTCAATGCGTCTACCGGCTCACTCCATCAATAATGGATTGTTATTAGATCAAGAACAAACGCGCAGCGAGAATGACTGTAAACTGATTTTTTTTCTATTTTGGTTTAATTTAAGTTTTCAAATTGTAAAACATTTTATCACGCTATCGATCGGGGAGTAGAGCGAGCCTTTGCAACAGATGTATTTTGATGACCATAACGGGCTATACTGATCATAAAATCGATGCAATATGCTTTAGGTTGCTTAACTGGTTCCCACCCGGCCTATTGTACAATGATGGATGGACGGGGCCGCTCTTTTGCCGGGAGGACAGGGGCGCGCAGCTTGGAGATCGGTGGTGAGCCGTGTCCCTCGAACACAGCGCATCATCGATTGGGGTAAAGAACCAATGACAGCGGCTCTTTACTACGTGATTGGCCAATCACAGCCAAATGTAAACAAAGACCAGTAACTCAGTGTTACTTACTGGCTTCTTGTCCTCATACACAGATCCTATGTGAGGAGAAGAAGACCCAGGGAACCTGATTATAGGTGATGGGTGACAGGTACACTGGTGGGCGACAACAGGTACACTGCTGATGGGTGACAGGTGCACTGGTTGATACTGATAGGTGAGTTACCAATCTAAGTATTGTACCATGTACTGTACAACACCCAAAATAAAGAGCACAAGTCACATCGCCCATCTGCCCATCAGCAGTGTAGCTGTCACCTATTAGTGTAACTGTCGCCCATCATCAGTGTACCTGTCACCCACCAGCAGTGTAGCTGTTACCCATCAGCAGTGTACCTGTCGCCCATCAGCAATGTACCTGTCTCCCATCAGTGTACCTGTCCCTCCTAAAGTGCCCATCAGTGCACCTATCGCCCATCAGCAGTGTACCTGTTGCCCATCAGTGTCCATCAGCATTGTACATGTCGCCAATCAGTGCCCATCAGTATTGTACCTGTCTCACATTGCCCATCAGTGCCGCCATCAGCAGTGTCTTGTAACACATTGCCCATTATAAGCTCAATAATGGCACGCATCAGCAGTTTACCTGTCACCCACCAGCAGTGTAGCTGTTACCCATCAGCAGTGTACCTGTCACCCATCAGCAATGTACCTGTCTCCCATCAGTGTACCTGTCCCTCCTGAAGTGCCCATCAGTGCACCTATCGCCCATCAGCAGTGTACCTGTTGCCCATCAGTGTCCATCAGCATTGTACATGTCGCCAATCAGTGCCCATCAGTATTGTACCTGTCTCACATTGCCCATCAGTGCCGCCATCAGCAGTGTCTTGTCTCACATTGCCCATTATAAGCTCAATAATGGCACGCATCAGCAGTGCACCTGTCACACAGCCTACCATCATCAGAGTACCCATCACACAGCCACCATCAGCAGTCTACCTGTCCCAGTGTCACCAGAGCAAGCCAAAAAAATTACACTAGTGAGGAGGTATTTCAAATGCCCAATATGAGGGATGAGAGCAGTGGGGAGATTTCACTGTCCGATTCCGATTAGGTGTACAAAACCGTAGAAAGTAGTGGATCAGCGACCAAATCGGAGGAGAAAAGAGCCCCTCCTAAAATGATAAGGCGCTCTGAATCCAGACAGCCACCAGCAGCGCCATACACCCTAATGGTGAATCTGCAAACACCAACGGCACTAGACCCCAGGATGAAAGGCCCAGTACCAGCCCTGGAATATCACCCCAGACCCCAAGAATTAGAGCCCATACAGCTCTCCCAGACACAAAGGCGAACCCATTATGGCTTCCCTCCAACTCGAGATCTGCAAGTTTTCCCCCTTTCACCGGACAGGCAGGTGTGCAGGCCAACACTGAACATTTTTCAGAAATTCATTTTTTTTTGCCTGACAGTTTTCTTCAGCTTATTGTGGACCAGAACAATCTTTTTGCCCAGCAATATATTGCAAACAACCCCGGTTCATCCTATGCCCCTCCATTTGAATAAAGACATCTCACAGTGGAGGAGTTATTTTTGGGCCTTACAATTAACATGGGGCTTACAAAAAAAATGAAGGGTGTGCTTACTGGTTCACCCACCCCATCCATCACATGCCAGTTTATTCTGCTTTAATGCCCAGGTCATGCTATGAAATGATCACGCCCTTTTTTCAGTTCAGTGATAATACCCAGTGCCTCCCTGAGATCATCCTGGGTATGACAAACATACATTTCCCCAGAGATTTTCTGAACTTTAGGTCTTTGACCAAAACATCTGCCCCTTGTCCACTTCACTGGCCCGCTGTAAATCAAGCAATAAATTCCCAGCAAAATTACAAGATATAGAGTAAAGCTCTTCAAACTTTATAAAAAAAAGCCCAGCATATTTGTATGCATTCCATGTGTCAGGCCGCGTACACACCATGAAATAAATCTGATCAAATCGGTCTGACAGACCGTTTTGATCGGATTTGTCTGCTGGGATAGATTGGTTTGATCGTGTACACACGATCAAACCAAAATCCCCGCCGGCCGGTGATGTGGCGGTGACGTTGACGCCGCCACGTCACCGTCACCAGGAAGTAAAACATTTCTGCGCATGCGTCAAATCCATTCAACGCATGTGCGGGCAGATATGTCTGCTGGTTAGCGTACTAACCAGCAGACATGTCGGACGGACGGGTTCCCAGCAGACAGATTTTAAAGGGTGCTTTAAAATCTGTCTGCTGGAAAAACCTGTCTGTCCGCCCGTACACACGATCAAATTTGTCTGCTGAAACGGTCCGTCAGACCGTTTTCAGCAGATAAATTTGATCGTGTGTACACGGCCTAAGAAAAAGATTCCCAGCTCCAGCCCCCTGAGTGCCCAGCCTACTTCAGCACAAGTGGAAAACAAAATTGTCTGGGACCTGGCAACTGGGGAAATCCGTAGTGGAGAGGATCTGTGGGTTTTGGTAGATCATAAGCTCAATAATAGCATGCTGTTTCCAAAGCGAGCAAAGTCCTTTCTTGTTTTAATAGAGGTATAGACTCCATAGAGAGAGATATAATTGTGTCCCTGTACAAATCATTAGTAAAATCTCATCTGAAATATGCAGTTCAGTTTTGGGCACCAGTTCACAAAAAGGATATTGGGGAACTGGAGAAAGTGCAGAGAAGGGCTACCAAACTGATAAGCATGGAGGAGCTCAGCTATGAGGAGAGATTAGAGGAACTGAATGTATTCTCTCTTGATCAACATATATAAGGGGTCCATATAGTGAACTTGGTGTTAAGTTATTCACTTTACAGTCAACAGAGGACAAGGGAGCACTCTGTATGCATAGAGGAAAAGAGATTTCATCTCCAAATGTGGAAAGGTTTCTTCACAGAGAAGCCTCGTACACACGCAGGTTTTTTTCGGCCAGAAACAGCAAGAAAACTGCTGTTAGAGCTTTCTTGCCGAGTAAACCATGCGTGTCTACGAGGCTTTAAGGTTTCTCGTCGAGAAAACTGCCCAGAATCTCGACGAGAAAAATAGATAATCTGCTCTCTATTTTCTCGTCGTGATTCTCAACAGTGTTTTCCTGCCGAGAAACCCGAGCGTGTGTATACTTACCTGCCTCCATGGAAACCCGCGCATGCTCAAAAGGACTTTGGCGCATGTGCGGTAGCTTCCAAGCAGTGTCGATCCTGACCTCCCTGGGGCCCTAAGCAAAATTACATGTCACATTAACGTTGAGAAGCGGGAGGGGGGGGGCTGCCGGAAATTACATGTCACCTTAAAGTTGAAAAATGACTTCTCACCAGGCAGGGCCTCTAGTAATTTGGGGGGCCCCCCTCAGCTTTGCGGGGCCCTAAGCGGCTTGCATAGTGAGCCTATAGGGCGGATCGGCCCTGCTTCCAAGGCATAGGTAGGGTGAAACAAGATGGCGGCGACGGCATCGAATGTGATGAGCGCATGCTCGTCGTAGTCGATAACGTCACCGTGCTCGTGCCATTCAAAAAAACGTTTTTTTTTTTTTGAATCTTACGTTTGTACACTTGGCCGGCAAGAAAATCTTGCCAGGAATCTCGTCAGGAAAAACAAAGTTGTGTACAGGGCTTAAGAGTTGTGAAAATGTGGAATAGACTCTCTCCAGAGGTGGTTCTGTCCAGCTAAATAGATCGCTTTAAGAAAGGTCTGGATTATTTTCTAAATGTGCATAATATAACTGCGTACTAACATTTATAGGTTAAGTTGATCCAGGGAAAATTCTAGGAAAAGGAACGTCTGTAGTTAAAGCTACACTATGCTATGATCACTAGCCACTTTTACAGAGGCGACCCACACAGAACATCATTTTCTATGCAGTGTTGGTCGATTTTTGTGTTACATAGGTTGCAATGTTGGGTACATAGGGCCAGATTCAGGATGGCGAGCGGTTCTTTGCGGCGGCGTAACTTTTCCTATTTACGTAACGCCGCCGCCACTTTACGCGCAAGTGCTGTATTCACAAAGCACTTGCGTGTAAAGTTATGGCGGCGTAGCGTAAACTGGGCGGCCTAATTCAAATTCGGCGGGTAGGGGGCGTCTCCTATTTAAATTAGGTGCGTCCACGCACCGAACGTACTGCGCATGCGTGGACCATAGAAAAATCCCAGTGGGCATGTTCCGAATTCTGACGGTGTTTTCGACGTGAACGTAATCAACGTAAATCCCCATTCACAGACGAGTTACGCAAATGACGTAAAATTTTTCAAATTTCCCGCGGTCACGACATCCATACTTAACATAGGATGCGCCTGCTTTTGGCAGCTTTATCTTTATGCCGGGAAACCCCTTACGGAAATGGCGTAAAGTGACTGCGTCGGGCCCGCGTATGTTCGTGAATTGGCATATCTCGCTGATTTACATATTCTCGGCGTAAATCAGTGGAAACTCCCCCAGTGGCCATTTTAAAATTGCAGTTAAGATCCGACGGTGTAATACAATTACGCCTGTCGGATCTTTGTTGCAAACCGGCGTATCTTGTTTTCTGCATACAGAAAACAGATAAGCCGGCGCAAAGTCAGAGTTATGCTGGCGTATCACTGATACGCCTGCATAACTCTACCTGAATCTGGCCCATAGTCTGTTCAGACATTGAAACGTTCTTACACATGTGGAATACCCATAAGCGGGAATAGCAGAATGTATTTTGGGGTGTTATTTTTGATATGTACATGTTGTGTGTTAGAAATATTATATAAATTAACAACTTTGTATTTTGTTTTCTTTCCACATTCTCCAAAAAAGTGTGCAAAAAAATGACATGTTTAAAAGACTTATTATGCCTCATAGGAAATACGTTGGGGAGTTTGCTTTCCAAAATGGCGTCATATTGTGGGAGCACCCTGGAGCACCACTGTCCTTAAAAAATTTGATAAGTTGTCAAGAAATTAGATGAGCAATTTATGCCCCTAGAACGCCTGAAGGTGCTCCTTTGATGTTGGGCCTCTATGTGACCAGGATGTGGAAAATACTCACCCATGTGGTATTGCCATACATTCTTCGTATGTACATGATGTGTGTTAGAAATATCTTGTCAATTGACAACTTTGTGTAAAAAAATACATTTCTGTTTTCCTTCCACATTTTCCCCAGAAAAATTGGGAAAAAATTGTTCAAAAGACTTATTACGCTTCATAGAAAATACATTGGGGTGTTTGCTTTCCAAAATGTGGTCATTTTGTGGGTGATTCCATTGTCCTGGTGCTCCAGGGCATTTAAAAATATGATACAGTTAGGAAATTAGACGTATAATTTATATCCCTAGAGCACCTGAATGTACTCCTTGGACGGTGGCCCTCCTTATGGCATCCCCATACTCATGGGTGTCCGCTCATAGGAGTAAGGGGGGGCCAGTGACCCCCCCTGGAATCGGCAAGGGTCTGCCATGCTTGCATCTCTAGCTGTGCTGACTCTCTGTGTTTGTGCGAGTCGGCTCCACAGCTGTTGCAAGATCAGTGTCACTGAGTTGCAGAGCTCTTTACTGCCACCTCTGGCTGCTTCCTGTATGTGCACCCTTGTGTTTGCTTTGCTGCCTGTAATGTATTTTCAAAGGGACATGTGGAAACAGGACTTGGGAGAAGGAAGACCACCGTGACCTTACAAGTGGGGACTGTGAGTACAAGTTAAGGGAGAAGGCTTTATGGGATAATGACTAAGCCCCTGCCCTTCATGACATTGTCAAAGAATAGGAGCATAGGTGACCGTAAAATGATGCCCCCCCCCTGGAAAAAGTTCAGCGGACGCCCATGCCCATACTCAGAAGAAGTAGCAGAATGTGTTTTGGGGTACAATTGCAAGTATGCCTATGCCATGTGTTGGAATTAATTTTAAATTAATATGACAGATTTGTGGAAAAAAAAAAATCATGCTAATTTTCTAAAGAATTATGAGGGAAAATTACAACTTAAAAAAACTCACCATGCCTCTAAATACCTTGGACTGTCCACTTTACAAAAAGGGGAAATTTGGGGGATAGTTATACATTCCTGGCATGTTTGGGCTAATTTTACAAAAGAAATGTAGCAGTATACATTTTGGCCAAAATTCAAGGCCAATTCTTGTTTTCATCAAGAGTGCCTGTATAGGGCTACAGTGTGAAGGCGCCACCAACACCCAAAGACAAATTTTCCCCCACCCCGTTTTACTTACCTGAGCCCCGAAGTTCCGTGGGTGCGATCCCGCGCCGCTCTCCCCACGGCTTCAAATCCAATGACGCGTGTCCCGGGCGCGGGGCAGAGTCATACACGCTGCGGCTATGGATGCCGAGTGTATGACATGGGAACGTGCCTGCAAGGTAACCCCCTCGGGAGAGGCTTCCCAGAAGGGGTTATCTATTGCCGGGAGGAGAAGAGAGAGCCGCTTTTCCTTCAATTTCCCTTCTAAATGTTTTTTTTCTTTGTTTTCTTTGTCTGAATTTTCCTACTTCCGGTTTCTCCTCGGTAAAGGTGTTCAGTAAGCTGTTCTAAATGACTTTCCACTGCTCGGATGATGGTGCAAAGTTTACTGAGGACAAACAGGAAGTGAGAAATTTAAACAAAGAAAAAAAACATTTAGAAAGGAATTAGAAAGAAAAGGTTAGTGAACCAACAATGCACTAGCTTAAAGGAACCTATTTAGAAAATAAAAGACGAACCTTTACAACCCCTTTTGCTTTACTCAAGAGTACCTCTATAAGGTTACGGTGTGAAGGCACCACCGACATCCAAAGCCCAATTTTTCTGCACCTGTAACTTCAATCCAAAGTCTGCAAAAGAGACACCTGACTTTATTTAAAAAATCTCTAATCTTGTTCCGAGTGCGCTAAATTGTGCCCTCATCATACAGACTGGCTCCCCAAGCCGTTATTTAAAAATGAAGAAAGTTTGAATGGAAAATATCATTTTTTTTGGCTATAAATGCAATTATTGCTGAAGCATGTTCTATACACACGGTACAGATCTGCCACTTTACATTCAGACTAAGGGGACTCCCCAGGTACTATATTTAACCACTTTAGCCCCGGACCATATTGCTGTCCAAAGACCAGAGCACTTTTTGTGATTCGGCACTGCGTCGCTTTAACTGACAATTGCGCAATTGTCAGTTAACGACTTAACCACTTTAGCCCCGGACCATATTGCTGTCCAAAGACCAGAGCACTTTTTGTCATTCGGCACTGCATCGCTTTAACTAACAATTGCGCGGTCGTGCAACGTGGCTCCCAAACAAAATTGGCGTCCTTTTTTTCCCCACAAATAGAGCTTTCTTTTGGTGGTATTTGATCATCTCTACGGTTTTTATTTTTTGCGCTATAAACAAAAATAGAGCGACTATTTTGAAAAAAAATTCAATAATTTTTACATTTTGCTATAATAAATATCCACAAAAAAGATATAAAAAAACATTTTTTTTCCTCAGTTTAGGCCGATACGTATTCTTCTACATATTTTTCGTAAAAAAAAAATCGCAATTAGCGTTTATTGATTGGTTTGCGCAAAATGTATAGCGTTTACAAAAAAGGGGGTAGTTTTATGGCATTTTTATTAATATTTTTTTTTTACTAGTAATGGCGGCGATTTTTTCGGTACTGCGATATTATGGCGGACACATCGGACACTTTTGACACATTTTTGGGACCATTGGCATTTTTATAGCGATCAATGCTATAAAAATGCATTGTATTACTATAAAAATGCCATTGGCAGTGAAGGGGTTAACACTAGGGGGCGGGGAAGGGGTTAAGTGTGTTCCTATTTGTGTTCTAACTGTATGGGGGGGTGGACTCACTAGGGGGAATCACTGATCTTCCGTTCATACATTGTATGAACGGAAGATCAGCGTTTCCCCCGCTGACAGGAACGAGCGCTGTGTGTTTACACTCACAGCTCTCGTTCCCCGCTCTGTAACGAACGAGCGCGCGTGCCCGGCGGCGATCACTCGGGGGCGAGCGGGGGGCGCGCGGGCCGCCGGCGGCGCGCACGTGCCCCCTAGCGGCCGCGAAAGTCCCGACGTAGAGCTACGGGCTCTCGCCCAGGAGAGCCGACCTGCCGCCGTAGAACCACGACGGCTGGTCGGCTAGTGGTTAAAGGAATTTTTCATTTTTATTGTTATTTCTCATTTTGATGATTTCACTTTAAGAATTATTAAATCACTGCTCATTTTTTTATTGATACATGGCCCCCAGGGCAATACCCCCATACCCTTTGTATGCCAAATTACTTGAATATAAGCCTTCAAAAAGGGCACATTTGATGTTTCACGTTGCAGTCCCATAGACTTCAATTGGGTTCGTTATTCGGTTCCGAACTTTTGCAATGTTCTAAAGTTCTTCTCCAAACCAAACAGGTGGTCATTTTTGTCCATCTCTACCCAGTACAAGGGAAAAAGGGTTAAGAACAGTGCTATCCTTTGAAAGCTTGCTACATGTGGCAGTCTCTCCACTTGTGACTCTCTGGGTGTGCTGATGTACTCACTCTATCCTCCTTATTCACTTCTGCTGTTCCTTCTCAAACCGGACAGTGAAAGAATTCTTACCAACCAGTCCCTTAGGCCCCCTAGACCTAAGGGACCTCTCCTAGGCCACCAATAGCCTCCTCAGCAGCTCATCTTCCACCTGATTTCCCTGCTAGCATGGCTCCACTATATTTAAGTGCTGGCTTAGCCACCCTGTTAGGACATACTGCGTGGAAATTGCCCAGGTTCCCCCAAGCACGCAGATACAGTTCAGGACCTCATGGCCTTTGCCCGCTAACTTTCAGAAGCTTCTACAAACATCTAGATCCAGAGGGAGGTACCAAAGACTTGCATCTGTGAAGCCATCTAGCATGTCCTGTAGTAACCCGACCCAAATTCAGACTCACATAACTTACCATGAGTCATAAACTTAAATTTGCCTACACTAACACCAGTAGCACACTAGACGGTTCCACACCTTACATTTCTCTTTATTTGTGTCCTCTAAAATCACATAGTTAATTCCATAAAATACTTATAACAGCTGGTTACATAAAATCACAGATGCTTTGCATTCCACGCTAATACCCATTCATCCCAATTCAGCGGAAAAAAAATATGGTAACATGTTCAATATTGGACTTTATACAGTAGATCCCCTGATGGGATGTACCCAACATGTTTCAGTTATTTTTCTTCAGGGCTTACAAGAACAACTTTTTCAGGACAAGCTTTCAGGGTGTACTCCCTTCTTCAAGAGCCAATCAGAACTCTTCAGTACCTCTTCAGGGGTTGAAAGATAGGATCTATCTATAATACAATTAGGATTGTCCCAATACCACTTTTTTAGGACCGAGTACAAGTACCGATACTTTTTTTCATGTACTCGCCGATACCAAATACCGATACTTTTTTTAAATGTCATGTGACAGTTTTCAAAACACAATACAGACTAAGGATATTTTCTTTAGAATTATGAAGAACTCTAACTCAAGACATTATAAAAGAATAAAAATGAGTAAAAATGAATAAAAATGTTTTATTTGCTTGTCACACAGTAATAAAAAACTCAAAGAATTTTCACAGAACATGTTGATAATTACAAAAAAAGTATTGGCAGAAGCATCGGGAGCATTTGCGCGAGTACAAGTACTCCTGCAAATACTCGGTATCGGTCCCGATACCGATACTAGTATCGGTATCAGGACAACCCTAAATACAATCATATCAAAATGAACCCATAGAAAATATAATACCAAAAATTGCATTACAACAATAATTCCAATTATTCCTGTATTTAAATTATGCACTGGAAACCAAAATATCAACAAAACACGGATGCATGATGATGTCATGTGAATTTATTTTGATATGATTTTATTATATAGTAAGGAAAGCTCCAATTAAATGTGATTTAAGAGATCATAAGGGGTGCCATCATCCAGAACACAATGATGAATGGGGTGCAAGGAGACAGTTCCCCAAACGGAGTCTCCAAAGCGGGGTGGGGGAGCAAGGAAAAAATGGACTATCTTGGTACCTAGATTTTTTCCATGCTCTCCCTCCCCACTTCAGAGACTCAGTTTGGGGAACTTTCCCCTTGCACCCCATCATTCATCATTGTCATAGGTGTGCGCAGCCTATTGCATTAGGGTGTGCACCCCAAAGCTCAAACATATCAATGTGCGTGTTTGTATATATATGTATATATATATATAGCAGTAGGGTAATGAATAGTGTCAGTAGAACAGTGGACAATGTCAGTAAAGCAGCAGACGCTGTCAGTAGGGCAGAAATAAGTAGTTTATTTTTATTAAAAAAATAATATAACTTTTTTACAATTTTTTTTTACTTTGTACATTTTTTACTTTGTTTACTTTTTCAAAAAAAATTTTTTTACTTTGTACATTTTTTTTTAAACAATTTTTAATTTATTTTATTTACAATAATAATTATTATTATTTTTACAATCTTTTACAACCTGCATTGGGGGGCTTTGGTGAAATATCAGGGGTCTAAAGTACACAGAGATTCCCCAGTCCCTTTCTTCAGCAGCCAAGCAGCAGGGGAAATCTGTGCAGCAAAGGGTGATTAGGGTGTGCCTAGGCACACCTGGCACACCCTGTGCGCACGCCTATGATAATTGTATTATAGACATAAGAAGAGTAACGAAAATGCATTGGGTACATCCCACCATCAGGGATCTGCTGTATTAAGTCAAATGTCGGAAATGTTACCTCACTTTTTACCCTGGGTTGGGATGAATGGTTATATTTTTGTGGAATGTACAGTATCTGTGATTTTATGTAATCAGAGTATTTTATAGAACTATGTGATTTTAGTGGACACAAATAAAGAGATGTTTTTATGTATAATGTATTGTAACATACACTCACTGGCCCCTTTATTAGGTACACCTGCCCAGTATTGGGTTGGACCCCATTTTGCCTTCATTCTTGGTGGCATAGATTCAACAAGGTTTTGGAAACATTCATCAGAGATTTTGGTCCATAGTGACATGATAGCATCACTCATTGCTGCAGATTTGTCAGCTGAACAACCATGTCCCATTCCACCACATCCCAAAGGGTCTCTATTGGATGGGATGTGGTGAGTGTGGAGGTCATTGGAGTCCAGTGACCTCATTGTCCAGTGGTGAGATGATTGGATCATTGTGACATGGTGACATTATCCTGCTGGAAGGAGCCATCAGAAGATGGGGACACTGTAGTCATAAAGGGATGCCACAAAAATCCTCCTGCGCTCTGGTGTATCGCCAAACTGGGTGTATCAGTATGGTATAAAGGCAAAGTCTTAAGTCTTGCAGCCCTCCACAGAACAAAGGGTGTTCATATGGCTAAAATGAAAAAAAGAAAAGAAAGGAGGGCGCACCGACCTTGTGCATTACCACTTATACATTTTAATATACACAAAATAAAAAGCAATGGTCCTACTTACAAACATTCAGTAGTAAGCGCATTAAAAACAGCTGAACCTGGACCTCACGGCACCTGCCAGTCAGACCCTAAACACCAATGTGGCTGACGCGTTTCTGGGGCGTACCCCCTTCTTCAAAGCCTAGGTGGTCTGCAATAGCTCTCTCTTCCTGCAAACCATCCCTTTATAGGTGCATGTGTGCATACAGGCGCAGCCATTCGTCACTAGCTGACTGGTCCCGCCTTTCTTACGGGACTCCGCCCACCCCATTAATCACCCAAATGGGCTCCATCTGTGTGGAGGGGCAAGTTGATCTAGGTGCCCATCCTATACGGTGGGGTACACAGCAAGTGACACAAGACTGGCAATGCAGCAGTGCAATGGGATCACCAAACTATCCATTGCAATATGTCTACTGGCAGCTCTACTAGAGCCTGGCCTACTCGCCAGGTCCTACCACAGGGCCTTTAATGCAACAGTAGGCCGAGGGGTACAACATGAAGGTACCCACCTGGTGAATCTTGTGCCCAAGGAGACAGCCACTTATACCTCAGGTTGCCACCGCTCCACCATCGGCGCCCTGGTTTAGCTGGAACGCACGCCATTCACAGTCAGGAAGTGCGGGGCCTTCTGCGTTCCATCCCGCACTTCCGGTTTCGCCGTACTCGCGCATGCGCGCGGGCATACGCGCACATGCGCGCGGGCATACGCGCGCACGCAGATATGCGCGCGCACACAGATATGCGCGCGCATAGCATGTGGATTGCGTTCCACGATCACAGGAAGTGCGGGTGTTTGCGTTCCACCTGCTACTTCCGGTTTGGTGCCAGCCAATGAACGGGCTCCCATAGCTCTAGATGGCGGTGCAGGGTGCAGGAACTAGCCTCCCACATTACAATGATGAAGTGTAGCCTAAAAGAAACCCCTTGCACCATATATGCACACATATCCCCACAAAAGGATAATGGCAGCCGTGCCAGAGTAGGCATATCTAGTGGGAGACGGGCGCAAGTCCGTCTCCTAATCCCACTAGGCATCCCTCTTAAAGGAGTATAAGACTTAATAAAAAGCGATATATTTACACGCATATAAAATAAATAAAATAATACATAGTAAATACAGGCAAATATATTAAAAACATATATAACGTACTAAAAGCACACTATATAAACTGCACATTTTTTAGGATACATGTAAGAAGCATTCGTGGTCTAATCTGTGTGATCAGGCTATCCTGGAGTATAATACACTAGTAATAATATTACCGGTACTATCTACATACGAGTTTGAATAAGTATATAAATATAAATATGTAGAGAATGCAAAAAGGCCCAAACGTAGGAATATACCCAATATTAGCATACATATCGCTACGTAGGGGCCAGTATCTGTGTACCAATAGCACTTAGTGACAGCCCTCCTTGCACGGAACCCCTGGGACTGGTCCCATGGGAATAGAGAGAGAGAGAAATATATCGTTTTTAGGACCACCTCATTTGGTTATATCATATAGTTACAGTCTACTTGTACAGTATATATAAAAAGAGAACCCTATACTAAAAGAAGCGACAATGTCGTCCACTAGATTAGAATAAATTAATAAATATTCACTCCAATAAAAGCTCCCTATCTATAGCAAGAATAAAAACAGAACTTCTCAGGATAGAACATTTTATCCCCCCCTCCCAGCTCTCCAGAACATCAGCTCAAAACCGTACTACAGATGGGTGGACCTCCACTGACTATACCAGTGCCAACCCGGCTCAATTGAACTCTATTAAATTATGTTATATTATGTAGCTCAATCTCTTCGTTGAGACCTTGCGGAGCCAAGGTTTTTAAAGTGAAGATCCAATAGGCCTCCCTTCTGCATAGGATCTGAAACTTTTTACCACTATCAAGGTCACTTGGCATAGCTTCTATGCCAAACACTTTGAGCCCGTCTATGCTGCTGTCATGGAACTCTTTAAAGTGTCTCGGCACCGAACACTTATCTTTCTCTGTTGTAATGTTACTTCTATGTTCGGTCATCCTGATTCTCATCTGTCGGGAAGTACGTCCGATATACAGTAGCCCACATGGGCAAATCAGGCCATACACAACATAGAGAGCTATTGCAGACCACCTAGGCTTTGAAGAAGGGGGTACGCCCCAGAAACGCGTCAGCCACATTGGTGTTTAGGGTCTGACTGGCAGGTGCCGTGAGGTCCAGGTTCAGCTGTCATAAAGGGATGGACATGGTCAGCAACAATACTCAGGTAGGCCGTGGGGTTTAAACGTTGCTCAATTGGTACTAACTACTAAGGGGCCCAAAGTGTGCCAAGAAAAATATCCCCCCCACTATTACACCATCACCAGCCTGAATCGGTGATACAAGGCAGGATGGATCCATGTTTTCATGTTGTTTACACCAAATTCTGACCCGACCATCTGAATGTCGCAGCTGAAATCGAGACTCATCAGACCAGGCAACGTTTTTCCAATCTTCTATTGTCCAATTTTGGTGAGTCTGTGCGAATTGTAGCCTCAGTTTCCTGCTCTTAGATGACAAGAGTGGCACCCGGTGTGGTCTTCTGCTGCTGCAGCCCATCTTTTTTAAGTTTCGATGCTCTATGCATTCAGAGATGGTATTCTGTATACATTGGTTGTAACAAGTGGTTATTTGAGTTACTGTGCCTTTCTATCATTACAAACCAGTCGGCCCATTCTCCTCTGACATCAACAAGGCATTTTCCTTCACACAATTGCCACTCACTGGATATTTTATCTTTTTTGGGCCATTCTCTGTACACCCAAAAGATGGTTGTGTGTGAAAATCCCAGTAGATCAGCAGTTTTTGAAATACTCAGACCAGCCCGTCTGGCACCAACAACCATGCCATGTTCAAAGTCACCTAAATCACATTTCTTCCCCATTCTGATGCTCGGTTTGAAAGTCAGCAAGTCATCTACTTTTGGATAACGATGCGGCACCACAAAGTCGTCATCGCACAGTGCCCTTGACGGCACCAGGCTGCGATATGGCAAGAGATTTGACATGTTAAATCGCCTGTCAAATCCCCCCGATGTGAACGGGGGTTAAAAACTTAACGACCGCTGCATGTATATGTACGTCCACAGAATGGCACGTACAGGCAGATGGGCGTACATGTACGTCCCTGCCTTCTTGCGGGTCGGGGGTCCGATCGGGACCCCCCCGCGCTACGTGCGACGGTCGTCTTACCTCCGGGAGCGATCCGTGATGAGGGGGCGGCTGTTCGTTTCTGTCCGCCCGATCGCGATCACTCCCAGCCAATCCGGCATCCCCCCGCCCTACACTTCCTCTGCCTGTGTAATGTAAACACAGGCAGAGGAAGTGATGTCACCTCTCCTCTCGGCGGTATTTTCAATCCGACGAGAGGAGAGAAGACATCACACAGTAAGTCGCACCAACACTACACTGACACCACACACATAGGCACATTAACCCCTTCCAATCACCCCCCCCCACCCCCCTATCACAGTGTCACTAATAACAGTGATCATATATTTACTGATCACTGCATTTAGTGTCAGTGTGACAGTTACTGTGACAGGCAGTTAGTGTTAGGTCCAGGGTAGCCCCCGTACCCCCCCTAATAAAGTTTTAACCCCTTGATCACCGTCCTAGTTAACCCTTTCACCCCCTATTGCCAGTGTCACTAAGTGATCGGTTTTCTGATCGCTGTATTAGTGTCACTGTTGCCGCTAGGTAGCTAATTTTTTTTACTAAAGACATGTGGCTGAATACATTTTGGCCTAAATGTTTGACTAAAATTTAGTTTATTCGATTTTTCTTAGAACAAAAAGTAGAAAATATCATTTTTATTCAAAATTTTCGGTCTTTTTCCATTTATATCGCAAAAAATAAAAATCCAAGAGGCAATCAAATACCATCAAAAGAAAGCTCTATTTGTGGGAAGAAAAGGACGCAAATTGTGTTTGATTTTTGTTTGCAATTGTCTGTTAAAGTGACGCCGTGCTGAATTGTAAAAACACCTTTGGTCGTTTAGCAGCATATTGGTCCGGTCCTTAAGTCGTTAATTGTCCAAGATTAATTGAACAAGCTGAAGTTAGAAAATTATTGTTTACTACCGTGTTTCTTGGAAAATAAGACCTACCCCGAAAATAAGACCTAGTGTAATTTTCCAGGAGGGCTGCAATATAAGTCCTACCCCGAAAATAAGCCCTAGTTTCAAAAGCTGGTTAAATCATATAATCCACTCTATTACAGTAGTATATAATGTACATGTGTGTGTTTCTGTAATATAATTGTAGTGGGTCACAAACGCGCAGAGTGGCGTTACAAAGAAGGTATTTGGCACAATTATATTACAAAACACACACATTGTACTACTTATATAATACTGTAATAGAGTGGATTAAAGGATTTCACAAGCATTTTAACTTGGTTCACACTGGGGCTTCCTGTCAGTCAAGGAGAGAAAAGGTGTCTTTTGTTGCCAAAATTATTATAAGACCCGGGCTTATTTTCGGGGAAACATGGTATGTACATCTGCACCAGATTCTGTGTTCATCAGTTTTACTAAATCTCCCCCACTGTGCCATAACCGAGTGCATTGCATTGCAGGGTGCTTGTGGCATGGCCTCATTCATTTGATGGATGTGCCGCCTATTGAATGCAACATACTGTTAAATTTTTGCTGCACCCATGATGCTTTGGGTACAGCACTGAGTGGGCGGCACTGCTCTGTTTAGGTTGGGTGGTAAAACTGTGATTCAACTTTTACTGCCTCCCCCACTGGTTTCCCTACTTTGCCCAATCTCACATGCATTGACCAACATACTTTTAGGGCCAGATTCAGAAAGAATTAGATTCCCGCAGAGTATCAGAGATACAGTACGCCGCCAAACTTTACCTGGCTCTAGGAGGAATTCAGAGAGATTTTGGCCCGTAAGGTACGGCGGCGTAGTGTATTTCTCCCGGCGGAATCAAACTACGCGAATAGGGGGCGTGAGGCATTTAAATTAAGCGCGTCCCCGCGGCGATCGAACTGCGCATGCTCCGTTCAGAAATTTCCCGCCGTGCATTGCGCGAAATCACGTCGTTACGTCATTTTTTTTGAGTAGCGTCGTTTACGGACATTCCTATTCCCGGACGACTTACGCAAAAAATAAAAAATACATTGAAAGTCGACGCGGGAACGACGGCCATACTTAACATGGGCCGCGTAACGTTAGACCAGCTAATAGCTGGTTTAACTTTACGTAGCGAAAAAATTACGTACGCGATTGCGAACGACGCTCGTAACTTCGTGGATCGCCGTAAAAAGCTCATTTGCATACCCCGATGCTGAAAACGACGCAAACTCCACCCAGCGGCCGCAAAAAGATCGCAGCGTAGACCCGAAGGCGTACGAAGACGTAAGCCTGTCAGATCGAAGCCCAACACCGCCGTATCATGGTTTGAGGATTCAAACTAGTGATACGGTGCGCGAAATTTGAAATTACTCCTGTCTAACACCAGTTAGACAGGCGTAATCGCTCTCTGAATCTGGCCCATAGTATCCAAAAGTACCTACCGTATATACTCGAGTATAAGCCGAGTTTTTCAGCACATTTTTTTTGTGCTCAAAATGCCCCCCTCGGCTTATACTCAAGTCTTCTTTTTGCGCCTTATCTCCCGTATTTTGGGGACCCGGTACTGGCCGGCCGTACGTCCCCTGGACCCCTGGTACAGATGTAGCCACACTCTTCCTCTACAAGTGTACAAATTTTGTTGTCCGAGGGACCTACGGCTGGGGAGCACTGCTTTTTCAAAGCCGGGCACCCCTTCCATAGACTCCCATGTTAAATGATAATTTCTCCGGTGAGTTTGAGGACCTGGTACTGACCGGTCGTAGGTCCTCTGGACGCAGAACTTGGCACACATGTAGCCCAGATGTACGTCCCCTGGACCCCTGGTACAGAAGTAGCCCCACTCTTCCTCTACAAGTGTGCAAAGTTTGTTGTCTGAGGTACCTATGATTGGGGAGCACCGATTCTTCAAACCGGGCACCCCTTCCATAGACTCCCATATTAAACGTCAGTCATGGACACAGTGAGGCATGGGCACAGTGAGGCATGGGCACAGTGAGGCATGGACACAGTGAGGCACAGTGAGGCATGGGCACAGTGAGGCATGGGCACAGTGAGGCATGGGCACAGTGAGGCAAAGTGAGGCACAGTGAGGCATGGACACAGGAGGGCATGCACATGGACACAGTGAGGCAAAGTGAGGCACAGTGAGGCATGCAGATGGACACCCTAGGCCAGGGGTGCTCAACCATTGGCCTGGGGGCCACATGTGGCCCACGGAGCCCTCTGAAGTGGCCGGCGACCTCCTGCTCTGGGATGGAATAAAATAGAATACTGTTATTAAAGATCAATTTATTACTAAAATCACAGTGTATATATGGGCATATCTGTTCTGCAATGGTTAGTGGGGTGCTTTCAAACGAATCCGCAGATGCAGAGCAGCGCACCTGCGGGTTACCTGCACTGAGCCATATACTTCTGGTTTTACCTGCAAGTTTGGTGAGCTTTCTGAAAGTGCACCAAACCTGCAGAATATAATAGAAGTCTATAGCAAAGTCCAGAAAAGCCAAAGGTACACTGCGTTGCACCTGCTGTGCAGGTAAACCACAGCGCATCAGTGTGAAAGCAGCCCAACCCAATTGAACCCTCTATTCACCTCTAAGGAGTGGCAGATGTAAACCGACTTGTGTCCTACCTCCAATCTGATCCGGCTGTGTCCGTGTCTGCTCTGCATATGCAGAGCGGACATTGACCTGCCATCCGCCTGCTCCGCTGATTGTGGCCCGCGACCAGTTACCAAGTCACTTAAGTGGCCCTCGCACTTCAAAAGGTTGGGCACCCCTGCCCTAGGCTTATACTCGAGTCAATAAGTTTTCCCAATTTTTTGTAGTAAAATTAGGTGCCTCGGCTTATATTCGGGACAGCTTATACTCGAGTAAATACGGTATTTCATTCCACAAATGACCAAAAAGATAAAAGCCAGCCAATGCGTTTCGGGGGCCACAACAATTCTCCTTCATCAGGGCTACAAATAATAGCAAAATTCAATTTTTCTTTATTAATTTTCATTTTTGTAGCCTTGATGATGGGGGGTTGTTTTGGCCCCTAAAATACTTTTTTCTTTTTAGGTCATATGTGGAATCAGATTTAATATTTTTAAAATTCAAGGGACATTCGCTTTGGCAGTCTTTCTGGCTCAATTATCCCTATAAAGCACAATGCTTGTGAAGACGGAAACATCTGAACGTGACACCTGACCGACACCAAAAATATGCCACGGGTTACCTTTAATGTTACGGTAGGAATGAATAATAACAAATAAGGATAATTCCTCGCTCGAATCGCTCCTGAGCCTTTGCGTTTTGATGAAGGAGTCACAATTTTTTCTCATCACTTCTGAAAGAGCAGCTAGAATATTTTACTAACGATGTGCAACAAATGCTTTCTTTGTGGAATACAGTCATCTCTCACTGTAAGGAGCAGAGCTAATAGGCACACAGCTCAGCATGCAATTTCTCGCTATTAAAGGAACAACGATCACCTCCTGTAAACGCTACATTCGAGTCGTGACTGCCATGCCTAACTAAAAACCCGCCACTCAGATCCCTTCCATGGAAAAGCCTTTGTTGCTTCATTTTCCTTAACAGTTCACGTTATCTTTTCCCAAGAATCTCTTTGTTTGTCTAATTAGGAAGAAAGAAAAAAAAGAAGAAGCAGGGGTGCCTATGTCACACACTTCAGAGTCTCCCAGCAACAAAAAAATACACAGAAAAAAAAGACGCTTTTTTGTGTTTCATCCGTTTTACTGCAATTTATTTATTAATAAACGCAAATTAACCACTTAAGGACTGGAAAGGATTTGCCCCCTTAACCGCTTAAGGACTGCCCACTGTATATATACGTCGGCAGAATGGCATGGACAGGCATTAACACGTACCTGTACGTGGCCCTTTAAATGCCATGCCGTGCGGTCACGAGCGTGCCACCGGCGGTGCGCCCGCGACCCTGACACCTTTCCAGTGTTGCCAACCGTCCCTATTTTTATGGACAGTTCGTAAAAATGGACACTTTTTTCACCTGTTCGTAAATGTCTGTGGTTGCGGGAATGTGCCAGTAAAAATAGTCGAGATCGGTTTGGCTTGGAACTGCGCATGGAGATTGGAGGCAGGGGGTGATTGGAGGCATGGGTTGATGGTGGCTGCGGTGGCACAGGATGGAGGCAGGGGGCAATGGAGGTAGGGGGGATTGGAGGCAGGGGGTGTTAGTGGCTGGGGGTGATTGGAGGCAGGGGGTGTTGGTGGCACTGCAGAGGGAAATGGTGGCACAGTAGAGGGTAGGGGATGGAGACAGGGGACGATGGAGGCAGGGGGTGATTGGAAGCAGGGGGTCTGGGGGAGATTGGAGGCAGGGGGTGATTGGAGGCAGAGGGAGATTGAAGGCAGAGGGAGATTGGAGGCAGGGGGAGATTGTGGCACCACAGAGGGGGGTGAAGGCAGGGGGTGTTGGTGGCAGAGGGGGATGGAGGCAGGGGGTGATTGGAGGCAGGGGGCCTGGGGAGATTGGATGCAGGGGGTGATTGGAGGCAGAGGGAGATTGGAGGCAGGGGGGAGATTGTGGCACCACAGAGGGGGGTGAAGGCAGGGGGTGTTGGTGGCAGAGGGGGATGGAGGCAGGGGGTGATTGGAGGCAGGGGGCCTGGGGGAGATTGGAAGCAGGGGGTGATTGGAGGCAGAGGGAGATTGGAGGCAGAGGGAGATTGGAGGCAGGGGGAGATTGTGGCACCACAGAGGGGGGTGAAGGCAGCGCGTGTTGGAAGCAAAGGGGGATGGAGGCAGGGGGTGATTGGAGGCAGGGGGCCTGGGGGAGATTGGAAGCAGGGGGTGATTGGAGGCAGAGGGAGATTGGAGGCAGAGGGAGATTGGAGGCAGGGGGAGATTGTGGCACCACAGAGGGGGGTGAAGGCAGGGGGTGTTGGTGGCAGAGGGGGGTGGAGGCAGGGGGTGATGTGACTAAATAATTTGCCCTTATTATATATAAAAAAAAAATGTATGTTTTTTTACCTTAATATCTACCTTAAATCACATTGCTATTTGCCTAGCGTACTTGTTTGTAGCCTAAATACTTAAATTTGCACCTAAAAATGTAACTGGTAGGTTGGCAACACTACGCCTTCCCCGTAAGTCGGACCACGGGTCCCGGGGACTCGATCGCCGCGCATGTGTCTAAGTCATTTCGAGCATGCGTGGGTTTCCAAGGCGACAGGTAAGTATACAGACGCTCGGGTTTCTCATCGAGAAACAGGCCGACAAGTATCTCGCTGAGAAAATAGAGAGCAGGATCTCTATTTTTCTCGTTGAGATTCTGGGACGATTTTCCAGACGAGAAACCTGAAAGCCTCGTACACACGCTCGGTTTACACGGCAAGAAATCTCTGGCAGCAGTTTTCTTGCTGGTTCTTGCAGAGAAAATCAAGCGTGTGTCCGAGGTTTCGCAAAATAGGAAAAAGGGGGGAGCACTTACATTTACCACATTCGTAAATATTGAAGACAAAGAGGAAACAGTTACTCGAAAAACGATAACTGATGGTCGAACTTTAGAGGCAAGAGGGGAATATCAAAAAATATAAATTTTATTACAAAAAATATAAAAATATACAGAGCAAATAAATAAAAACCATATAGGATATATAATATGAAAAATATCCTATGTGCATCGTCTACGCGTTTCGCCACTGGGCTTCCTCAGGACGAGCAGAAGAAAGTAATAGAAAAATGCATTTCATTATGTCAAAATGATCCAAGTCATAAACATATATGTAGAGAGGATAATGTGTAGTGGAAAGAAACCAGAAATAAATCCAAAAAGATCTCTATACCTATAATGACGGCTGTGGGAATATATCATAGGTTCAAAAAAACAATTCCATATGAACACTAATTCCGGGGCAGGCCAGAGAGGGAATGACGGAGACACATACAGTAAGTATCCAATATCATGCAACCAGGAACATAGAGCCTGGGTCCAAGTACTTGTGTACTGAAAGCCCTCAAAGATAAGTCAGCCAAAACAGTCTACAAAACATCAAATGCATAGTAGACTGAACAGTGCTGTGTGCCCCAGAGGATAGCCTGTGCTATACACCAAAGGCTTCCGAGGCTTCACACTGATCTTGGCTCTGTGTACTCGGAGCGGAGATCAGTGTCATGTGACAGAGAGCCCATCCCCCTTACAGTTAGAAACACAAGGCAGGGAACCTTTAATCCCTACAGCACCACCTAGTGGTTAACCCCTTCACTGCCAGGGACATTTACACAGTAATCAGTGCATTTTTATAGCACTAATCGCTGTGAAAATGACAATGGTCCCAAAAATGTGTCAAAGGTGTCCGATGTGTCCGCCATAATGTCGCAGTCACAAAAAAAAATCACTGATCGCCGCCATTACTAGTAAAACATTTTTTTTATGAAAATGCCCCCTATTGACTATCCCCTATTTTGTAAACGCTATAAATTTTGCGCAAACCAATCAATAAACGCTTATTGCAATTTTTTTTTACCAAAAATATGTAGAAGAATACAGTGCCTTGCGAAAGTATTCGGCCCCCTTGAACTTTGCGACCTTTTGCCACATTTCAGGCTTCAAACATAAAGATATAAAACTGTAATTTTTTGTGAAGAATCAACAACAAGTGGGACACAATCATGAAGTGGAATGAAATTTATTGGATATTTCAAACTTTGTTAACAAATAAAAAACTGAAAAATTGGGCGTGCAAAATTATTCAGTTCCTTTACCTTCAGTGCAGCAAACTCTCTCCAGAAGTTCAGTGAGGATCTCTGAATGATCCAATGTTGACCTAAATGACTAATGATGATAAATAGAATCCACCTGTGTGTAATCAAGTCTCCGTATAAATGCACCTGCACTGTGATAGTCTCAGAGGTCCGTTTAAAGCGCAGAGAGCATCATGAAGAACAAGGAACACACCAGGCAGGTCCAAGATACTCTTGTGGAGAAGTTTAAAGCCAGATTTGGATACAAAAAGATTTCCAAGGCTTTAAACATCCCAAGGAGCACTGTGCAAGCGATAATATCAGACCACTGCAAATCTACGAAGACCTGGCCGTCCCTCTAAACTTTCAGCTCATACAAGGAGAAGACTGATCAGAGATGCAGCCAAGAGGCCCATGATCACTCTGGATGAACTGCAGAGATCTACAGCTGAGGTGGGAGACTCTGTCCATAGGACAACAATCAGTCGTATACTGCACAAATCTGGCCTTTATGGAAGAGTGGCAAGAAGAAAGACATTTCTTAAAGATATCCATAATAAGTGTCGTTTAAAGTTTGCCACAAGCCACCTGGGAGACACACCAAACATTTGGAAGAAGGTGCTCTGGTCACATGAAACCAAAATCAAACTTTTTGGCAACAATACAAAACATTATGTTTGGTGTAAAAGCAACACAGCTCATCACCCTGAACACACCCTGATCCCCACTGTGAAACATGGTGGTGGCAGCATCATGGTTTGGGCCTGCTTTTCTTCAGCAGGGACAGGGAAGATGGTTAAAATTGATGGGAAGATGGATGGAGCCAAATACAGGACCATTCTGGAAGAAACCCTGATGGAGTCTGCAAAAGACCTGATACTGGGACGGAGATTTGTCTTCCAACAAGACAATGATTCAAAACATAAAGCAAAATCTACAATGGAATGGTTCACAAATAAACATATCCAGGTGTTAGAATGGCCAAGTCAAAGTTCAGACCTGAATCCAATCGAGAATCTGTGGAAAGAACTGAAAACTGCTGTTCACAAACAGTCTCCATCCAACCTCACTGAGTTCCAGCTGTTTTGCAAGGAGGAATGGGCAAAAATTTCAGTCTCTCGATGTGCAAAACTGATAGAGACATACCCCAAGCGACTTACAGCTGTAATCCCAGCAAAAGGTGGCGCTACAAAGTATTAACTTAAGGGGGCTGAATAATTTTGCACGCCCAATTTTTCAGTTTTTTATTTGTAAAAAAAGTTTGAAATATCCAATAAATTTCGTTCCACTTCATGATTGTGTCCCACTTGTTGTTGATTCTTCACAAAAAATTACAGTTTTATATCTTTATGTTTGGAGCCTGAAATGTGGCAAAAGGTCGCAAAGTTCAAGGGGGCCGAATACTTTCGCAAGGCACTGTACATATCTGCCTAAACTGAGGAATAAATTAGTTTTTTATACGTATATTTTTTTGAGGGATATTTATTATAGCAAATAGTAAAAAATATTGCTTTTTTTTCAAAATTGTCGCAATTTTTTGTTTATAGCGCAAAAAATAGAAACTGCAGAGGTGAGCAATTACCACCAAGAGAAAGCTCCATTTGTTGAGTTGAGTTGAGAGGTATCTTACTATAGCACGGTCTTACCCACGAAGGGTCCCAACACGCATAGCAGAGTTCCTGGAAAAAGAGGACCCAGGAACCAGAAGCATTTGTAGGAAAGAAATGGCAATGGTCAAAAAAATTTGTTAAAAGTGACCGATGTGTCCGCCATAATGTCGCAGTCCCAATAAAAATTGCAGATCGCCGCCATTACTAGTAAAAAAATAATAATAATAAAAATGTTATAAATCTATCCCCTATTTTGTAGATGCTATAAATTTTGCGCAAACCAGTCTATATACGCTAATTGCGATTTTTCTTTACCAAAAATATGTAAAAGAATACGTATCGGCCTAAACTGAGAAAAAAAAAAAATGTTATATATTTTTTGGGGATATTTATTATAGCAAAAAGTAAAAAATATAGGGCCAGATTCAGAGAGCCGTAACTCCTGTCTAACTGGTGTTAGACTGGAGTAATTTCAAATTACGCGCATTTTTTAGCTAGTCGGAAACCTCAAACCTCAATAGACGGCTGCGGGCTTCAACTCGACTGGATTACGTGTTCGTACGCCTTCGGATCTACGCTGCAATAAAATTGCGGCCACTGGGTGGACTTCCCGTCGTTTTCCGCGTCGGGGTATGCTAATGAGCTTTTGCCGGCGATCCCAGAAATTACGATCTTCAATCGCAATCTCTTACGGCATCTTTAGTCATCTTTTTTTTGCGTGACACTACACCAGCTTTTATCTGGTCTAATATTAGGCAGCCCATGTTAAGTATGGCCGTCGTTCCCGCGACGAATTTCTACGTTTTCCGACGTCTTTTATTATTTTTAACGTAAGTCGTCTGGGAATAGGAATGTTCGTAAACGACGCTACTCAAACAATGAATGGCGTAACGACGTGATTTCGCGCAATGCACGGCAGGGAAATTTCTGAACGGAGCATGCGCAGTTCGATCGCCGCGGGGACGCGCTTAATTTAAATGCTTCACGCCCCCTAATCGCGTATTTCGATTACGCGGCGAGAAATAGACTACGATGCCGTAGCGTACGGGCAAAAATCTACCAGAATTCGATGTAGAGCCTGGTAAAATACGGCAGTGTAGAGTATTTTGATTACGCAGCGCAAAATTAAGTGTATCTGAATCTGGCCCATAGTTTTTTTTTCAAAATGTACGATCTTTTTCTCTTTATAGCGCAAAAAATAAAAACCGCAAAGGCCATCAAATACCACTAAAAGAAAGCTCTATTTGTGGGAAAAAAGGACGTCAATTTTGTTTGGGTGCCACGTCGCGCGACCGCGCAATTGTCAGTTAACAACATAACCACTTTAGCCACGGACCATATTGCTGTCCAAAGACCAGAGCACTTTTTGTGATTCGGCACTGCGTCGCTTTAACTGACAATTGCGCGGTCGTGCGACGTGGCTCCCAAACAAAATTGGCGTCCTTTTTTCCCACAAATAGAGCTTTCTTTTGGTGGTATTTGATCATCTCTGCGGTTTTTATTTTTTGCGCTATAAACAAAAATAGAGCGACTATTTTGAAAAAAATGCAATATTTTTTACATTTTGCTATAATAAAAATCCCAAAAAAGATATAAAAAAACATTTTTTCCCTCAGTTTAGGCCGATACGTATTCTTCTACATATTTTTCGTTAAAAAAAATCGCAATTAGCGTTTATTAATTGGTTTGCGCAAAGTTTATAGCGTTTACAAAAAAGGGGGTCGTTTTATGGCATTTTTATTATTATTTTTTTTTTACTAGTAATGGCGACCAGCGTTTTTTTTCTCGGTACTGCGATATTATGGCGGACACATCGGACAATTTTGACACATTTTTGGGACCATTGGCATTTTTTTAGCGATCAATGCTATAAAAATGCATTGTATTACTATAAAAATGCCACTGGCAGTGAAGGGGTTAACACTAGGGGGCAGGGAAGAGGTTAAGTGTGGTCCTGGTGTGTTCTAACTGTATGGGGGGGTGGACTTACTAGGGGAAATCACTGATCTTCTGTTCATACATTGTATGGACAGAAGATCAGCGTTTCCCCGCTGACAGGAACGAAAGGTATGTGTTTGCACACATACCTCCCGTTCCCCGCTCTGTAACGAGCAATCGCGGGTGCCCGGCGGGCACCCGCACGGGACTCGGGGGACGCGCGCGGGCGCGCGCGCGCCCTATTAGCTGCTACAGGGAGGACGTAGAGCTACGTGCTCCCGCGTAGCAGTGCCACCGCCCCGCAGTAATATGACGGCGGGCGGTCGGCAAGGAGTTAAGGACCGCCTAACGCCAATATACGCCAGCGTGTGCACGTGACCCGGTCCGAAGCTTTGTGGCCGCGCCCGTGGGACCTGCGGACCCGATAGCCGCCGGTGTCGCTGTGAAAATGACAATGGTCCCAAAAATGTATCAATATTGTCTGATGTGTCCGCCATAATGTCGCAGTCACAAGAAAAAATAGCAGATCGCCGCCTTTAGTATTAAAAAAAAAAATGATTAATAAAAATGCCATAAAACTATCCCCTATATTGTAAATGCTATACATTTTGTGCAAACCAATCAATAAACGCTTATTGCGATTTTTTTTACCAAGAATATGTAGAAGAATACGTATTGGCCTAAACTGAGGGAAAAAAATGTTTTTTTATAGCTTTTTTGGGGGATATTTATTAGAGCAAAAAGTAAAAAATATAGCATTTTTTTCAAAATATTTTTGTTTATAGCGCAAAAAATAAAAACCGCAGAGGTGATCAAATACCACCAAAATAAAGCTCTATTTGTGGGAAAAAAAGGATGTCAATTTTGTTTGGGAGCCACGTCGCACGATCGCGCAATTGTCAGTTAAAGCGACGCAGTGCCGAATCGCAAAAACTGGCCAGGTCCGGGTCTTAAGTGGTTAAAGCGACGCAGTGCCGAATCGCAAAAAGTGCTCTGATCAGGAAGGGGGGTAAATTCTGAAGTGGTTAACATGTTGAAAGTTATGTGGGGGGTTTTAATGGTTCAGTTTAGATGTACATCCAGACACGCATTGGAAAGTGGCAGCTGAAATGTGAAAATGTGAAAAGTTGGTATCCAGTGGCTGTTGAGAGCTCCAATCATACGGGACATTTTGCATTTTCGAATACATAGAAAATATTTGCCTTTATGTCAGTTGTTGGCGGTGAAAGTTTCTGGCAGTGAAATGTGAGAACAGACATTACACATCTGCTAAACCATTCTGAACTGATGTCTTTTCAGAACAGCTTAAGCCTCTCTTCTGAAATCATTCTTCAGTTTATGAAATGGCAGCGGTACCAGAATTTATGTCTCACACAAGACGCTGACCCATTACTTCTGAATACTTCTGAATCTCAGATCTGCCAGAAAACATTTCCCCCATTCGGGAAAGGATAATAAATCAGAGGTGAAGTGGAGTTCTGGCTTCTACCATACTGTTCTCCGACAACGGAAAATTGCCAAAATTACAACTTCATAATGTATATGTTGTTATAGGATAAGTGTACTTCTCTCTAAACACACGTCTGCCCTACGTGACTAATGTACAGCCAGCAATGTCAGTGTCATTGGATACCTTCTAATAGAAGACGGATCAGATGATTGGTCTGTCCATGGATCATTACATGTTCACTTCTCCGTGTGCTCTACAGAGGAGGCAGGCGCATACTTCAGAAAAAGATGTGTCCTGGAGTGAAGATGTGACACCAATGATGGGGCACTATACTTCCCGCTGACACCAATGATGGGCCACTATACTTCCCGCTGACACCAATGATGGGGCACTATACTTCCCGCTGACACCAATGATGGGGCACTATTCTTCCCACCAGTGTTGCCAATAGGGTGACCACCTTTCCAAACCACCATCCAGGGACACCCTCCCTTCCCAAAATCAACGTGTGCTGTAACGAATCACAGCACAGTGATTGGACACAAGAGGTGGGATTTATGATTTCTCCAATCACAAGCAGGGGGCGGGGATTGTGCTCTCCAAGCATTCCCGGGCCAGAAGAAGTACTATCAGTCAGTGGCGTAGCGTAGGTTGTCAGTGGAGGCAAGTAATTTGCACCTCCCTGACCCATGGACTTAACCTATTTTCAGCTAGCGCCAATCTGGTCACATGATCCACTGGGTGAGACAGCGGTGGCTGTAGGGAAGAGGAGAGTGTGCTTCATAATGACTGGTAAAGCCTGGAGTGGTGACATTATGCATATGTTTCTATGTCCATCTGTTATTGGTGCTCCCTCCTCTCCACACTTGTGACAGTGCCCCTCTAAATTTTGCACCCGGGGCGATGGCCCCCCTGGCACCCCCCACGCTACGCCACTGCTGTCAGTGAGTAAAGCGATGATGTGGCGCCCTTTTTGGGGGGCATCAGATTGGCCCGGGGGGTGGCTGTGTCATTTTCATTCCGGGACACTGCATTGTCCTGGAATGAAGGTGCCCAGCACAGACCTGAAAAATGCGGGACTGTCCCGGGCAATCCGGAACACGTGTTCACCCTAGTTGTCAACTGTCAGTATTTTTACTGGCAGACAGTAAAAAATAGGCACCAGTTTCTGCTACCAGTAAATGCCAGTAAGACCTCGTACACACGACCCTTTTCCTCGACAAAATCCATCAAGAAACTTGGTGGCAGAGCTTTTTTTGCAGAGGAAAACGGTTGTGTGTATGTTTTTTGTCGCGAAAACTGTTGTGGATCTCGACGAGAAAAAAAGAGTTCTCTTTTTTCTCGTCGGGAGTCTCAATTTCCTCGTCGTGTTTCTCGTCGGGCTGGTTTACGGCGAGAAACACGTTCATGTGTATGCTTAGAAACCCGCACATGCTCAGAATAAAGTATGAGACGGGAGGGCACCTTCGGTAAAAGTAGCATTTGTAATGGAGACAGCACATTCGTCACGCTGTAACAGACCAAACCTTTACTTAACACGCAGTAACATGAGATTAGCAAAAGCAGCCCCAAGGGTTGTGCCAGTGGACTCGAACTTCCCCTTTATAGTGCCATCATATGTGTTGTACATCACTGCGTTTGAGAACGACGAGATTTTGTCTTGATAGTGTGTACGCAAAGAAAGCTTGACAAGATTCTCCACAAGCCTGACAAGGAACTCGTCGTGGAAAACAATGTTTCTCAGTCGTGTGTACGAGGCTTCAGAAGAAAAGGTTGCCAGTAAGTAAAAAAATATGGCTGTGACGCTAGGCTTGGAACTGCGCATGCGCAGCTCGGGCCTGGAGCCAGCCGAGATCATCCAAGTGTCTACAGTGCTACAGTGTTTGGGCAGTGCGGGTCTGGTGGAGGCGGTGTCTGAGCATGTCATGTGATGTCACGGTACAAGGGAGTGGCCAAAGCCTTGTGTGCGGGTCTGCAGGACGGGATTAAGGCAAGCCGGGAGCGGGACTGACAGTGCTGTTTGGACTGGGGGGGGGGGGACTGAAGGGACCACTTGGCATGGAGAGAGACTGTCACTGTGACTCATGGGGGGACGTGTCGTGTCGGTGATCTGTGCTGCTGCACACTGCTGTCAGTATCACTGTGAGAGCCAGTTGTTATGTGTGCGTCACCCATTCTAATGTACTGCCCTCCTGAGCTACTTACTTACTACATTGAAAATAGAATAAGACATATCATTTTTGCCTTAAATCACATTGCTACTTGCATATTGTACTTATTTGTAGCCTAAATACTGGAATTTGCCCTTAAAAGTTTTAATTTTGGTAACTTTTGGAACTGCCAGCAGTGATGGGGCACTATTCTTCGCACCAAGACCCACTATGGGGCACTATTCTTCTCACTGACACCAACAATGGTGCACTATATTTCCCAATGACACCAGTGATGGAGCACTATACTTCCTACTGAAACCAATGATGGGCCACTGACAACAATCATGGGACACTATTCGTCCCGTGGACACCGACAATGGGGCACTATTCTCCCCCCTGATACTAATGATGGGACACTATTCCTCCCACTGACACCGACGATGGGGCAATATTCCTCACACTGACATCAGTGATGTAGCTTTATCTCTCCCACTAAGACCAATGATGGGGCACTATTCTTCCCACTGACACGAGTGATGGGGCACTATACTTCCCACTGAAACCAATGGTGTGGCACTATTCTTCCCACTAACACCAATGATGTAGCTTTATCCCTATGACTAACACCAGTAATAGGGCACTATTCTTCCCACTGTCACCAGTGATGGGGCACTATTCCTCCCATTGGCACCAATGATGGGGCATTATTCCTTCCACTAATACCAACGATGGGCACTATTCTTGCTATTTTTGCACACAAGCCATGGGGGACTATTTTTCTCACTGACGCCTATAATAAGGCTCTATTCCTCCTACTGATAGCAACAATTGGGTTTATTCCTCCTGCTAACACCATCAATGAAGCAATATTCTTTCCACTGACACCAGTGATGGGGCACTATTCCTCTTACAGAGACCAACGATGGGGCACCATTCTTCCCAGAACACCAGCCATTGGGGACTGTTTTTCTCACTGACATGATAGGGCTCTATTCTTCCTACTGAAGGCAACAATGGAGCAGTATTACTCCCACTGACTCCAGTAGAGGGGGACCATTCCTCCCACTGACACCAACAATGGGGCACAATTTCTCCCACTGACACCAATGATGGGGCACTATTCTTAATAGCAACTACTACTAATAGAAACAATATGGCTTTATTCCTCCTGCTGATACCAACAATTGGGCAGTATTCCTCCCAAAGACACCAAAGATGGACCACCATCTTGAACTGGAACATAGGCAATTATTAATAGATAATGAAGCTGCATCAGTGAGTAATACAGCTGCTGAAAATGCTTAAAAAACTGAGGGTTTAAAGTGGTTGTAACCCCCCCCCCCCCCCCCAGGAAGTTACACCTACAGGTAAGCCTAGATTAAGGCTTACTTGTAGGATTTTGCAATACGGTTTAGGTTTACGGTTTAGGTGATATTTTCCAAAAGGTGTACACCGTTGTCTACGGTGCATGTGCGCCATAGACAACGATGCAGCCGCAGTGAGAATCCCATTCTTAAAAATGGCAAAGCCGTATTTGCCGAGTGCAGAATGACATCACTCTTGTGCAGAGTGACGTCTGTGCCGCTTTGGCCAATCACAGCGCAGGAGCGGCGATACCCGGAAGCAGGGCCGTCTTAATAGCATCATGGACCACTTGGCAAAGTAATGCTCTGGGGCCCCTGCAATGGAGACAGAGAATCCCTCAGGGCATTCCAAGCCTTTCGGTGCAAACAGTGCTGGACAGCTGGGCTCACCATGACACCATCCACAACCAGCTCCTACCCCACAGCCTTTGAGTCCTGAGCATTCAAGCTGCATGGGGCGGGGTCAAAGCATCACTGGCGCTTCGGCCCTTCCCCTCCCTCCTGGCTGTGAAATAATAGGTATCGTTCTGCACAGCATGGAGCACCGCTGCCAGCCTGCTTCCCCTCCATCATTCTTAGTGCCATCATGGGGCCCCCAATTTCGGGGGAGCGTGGGCTGAAGGACCAGCTACTTTGGGGAAAGTGCAGGGGCCCCCCATGCAGCTGTGGCCCCTGGGCAGTGCCCAGGTGTGCCCTCTCATTAAGACAGTCCTGGCCGGAAGTAACCTTCCGGGTATCTGTGGAGAGATGTCAGTGGCAGAGGGGGACACGAGGATGGCTTTGGGGGGCTTTGATCTAAGGTAAGTAATGCATAATGAGCTAGTATGCTAGTTTTTTTTTACAGGGTTTACAACCGTTTTAATATCACTTTCATTGAGTCTGTATCAGAAGCTCTGGAGGCATTACATTTCATGCTAAGATAGATAAAATAAAATGCTTATTATCGCACAGAGGAAGCGAGCCGCAGTCCCGATGACTCCTATTGTGTGTTTGACTTTTGCTCTTCTTTTTTTTTTTTTTTTTTTTTTTAAAGTGTATTTTTGTGCGTGAACTCGAGAGAGAGGAGCCGGACTGCAGGAGTTGGGAGTAGGCAGACCCTCCCCCCGGAGGCAATCGCCATCCTTCTCCATGCCCCTGGTGGCAATGGCGGGTGTGAAGGGGGGCCTCCCACTCACCCCGCCCTACCTGCTCCTCTTGGGAGCCCAACTGGGGCCCAACGGGACCCCAATGGGGCAGAGGGACTCCCCCTATGGGGGAGTGAGGGGGCCTAGCCCACCCAGCCAGCCCCGTAAGTCCTTCGCCTCTCTTTTATTTTAAGAGACCGCATGGCCAAAGTGCATGTGTTTTAAACCAATTTCGTGTGCGTGCAAGTGTGGTGGTTTTTTTGTGGGGGGGGGGGGTGGGCGTACTAAGCACAGGCGTACCTTGCATAGCACACCCACCGGGAGCCGGGCTGAGACCACCAAACTCAATTCACATGTAGCCGAGACCAGGATCCGAACCCTTAGCTGCAGAGGTGAATGGCTTGTCAGCGCAGTGCCAATCACGTTGAGCCACCACAGCTCCGACTTTTGCTCTTCTTGACTGGAGATTTCACCGTTTAATTTGCCAAATCGGACCCCTCTCTCCCCAGGCCCCATAGCAGCCATGTGGGCTTCTACAGCTATAGTTTCACAACTGCATACCGGAGAATGAAAAGTCCATTATTTGACTGCTATCATTATTGCTGTGCCGCTTTCCGGAAGGAGATACCCCATGGGCTTAACATGTATTTTAAATATATATATATAAAAAAAAAAAAACAGTTTCTAAAGGACTGCTGTTCCACAATGTCTGTAATAAGAATAGTAAGAGTTTTCTATTATGCTGACACTTATACTGGCTGTAGGTAATACAGGAAAGTACATTTCCTTTGTTTGCTTTCCATTCAGTTGCATGTAGTGCTTGAACAGTGTTCGAGGACCATTCAGTAAAGTATACACTTAAATACTTCTTTTGTGTAATCCTTTAGATCAGTGTTATTATCATCAGCTTTTTATACGGCACTGCTATCTGCTACTGTTTTTTCATTCCGCGGGTCTGGCACCAGATGAAAAAAGCAAACAGGGAAGATGCAGAGATACGAGAGGAACCACTGTGCCGATTTCACGCGTCCGACTTGGGAAGTGAAGCAGAAGAAAAAGATTGTGCTTCATTTCCAGTCATTGAAATCCTTGGAAGTGAATTCAAGTAAAATTGTTTCTTTGGAAACATTATCACTAAAGATAGCTTATCCTAGGTAATCATCGAAAAAGATCACTAGAACTTGTTCTATAATGTTTGAGATGTGATTATACTCTTATGCCTTGTACACATGATCGGAATTTTTGATGGAAAAAGTCAGACGGAATTTTTTCATCGGATATTTTTGGAAAACCAATCACAAACAGTGAAGTTAGGACCTTTTACGTCTGAAAAACGCACAGTAACATGCGGAGTCCCTCAAGGATCGCCTCTGTCACCAGTGCTATTTAACATCTATCTTCGTCCTCTCTTTGAGATCATTAGCAGCCAAAAACTGCTTTATCACTCTTATGCAGATGATACGCAACTGTATTTCCGCATCTGCAACAGACAGGATCACCACCTCAATCTAGAGACATCCCTCTCTTTGATAGAGGATTGGATGACTAAGAGTTATCTTAAACTCAATGGAGCGAAAACAGAACTTCTTCTGTTTCACGCCAAACGTAGGAATCAACTTTCAACACCATGGACTCCCCCGCCTATTTTGGGTAAGCTCATCACTCCAAGCGCCAAAGTCAAAAGCCTAGGGGTCATTTTTGACTCCTTTATGACAATGGACGCACAAATAGGATCAGTGGTCAGCGGATCTCACCATCTACTGCGCCTACTACGCAGACTCACTCCGTTCATCCCTAAAGAAGATCGAGCGGTCGTGGTGGGAGCTATTGTAAACTCCAGGCTGGATTATGCAAATGCCCTCTACCTCGGCCTCCCCAAGTACCAAATCGCTCGTCTGCAAGTCGTTCAGAATACGGCCGCCAGACTTGTGACTGGGAAAAAACCCTGGGAATCCATCTCACCATCACTGAGAGCCCTTCATTGGCTGCCAGTCAAAGACAGAATTGCTTTTAAAGCTCTCTGTCTTACACATAGATGTGTCCATGAGAATGCCCCCCTTTACTTATGCGAATTAATAAAAGCGCATAATCCAAATCGCGTTTTGCGATCCACGAATCAGAACCTGCTCCAGGTTCCGAAAGCCAACTTCAAGTCCAAAGGAGAAAGAAGATTTGCGATCCAGGGTCCCAGACTATGGAACGCTTTACCAACCAGCATTCGGTTGGAGGAGAACCACCTAGCATTTAGGAAAAAGGTCAAGACTTTTCTCTTTTGATAACAAAGGAGACAGGAACAACAAGCGCCCAGAGGCGATTCAGTTCGCATGTGCCGCGCTATATAAGTTTTCATTCATTCATTCATTCATTCATATTCCGACCGTGTGTGTGCGGCGGCGTACACACGACCGAAAAACTCGTCGGGCGAAACACATCGTTTTCCCGGTCGAGTTCCTAGTTCGGCAGTCAAAAAACTCGTCGAGCCAAATTTTCCCATTGCCCATCGAGGAAATAGAGAACATGCTCTCTTTTTGGCTCGACGAGTTCCTCGACGGGTTTCTCGGCAAAAAGTGTACACACGACCGGTTTCCTCGGCAGAATACGTCTCCCATCGAGTTTCTTGCTGAATTCTGCCGAGGAAACCGGTCGTGTGTACGCCGCCTGCCTCTTTTTTTTTCCAATGAAAATTCTGTTTGTCTGTATGGAACTCCGATGGAGAAAAAAACATGCATGCTGAGAATGAAGTCGACGCATGCTCGGATACATTGAACTTAATTTTTCTCGGCTCGCCGTAGTGTTGTATGTCACCGTGTTTTGGATGGTCGGAATTTGGTGTGACGGTGTGTATGTAAGACCGCTTAAGCGGAATTCCGCCAGAAAAATCCATCGGAGTTTATCCCAACGGATATTCCGATCGTGTGTACGGGGCATTAAAGTTTGATGAAATCTTGCGCGGAGGCCCTGGCCCCGTTTATACAGGACATTATTAATAGCTCCTTTGCCTCCGGTTGGGTGTCGAGTTCTCTTAAGGCGGTGGTGACTCCCTTGCTTAGGAAACCATCGCTCGCCCCGACTGAGATGAGCAACTTGAGACCAATTTCTGGCTTTCCGTTCGTGGCGAAGATAACCGAAAAAGCTGTGGTAGGTCAACTTCAGAGTCACCTAGAGTCCAATAACATTCTGCATGACTACCAGTCGGGATTCCGGCCTGGGCGAGGCACAGAGTCAGCTCTTGTCAACGTCCAGGATGATCTTCTGACGGCTTTAGACCAGGATCATTCGGTGGTTTTAGTGTTACTGGACCTGTCATCTGCATTCGACACCATTGACCATCAGGTGCTTCTGGATCGATTGGTAATGGTTGCCAGATTAGAAGGTCAAGCCTTGGCATGGATGGCCTCCTTTCTCCAGGAGAGGACGCAGCGAGTACAGCTGGGGGGTTTTCAATCAGCTGACCTCCCCCTCTCCTGTGAAATACCACAGGGACCGGCTTTATCTCCGGTCCTGTTCAACATCTATGTGAGGCCATTGGCCGACCTCATCAGGCACCACAATCTCCAGTTCCATGTCTATGCCGATGACACGCAACTTTACTTTAAATTCAAACATGGTGAAGTTGCTCCCGAAACCCTGGCCGCTTGCCTTCGGGAGATCGATCAGTGGATGTGTGCCAACTTTCTGAAGTTAAACAATAGTGAGACCGAATGTATTACCTTCCATGACTTAAGTCTGGCCCCTACACTGCCTCAATGGCCCTCGGAGTTTGGCAGCGTTCCCGAGAGAGCCACCCAGGTCAGGGACTTGGGAATCATCCTGGACTCTCGGTTGACTCTGACCCCCCAGATAAGCAAGGTGGTGAGTACCTGCCACTTCCATCTGAAACTTCTGAGGGTGTTATTTCGATTCATTGACCACCCCAGCAAAAAAACGGTTGTCTCTGCCACGATCGCTAGTCGCTAGGACTCCCTAATAACAACTTGCATAGACTCCAGCTTGTCCAAAATGCAGCTGCGTGGCTACTCACGGGTGCTTCCCGCAGAGAGCATATCACCCCCTCTCTTGTCACCCTGCATTGGCTTCCTATTTCCAAACGGATATTGTTCAAGACTGGTTGTATTATGCACAGGGTATTCTATGGTTCGGGTCCAGGCTACCTCCCTGCAAGATTCATCAAATACGTCCCCTCCCGCCCCCTCTGTTCCAGTACCTCCTTGGATTTTACGGTGCCTCGCTTTAGGAAGGCTCGTCGGGGAGGCCGCTCTTTTTCCGTCCAGGGGGCGAAATTTTGGAACAGCATCCCCCTGCCCATTAGACAGGTTAGCAATCTCCTGGCTTTCCGTCGCAAACTTAAAACCTACCTGTTTACCCAAGCCTATGGCTGAGTCAGTAGAGGGGTGTTTCGAGTCCTTTTTATGTTATATTAGGTCTCTCCCTTCTTAGTACCCCTTTTAATTGCTGCAGTGCCGATTTTAGTTCTCCGTCATGGGTGATGTGTACTTCTTTTCTTTTGCGTTTAGCGCTTCGAGGCCCTATGGGTAAGACGGGCGCGATATTAAACATCTTTTAATAATAATAATAATAATAATAAAGTGGGCCTTCACAAAAAAAATTCATTTTCACCATTTTTATCCTTCCCATCTTTTATTTAATCCGCTTGCCTTATTTAATTATCTTATTTAATTATCCACTTCACCCCGACGGGGAAAACGATGTGTTGCGCCCGACGAGTTTCTCGGTTGTGTGTACGCCGCCTCACACATCCAATAATAGTCAAAGCAGACAGCCACAATAGACAATAGAATACAGTCACACCCCAAACCATCACAGTAAATTAGACAACAGCATTAGACAACACACTATATACATTTTACAATGTTCCAGTGTGGCTGTAAAGAGTGTCCGACTAGTACAGATTATAAGAGGGTTCAGGAAGCTGGACCAGGAGCTTCAGTGCATTTTCAGTGCATTTTTACAGCACTGATCGCTGTATAAATGTGAATGGTTTCAAAATAGTGTCAAAAGTGTCTAATGTGTCCACCATAATGTCGCAGTCACGATAAAATGATGATCGCCGCCATTTCCAATAAAAAATATATTAATGAAAATGCCATAAATCTATCCCCTATTTTGTAGGCTCTATAACTTTTGCGCAAACCAATCAATATACGCTTATTGCGATTTTTTTACCAAAAATATGTAGAAGAATAGGTATCGCCTAAACTGTGGCAAAAAAATGTTTTTTTTTTATAGATATTTTGAGGATATTTGTTATAGCAAAAAGTAAAAAAAAATATTGCTTTTTTTCAAAATTGTTGCTTTATTTTTGTTTATAGTGCAAAAAATAAAAACCGCAGAAGTTATCAAATAACACTAAAAGAAAGCTCTATTTGTGGGAAAAAGGACGTCAATTTTGTTTGAGAGCCACGTCGCGCGCCCACGCAATTGTCAGTTAAAGCGTCACAGTACCAAATCGCAAACATGGCCCCGGTCATTGGGCAGACAATTCTTCCTGCGAGTTCCTTGTTCAGCAGTCAAAAAACTCGTTGAGACAAATTTTCCCATCGAGGAAATAGAGAACATGATCTCTTTTTGGCTCGACGAGTTCCTCTACGGGTTTCTCGGCGAAAAGTGTACACACGACCGGTTTCCTCGTCAGAATACATCTCCCATTGAGTTTCTTGCTGAATTCTGCCGGTCGTGTGTACGCCGCCTAAGTGTCTTGCTGTGAGGAAAGAGGGAGTGGGAATTCCTCCAGCAGCCCCTGTGGATAAGACTGTTTCCTGATGAGAAGTTTGAACACACCTTACCTGTGTGTCCATTGTCATTGGACAATTTAACGCGCTCTGTTTTCCAAGAGTGGGAGGGAAGTGTTTTGAAGTGAGATATCTGTTGTGTTCATATGTGAAAATAAGGCAGTTTGTTTTTGCCACTCTACACTGAAGTGTTGTCTGGTCACTGGGGGGGCTGAAGAGTCTTGGATGGAGCTAGTTCTGGACAGAGGAAACATTAATGGCGGATCTAGTTCTGTTTGAGGACAGAGGGTTCATCACAGAAGTCATAGCTCATATTTGCTCCCACAAACCAAGTGACATGTAGGATGCATAATGACTTAAAATGTTCCCTTCTTGTCTATAGTGAACTGTAAAATCGTTTAACTATCAAACTCTGGACTTGGTGGAACAACTAATGGATCCTGCAAATGGGGGTAGGGAGGGAAGGAGGGGAGGAGGGGGGGCGGGGTGGGGCGAAGGGAAGGGTTGGTTTTGGAACATTCAGTCTAGATAGTTGAACTATGTTAGACAGTCAGAAAAATGTTGGGCCACCTTGGTCATCCGAATACATTGTCAGTTGACATGTTTAAATTGTCAGAAACCATGAATCAGACCGAGACAGAAGTACAGTTAAATCAAACTTGCTTTATAATACAAATAAAAAGGTAAACAGAGTAAGCGTAGTCCAAACATAGCCAGAGTTCAGTAACCGGATCGGGTAGTCAGCCAAGCCAATGTCCAAGAGCCAGCAATAATGCCGCGTACACACGGTCGTTTTTTGCAATGAAAAAAACCGTTGTTTTTTAAAACGTCATTTAAATTGATCGTGTGTGGGCAAAACGTCGTTTTTTGTCTTAAAAAAAAACGACCAAAAAAAAATTCCAACATGCTTGAATTTTTTGTGTCGTTTTTCAAAACGTCGTTTTTTGTGTCGTTTTTCAAAACGTCGTTTTTTGTTTCACAAAAGTCACCGTGTGTAGCAAAAACGTCGTTTAAAACAACGTTTTTCAACCCGCGCATGCCCAGAAGCTAGTTATGACGCGAGCTTCAATGGAAAAGAGTGGTGAACGTAACCTCGCTTTTTGTGAAAAAAACGATGGTGTGTATGCAACATCGTCTTTGAAAAGTGACGTTTCAGAAACGTTGTTTTTTACTTCACAGTATACGTTGTTTTTTTTCATCACAAAAAATGATCGTGTGTACGCGGCATAAAGGTAGACATACAGCAAGCAGGATCTGTAGCCAGAGGGATCATCAGTCAAGCAGGTCTTCTACGGGAACACAGGAGAAAGTCTCTTGTGATGTTAACACAGGCGAAGGCAAAGAGCAAATGAACTGGAAAGATTTAAGTAGGCAGAGCTGACAAGCAGGATCATTAACAGGTGGATCACTGTGGAGAGATGGGAGCTGGCAATTAGCTGACAGCTGAGCTGCCAGCACAGAGAAGGAATGTCTAAGCCCAGCCCTGACATAAATGTTGTATGTTGTGACTACAAAACTCAAAAAACTGAATAAAAAAAAAAAAAACAGAGGTCAAGATGGCAGGTTCCTGGGCTGAAAATGATCAGAGGGTTTACTCCACTTTTAGTAGGCCTATAAAGTCCATTCTTTCCAAATCCAATGTCTTGGATAATTCTTGCCTAGGCGAGAAATGAGGAAGTGGGAGTGGGTGCCAGTCTAAAAAGTTACTTGCTTACCGTAAAAAAAGTGTTAGGGATGAGGGTGGGGTAGAGGATAAGCAGCACTTTCACTTTTGAGCAAAGGTCCACTTAAATATATTGCTAATCCAAGAAATCAGCGAACGCTTGCTGGAGACAAAGCCTTCTCTTATTGCTCTTGTTCTGCGCCTACTTGCAACAAACAAGCTGTGGATTTCTCACTCCCACCTTGTATGGTAATAGGCGTCGGGTCATTCAAGTGTTGCCATCTCTGCTGTAACCAGAGGCTCATTAGCTCTCAGCAAGCAGACCAGATGAGGCAGTGCGAAAGTTTTCTTTCATCATTCATGCTTGAAAGAAAACTGCCAGCAGTCACTTGCTCTCAAAACAATGAACATTCAGGTGACAGCATTCTTATTAGTTACAGGGCACTGTTCAGGGGAAGGCATGGGCTTGAAAAAATAATCAGCGTTGGCAAGGCTGATTGGGGTAACCTCTTTGTGACCGGAGATATTTTGGGCCCGGTGCATTAAAAAGCAGTGACTCATATCGCACGTGTTCAATGTTATTTTAAGCTTTATTATAACCTACTACACTGTGTGATAATACCATTTGATTCATTGAAGGAAAAAAGGTTTAAGGCATTTACTAACACCTGAGGTTTTTCTCTTGCAACACCAACACCTAATAAAATGAGTGGCGGAGAGCCATAGTCCTGCTGTCTGCACCATCTCATGGGACTCATGGTTTTCCATTCTATTCACTGGTGTCATGATTCTGCATCACCGGTGGGTGCAGACTCCCTCAGAAGTTCTAGGTTTTAACCACTTAAGACCCGAACCATTATGTAGGTAAAGGACCTGGCCAGTTTTTGCGACACTGTGTCGCTTTAACTGACAACTGCGCGGTCTTGTGATGTGGCTCCCAAACAAAATTGGCTTCCTTTTTCCCCACAAATAGAGCTTTCTTTTGGTGGCATTTGATCACCTCTGTGGTTTTTATTTTTTGCACTATAAACAAAAATAGAGTGACAATTTAAAAAAAAAATCAATATTTTTTACTTGTTGCTATAATATATATCCCCGAAAAAGGTATAAAAAAACATTATTTTTTTTTAGTTTAGGCCGATATGTATTCTTCTACCTATTTTTGGTAAACAAAATCGCAATAAGACTGCGTACACACGATCAGACCGGTCCGATGAAACTGGCCTTAAGGGCAGTTTCATCGGACCAAATTGATCGTGTGTACGGCCCATCGGACCGTTGTCCATCGGACCAAAGTTTTAAAACTTGCTTTAAAATCTGTCCGATGGACGCCTGACCGTCGGACCAAAACGATGGTTAGTACACAAAAGCATCGGACCAAAAACCCGCGCATGCTCAAAATCAAGTCGACGCATGCTTGGAAGCATTGAACTTCGTTTTTTCAGCACGTCGTTGTGTTCTACGTCACCGCGTTCTGACCCATTGGGATTTTGGACTGATGGTGTGTACATCAGACCATCAGACCACTTCAGCGGTGGCCCGATGAAAACGGTCTGTCAGACCATTCTCATCTGACCGGTCTGATCGTGTGTACAGGGCCTAAGTGTTTATCGATTGGTTTGCACAAAATTTATAGCGTTTACCAAATAGGGGATAGTTTTATGGCATTTTTATTAATATTTTTTTTTTTTTACTACTAATGGCAGCGATCAGTGTTTTTTTTTGTGACTGCAAAATTATGGCGGACACATCGGACAATTTTGACGATTTGTTGGGACCATTGTCATTTTTACAACGAAAAGTGCTATAAAAATTTACTGATACTGTGAAAATGACAATTGCAGTTTAGGAGTTAACCACTAGCGGGCGCTGAAAGTGTTATGTGTGACCTCATTTGTGTTTCTAACTGTAGGGGGATGGGGCTGGACATGCGACGTCAGTGATCGTCATTCCCTATATCAGGGAACAGATGATCTCTGACAGTGCCACAATGAAGAACGGGGAAGGTGTGTTTACACACACCTCTCCCTGTTCTTCAGCTTCTGTGAGTGATTGCGCGACACCGACGGCGATCGGGTCCTCGGGGCGTGGTCTAGGAGCATGCGACCCATGACTGGGCTTTTTAAAGGCGTTGTACCTGTACGTACCTGTGCCCAGCCATGCCATTCTGCAGATGTATATGGGCGTTAGGCGGTCCCTAAGTGGTTAAACTTACCGTTAACTCCCCATTGTACAACACACAGGAGGCATGGTGGTGATAGCTCCCAACTGTCGCTGATTTCAAAGTCTCTGATTTGGAACAAAGTCCCCCTTTTCTCCACATCTGTGCCTTATTTTGGTCCGATTTATATAGTTGTAGATAAAATGCATGTTTTATCTTTCAAAAAGTGTTTCCCAGTGCTAAACCTTTTATCCAATTACTAAATGGCTGCAATTTTATTTTTCAAAAGCCAGTATAAAGGAATAGTAGTGGTTAAAAAAGCACTTGTGGGCTTCACTAATAATTTTTTTTTGTATAGTTCACCTACATAATTTTGCCAATAGGTGTCCCACGTTTCCATCTCAAGAAGTTGGGAGGTATGCCCGCGGTGATAGCCAACAGATGTTGGAGTGTGGTAGTTTCCAAATGGGCTATCCGGGTATCACAGGCAGCAGGCAGATGACCAGTGCAGAAGCAGGCTAAGTTTGCAGGCTGGCATTAGTTTAATGGGCACGTAGTGCCTTCCCTTGGTGGGTTGTTAAGAAAGTTCCTATGTCGAGGCCTACATTTAGAATTTCCAATAATGGTGGGCCAGAGATCCAAGCAACTATCTCTCTAGTTCACTACATTTCATTGGTTCTTTCACTAATGACAATCTTAGAGCCATGTTGGAAATCATGCATTACACATTTTTAAGAGACCTCTTTTTTTTTTTTAAACAACAAATTCAAGAGACATCTTTGATTCCAGTGATTTCAGGCCTAGTTCATAGGGGTCTCACTGAATACCCAAGGTCCATGAGACATGTACATAAGGGAAATTTCATTCCACTGCCAGACATTCAAATAGTTCAAGGCTTAGTTCATAGGGATATCACTGAATACCCAAGGTCTATGAGACATGCACCAAAAATTTAAAAACCTTTTTCCAACACAAAGCAATGAGACCCTCCTGCTCAAGACCACCACTAAATCCCAACCTTAACCAGCTGCCATACACATACTCCCCAGGTATTAACTGCATGGACATTTTCTTAAGAAAGTTACTGAGCACTTGCTACTGTGACTTAGTCCATGGCCTACAGTTGGAATCTCCAAAAATGGTGGGCCAGAGATCCCAGCAACTATCCCTCTGGTTCACTAAATTTCAAAGGTTCTTAACTAATGACAATCTTAGAGCTATATTGGGAATAATGCATTAACATTTTTCAAGTGACCTCTTTGATTCCACTGGTTTCAGGCCTAGTTCATAGGGGTCTCACTGAATACCCAAGGTCCATGAGACATGCACCCAAGGGAAATTTAATTCCACTGCCAGGCATTCCAGTGGTTCCAGTCCTAGTTCATAGGGGTCTCACTGAATACTCAAGGTCTATGAGACATGCACCTAAGGAAACCTCTTTACATTGCCAGGCAGTGAGACCCTCCTCCTCAAGGCCACAACTAATTCCCAACCTTAACCAGCTACCAAACTCACATTCCCCAGGTATTCCCCAGGTATTAGCTGCATGAATATTTAGTGCTTAGTTCACAGGGGTCTCATTGAATACCCAAGGTCCATGAGACATGAACCCAAGGGAAATTTCATTCCACTGCCAGGCATTCCAATGGTTCCAGGTCTAGTTCATAGGGGTCTCGCTGAATACTCAAGGCCTATGAGACATCTCCTAAGGAAACCTCTTTACATTGCCAGGGAGTGAGACCCTCCTCCTCAAGGCCACAATTAATTCCCAACCTTAGCCTGCTACCAAACTCACATTCCCCAGGTATTAACTGCATGAATATTTAGTGCGACATAGTCTATTACCCTGCTGCTGCATTAAAATCCTACCAAGCCAGACTTGACATACAGATGCTGCTAGTCTTCGCTGAACACTTCACAGAGGCATTTGACTTAAAACATTTACTGACTTGTTTAGCATAAGTTAACATATTCATAAACAGCCAATGGCATCTGTATTTCTTTCCCAAATATATGGCAAATAATCAAATACTAATCCTATTTTTGGGAGTCACAAAAGGGGGGCTGTCGTACTGTTCTCATCTCTGCCCCTATCTAAGGGGCTCATGAAATCAGTTTTCCCAAGGGGGTCAAACATTCTGCAACTACTGTAAGAACCTGTAACATGGTCTTGCTTCGAAGGTCCAGTACATGGTCTTGCATGAGGAGGTCCAGCGGTGGTAAGGGACAATATTCCCATTCACTCCGAGTCCAAAAGAGGAGGAAAAATTAGAAATAATTAGCCATCCAAACTCTGCAAGCTTGATGCAGTTGTGCATAAATTGTTACTGCTGGATGGACTCTTCTTGTTAAAGAAAGCCTAAACTTCCAGAACTTTTCTCAACTGGAGTGTGCAACCAACAAAGTTCTACAGACAAAGTAGAAAATGGTTGGGGGGCGTGGCCTGGCGAGCGACCGAGATGGCAGCACACTGACGGAGCTCCCCAGCACTATCAGCCGTTGAAGCTCTACACCCGACCAACTGCTCACAGATGCCGGGCAAGAAGCTGCATGTGACCCCCCGCTCACATCCACGCCGTGATTTGGCACACTACCCAGCGAGGAACATCGCTGACATCTTCTCCAGCAAGAAGAAGGCTGGAAGCGGAGCGGCGAAAAACAAGATGGCGCCGACTTTACACGAGGAGGATAGCAGCGAGGACTCCCAGCCTGCCTTCGGAGACTCTAACAGGGGTAAGCGCTTCCCTGATCACCCTCTTACCTTCGCGGACATGTCAGTGATAGCCACAGATATTAAGGCGACTTTCTCGGCTGCTATAACAGATCTAAAATCTAGCATGCTGGTGATCAACGAGAAAATGGCGGCGGCCGAGAGTGCTGGCAAGCAGAGAGACAGAGCAAATCGCAAATTAGAAATGACCACCCTAGCCCAAGCCCAACGTTTTATTGAAATGAATAGACATATTGAAGATTTGGACAACAGGGGCAGAAGGTGCAACATTAGGGTTAGGGGGATCCCTGAGTCAGTCGAACATGACCAAATTGTACCAGTGCTGAGAAGAGTTTTTAATAGCCTGTCAGAGAGGCAGGAAGATTGAATTTGTCAGAGCGCACAGAGCCCTTAGGCCTAGGGGTTCTGACTCCGCACCATGGAGAGACATAATTTGCTGTCTCCAAAGCTTTGCTACCAAGGAAGATATAATGTGCAAAGCCAGGAGAAACTACCAAATTGTCTTTAATGGCGCTGCAATTATGCTCTTTCAAGATCTTTTGCAGATGACATTGAAAAACAGACGTGCATTGCACCCCCTGTTAGAGAAGTTGAGGGAGCGGGATTTTAAATATTCGTGGTGCTTTATTTTTGCCCTAACTGTCACCTACATTGGTCATCAGCATGTGCTGCGTACACCTGCGGATCTGCCGGAATTTTGTGAGGCTCTGGACATGGAGCACGTTCACCCCCCAGATTGGTACACAGAGTTTCTTCATATTCCACAGGTGAGAAGCCCGTCGACTTGATAAGATGATAGCAAAGAAGTTCAAACAAAACCGCGCTGGAAGCTCCAAGACAGGGACTCCAAAGAGGCAGGTGGAAAATACAGGGGGTCCGACCGAGGACTGATGCCTATATTGGTGCTGATGTTTCTCTTCTAAACACGTTTGTTTGTTAACTTTGCTCTCCTTTGTTCCTGTGATTGCAAGCTGCCCCCCCCCGAGGACTTCAAGAAGCTAAAGGTACTGTTGCTTATGTTATCTCTACTGTGGGGGCTAGCTATTGGGCATTTCCTTATCACTTGTGCCTTGCAAGGTTTTTGATTTTAAGCAGAGACTCTTTTTGCTTTTATTTTTGGGGTCTTATCCCTTATGGAGGTTCAAAGGCCTTATTCATGTGGCACGTTTGAACGATCCCTGCCTGATAATGGACAGAAAATGGTTGGCTTTGAAGATACTCTGTTACTTTGTTCTGAATGTGCAGTCTGTATCAAATAGATCTTACAATTATTTAGTAATTAACCTTTTTATCCCCGGGTGTCATTGATGCCTAGATGCTCAGGCCAAATTAAGCAGCATCAACATGTGTCGTAAACTCGACAATAACTCTATGGCTCATTTGCATACCTACATTTTTTTCTTGTTTTTAGCATCTTTTTTAGCATATTATTGATGTTGATCTCCTCCAGCTTCTTTCAACCACTCCCTGTCTACTTACACTCACTCTCGCATTGACTGTGCACAATTGCTCTTTTGCAGTATTGGTAGGGAAACCCTCACTGTGCCCCATCCTCAAAATATCAAAACAATTTGGAACACAACATTTTACCAAAAAAGGCAGACTTTATCGGCACACCAAGAGGCTCAAAAAATAATGATGTTTATTACAAAACAAGTTAAAATAATCACAAAGAAAAATAGTAAAAAGCAACACCCCAAACCCTAGATGTTTGACATACAGTTCTCCCCAACCCTGAGATGGAGCAAAGAGGGGAACTTCAAGTATGCAGTACAGTCCATATATCTTATTATCCATTGGATTGGTGTCCACAAGTCCCCCATACTCGGAAGTCAATGCGTTCCAAGACAATTATTGACAATCCAATGGATATTTGTGACTTCCTACATGATGTACCTGAAAAATGGCCTTTGTAGCAGGACCACTAAATATTATTAATAAAAGCTAAACCCCTCTTCCCTATCTTATAGGGATTAGGAGAGTAGGTGTGTTTCTGTTGTCCAAATCAAGAGAAGGCTTCAAGAGCAGGCTAGAAAGAAGAAAACACCCCAAACCATAGATGTTTGACATATAGTGCTATCCAACCCTGAGACAGAGCAAAGATGGGCACTTCAATTATGCTGTACAGTCCATATATCTCAATCAAATATCCATTAGATTAGTGTCCACAAGTTCTGCATACTCGGAAGTCAATGCGTTTCACGTCAATAATCACCTCCTCAGGACTGGTTGGGTAAGTATTGTACTAAAGTATAGGATAAAGACCATAATAAATATAACATTCATGAAATATAAGTTAAGATCAAAATAAGTATTGTACATATTTAAAGTTTGCTGTATCAGATACAATCTATGTTGACAATAGATGGGTAAAAACAGTTAAAAAAACATTGCCAACATCGATTGTATCAACATAGATTGTATCAACACTCATCCAATCAGTCCTGATGAAGTGATAATTGTCATTAAATGAGTTGATTTCTGAGTATGGAGAACTTGTGCACACTAATCCCATGGATATTTGATTGAGATATATGGACTGTACTACATAATTGAAGTGCCCCTCTTTGCCCCGTCTCAGGGTTGGGTAGCGCTGTAAGTCAAACATCTACAGTTTGGGGTGTTGCTTTTTATTATTATTCTTTGTGATGATTTTAACTTGTAGTGTAATAAACTTTATGATTTTATGAATATCACCTCTTGGTGTCCCGATACAGTCTGGTCAAGTGTAGAAAGTGAAAACATTTACTTTCTAAGCACCAATCATAAGAAAATTAACAATATATTTTATTAACAATTAATACATGGAGATTTTTAAAAAAAAAGCATTACAATACTGCATTATTACTACAGTGGCAACTAGATCTCTCCAATACCTGTCATAGATGTCAAAACATGTCATAATAAACATGCATGATTAAATTATAATGTAACAATATATTAAGCTCTACATGTTTCGCAAAGATCGCTTCTTCAGGAGCTTGTGTATTTTCTAAGGAGAGGAAAAACATTAATACATTTTTAGCCATATAACTATATATAATATAAGTACGTACAAAGCCGCTGCCATGCCTTTGGCCTACAAGGAAATACAGTAATATCTTCTGGACATGTAATTCAAATAATGTCCACTAGATGGCACTCTTAACAAAGGACTGTTGATGGGCAGTGTTCTATGGTAATGTACATTTCTGTTGTGTTATTGAAAACTATCTTCACTTCCTATCACCACTCTTTCATCTCTTTTTTACTGAACAGTCCACATGGAGTCAGCTAAGCCTGCACCACATGTTTCCTAAGTCTTGATCCTCTTAAGGCAGCATCGCTGGTATGATAAAGACTGTTTATCTATATGCCTAGTAGACATTTGTTTGTGTTCATATAATTCTTATATGTTCATTTATTTGTTTATCTCTAGTTTCAGCATTATTCATACACATCTTATATGGCCACCACCTGTTCATCGTAATAAAGATCCAAAGTTACAGACAGTCTGGTTATTTAGGATGCAAGGTTTAACCTGTATGTTGAGCTACATATACACAAGGGGCAAATGTGTAGCGAGAACAGAACAGCCTCAATTTGGCAAAATATGCAGTTGGCCCCAAGACTGCGCTCGGGAGCGAGCAGGACATACAGAGTCTGCCTTTTTTTGTGTTCCAAATTATTACATGGCTTGTTGGGTTGGCCACTTGAAGTCTACACCAGGGGAGCATGTAACAGAAAGACTAAGCAGGACCACAGTTGAGGGACAGTTGTCACTTCCTACAGGATGTGCCTAAACAAGGGCCTTGATAGCAGGACCACTAACTATTACTTGAATGAAAGCTAAATCCCTCTTTCCTATCTTAGAAGGCTTCTATAGAAGAGAAAGCTAGAATGCTTCAAGAGAAGCAAAGGTTTGAAGGCATCACAAGAAAGCTGGGTTGACAACGCAAGTCCTCCAGAGTTACAGTACCATGAATAAGTGTTGAGACCTCAAGATAGAACATGTGAAAATGAGGAAAAAAGCCTGAAAAAAAGGCAGCCACCACATCCAAGGACTGGTAATCTGCAATTTCTGCCATTTTTATTTTTGGATTTGGATACCCTTTAATTCCCACCAAAGTTTGTTTCAATGTGACATTGTAAAGATGAAGTTGTGTTTTTCATGCCCACCTTTGTTTCTTTCAATAATAATTCTCAATTGTGACTTTAATTTAGAAGTGATTTAATCCATTTCTCTTGGGGAACAGATCCAAACCACATGTCATGTTTTGATTTCGATATATAGCACATATATAGCACCCAAGGTCAATTAGCATCACTTAGTGATGGAATTGTATGCCATTCTTTTAATGCATTCTAGTCTGGCTGAATCATTTGAGCCCTTGGCTTTAGTGTGTTTTTGCGCTGATTTCAACAATTCCTGTGCCAGAGGATGCATTAGGACAGTCTCACTCACTGCTGGCATACGTCTGGGAAGAATTAAAGAGTACTATTACGTGTCCTTACTTTTGTTAAGTGATGAGTCACAAAGTCATTAATTCTTTGGGATGCTTGCATTTACTGTATATGTATATTTGTTATGTGAAAACATTTCCCTTGAATGACCACTAAACTTAGTTATCTCAAGTTATGGGATGTTATGTTTCTGTATTTTTAGAGAGCATAAATATCTAACTACAGTTAGCGCTATTGAAGTGACGGATGGATTTTGTAACCATATATTATGTTGACTTTTCGTATGCTTAAAGGGGTGTTCCAGCCGCAATTTTTTTTTAGTTAGTATGCAAAAGCATCACTTAAAAAGCCGCACATGCTCAGAATCAAGTCGAAGCATGCTTGGAAGCATTGAACTTCGTTTTTTTCAGCACGTCGTTGTGTTTTTCGTCACCGCGTTCTGACACGATCGTTTTTTTAACCGATGGTGTGTAGGCACATCAGACCATCAGTCAGCTTCATCAGTTAACCGATGAAAGCGGTCCTACGGACCGTTCTCATCAGATGGACTGGTCGTGTGTACGCGGATTTAGACAGTTGTCACCAGAACATTTGTACACATTGGTAGATTTCTCATAGCCATCTATTGCAGGGACAGCTGTAACATTTTGAATTTATCATCACTTTCTATCTCAGTGACCATTTTCCTTCACTTCCTGCCCTAAAGAAGCAAAGAGAAGTAAGAGGAAACCCCTTCAAGTTAAGGGATATTCCCTCTTAGACAGCTGTCGCCTGGACCAAATGTCCACATTGATAGTTTTTCTATCACCTCTTGTTGCAGAAACAGCTGTAACTTTTTGGATTCATCATCACTTTCTATTTCAGTGAGAATTTTCCTTTACTTCCTGTCCTGAAGAAACAACAGAAAGTGAGAGGAAACCCCTCCAAGTCAAGGGACATTCCCTCTTAGACAGTTGTCACCAGAACAGATGTCTACCTCTAGATTTATCATCACCTCCTGTTGCAGGAACAGCTGTAACATTTTGGATTTATCATCACTTACTATCTCAATGACAATTTTCATTTACTTCCTGTCCTAAAGAAACAACAGGAAGTGAGAGGAAATCGCTCTAGGTAAGGAGGAATTCCCTCTTATACATTTTTTCATTGAACATTTGTCCATATTGGTAGATTTCCCATCGTCTTCTGTTGCAAGCAAACCTGTAACCAGGACCGGGACAAGGGTTGGGCAGGAGGGGAGGCTGCCCTGGGCACCATGGTATCATGTGAGGTAGGGGGAACCACAAGGAGATTGGGGGTAAGGCAATTTGTGTTTAGAACGGGAATTTGGGGTGCAACAGTGGGTAATAAATATTATAGGAGGACAAATTTGGGAAGGTGTGCTATCTGAGTGAGAGAGTGAAAAACTTATATAGCCCAGAGAATGCGAACTGAATCACCTGTGGGCGCTATCTAATGCAGGGAGGAGCCGCGAGAGCCACTGAGGGACCCCAGAAGAGGATGTTTTGGGCCACTCTGTGCAAAACGAGCTGCACAGTGGAGATAAGTAAGACATGTTTGTTATTTAAAAAAAAAAGAAAAAACTTTAGTATCACTTCAAGATTACACATCTTTTCCTCCAATGTCATTGTGTGGCCTTGTGTCCTCTTACACTCCCTGAGACTAAATAGTTTTTTTCCTATGCTGTTATCACCATTGAGTGATTTGTATATTGCTTGGTGAAGTGAAAATTTCCTTGCAGAGTGAACAGCCCAATTGCCTTGAGGAAACCAGCACCAGTGAATCTGATAATAGAGTGGTCATCAAGATTAGGTCGGACACATCAAGTGAATGGTGTTCATGATGATACAACAGAGGAGAAAGGTTGAGATGAGTCCTATAACTCTAAGCTCTAATTTCAGCCTCTAGTAGTGATTATATTGGTGTTTTGGGGTCCACTATAAGCACAGGCAGGTTGGGTAGAGTCTTATAGCCCCAAGCACTAATTCTCTGCCTCTATTAGTGATTATATTGGTGTCTTTGGGACAATTATGAACACAGGAAGGTTTGGTAGAATCCTCTAACCCCCAGCACTAAGTCTATGCCTCTCTTAGTGTTAGGGTCCATTATTAGCACAGGAAGGTTGATTAGAATCCGGTAAACCCCCTCACTAAGCACCAGCCTCTATTAGTGAATATATTGGTGAATTTGGGTCCATTATAAGTAGACATGTGCACAGAAAAAAATTTCGTTTTTTTTGTTCCGTTTCGTATGGCCCCGTCCGTTCGTTTCCGTTCGTTTTTTGTAAGACGTCCGTTTTCCCGTTCGTTCCCGTTCGTTTGTCGTACGACGCGATTTTTTCGTATTCCGATTGTTTCGTATTTCCGTTACCGTTTTATTTTCGTATATGCGGGATGGTTCGTTATTCTGTTTAATTCATGTTCGTTTCTTGTTAGACAATAATTATCGTGAATTTTCGTCAATTTGCATTCTCTGTATCTTGAATGCTTTTCTTTTGTTAGTGTCAGTTGTATGTTCATTGTTCAATGACATCTATAACAAAATAATTTCATTATGTATATTGAATGAATTCCCTTTTCTGTTTGTATTGTGTATTCAAAATAATGAAGGCAAATCTTTTGTTATAGGTGTCATATTAACATACGAAAATAAAAGAAACGGGTTCAAATGCAAATCTTTTGTTTATGTTTTTTTTGCATGGCCAGAGAGTTAGGCTGGCCATACATGATACAATTTTCTGTGCAATTTTCTTTAGATTTACCTTCAACTATGTAGTGCAAGGGTCTGCACTTGTAAAGTAAAGCCAAATAAACTTTTCTGTTAAGCCCCATACACTTGGTCAGACTGTTTTAACAACAAACATAAAAACAATCGTTTTCCGATCGTTCTCAGAAAATTCGTTTTTTTAAACTGCATCAGAAAACCATTTTTGGGTTCAAAAGTCTGGCCAACTGAACTCCCTTCAGATGAAAATCCACAGAAAAGTTTATTTGGCTTTACTGTACAAGTGTACTCACTACTCAGCACAAAAGAGAAGCTGCTTTCAGTCACTGAGGCTGGCCATACATGTTCAATTTTTCTTGTACAATTTTCTTTTAGATTTACCAAAAACCATATAATATAAGGTCAAACTAAACAACACTTTCAATTGTATGCAATCAGGCAGGCCCTTGCACTACATAGTTGAAGGTAAATCTAAAGAAAATTGCACAGAAAATTGTATCATGTATGGCCAGCCTAACTCTCTGGCCACGCAAAAAAAAAAACATAAACAAAAGATTTGCATTTGAACCTGTTTCTTTTGTTATTTTCGTATGTTGATATGACACCTATGACAAAAGATTTGCCTTCAGTATTTTGAATACACAATACAAACAGAAAAGGGAATTCATTCAATATACATAATGAAATTCTTTTGTTATAGATGTCATTGAACAATGAACATACAACTGAAAACGAACACAAAACGGATTAAAACAAAATACACAATGCAAATCTATTGATACAGATTTCATTTTCGTTATTTTGCCGTTTCCGTTTTGTCGTTTTTTCCCGTTGGATCGTTCGTTCGTATTTGCGGTCGTTCGTTATGCGGCTCATCCGTTATCCCGTCGTTTTCGTATTTTGGTGCTTTACCATTTTCGTATGTACACATTATCCCGCGGGTACGAAGATGAAAATTTTCGTACGAAAATAACATTCGTACGAACGGGAATGCACATATCTAATTATAAGCACAAGAAGGTTGGGTAGAATCCTATAATCCCCAGAACTAAGCATCAGTGTCTATTAGTGATTATATTGGTGTCTTTGGGTCCATTATAAGCACAGGAAGGTTGAGTAGAGTTTATTAACCCCCAGCACTAAGTCCAAGGCCTCTGTTATTGAGTATATTGGTGTCTTTGGTTCCATTATAAGCCCACCTGGTGCCCAAAACCATTGTCGCTGGACTAAGAATACTACAAGCAACTACTAGAAAACAAAATGTTGTACTATCTCTACCACCTCCCCCTTAAACTGTTGAGTTAGCCAGCCACCACCAACTGAAAGCAGGATTCAGAAAATTGTACTGCTGAAAATGTTTTTAGAATTCAACTCCAATTCTGTATATTCAAACCAGGAAGCATCAACAAGTGCAGAGCTAATGCTTGGCTTGTTTAGAAAGAACAGCATGCTTGGCAAAATCCTGTATCACGGAAGCTTCCTGTTTTAAATTTTTATTTGTAAAATATCTGTTAATTCTTGTTTTCACCCAAGATTAACACAATCTTCACATTTTTCTATTTGAATCATTGGTTAAAATGTATGAATCTTGTGTAAAAGTTGTTTGAATCTTGGGTGAAAAGATTGATAAACAGATGCCCAATGCCCCGTACACACGATCAGAATTTCCGATGGGCTAAAATCCGATGGAATTTTTTATCGAAATTCTGTTCAAGCTGTCTTGCATACACACTGTCAGACCAAATTCCGACTGTCCAAAAGGTGGTGACGTAAAACACTACGACGAGCTGAGAAAGTTCAATGCTTCTGAGTATGCGTCGACTTGATTCTGAGCATGCTTGGGTTTTTTCTCTGTCGGAGTTGCACATCGGAAATTCCTTTAGTGTGTATGTGGCATAAGGTATTAAACATCAGTATATAAGCTGGTAAGCTTCAGAAACAAAGACCAACAATATTTATTTTCCCTTTTATAAAAAATTTAAAGGGTTTGTCAAGGAATTTTTTTTTTATCTTAATAGCTTCCTTTACCTTAATGCAATGCTGTTTTCGTGTCCTCATTGTTTGTTTTTGCTCTCAAGTTGCTGTAATTCTTCTCTGATCTCCACACTTCCTGGTTGTCTGTTTCCTGATAACCACAGTGCTGGGAGCTTTCTCTCTGTGGTCACTAATCAAGGAGGTGTGATTACTGTGTGTCTAAAACCCCTCAGCACCAATCACTTTCATTTTCCTTTTTTTTTTATAATTATCTTTTATTTATTTTTATAAACAAGAAAGCAACACGAAAAACACAAGAAAACGGGATATGCAGAATCCAATACAACAGCTTATTTATATATGGACATTATAATACATCTCTATCTTAAACTCGTTTACTATTCCTGGTCTATAGCAGAGGGAAATTATAATATTTTATATCACAAGCAATTTCCATTCCCCCCAGGGGAGATATAGAAACCAAAATACTATTTCAACTTTTAACTAAATTTCAAACTTCCCCAAATGTTCCATCTCCTCCCTGATTGTCCATATATTCTCTATGTATTCGACAAATTCCCTCTTTTATCTCCATCACGTTGCCTTCCCTATTTTATCCCCTCAATCCCTCCCCCCTTATCCCTTCCTCAAGACCCCCATCTCCACCTCTTCTCCTCCTCCATCCGCGTACACCCACGGACATGGAGGGAAGAGGAGAGGAAGAAGGAGACAAAAAAAAAACAACACAAAAAAAACAAATACCACAGACATAACCCCATAACACAACAACCCTCCCCCCCCCCTCCGCTGTCCCCCCCTCGGCGAGAAATTTCATCTTTCCTTCCCTCCTCCCTTTCCCTTCTTTCCTCGACCTCTAATCTTTATTCTTACTCCCCTAGTAACTTTTTACCTTCTTCCGATTGTACAAATAATTCCCAGGGTGCCCATATTATTTTATTTTGCTCTTTCTTATCTATTGGCCTCGGTAAGAGTTTCTCCATTATTCCTATTTTCCTTACTTTTTTAAGCCACATAGATATTGGAGGTGCTTCCGGGTCTTTCCATTTTATTGCAATGCAACTTTTAGCCGCATTTATCAGATGACCTATCATTGATCCTGTATATCTTTTCAAAGAAATTTCTGTATGATGTAATAGGAAGAATGAGGGGTCATCTGGAATCTGGTGTTCTGTAAGTGATTGGGTAATTCTCCGTACTGTTTCCCAAAATTGTTGTATTATTGGACACCCCCAAAATATATGCAACATTGTCCTTTTCTCCCCACACCCTCTCCAGCATCTCTCTGAAATTTCAGAAAATAATATATTTAGACGCGCTGGCGTATAGTACCACCTTGTTAATATTTTATAATTTAATTCTTGTATTTTCGTACATCTTGAGGAGTTTAACGCTAAATTTATGATATTTTGGCATTGTATTGGGGAAAAGGTTTGGCCTAAATCTCTCTCCCATTTGGCGAGGCTTGGCATTCTAAAGTCTTCCGGTGGTGCAGTCAACAGTGTATACATTTTCGAGACCATATGAGCCAATGGTTCCGCTCCTCCACAATACTCCTCAAACTTTGTAAGTGGGCGTCTGTACTTTTCTGCACCACCTAGAGTCTCCAAAAAATGTCGTAATTGTCGCGCTTGCCATATCGGGATTTCATATCCCCCTTGTGAAATTTCTCCTATTGTTTTCCATCCCCTTTCTCCTAGAAAGTGAGAGGCTTGAAATCTTCCATTATCTCTTAATTTCTTGAATATTTGAGACTCCATGACTGGCTGAAATTCTGGATTTCCTATTATTGGATAGAGGGGGGAGTTTTTAGTCGAAAATTTTGAATTATAACATACTTTATTTCCAGTCCATAATGTTGGACCTATCGTAGGGTGGGTTTTAACTATAAGGGGTAATGCTGAATAACACCATATTGCCCTATTTAACGGTACTGGGCTCATTTGTTGCTCTAAAGTAATCCATAGTTTATAATCCCCATGTCTGCTCCAATCGGCTATCCTTCCCAGCTGGACTGCTTGATAGTATTTTAGCATATCCGGTGCTGCTATTCCACCAGCCTTCTTGGGTAGGATCAATAGTTTCCTACCAATCCTAGGCCTTTTACTCCCCCATATAAATTTCATAAATAAAGCCCTGACTTGATTGAAGTATGCCATGGGGATCTGAATTGGTAGCGCTTGGAAAAGATAGAGGAATTTTGGCACTACACTCATTTTTAAAATATTGGATCTCCCGAACCAAGAGTGCATCCCTCTACTTCATCCATCCAGCATTGTTCTAACTGTACTCAGTAATGGTTTAAAATTTAACTCAAAAGTATCCTTTAAGTCTGGTGGCATTTGTGTTCCCAAATAATTCAGTGCCCTGGTCGTCCATTTAAATTTAAAGCTATGTTCTAAACCGGTTTTAATCAACTCCGGGAGAGCGACTCCCATCGCCTCTGATTTACTGTAATTTATTTTAAAATTTGACATATTCCCATAGATTTCTACTTCTTTCATTAAATTTGGTAAAGATATCTGTGGTTTGATTAAGGAAAAAAGCATATCATCTGCGTAAGCTGATACTTTATATTCCATTCCCCCTAGTTGAATACCCACTATGTCTCTATTCTGTCAGATCTTATTTAATAATGGTTCTAATGTCAATGCAAATAATAAGGGCGACAATGGGCAGCCCTGCCTGGTACCGTTTGTAATTGCTAGGGGTTCAGAATATACCCCATTTACCTTTACTAAAGCTCTGGGTCCCGCATACAACCCTGCTATCCACTGTAACATCCGCTCTCCCAGACCCATTTGTATTACTGTTCCCAGCATAAACTCCCAGTTCACTCTATCGAATGCTTTCTCTGCATCTGTATTCAGGAAAACACTTGATATCTTTTTTTTATTTGCTTGGTGTATTAAATTTAACACTTTAATAGTACTATCTCTCGCTTCTCTAGTTGGTATAAACCCAACTTGGTCTAAATGAACCAATTTTGAAAGGTAGGGCTGTATGCGGGATGCCAGAATCTTTGTCAGTATTTTAATATCTACATTTATTAATGATATTGGTCTATAACTAGAGCATAACCCTGGATCCTTCCCTTCTTTCGGTATAACCGTAATATGTGCCAATAGCGCCTCCTGAGGTAGAGATCTTGTTTGTCCGACTGTATTAAATAATTTGGTCATATAAGTCCCCAGTAGTTTACTAAAGCTTTTATAGTATTGTATTGTAAACCCATCTGGGCCCGGGGCTTTACCATGTTTTATTGTTTTCATTGTTGATTGCACTTCCTCCAGAGTAATTGGTTTTTCTAAATCTCTTCGTTCTGGAGATGTTAATCTGGACAGACCTGCTGACGATATGTATTTCTCCACAGACCCAGAGGGATTCACCATTCCTTGAAGATTATATAAAGAGGCATAATATTTCTTGAATTCTTGCGCTATTTCTTTTGAAAGGTAGAGTTTTTGATCTAATTTTGTTTTAATAAATGGAATATATGACCGTGATTGTAGTTTTTTTAATTTTTTTGCTAGTAACTTCCCACATTTTTCACCTGAGTCATACGTCATCTTCTCTGCATATTGTAAAACTGCTTCAGCTTTATATCTAAGGAGATCTGCTACCTGTCTTCTTAAATGTGTTAATTCAATTCCTATACCCGTTTCTGTCTTCTTTTTATGTTGTATCTCCAGTCTCTGTATCCTTTCTAATATTTCTTTTATTTGTTTTTCTCTTGCTTTCTTAACTCTGGAGCCATGTTTTATTAGAACCCCTCGGATTACTGTTTTATGGGCTTCCCAAACTATTCCTGGAGCACTTTCTTCGTTATCATTTATCTGGAAATACCACATTATTTCTTTTTTTACATCTTCAATTATATCGGGATTCTGTAATAGACTCTCATTTAATCTCCACCTCCTTTCTGACGTCTGAGTTCCCTCTCCCCAAGTTATTTCCATAGTTACCGGTGCGTGGTCTGTCCATGTTATATTCCCAATTGAAATATCCTGTACTAGGTGTAACCACTGATGAGGTATCAGAAAGAGGTCTATTCTTGAATAAGTTTGATGTGGGTTTGAGTAGTACGTGTAATCTTTCTCTCCAGCATGTAGGATACGCCATCCATCTACTAACTGAAATTCGTGTAATTTTTGTATAATTCGTTTTCTGGTGCCACTGGGTACCGAAGATACCCCTTCCGAGGTGTCTTCCTTTGGATCCAAGGGGATATTCAAGTCCCCGCCACAAATCAACTTACCCTCTTTAAAGTTCATCAGTTTAGTGATCACCTTCACTAAAAAACTATCTTGATGTACATTTGGTGCATAAATGGTGGCTAGTGTTACCTTCTCACCCCCTATTGCCCCTTTAAGAAAAAGGAATCTTCCTCCCGGGTCTGCGTATTTATCCGTTAGGGACCATGGTATTCTATTTGCTATCACGATTGCTACTCCTTTACTTTTAGCTTCCTGGTTTGAGGCCTGGTATACCTTTGGGAAGTTCCTATTTTGAAGATATGTATATGCCCCTTCTTTAAAATGTGTTTCCTGAATTAGTCCTATATCTGTTTTAAGAGATTTTAATTCATTTAATAATATCTTACGTTTTTCGGGGATATTAAGTCCTCTCAAATTTAGGGAAGTTACCCTGATCTTATCCATCTCTCTCACCACGTTGAGCCAACAGCGGAGGAGGAGAGATCACAACACGACAGATAAAAAAAAAAAAAATGTTACACAAACACAGTCTCCTCCTATAGGGGTCCCAGGAGGTTCTATGTTACGGCTTCTACGTGGGACTTCGACTTTCCCGTAGTTGCCGAGAATAGGGGGAACTGACCTCTAACAGCAAGAGTGGCTGAGCTCCTGCCTCCTCTCCTCCCTCTGTTTAATTTCTCTCTAAACCCTTTCTATCTTATTTACCCTGTGACTGCCCCCCCTTTTTTATTTCTTATTCCACTCTCTCACCTTCTGATCTCTGTTCCAGTGTCATGACTAGTCTTTATATTACTTCCTTCCCCCTTCTCCACATCCCCCTCCCTCCCCTCTCGTAACTGCCCCCTCCTCATAATTCTTTCCTTTATATATATACATACTCTACCCATTAATATCTCCAATTTCCCTTAATTTCATATAAATTCTGATTTGCTTTCTCATTTATAGCAGGTCATACATTCAAAATATATTCATTATTTATACTCTTCATAATATTCATATATTGATGTACTGGGTCAATTATTTATACATAACACCGATTTTTAGATCCGATTTAATTCTTCCCCCCATCTACCTCCCCCTGCCTTGTCATATATATTCCCTAACTCCCTACTTTCGTGACTCCCTCTTTATATTTCTCTCCTTATTAATCGTTATAGTACTGGATCTGCATATTCCCCTTCTTAACCCCCCCTGTACCCCTTAATGTGAATTACCTTATCCCCCAATATGTGTAGTTGTCGGGCTTCCCACAGGCCCAAACTCCTTTCCCCCCCTAATACATTGTTTGGCATGATTATCATGTGAGGCATAAAATGCCATTCTAAACTATAATGTGATGTGTTTTAACTCAATTGTGTCTAATGTATATCCCCCCTCTAGAATCCCCCCATTTCCCCCTTCCCACTCATCCCTTCCCTTTATCATTCTATTGATTCTTAATAAACCCTCTTTCTACCCTCCCTCCCTCTCTCCCCTCCCTCTCAAAGAAAAAAAAAAAAAAAATTAATAATTAATCCCCCTAAACATACTAGTGTAGATGGTCCTGTGCTCCCCCCTCTTACTTTTATTTATTTTATTTCACTTTCATTTTCCAAACCATCACTGCCCTGTATTGGCTCTGTGGCTTTGTACTTCACAGAAGCAGGAAACAGCATGCAAAAACTAAACTGAAACTGCAAGTACATTATATGATTGATTCTTATCTATTTTTAATCGTTTTAAAAAGAATCAGTTAACTATTATGTATCTATACCCTGTCATTTCAGAAAAAAAAATTCCTTTACAACTCGTTTAAGTTTTATTTTTCCTTTTACTTGTCTTAGCATTTTCAGAGACCCATTTCTGACCAAACACTCATCCAATCCAAAGCATTCCTTTTTTATGTGACTGTAATATATTGCATATTTTCCCTGGTTTCTGTTTTACTGACAACTTTATAGAAATATTCAACTTAAAAGCAGTTCCCTGCTGAGTACAAGATGTACAGAGGTGGATGCTGTTAGGTGTGATTCACAAATAAGCCACTGTGAGTATAACCTTCAGCTCATAACCTTTTAATCTTCTGGTTCAGCATGTGGTTATAATGTCAATGAGGCACAAAATGTATTGCTAGTGGCTGTAAATGGCGCATTTCCTCCTTACCTTATGGCCGCATATTGTAAATTTTCAGGCTGCACATTTTTTTGTGGAAAAAAATTGAACACAATGATTTGGTAGAGAAAGAAATAAAAATAAAAAATGTAGGCTGAGTGTGCATTTATTTAAGACTTTTATAGACAAAAACAAATGTTTTATTTATTTTGTGAAATTGGTTTCCTCCTTTTGCAATGTAGGTATTCTGCAATTTAAAAATATTTTAACCACTTCAGCCCCGGAATAATTGGCTGCTCAATGACCGGGCCATTTTTTGTGAATCGGCACAGCGTCGCTTTAACTGACAATACACTGAAAAAATGTTATTTTAAGAACATTATTTTGACTTTCTAATTATTGGTGTGGTAAAATCAACCTTTATTTTCGACTGCAGTGATAAGAAAATTCTGAAGGAGCAGATAGAAAAAATGTTCTTAACCACTTCAGCCCCCGGAAAAATTTCCCACAAATAGAGCTTTCTTTTGGTTGTATTTGATCACCTCTGCGGTTTTTATTTTTTGCGCTTTAAACAAAAAAGAGTGACAATTTTGAATATTTTTTTACTTTTTGCTATAATAAATATCCCCCAAAAAATATATAATTTTTTTTTCCCTCAGTTTAGGCCGATACGTATTCTTCTACATATTTTAGTAAAAACAAATCACAATAAGCATTTATTGATTGGTTTGCGCTAGGGCTGTGCAAATTAACTTTTAATTAATCGATTAATCTTTAATTTTTTTGATCGATCAAAATATTTTTGATCGATTAAAATTCTTTTGATTGGTACTCGCCTCTCCGCCGGCTTCTGGGCCTTCAGGGAGTTCCGTCGGAGATCCAGTAACGTCACGGACACCGGCGGGGCTTGTCGTGTCCATCTGAAGGGCTCCTTTGCTGTGCCTTAATATCTGCATGTCGGCGGGACCTTACTATCTGCCACATGCAAGGGCTGTTACACTTCCCTCTATCACTTCCCTCTATCAACCTGGGATTCTACAGCCATCCACTGGGAGTTGTGATAGTTCCCTTCATGGGACATCTACATGCCGACAGACTGATGTTAACCTCTCCTCATCTGGATTCAGCAGTGGTATCGTTGTACACATTTTTATACCAGTAACATACTTAGCTACATGTTTTTATGACTGCTTTTGGTACCGTTTGGTAATACTCGCCCCATTTTTACAGTTTATGTAGCTACATTGATTTTATCTCCAGTGCAATATTTATTTTGTTACCTATTTGAAGATTATAAAAGTTTTAATGCTATTCCCATCGAGCCCTGCCTTTGTGTGCTTTTTGTATGCTTCTATCTATTTTTCCAGTGGTTGGTAGCTGCACTGGGAATCAGCCGGCAAGGAGATCAGCTAAAAATAGTTGGATCTGTATGTGCGTTATAATTAATCGAAATTAGTCGATTAATCGATTAAAATAAAAGACGATTAATCGAACACAAAAATTTTGATCAGTAACAGCCCTAGTTTGCGCAAAAGTTATGTGGCCAGATTCATAAAGAATTACGACGGCGTATCAGTAGATACGCCGTCGTAACTCAAAATCTGCACCGTCGTATCTTTAAGCGTATGCTCAAAGTGAGATACGCTTAAATGTTGCTAAAATACGTCCGGCGTAAGTCTCCTACGCCGTCGTATCTTAGCTGCCTATTTACGCTGGCCGCTAGGGGAGTGTACGCTGATTTACGCCTAGAATATGTAAATCAGCAAGGTACGCCTATTCACGAACGTACACCCGGCCGTCGCAGTAAAGATACGCCGTTTACGTAAGGCGTTTTTAGGCGTAAAAATAAACCACCAAAAAGATGGCGCAGCCAATGTTAAGTATGGACGTTGGGACCGCGTCAAATTTTTCACGTTTCACGTCGTTTGCGTAACTCGTCCGTGAATGGGGCTGGCCATAAATTCCGTTAACGTCGAAACCAATGAGTCTTAGCGGTGTAATTTGGAGCATGCGCACTGGGATACGTCAATGGACGGCGCATGCGCCGTTAGTAAAAAACGTAATTTACGTGGGGTCACACTTAATTTAAATAAAACACGCCCACATCAAACACATTTGAATTAGGCGGGCTTACACCGGCCCATTTACGCTACGCCGCCGTAACTTAGGGAGCAATTGCTTTGTGAATACAGCACTTGCCTCTCTAATTTACGGCGGCGTAGCGTATCTGAGATACGCTACGCCCGCACAAATATACGCCGCTCTACGTGAATCTACCCAATAGTGTCTATAAAATAGAGGATCGTTTTATGGCATTTTTATTAATATTTTTTTTATTAGTAAAGACGGCGATCTTTTATTGTGACTGCGACATTATGTCGGACATATCGGACACTTTTGACGCTATTTTGGGGCCATTGTCATTTATACAGCGAGCAGTGCTATAAAAATGCAATGAATACTGTGTACATGACACTGGCAGGGAAGGGGTTAAACAGTAGGGGGCGCTGAGGGGGTTATGTGTCCTAGGGAGTGATTCTAACTGGGACGGGCTACCAGTGACATGATAGTGATCACTGCTCCTGATGACAGGGAGTGGTAGAACACTGTCCTGTCACTATGCATAACAGGGAAATGCCTTGTTTACACAGGCATCTCCCCGTTCTGCCTCTCCGTGACCCGATCGCGGGACATCGAGTCCGCGAGTCCCACGGGCACGATCATGGAGCATGTGCTGGGCATGCGCCCGGAATGCTGTGATTTAATGGAGACGTACCTGTATTTGCCCAGCTGAGCCATTATGCCAACATATATCGTCGTGCACTGGTTTGCAAGTGGTTAAAAGACAATTTTTACACTTTCTACAAACATTTTTGTAAGTATTGTAGTGGTGTGTTGCCACTAGTTACTAACATCCACGGATGTTCAGAACACCTCTCCATGACTGCGTAAGGAGAGGCTCCCTCCTTCAGTTCACTCAGCCAACTCCCCACCAGCATGCTGACTGTGAGTATATGTAGGAGGCCTGTCCCCTGCCAATCCTAGTCAGGGATTGGTCAGGGCTTCTCACATGTACGCCATGCCACTCCAACTCTCAGCCCTGCCCCTCTTCCAGAACATTCTCACTGAAAGCAGGGGAGGCGCCCAAAAGCTGAAGTACATGTCACTCACACCCACTGATACACTAACCACTCCCTGCCCCCAGATCAAAAACAAACAGGCCTAGCCAGCAGCATAGGCCTGCTTAAATTTATCTGCACTGACAGAACCTACAAACACTACACCTCTAGCACCTAACTATGGTAGAGGGTGCTACATCATTTACTAAAAATTCTTTTTTTTTTATTGGTAGTGTTTCTTTCAAGGTAGTACGAAAAAATAAAAAGTACATAAGGAGTTAGATATAATATATAATTTATAACATCAGATAATCAGAGTATGCAGCAAAACATTTTACGGAGTATTACATATTAAGCTCTATCAGTTGGAAGGTCACAAACAACAATAAGTTGAGGATGAGGAGCAAAGGATTGAAAGTAGATGTGTTGGCAAGGTATTACAGTCAACTTTAACACCGGTTGTGTTTATACTATGAATTAAACAGGCAAATAACAATTGCTTGATTTAACAAAACTGCCATTGCCATGTAGAGAGGAGGAGAAATCAAAAAGTTAGAAGGGGGAGAGTATAGATGTAGAGGGGGGATGCGGTAGGAGAGGAGAGAAAAGGTTGATGTCCATACTCGCCAACCTGGGCCCAAAAACTGTGATTGTGTGGCTAGAAGGTTGTAAGGGCTTCGGGGGGTACTCCAGTAGGTGCCGTAGTTGCCACACCTTATTATGCTTATCAACATTGTTGATGGTGGCTTTAAGATACACTATATATCCTTACGTCAGCACTCTGCCTAGTTGCTCTCCATTGGAAGAGTCATGCACCTTCTTCCAAGGCAGACCTTCACACCAGGATCTGAGAGGTCAAACGGATGGCATACACTATATTGTCAAAAGAATTGGGAAGCCTGCCTTTACACGCACATGAACTTCAATAACATCTCAGTCTTAGTCTGTAGGGTGTTGAGTTGGCCCACCCTTTGAAGCTATAACAGATTAAACTCTTCTGGGAAGGCTGTCCACATGGTTTAGGAGTGTGTCTATGGGAATGTTTGACCATTCTTCCAGAAGCACATTTGTGATACCAGGTGATCAAAAACGAAAATAAAATGGAAATAAACCCAAAACTTTACTGTTAAACTATGATAATTTGTGTTAATTTTATTTGACATTTTGTAATCATTTTTAACCACTTTAGCCCCGGACCATATTGCTGTCCAAAGACCAGAGCACTTTTTGCGATTCGGCACTGCGTCGCTTTAACTGACAATTGCGTGGTCGTGCGACGTGGCTCCCAAACAAAATTGGCGTCTTTTTTTTCCCCACAAATAGAGCTTTCTTTTGGTGGTATTTGATCATCTCTGCGGTTTTTATTTTTTGCGCTATAAACAAAAATAGAGCGACTATTTTGAAAAAAATGCAATATTTTTTTACATTTTGCTATAATAAATATCCCTAAAAAAGATATAAAAAAACATTTATTTTCCTCAGTTTAGGCCGATACGTATTTTTCTACATATTTTTCGTTAAAAAAAAATCGCAATTAGCGTTTATTGATTGTTTAGCGCAAAATTTATAGCGTTTACAAAAAAGGGGGTAGTTTTATGGCATTTTTATTAATATTTTTTTTTTACTAGTAATGGTGGCGATCAGCGTTTTTTTTCGGTACTGCTTTATTATGGCGGACACATCGGACACTTTTGACACATTTTTGGGGCCATTGCCATTTTTATAGCGATCAATGCTATAAAAATGCATTGTATTACTATAAAAATGCCATTGGCAGTGAAGGGGTTAACACTAGGGGGCGAGGAAGGGGTTAATTGTGTTCCTATTTGTGTTCTAACTGTATGGGGGGGTGGACTCAGAAACAGAAAATCAGCGTTTCCCCCGCTGACAGGAACGAGAGCTTTGTGTTTACACACATAGCTCCCGTTCCCCGCTCTGTAACGAGCAATCGCGGGTGCCCGGCAGCAATCGTACCCGCAATGTGTCATGCTGCAGTCGGTGGCTGTCCATTGTAACAAAGCCCCGCCCCCTTCTTGTACGTGATAGATGGAACATTGGACACTGATACAATGCTGGGATCAGTGTTCATTGTTTTGACTATCACGGACGAGGAGGAGGCGGGGCTTTGTTAAAATGGATGACCGCCAACTGCAGCTTGACACAGGGATGATCGATCACGGATGAGGAGGAGGAGGGGCTTTGTTACAATGGATGGCCACCGACAGCAGCATTACACAGTTATGCTCAGGCCCAGACTGGGAATGCGATTTTTTATCTCCACACTGTAAATGCGATTTTATTCTTTTTTTTACAATAAATGTTTACTGGATTACGCTATGTTGGCTCTCTTTTCTTTCCTCACCTGGCTGTGATTAAATTGAACTGCTTGTCTGTGGGTTTTGATTGACTCATTGCCGAAGAAACAATAGACATGTGCAGACTGGAATATTTAGTTTCGTTTTTTCGTTTTCGTTTGGAAAATAAATGTATTTAGTTACTCCCGAAAATCGTTTTGAGTTATTTCTTTTTTTCCTTGGGGAATAGCTTTCGTCCGAAAATCCAATAATACTTATTTTCTGTCGAATGGTCAAAAGAATATTCGACGGAACTTTGAAACTTTACGTCGAATCGTACATTTCCGGTCGAATACTCTGACTACAAGAATCTTTTCTCTGTGATGTCGAATCTTTTCTCTATAATGTCGAATCTCTCTATATCGAATTTTTACCGCAACGAAAACGAAAATAAAGCATTTTTTATGTCGGATCTTTCGGTTTTCGTTTCTTGCGCTTTCGTTTGTTAAAACGATAATGAAAAAAACATATTTTCGGACGAAAATTCATTCTAACGAAAACGAATGCACATGTCTAAGAAACAATATCCAATTGCATAGACCCCCTGGCTGGGTTAGAAGCCAGACACCAACAGAAGATCTCTAGTTGGGATCTTCATTTTCGATAAGAGGCAGTCATTTGGGAGGTGGAGGATCTCTTTTCTATCACATCACTTTTTCCTGGATTGTTTTGGTTTGATGTCACCAACTCACCTAAAGGAGGACTGTACACTCACAAGTAGACCATTGACTTGCTGATTTTCTTTTTGGTTTGGGACCGGATTTTATAGCAGATAGGGTAACCTATCTGTGTTGTGATATCACAGACATTGATCACCTTGTATTCATTTATTTGAATCTGATGTTTGTGTTTGTTTAGATCCATCACATCCATTGCGCAGCTTGTTTTATATATATGTCCATGTTTTGTGTGTGTCTCACATTTAGGTTGCAGCATAAATAGCAATTGGTTCACTATTTCCTAACAGACAGCGCAGTATTACCACATTTTTTGTTAATTTAATTGTATTTATTTTATTGTAATACATTTTTTTATTATTTAAAAGGGTTGCATTCAATTGAAAAAAAGCATTTAATGCAGGTTACACCCATGACACTGCTGTCATATAAAAATATTGGGGGCATTATGGTTTTCTAAATTGGGAGTACAACAGTAGCTTTTTACTTTCAGGTTGATTCTATTTTATGGAAGGTCCCTATGGTCCCTATGGAGCCATGCAGAGCAAACATTGAGGGAGTTGGGAGGCAGGGCAGACATTTCCTTCGCACTTATTTATCTGTGTAAATTGAACTCTAAGGCCGCGTACACACCACTAAATAAATCTGATCAAATCGGTCTGACAGACCGTTTAGATCGGATTTGTCTGCTGGGGTATATTGGTTTGATCGTGTACACACGATCAAACCAAAATCCCCGCCGGCAGACAGCGCGATGACTTCCCAAATACCAAATCACTCGTCTGCAAGTCGTTCAAAATACAGCTACTCGATTAGTGACTGGGAAAAAACCATGGGAGTCAATCTCCCTTTCATTTAGATCCCTTCACTGGCTACCAGTGAAAGAGAGAAGCACTCTGCCTAAAACATAAGTGTATTCAAGGAAACGCTCCCCAATATCTATGCGAAAAAATTAAAGCCCATAACCCCAATCGCACTCTGCGATCCACAAATCAAAATTTACTGCACATCCCAAAGGCAAGATACAAGTCCAAAGGAGATCGGAGATTTGCAGTCCAAGGACCGCGACTGTGGAATGCACTACCAACCACCATCCGTCTGGAGTCGGACCACTTGGCCTTCAGGAGAATGATTAAAACTCATCTCTTCTGAAGGCAAGGCCTTCCTTATTCCAAGGAATGGAAACAGCGCCCAGAGGTGATTCAGTTCGCAAGCGTTGCGCTCTATAAGTTTTTCACTCACTCACGTCACCGAACCAGGAAGTGAAAAACTTCCACGCATGCGTCGAATCCATTCGACGCATGTGTGGGCAGATATGTCCGCTGGTTAGTGTACTAACCAGCGGACATGTCAGACGGACGGGTTCCCAGCAGACAGATTTTAAAGCATGCTGCTCGCCCCTACACACGATCGAATTTGTCTGTTGAAACGGTCTGTCGGACCGTTTTCAGCAGATAAATTCGATCGTGTGTACGCGGCCTAAGGGCCAGATCCACAGAGAGAGTACGCCGGCGTATCTACTGACTCCCCAGCATATTTTCAAATTACCTGCGTCGTATCTTTAGTTTGAATCCTAAAACCCCGATAGGACGGCATCTGGGTTCGATCGACAGGCGTACGGCTTCGTACGCCTTCGGATCGTAGATGCAATACTTCGGCGTCCGCTGGGTGGAGTTTTCGCCGTTTTCCGAGTCGAGTATGCAAATTAGCTATTTCCGACAATCCATGAACGTACGCGCGGCCGTCTAATTCTCTTACGTCGTCTCTAGTCGGCTTTTACCGGCGTATAGTTAAAGCTGGTATTTTGCGGCGTATAGTTAGACTTGCCATGTTAAGTATGGCCGTCGTTCCCGCGTCGAAATTTGAATTTTCTTTTTTTTTGCGTGGTCCGTGAATAGGGATGGACGTTATTCACATCTACGTTAAAAAAATGACATTGTTGCAACGTCATTTTTTAGTGCAATGCATGGCGGGAAATTTCAGAACGGAGCATGCGCAGTTCGATCGGTGCGGGGACGCGCTTCATTTAAATGAAACACGCCCCCTACTCGCTGATTTGAATTACGCGCCGAGAGATACACTACGCCACCGTAACTTACGGCGCAAATTCTTTGAGGATTGACAGATATAAAAAGTAAGTTACAGCGGCGTAGCGTATCTCACATACGCTGCGCCCATCTATTTCTATGTGGATCTGGCCCCAACTATTTAGTTCTACAACAAGCTTTTTCAGAAAAGCAATTTATATCAGAAAGGTAAACATATAAAAAAAGGAGCCCAGACCGCCATCTGCTGGCTGGTAGTAATAAATATGGAATGTACCTGAAATATGAAACTTACCTGACTTAAAAAAAGTAATTTTGTTTTTTGGTCTGAACAAAATTCAAACATAAATAAAATAGAAATATGTACAAATAGTTGGACATATTGGCTCGGATTCACAGACATCGGTGCATATTTATGCCGGCGTAGCGCGGAGAGGCATGCACTGAATTCAGCAAGTTATTGCTCCCAACTCTGCGCCGGCGTAGCGTACATTTCGAAGCCACAGGCTGGCGTAAGTGGAAGTAGGTGGAAGTGGGCTGGAAGTGGGCATGATCCATGCTAATGAAGCGTGACCCCATGCAAATGATGGGCTGGGCACCAGACAAGTACTTAAAACGAAGTGCGCATGCGTCGAGACGTGGACGTATCCCCGTGCGCATGCTCACAACCATGTCAGAACAACTGTCTAAGATACGTCGGATCACTGTGTACACCGTGAACGTAACCTACGCCCAGTCAGACACACGTTGGCCCATATTCACAGACGTCCAATGTACAATACGTAGGCTTGTGTTCCCTGGTCCATACCTTTGCATGGGTTTTGCGCCTCATCTATGGGGAATAACTTTACGCCGGACGTAAAACCTACGCAAACCGCGTATATTATGCGCCTGGCGCAAGTATGTTCGTGAATCTCCGTATTTCCCTCATTTGCATATTTGAATGCCTAATCAATGGGAGAAGCAACATACGTCCAGACCATATTTGCGCCCACGCCACGCCGGCGTAAGTATAGTAAGATACGTCGGGGTAGGATGGCCTATTTTTAGGCGTATGTTGGTTTGTGACACGCACAGATACGCGGGCGCATATTTACGCTACACAAGGAAAAGGTGAGTTACGTCGGCGTAAGTGTTTTGTGAACCCGGGCCACTGTTTTTATCAGTTTAATTTTAAAAAATGTTAATGTTCTCAAAAAATGCTTTTGTGTCAAATAATTTTACAGTTAAACATTCAATATAATGTACATTCATGACAGCCTGAAAATGCCAAATTAGAATCCCTAATATGAAAATGTAGCACTGCCTACGTGCTTTGAAGTCTGCTGTGTAGGGATGAGCCGAACACCCCTGGGTTCGGTTTGCATCAGAACCTGCGAACAGACCAAAAGTTTGTGTGAACTTTAGAACCCTGTTAAAGTCTATGGGACTCGAACGTTTGAAATCTAAAGTACTAATTTTAAAGGCTAATATGCAAGTTAGTGTCCTAAAAAGTGTTTGGGGGCCCGGGTCCTGTCCTAGGGGAGTGTTTGGGAACCTGGGTCCTGCCCCAGGGGACATGTATCAATGCAAAAAGAGTTTTAAAAAACAGCAGTTTTTTCAGGAGCAGTGATTTTAATAATGCTTAAAGTGAAACAATAAAATTGAAATATTCTTTTAAATTTCGTACCTAGGGGGGGGGGGTGTATAGTATGCCTGTAAAGTATTGCTTGTTTCCTGTACTTAGAACTGTCCCTGCACAAAATGTAATTTCTGGAGGAAAAAAAGTAATTTAAAATCACTCGTGGCTATAATGAATTGTCGGATACCCTTCAGGTCTGGTATGGATTTTAAGGGGAACTCCACCCCAAATTTAAAAAAAAAATGCTGTGGACCCCCACACATTTTTTTTTTATCAATGACTTTTCTCTGTATTGCCGGGAGCCGACAATTCATTATAGCCGCAAGTGATTTTAAATTACTTTTTTTCCTTCAGAAATGACAGTTTGTGCAGGGACAGTTCTAAGCATGGGAAACAAGCGCTACTTTACAGGCATACTATATACACCCCCCCTAGGTACGAAATTTAAAGGAATATTTCACTTTTATTGTTTCACTTAAAGGAATTATTAAAATCACTGCTGACAAAGAAACTGCAGTTTTTAAAACTTTTTTTTGCATTGATACATGTCCCCTGGGGCAGGACCCGGGTCCCCAAACACTTTTTATTACAATAACTTGCATATTAGCTTTTAAAATTAGCACTTTTGATTTTAAACGTTCGAGTCCCATAGACTTTAACAGGGTTCTAAAGTTTACACGAACTTGCCGCGAACACCCCAAATAGTTCGCTGTTCGGCGAACAGGCAATGTTCGTGTCGAACATGAGTTCTACTCGAACTCGAGGCTCATCCCTACTGCTGTGTAGTAATCACAGATACAAATTGTCCTGCTTGCTTCTGCTTGGTGGGGGGTGTTTCCTGTGTGAGCAACTTTGCAACTTTGCAATATATGCAATCTGATCTCCCTGATATTCTTAACAGAGTAGCATATATAATGATCAGGAGAATAGTGCTGAGGTAAGTCTATTTGTCCTATGTGGTGTACTCCGAATCGTTGTGTCATATGAGACGTCTTCCATGCAAGCTTAGTCACATATTTCACCATATAGAGACCCCAGGCTGGGTTAATAGCCATATGCGCCAATTGATCTCCTATATCTAAGGCCCCATACACACGAGCGGACAGATTTGTTCAAATCTGTCCGTCCGACAGATTTGAACAAATCTGTCTGCTGGGATTTTGGTTTGCTCGCGTGTACACACGAGCAAACCAAAATCCCCGCCAGCAGAGAGCGCGCTGACGTGTCGGTGACGTGGCGGTGACGTTGACGCCGCCACGTCACCGCACCAGGAAGTAAAACACTTCCGCGCATGCGCCGAATCCATTCGGCGGCGGTGCGGCGGCGGAGCGGGACGACATGTCTGCTGGTAAGTGTACTAACCAGCAGACATGTCGGGCGGACAGATTCCCACCGGATAGATTTCAAAGCATGCTTTGAAATCTGTCGGGTGGACAAATCTGTCCGCTAGCCCATACACACGATCGGAGATGTCTGCTGAAACGGTCCATCGGACTGTTTTCAGCGGACAAATTCGATCGTGTGTACGAGGCCTAAGAGATCACATCCATCTGGTAAGCGGCAGTGTGTTATTTCCGGTAAGGGCACTTTTCTGTCATCACTTCCTTCTGAATGCTGTGGACCCATTTGCACACCAGGGACGTTTTGGTTTATATGGACATTTGTCTTTGTTGTTTATGACACAATCGTCAGTGTCACCCTCAAGGATTGCTTTTTTATCCTAATTTTTATAAATTTTTACACAGACTGAGATCCATTCACTTGTTATTTCCATCTCTCATTTATTTTTGGAGATAATAATTATTACTTGTTTTTATTATTTATTCATATTTTTGCATCACTATTCCATTGACACCTAGCCCATCCTTATAATAAATGTTTTACTTATTCGATGTTCAGCACCACACTTATATTTATTTGTGATTCTATCTAGTATATATGAGCACTGGTGTTATGCAAAGTCTACATTATGGCAGCTTTTTTCTTTATTAAACTTTAAATATATATATATATATATATATATATATATATATATATATATATATATATATATATATATATATAGGGCTGTGGAAATTAACTTTTAATTAATCGATTAATCTTAACATTTTTTGATCGATCAACATTATTTTGATTGGTATTCACCTCTCCGCCAGCTTTCGGGCCTTCATGGAGTTCTGTCAAAGATCCGGTGACATCACGGACACCGGCGGGGCTTGCCGTGTCCATCTGAAGGGCTCCTTTGCTGTGCCTTCATATCTGCATGCAGGCCGGACCTTATTATCTGCCACACGCAAGGGCTGTTACACTTCCCTCTACCACTTCCCTCTATCAACCTGGGATTCTACAACCATCTACTGGGAGTTGTGATAGTTCCCTTCACGGGACACCTACATGCCGACGGACTGATGTTAACCTCTCCTCATCTGGTATCAGCAGTGGTATCGTTGTACACATTTTTATACCAGTATCATACTTATTTTACTTGTTTTTATGACTGCTTTTGCTACCGTTTGGTATTACTCGCACCATTTTTACAGTTTATGTAGCTACATCGATTTTATCTCCAGTGCAATATTTATTTTGTTACCTATTGGCAGACTATAAAAGTTTTAATGTTATTCCCATCGAGCGCTGCCTTTGTGTGTTTTTTGTATCCTGCTATGCATTTTTCCAGTGGTTGGGAGCTGCACTGGGAATCAGCCTGCAAGGAGATCAGCTAAAAGTAGTTGGATCTGTATGTGCGTTATAATTAATCGAAATTAGTCGATTAATCGATAAAAAAAAAAAAAAAACGATTAATCAAACACAAAAATTTTAAGCAGTAATAGCCCTAATATATATATTTTAATATTTAAAACATTTTTATAGATAAAACCGTATTTCTTTTAAGTCAAGAATATGTTTTATTAATTTCGTAAGCGGTTTTAAACGTATATCGCTTTGAATATTTTCACGTAGAATTATTATTTTAACAATTATAAAAGGAACTGTAACTTTCAGAAAAGTCCAAGTTTCTGTTTCCTAATTTGCATTTAACTGAGGATTTTGTCTTTTGAACCTGACATTCCTTCGCCGTATCCCGAAAAAGTTGAAATAATTTGTTCCAAATGTTTCGAGAGCCACAACCACTGGCTTACATTATTTCCGAGATTCAAGAGAATTGTAAAATCTTCCAACTTAATGATCCATTAAAGAGGAAGAAAGAGGGTTACAATGAAATATTCTGATGATATGTTTGCTCGCATTGTTACTTTTGTTGGCTGTGGAAAGTGAACTAGGCCCTCCGCTGAGACTTATCAATTACAAACATCTTATTTGAATTGGCAGCAATGACCGTGCAGCGTATAAGATTAAAACAGACACACTACAATTTAGAAATATGTCAGAGACTTTCAAAGTTATTGCAATTTTAATGGGCGATTATTTCCAAGGAATTTAATTTAGAATACCATGTGGTGCGAGCCGTATAATTTCAAAAGGAACAATGAAACATTATTGTATACATTTATTTGTACTAGTCTATTTTAATAGCTACCTTTTGCTATTCAGTAGGAAAAAAGGTCCTTTATGTTCATAAAAGCCAAATTTTACTTATGAAGTGCCCCGGGTTTAACAGATTTGTGATCAGGCATAATAACTGACATTAGCAATAAAAGCATTTTTTAAAGAGTTTTCCTTTTTTTTATTTTATGTTTTTTTGGAGGGAAAAAAGCATTTAAACGCAATAAAAATGTGTCTAGTAAAAAAAATATTTTGAAATAATATATTTTTTAAAAAGTTCTTAAAGGGCTTTTTTTTGGAGCTAAGTCTATGTTGGAAGACAATAATGAATATTCTCAAAGTGAGTGAAATTCAACACAAATACCAATTAAGCTTGTCACGGGTGTCAGAGAGCAAGATGGTAGCAGTGATAATTTTAAAAATGGAAAAAGTCAAATTAATTAATTTTTTATTTTTTTACCACTTCACCCCCGGACCATTTGGGTGGTAAAAGACCAGGCCACTTTTTGCGATTCGGCACTGCGTCGCTTTAACTGCTCCCAAACAAAAATCCCTTTTTCCCACAAATAGAGATTTCTTTTAATGGTATTTTCTCACCTCTGTGTTTTTTATTTTTTAGCTATAAACAAAAATAGAGCAACAATTTTGGTATAATAACCCCAAAAATATATAAAAAAAATGTTTTCCTCAATTTAGGCCGATACGTAGTCTTCTACGTATCTTTGGTAAAAAAATCACAATAAGCGTATATTGATTGGTTTGCGCAAACGTTATAGCGTCTACAAAATAGGGGATAGCTTTATGGCTTTTTTTTTTTTACTAGTTATGGATCAGTGATTTTTTTCGTGACTGCGACATTATGGCGGACACATCGGACACTTCTGACACATTTTTGGGACCATTGTCATTTTCATAGCGAACAGTGCTATAAACATGCACAGATTACTGTGAAAATAACACTGGCAGTGAAAGGGGTTAATTGTTCCCTGCATAGTGTTTCTTACTGTAGGGGGGATGGGCTTTGTGTCACATGACACTGATCTCCGCTTCAAATACACTGTTGTGCTTTCTTAAGGTAATATTTAACCCAAACAGAAAATTATATTGAATTCTTTGATAACGAAGACATTTTTAAATACAAGTCAATGTATATGACAATCTATATTATGAAACGTATTCATGGAGACGTATAATCATACAAAATAGCTAATTTATTGGTTGACAAAAATATGGATATTTACATGAAATTAGAACACCAGTTGCGTTACATGAACGACTTGCAATTCAATAAAATACCCCCAAAATGGGCATGCAATACCTTTGATCTGTGTGTCATGGCAAGTTCTCAAAATAACTTTATACAAAAGACAATGAAACAAGAGCGTCTATTTCACATACATAACCTGTTACTTTACTGCAGGTAAGTAAGAGGCCAAAAATGTAAAATATATTGGACGATTGTTTTATCATTAAAATTGAAATATGTAAAAATATAAAAATAATAAATCTTGTACTCTTTATAGAAAAATCTATTTATTGGTTATGAGAACAGACCATGAGAACAGACCATGGTTACACGATATTCAATACTTTCTACATTTCTAGGGAACAACAGATAAAAATCAAAATGGCATAATTACCAATTCCAAAATGCCTCTTTGCAGATGACCAGATTTAAATTGCAGTGGCTTTCTATGGTCCTTCATGGGATAACCAGATTCCTTCATGCATCGTCCTAACGTGCCCCTCCCCCTATGGATGGGGTCTTCTTCCTCCTTCTATTCATTGGTTCATCTCCCTTTCCTTGATTCCTTGATCAATTGATTGCCTCTGATCTTCCTTCTCTCTCCCCACCCTTATGGGTTGTTCTCTTTATATCGATCAGACCAATAGGGCTATTACATTATCCTAAGTCCTGCCCATCTGACAACTGTCCATTATTCATAAGCCCCTGGTCTCTATGGGAGTTCCTGTGAAGACATGTCTGGTTCCTATTGGCTGACAATTTAATTTGTGACTTGTTCTCTGAGCTTTGAGAATCTCAAGTAATATCACTTTCAACTACTAGGTGTCTCACCTTTATTGTGAGATTATCTGTACGATAATTTTTATATTATTGGGGAAGGCTACCTACATATATATATATATATATATATATATTTCCTATATGCATACAATTCTGGTATCTATAGCTCTATATCTCTGTGAGACGATCGCGGGGATGCCCATGGCAATCGAATCCGCGGGACCCGCGGTCCGACTCACAGGGAAGGCGGCAGGGTCGCGAGCGTGCCGCCGACGGCACGCTTATGACCACAGGCAGCCATTTAAAGGGCCATGTACAGGTACATGATTATGCCTGTCTGTGCCATTCTGCCAACGTATATATACATGGGCCGGTCCTCAAGTGTTTAACCACTTGCCGACCACCACATGCACTTTTACATCGGCAGAATGGCACGGATAGGCAAATGGGCATATATATACTTCCCTTTAAATTTTCCACCATGTGGGGAAAATACTGGCGGACATCGAGTCAAGGATCAGCAGAACGGGGAGATGCCCGCGATTGTGTCACGGAGCTGCAAAACAGGGCGATGCCTGTGTAAACAAGGCATTTCCCTGACTTGTTCTGCCTTGTGACAGGACACTGATCTACTGCTCCCTGTCATCAGGAGCAGTGATCAGTGTCGTGTCACTCGTAGCCCAGCCCCCACATAGTTAAATTCACTCCCTAGGACACACTTAACCCCTTCATAGCCCCTTAGTGGCTAATCCCTGCCCTGCCAGTGTCATTTACACAGTAATCAGTGAATTTTTATAGCACTGATCGCTGTATAAATGACAATGGTCCCAAATTAGTGTCAAAAGTGTCTGATGTGTCCGCCGCAATATTTCAGTCACGATAAAAATCGATGATCGCCGCCATTACTAGTAACTAGTATTACTAGTAATAAAAAAATGAATAATAAAAATGCAATAAAACTATCTCCTATTTTGTGTAACTTTTGCGCAAACCAATTAATATACGTTTATTGCGATTTTTTTTACCAAAAATATGTAGAAATACGTATCGGCCTAAACTGACATAAAAAAATTATATGGGCCAGATTCACAGAGCGATTACGCCTGAGTAACAGGAGATGCGCAGCGTAAGTCTAAATGTGCGCGTGCGTTTCGATGCACGGCATCCCCAGAACGAGATACGCAAGAAATCTACTTTTTTTTGTCCAGCGTAATTTCGTTAGACAGGTGCATCCGTCCGCGCAAAACTGCGCTAGACAGACCATTGATTTGCTAGTCAAATATGCTAATGAGGGACTTACGGGGATCCACAAAAGAACGTTGGGGCAGCGCAGGCTACGCAGTGTGCGCAACAGCAAAATGTCCTGTCTAAAATTAGACCATATAAAAGCTGGTCTAAAATTTGAAAAATCGTCTACATGTCAGAGAAAGCAACACTGTTAGTGAGGAGCTGAGCAGTCACACGTGTTGCACAACAATCTGTATGCCAATATGCCAGTGGCATCCATGCTCATAGCTATACTACCGACTTTAGATGAGCAAAGAAGGAGGAGGGCACTGAGGAGGGCACGGGATTTTTTTTTTTTTTTTTACTTTTTATTTGCTTATATAAACTTTACAATTTAATCTAATCTAATACAATATTCTTATCTGATACAAGCCCCTCAATCTTCACTCTTCACGGGAGAGGATATACTGCACACGCATAGACATCTATGGCATGAGTGATTCTGAGGTGTCTCGCATCTTCAGATTCACCCCTCATGCCATCATGGAATTAACCACAACCCTGCAGGAGGACATCACCAGCCCAACACATGACACTACCCATGACACCCATGACAGCTACATATACAATCAGAGCCCCATCCCCACAGATTTCAAACAGAACATGTATGGGGACAGCTGGCTGGTTGGTGAGTAACATGGGTGGCAGGCATGACTGCCCCCCCCCCCCCCATGATGCACACATCACAAGGGACACATTCACTACTAACATCCTCGTGTCTTTTCCCTTCAAGGTGACTCTGCATATGCACTGGGACCCCATCTCATGCCAGCTCACATTATGCATCTTTGCACGTTAAACACACACATTAATCATGGCACAATGAGAATGCATGCATGCACACCACTGTGGTCCCTAGCACACACACCCCACATCCTCATCACATTGGATTGGCACAAGCCACCACAAATGAGGGTGACACCCCTTTTCCGGCAGGAATGTCACCCCCACATTCCCAAATCATACACAAACAGAACCAAAAAAAAATGACCAGCAAAAAAAAAAATAAGCCCAGCAAAAATATAATTTTACAAAAAAAACAACAAAGAAAACACATAAAAGACAAAACTCACTCTGCAAAACAGTCCCCAAATATCTCAAAGACACGTCACAAACAAACAAATAAACGCTAACAAACAACAGAACAAAAGCACCTTGCTGTATAGGGAGGGATACAAAGGGATGTACTTTTGCAAAGGAAGTGCGTTTGTGTCTGTCTATTTATGCTGTCTGCGTAGTTCTCTAATTTGCCCTAGTCCACTTCCAATTTCACTGATTGCTGACCATGGTCTCCTTCAAGCGCGCATGCGCGAGCCGGCCGGCCCTTCATTTGCATGGGGTCACGGCTCATTTCAATGTAACACGCCCACGTCCTTCCCAATTTGTATTACTCCGCCTTACGCCTCTGAAATAACGTTACGCATGCGCAAATTTCTGCGTAAAAGCGACGAGAATAGGGTGATTGCGCGGCTACATTGCGCAAGTCTAACGTAAAGGCGGTGCGCTACGCCGGTCCAATAATGCGCAGATGTACCTGAATCTGGTCCATAATTTCTTAAATTCAGAAATTCGTAAGTAAAAAAATCCAAAATTTCGAAAATTAAAAAAATCCAAATTTTTTTTAATCCGGAAATAAGATACAAAAATCCAAAAATTATAAACAACGAAAATCCGAAAATTTGAAATAATATCTAGCTAACTAATAATAACTAGCAATTAAAAATATAGGTATTGGAATTTCCTTTCACATTTGGCTGCTAGTGAACGTAACGAATACAAGTTTATCCAAAGTTACGAATTATCCGAAATAACAAATGCCACATCTAAACAAACGGAGTGGAATAAATTAACAATAAATAATAATAAGACATTTTTATTATTAGTGTTATTTATTATTATTAATTTGCTACATTACATTCATTTAGATATGGCATTTGTCATTTTGGATAATTCGTAACTTTGGAAAAATTTGTATTCGTTACGTTAACTAACAGTCAAATTTGAAAGAAATTTAAATACCTATAATTAATAGTTAGTAATAGTTAAGTTATTATTGGTTAGTTATTACAGATTTAAAAATTTAAAGTTTTAAAATTTTCTGATTTCTGTTCATATTTTTGGATTATCGGATTTCACATTTTCGAATTTTCAACTTTCGAATATCGAATTTGTATAGGTATTGCAGATGTTTGGGAAATTTTCCATGTGATTTCTTCACAAAAAAAACCACACCACCGCAGGGCCCTTCACCACCTCTTGTGGGTATCTTTTCACCTGGTACTGTGGATTGAAGTCCAGGTGAGAAGATACCCACAAGGGGTGTTGAAGGGCACTGAGGTAGTGTGTTTTTTTATGTGAAGAAATCACACGGATTTCAAGAAAATTTCCCAAACATCTGCAATACCTATACAAATGGCAACAAAACCCTTTTGGTTAGCTTGGGCAAGGTTAGAAACTCTAGTTTAGCTTTAACCTCTTAGTTCTGGCACCTCTGGGCCCTTTAAGAGCTTTATGAGAGCTATTGTATATAAAAAGCGCATGTGACCCCATTTATTTCACTGGGGTCCACAGTACCAGATGAGGAGGTACCAACAAAGAGTGGTGAAGGGCACTGCAGTGGCGTGAGGTTTTTTTTGTGAAGAAATCACACGGACTTAAAGAATTTCCCAAACATCTGCAATACCTATACAGATGGCAAAACATTTTTTTAGTTAGCTTGGCCAGGGTTATAAACTGTAGTTGGGCTTTAACCTCTTAGCACCAGTGCCTCCGATACCCTTTAAGAGGTTTTTGATGCTGGGAAGATCACATAACACACCATGATTGGCTGTTGTGGTGTTCACGTGATACGAAAACTCCCAATTGCAAGGAGTGATTGGGAGCTTTTGGTTAGGTGGTGGTAACTGTGTCGGGAGAGTGCAGGATGTGTGCTCTTGGCACAGGTGTATTGGCAGCAATTCACACAAATATACCCTACTTGTAGAGGAGAAATTCAGCTACATGTGTGCCAAGTTTCGAGTCTAGGAGACCTACGACTGGCCGGTACCGGGTCCCCAAATTCACAGGAGAAATTACCATTTATGGAAAGGGAGCCCGGCTTTGCCCCCGGACATCAAACTTTGCACACTTGTAGAGGAAGAGTGGGGCTACAAGAGTGGGGCTACATGTGTGATAAGTTTGGGGTCCAGGAGACCTACCTTTCAAATTTGGCTGTTAGTGAACATAACAAGTACGAATCAATCAAAAGTTATTAATTATCTGAAATAACGAATGCCATATCTAAACGAATGTAACGTAACAAATTAATAATAATAAATAACAATAATAAAAAAAAACGTTTTATTTTTATCTATGGAAGGGGTGCCCAGCTACGCAAATATGCGGCCCCTCAGCGCTAAGGACCAGGCGTCGAGAGGCCGCAAATTTGTGTATGGCCGACGCCAAGGGGCTAAGTACATTTACACCAAATTGTGCTGTAATGTCCAAATAGTTTTGTTGCTTCAGCAGATACAACACTTATGTATATATTTAAATTTAAAGTCTGAACGGGGAGCGCTATGGTAGAGAGTCACACAGCCATTCATTCACACTGCAGAGTGTTCTGACATGTTCTAACTCGCACTTACTGTAACTGGGTCACAGGCCACTTGACTCCGACTTTATGGAGTAGTAGAAGAAATAACACGTGTGTGTGCATTGCACTGTTGGCAGAAAATGAATACAAGGAATCTGAAGCAGCCGATTAACATCATATTTTGCGTGAAAATTGGCAAAAGTGTGAGTGACACTTTAGCTCTGTTATAATAGGCTTATGGTGAATATTCCATGAAGGAATTAAGTGTTTTTTAATGGCAGAGGCAGTTTAAGGAGGGGTGGGGGAGATGTCCACGATAACGATGATAATGATGAAGTGGGCAGCGAAAAACACAAAGGACAAATTTAACTACTTAAGGACAGAGCCTCTTTTTCAGACTTGTTGTTTATTAGTTAAAATCTTTTTATTCTTTTACAAATTTAAAAATAGGACCACCATTCATCTGTTTTTGGCAGACAGAATCGGATCGGATGGCGGTGGGTGTCAGCGGTAGATATGTGCAATTAGTTTAGTTCCGAATTTGTTTTTTAACAAATTTTGACAAATTCGTTACTTCGGAAACATTCGAATGAATGAAAAACTGTTTACCAAATTTGTCTAAATATTCATAAATTCGAATGTTCGTAACTTCGTAAATTCAAAATTCGTAAATTTGGAAATTATAAATTAAAAAAAACGGAAAACCCCGAAAATTCTGAAATCTGAAAAAATAACTAACTATTAAATTATATGTATTGAAATTTCCTTTCAAATTTGGCTGTTAGCGAACGTAACAAATTCATCAAAAGTTATTAATTATCTGAAATACAGAATGCTATATCTACACGAATGTAATGTAACAAATTAATAATAATAAATAACAATAATGATAAAAACTTTTTATTTATTACTATTTATTATTAATTCATTCCATTCCGATTGTTTAGATGCGCCATTTATTATTTCGGATAATTTGTAAATTCAGATAAATCTGTATTCGTTACATTCACTAACAGCCAAATTTGAAAAGAAAATTCCATTACCTATAATTTAGAAGTTAATTATTATTAGTTAGTTATTATTTCAAATTTTCGGATTTTCTTTCTTATTTTTGGATTTTCAGACTTTCTTTTTTATTTTTAGAATTTCTAATTTACAAATTTACGAATTTTCTAATTTATGTTTTTTTTTTTTTGGCATAGCATGAAACCGTCAAATATGGTTCTCAAAGATGGTGTTTAAATCTTGACCAGCATGATGACGTCACTGCCCACCTCACGCATTGTGCCCGGATTGACTTTCTCTTTGAGAATGGTATATGCCAGTTTTATGCTATGCCGGTTTGTTATGGAATACATATAAGTGCCATACCTCTTTTTATAATTATAAACTTATATGAAACGGTCTGCACTATTAGATGTCTGTGCTGTCCTTTCTTGGTTGATCTGCACCTGCTCCTGCTCCTGAGGTCCAACATTTGGAGAGGATGAACATCTGAGCAATTGTATGAAGAAAGCGCACGTCGCCCTATTTATTTTACTGGGGTCCACAGTACCAGGCGAGAAGAGGGTTGGGGAAGGGTCCTTTAAGAGGTTTATGATGCTGGGAGGCGGAGCGGGGCTTAAGATCACGTGACTGCCATGATGTCGTGGTGTTCACGTAATTTGAAAACTAAAAGTGTTTTGTTGCCATTTGTATAGGCATTGCAGATGTTTAGGAAATTTTCTTTAAATCCATGTGATTTCTTCACACCACCGCAGTCGCTCTTTGCTAGCTTTTGGTTAGGTGGTGGTAACTGTGTCTGGAGCGTGCCCTCTCAGCACGGGTGTATTAGCAGCCATTTACGCAAATATTCGGCCCCTCAGCGCTAAGGACCAGGCGCCGAGAGGCCGCACATTTGCGTTAAGTACATTTACACCAAATTGTACTGCATCAAATACTTCTGAAGGTTGATAATTAAATTCCCGGAATGCCCGTGGCAAAGCGCTATGGTAGGGAGTCACACAGCCATTCATTCACACTTCAGAGTGTTCTGACTTGTTCTAACTCTCACTTAACTGGGTCACAGGCCACTTGACCCAGACTTTGCGGAGTAGTAGAAGAAATAACACATGTGTACATTGCACTGTTGGCGGAAAATGAATGAAATGAATCTGAAGCAGCCGATTAACATCATATTTTGCGTGAAAATTGGCAAAAGTGTGAGTGACACTTTAGCTCTTTTATAATAGGCTTATGGTGAATATTCCATGAAGGAATTAAGTGTTTTTTAATGGCAGAGGCAGTTTAAGGAGGGGTGGGGGAGATGTCCATGATAACGACGATAATTATGAAAATGATGAAGTGGGCAACGAAAAACAAAAAGGACAAATTTAACTAGTTAAGGACCGAGCCTATTTTTCAGTTAAATTCAGTTAAAATCTTTTTTATTTGCTAGAAAATTACTTAGAACCCCTAAACATTATATAAATATATATATATATATATATATATATATATATTTTTTTTTTTCAGACACCCTAGAGAATAAAATGGTGTTGCAATACTTTTATGTCACGCCGTATTTGCGCAGCCTCCTTACAAGCACAATTTTTGGGGGAATTTTTTTTTAAAATAAAAAAATAAGAAAACCATAAGGTTAGGCCAATTTTTTTTTATATTGTTTTCAATATCCTTTCATTTTTTTAAAACATTTTTTACACAATACAAATAAAACAATGTCTCAATATCTATACACAATATCCTGTTCAACTGACATGGGACTGTAATTTATGACTTAGGGACTAATATCCCTAATTTTCCTCTTCGTTTTTTCCCTTATCAGATTGTTAGGATCCCTTTAAAATTCCTTTATTTCTCATTCATTCATATAAACACTTAGACCAGGCATGTTCAAAGTCCGGCCCACAGGCTGATTGCGGCCCTTGTTCCGGTTTAATGTGGACCCCCTGGTAATTTGGATATATATATCTTTTGCGGCCCCACCAGGCCACTAAAAATATATACTGTAATCATCCGTGATACCTCAGAGGGGACAGGGAGGGGGCAGAATAAACACCGTCAGATTACATACAGATGAATCTCCTGTTAAACTAGGAAGTCCCATCTCCTAGGCTGCCATTGGACGACGTTCTGTCTATCGTAGGAGGCGGGACTTTGTATTAAAGAGGCCGCCGAGTAAACAGGAGATTCTCCTGTATGTAATCTGGTGGCGCTCGTCCCACCACCCCCCTGTCCCCTCTAAGGCTGCAGATGGGAATGGATTAGGCTGCATTGATGGCAATGGGAAGGCTGCACTGATGGCATTGGGGAGGCTGCATTCATGGCAATGGTGAAGCTGCATTGATGGGCACTGACGCTTATTTTGCTCCACAGTTCTTTTATTTAAAATTAAAACATTTTCCTGAAACTTCCCTCTTAAAGTGAAGGTGTGTGTTATACACTAATAAATACGGTATATCCCAATAACGTGTCCAAGCTCATCCTTAGTCCTGAGCGGCACTAAGGGATTCATTGGGGCCACAAAAGCGAGAGAAATCTTGTTGAGCAGTGGACCAAATTTTTAATGGTTCAAAGAATGTCAGGCAAAATGGTCGGCCCTCACACATGTTCACTTCATCAAATCTGGCCCTCTTTGAAAAAAGTTTGGACACCCCTGACTTAGACCCACCCCCCCCCCCCAAAAAAAAAAGCAGCAATTTCCCTCACCTTGTTTTCCCCTTTCTAAAAAGTTTTTAAGTTTGCTGAGGACCGAAATTCATCCCATTGTTGCCACATTTTCAGCATTCAATTTTTTATATTGTGAAAGATGATTTTACGCCAAGTAAACTAATACCCAACATGTCACGCTTCAAAATTGTGCCCGCTCTTGGAATGGCGACAAACGTTGACCCTTAAAAATCTTCATAGGCGACATTTAAAATATTTCTACAGTTTACCAGTTACAGAGGTGGTCTAGTGCTAGAATTATTGATCTCGCTCTAACAATCGTGGCGATACCTCACGTGTGTGACTTACATATGCATTCGCTTCGCTTGATCTATGTATATCTATCTCTGTTTCTGTCTGTCTGTTTTCTTGTATGATTTTTGTATCAATTCACACCTAGGCGCAGTTCAGTGACAGCTGCTGTACCCTCTTTTTTTGGCGTGTTTTTGGAGTGGCGCCATTAATTTGAATGGGCCAAATTTTGACACAGAGGCAGGAGCATTTGGCGCTGTGATTTTTTCTACAATTTTATCGCTTGACGATCTAGGCCAAATCACACCAAATTTGGGGTACCATTAATAAATTATGGCATGAGTTCTGTGTTTTGCTGTGATTCTGGAATCACAGGCAGAGTTGTGCGATTCCAGTACGCTCAGGTGTGAACGCAGTGTCTGTCTGTCTTCCTATCTGATATTTGTACCTATTATGGGTCATTGACAACTTAAGCCCCATACACACGATGCGAAAATCAGAAGTTAAATTTCATCCCGAGAACAATCTCTAATTTTCGGATCGTAAGTACGATGCTTTCGACAGCCGATTCTGATTTTTCATCCGACAAAAGCTGGATGTGCAGACTTTAAAATTGTTGTTGCAGGTAAATTCAACGTCCGATTTTTGTTTCATTAACCACTTGCCAACCAGGCCAATTCTGATATTTCTCTTCTGCATGTAAAAATCTTATTTTTTTTGCTAGAAAATTACATAGAACCCCCAAACATTATATATTTTTTTTTAGTACAGACCGTAGAGAATACAACGGCGGTCATTGCAACTTTTTATGTCACGTGGTATTTGTGCAGAAAAAACGGTTTCGTGCTTTAAAAATAAAAAATAAAAAAATCAGTAGTTAGCCCAATTTTTTTGCATAATGTGAAAAAAGTTAAGTTAACTGCTTGCCGACCAGCCGCCGCAGTTATACGGCGGCAGGCCGGCTCTCCTGGACGAGGGCCCGTAGCTCTACGTCGTCACTTCTGCGGCCGCACTTCTGTGGCCGAGTCCTGTGCGCATGCCCGGCGGGCACGATCGCCGCCGGGCACATGCGATCGCTCGTTACAGAGCGGGGAACGGGAGCTATGTGTGTAAACACAAAGCTCTCGTTCCTGTCAGCGGGGGAAACGCTGATCTTCTGTTCATACAATGTATGAACAGAAGATCAGTGATTTCCCCTAGTGAGGTCACCCCCCCATACAGTTAGAACACACCCAGGAACACACTTAACCCCTTCCCCGCTCCCTAGTGTTAACCCCTTCACTGCCAATGGCATTTTTATAGTAATCAAATGCATTTTTATAGCATTGATCGCTAAAAAAAATGCCAATGGTCCCAAAAATGTGTCAAAAGTGTCCCAAGTGTCCGCCATAAGGTCGCAGTACTGGAAAAAACGCTGAGTGCCGCCATTACTAGTAAAAAAATAAAAAAATAATAAAAATGGCATTAAACTATCCCCTATTTTGTAAACGCTATACCTTTTGCGCAAACCAATTAATAAACGCTAATTGCAATTTTTTTTACGAAAAATATGTAGAAGAATACGTATCGGCCTAAACTGAGAAAAAAAAATGTTTTTTTTATATTTTTGGGGGATATTTATTACAAAAAAAGTAAAAAATATTGCATTTATTTCAAAATAGTCGCTCTATTTTTGTTTATAGCGCAAAAAATAAAAACCGCAGAGATGATCAAATACCACCAAAAGAAAGCTCTATTTGTGGGAAAAAAAGGACACCAATTTTGTTTGGGAGCTACGTCACACGACCGCGCAATACGTTCGCTTTCTGCGTGCGAGAACATGGGGACAGAGGGACTTTTTTATTGTTTAGTTTGACGCTTTTTAAGAATACTTTTTTTTTCATCACTTTTATTCCTATTACAAGGAAGGTAAACATCCCTTGTACTAGGAATATGACATGACAAGACCTCTTTACAGCGAGATATGTAGTCAACAAGACCCCACATCTCACCACTAGGCTGGGAAGCCTGACATAAAAAAAATAAAAAATAAACGATCCTGGCTTCCCAGCCGAGGCAGCCCTGTTTGTTTGAATGTAGAGGCCGGGCGTAAAGTCATAACATCGCATTCGGCCTCCGAGGATCATAGAGATTCCGGCGACCATCTGATCGCTGAGGTGAGCCGGTAGAAGCACCGGAGGGCGGCGGGAGAGGGGGGGTCATCCCCTCACGCCTCCCATAAGAATGATCCGGTCGGCTGACCAGCCACAATGGTCATCTTTATGGCGTAGGAAAACGCCAGCTGAAAAAGCCGATATCTGAATAATACCTCTAGATGCACCCATCATTCAGATATCCCCCACAAAGCCCAGAACGTCACATGATGGCCAACCGTCGGCAAGTGGTTAATACGGGTTTCATCCAAAAAAAAATCGTAAGAGCAAGACTACGCATTTTCAGAAACAAAACAACACATAGAAAACTAATCAACATACCGCGGGTATTTCAGCCAGGATGAGCGTATGGCCTGTGGGAGGATTCTGGGTGTGGATTAAGTGGGAGGGGGTCTCCCGCCTCAACCCTGGACAAGACAGGTTATTTCAAGCCATCTCCATTACAGCCTAGGTGCTGCAGAGTTACACCTATGAGTCGTTTCATAGGTAAAGTACTTTATTGCCAGCTAACGTTAATTGTTTTTTAATTGGAGAGCACAGTATATAGACACTTAACCTTTCACATTTATATTTTTATTTTTTTACCTTATAGCATCCTACTCCTGATGAGTGGCTTTAAATGCCACAAAATGCATTGGGTCCATACGCAAATAATCAAACCTAATTATGTGGACTGGCCACTGGGGATTGGGGTAATAAATCCATATATATATATATATATATATATATATATATATATATATATATATATATATATATATATATATATATATATACACACACAACTATAATCAAACATGTATTAATTTATTTTTCAATAACAGAGACACGCCTCATCTAAAGTCCCGTACCTTTTCTTTTTAACTTGTTTTTACAAATTCAACACATGATGTCACCTCGGAAGTTGAATTCTGTCGTACGAGAATTTTCATATGGTGAGTAACCTCTTCACTTTTGACATGAGACTAGCATGCAAACAAAAACTGGATGAGCGGTCATCCGAAAATCTGATCGTGTGTACCAGGCTTAAGCGTAGTGCAGTGACAGCTGCTGCACCATTTTTTTAGCTTTTTTTGTTTGACCTATGTATCTGCAAGTCTGTCTGTCTATCCATCAGTCCTATTGTTTGATCAATGTATCTTCACTTCATGTCTATCTATCTATCTATCTGTCTAAATCTATCTATCTATCTATGTCCAAATGTATACAATTGTTATGGCTAAATCGCACCGCGTTTCGGGTACCATTTGGAAATAATGGCATTGCAAATGCCTCCCGTGTTTTGCTGCAATTTTGTAATTGCGGGGAGAATCTCATGTTTTAGTAGGCTCAGGTGTGAACAGAGTCTTAAATTTAGATATGAGATATTATCTATCGATCTATCTATGTCCATATTTATCTTTTTATCCAATTGTTATTCTCCATTCTATCATTGTGTTTCTTATATATTGACTTAAAAAACCCACATCAAGCAAATGTATAAATCAGTGGCTTTGAATCTAGTCTCCCGAAAATTCAATTCATTTTTCCCCCTTAACCAATTAAAATATCTGCTATCAAAGCCTTTTATCTGCAATGTAATTGGATTCTTCAATTCTCATTTTTTTCGAGGGAGCCTGGGAAATGATGGCATGTATATTTGACAAAAAAGAGTGGCACTTTTTGATTAAAAATTTCTCCTCGGTTCGTTCCTTGCTGAGCATTTCTTTATGTCTCCTGAATTTACTGACCCTAAAAGAAATATTCTACAACTTGAAAAACTTTAATCAAAGGTATGCTACAGGCACATTGGCACAGAGCTGTCAGAATGTTAAATAAGGAACTGAGATTCCCAGCTGCTTCTGGTACACAATGAAACAGACTATCATAAAAATTTGAAAATTACGAGAGAAATATATTTATTGTTTAAATTTTAATCTTCTCAGCATAAATCATTATTTCTTCATAAGAAAAAAAAAAACTAAAAGAAGATACAAAGAATATCTATATTTCTTTTTTTATTTCTTTTTTTTAAATATAGGCAGTAATTACAGTTTTTATTTTATTTTTTATAATGAGTGCAATAAGCAATATTAAGTCAGTGCTGGCCAAACACATAGCACTGGTTGTATCCCGATTCATGCTGGGTAGTACACAGCAGGACACAGTACAGGAGAAACACTCACAGGGGTAGCAGGTTAATATAAATATTTTCTGAAGCTCAGCAGGGTGTTAGTGGTGACTACAACCTTACCATCCAACTTCTGTATGCAAAGTGATACATAAAAAATTAAACCAAGATAGGAAATATCCCATGTATTGCTGCAAACTTGCAATGGAATTAGGAAATAAGGACACACACATAGTTTTAGGGGGCACTTGCTTTAAAAAAAAAGTCAAACAGCTCATTTGGTTTACCTCAAAGATTAGAAGCCGTACCCAAAGAAGTCATGCAGAGGAAAAAGGACCAATCACCCGTATTGCCTGTAGACTTCCCATTGCATTCCATGCCTTGTTGTCAACTGGTGGTTTTGACAAAGCACTTCCATATTGTGAAACGCGTCAACCTACCTGCATTTCCCCTACCTGTACTCATCAAGTGCTTTTAATATGTATGCTTCAATAAAGACTTTATACTTTACTCTCTGTGTGGGTATCCTGCCGATCTAAAGATTTCTCTGTTCCTTGTTGTCAACTGTGTCTTTGTTTGGAGGTGGCCATCTTGCTAAAAGCAGGGCTTTGCTTCCTAATGCCAGAGTTTTCCCTCTGGTGATCTGATGACATGACCAGAGTCAGCTATGATTAAGCACTAATTTATAGTGCGAAACGCATCAGTTGTTTTACTCCCGTGTAGTGTGCTGTGACTTGTAGTGCATTTTTCCTTTTTTAAATAAAGACAACCATCAAGGTTTTTTGGAGTGCGGCTGTCCATATTTTCTTTTCCCATTTGTTGCCTTGTGCATTGCCAGCACCCTTGATCTCCTGAGACTACACTGATCATCCTAACACAATCCATCTGGAGCGGTAACTTTCTTTCTTTCGTGATCTGATGACTGGTGGGACAATATTCAAATAGCAATAGGAGAGGTTTAGGCCCCAGTCGCATCTTAGTGTATTGGAATATTTGGCAGAATTGCGCGATTCTGGATCACACTAAAATCGTAGCAAAACTTGAAATTCATTTATCTGGAGGCTAAAAATACGAATGTAACTTACTAGCTGGGGGGAGAACCTCTGGGGAAATCCAGGATGGAATAGGACCTGGGGGTCCTAATAGATGGCAGGCTTAACAATGGCATGCAATTCCAAGCTGCTGCAAACAAAGCAAACAGATCTTTTAGCATGCATTAGCTACGATTTACTCCAGAGATGAAACTATAATTCTGCAAATCTACACGACTCTGGTGAATGAATGAATGAATGAATGAAAACTTGTATAGCGCGGCACATGCGAACTGAATCGCCTCTGGGCGCTTGTTGTTCCTGTCTCCTTTGATATCAAAAGAGAAAAGTCTTGACCTTTTTCCTAAATGCTAGGCGGTTCTCCTCCAACCGAATGCTGGTTGGTAAAGCGTTCCATAGTCTGGGACCTTGGATCGCGAATCTTCTTTCTCCTTTGGACTTGAAGTTGGCGTTCGGAACCTGGAGCAGGTTCTGATTCATGGATCGCAAAACGCGATTGGGGTTATGCGCTTTTATTATTTTGCATAGATATTGGGGAGCATTCCCATGGACACATCTATGCGTAAGACAGAGTGCTTTAAAAGCAATCCTGTCTTTAACTGGCCCAGTGAATGGCTCTCAGTGAAGGTGAGATGGATTCCCAGGGTTTTTTCCCTGTCACAAGTCTGGCGGCCGTATTCTGAACGACTTGCAGACGAGCGATTTGGTACTTGGGGAGTCCGAGGTAAAGGGCATTTGCATAATCCAGCCTGGAGTTTACAATTGCTCCCACCACGACCGATAGATCTTCTTTGGGGATGAACAGAGTGAGTCTGCATAGTAGGCGCAGTAGATGGTGAGATCCGCTGACTACTGACCCTATTTGTGCGTCCATTGTCATAAAGGAGTCAAAAATGACCCCTAGGCTTTTGACTTTGGCGCTGGGGGTGATGAGCTTGCCCAAAATAGGCGGGGGGGTCCACGCTGTTGAAAGTTGATTCCTACGCTTGGCGTGAAACAGGAGAAGTTCTGTTTTCGCTCCATTGAGTTTGAGATAACTCTTTGTCATCCAGTCCTCTATCAAAGAGAGACATGTCTCTAGATTGAGGTGATGATCCTTTCTGTTGCAGATGCGGAAATACAGTTGCGTATCATCTGCATATGAGTGGTAGAGCAGTTTTTGGCTGCTGATAATCTCAAAAAGAGGACGAAGATATATGTTAAACAGCACTGGTGACAGAGGCGATCCTTGAGGGACTCCGCATGTTACTGTGCGTTTCTCAGACGTAAAAAGTCCTAACTTCACTGTTTGCGATCGGTTTTTCAGAAAAGAGGAGAACCAAGATAAATCGCCTTCTGCGACTCTGGCTACTTCAGCAAGCCGAGTCAGTAACAGTTTGTGGTCTACAGTGTCGAAAGCGGCACTTAGGTCCAATAGAACTAGAAGACAAGATTCTCCTTCGTCTGCGGCCTTGAGAACATCGTCCCATAATTTCAGCAATGCTGTTTCCGTCCCGTGTCCGGGACGGAAGCCTGATTGTAATGGGTCAAGTAGCTTGTAGGTATCTAGATGCTGTTGCAGCTGTTGTACCACTACTTTTTCCATTATCTTTGAGAGTACGTTGAGGCTTGTTATGGGACGGCGGTGGAGTGGGTCCTTGGGGTCCAGGGAGGGTTTCTTAAGGATGGGTTGGATTATACCCTCTTTCAACTGAGGGCACTATGCCCTCCAAGAAAGACTGGTTGATAAGCTGCGTGATGGGAGGAGCCAGGATGTCGGCGCATTCCTTCAGCAGTTTTGTGGGGATGATGTCATTTGGCGCTGTGCCATTACGCAAAGCGCCAATGACATTCTTGGTGGTCTCAATGGAGATGGGTCCCAGGGTAAACTTACCTGGTATAGGAGAATTACTATGGGTTCTGTGTGAGAGGCTGCAGGGGGGGCTGAGGGGGGAATTGTTTTGCTGAATGCTTTCACGGATTGCCTTGATTTTATCAATGAAGTAATCCGATAGTTCATTGCAAAATTCTTGTGTGTCCGAACTGGGACCGTATCTTGAGTATGCCGTCCAGTTCTGGTCACCAGTCCTTAGCAGGGATGTGCTGGAACTGCAGTCCAGAGAAAGGCAAAAAGATAATAAAGGTCCTGACGAACGGGTTGTTTGGTATGTGCCGGCCAACACGCCAAACTTCAGGCTTTTATTGCTCTAAGTGAGAATTTTCATTTAAATAACCCTAAGGATTTTACACTATTTGGAGCCTCTGGTTTCTTTTCGGTGTCCATTTCCTACCAAATCCCTTGCGTACCATTGGGAGAAGTGGAGTGACCCCGTGATGTGGAGAAGTCCTGGCTTGGTTTTAAGCCATAGGCGTTCACCGACCCCCTGTAATAAGGGGTCTTTTCTTTTCTTGTAATAAGGGGTCAACTGGAGCTGGTAAGCAGTTTCTACAGCTGGTGGTGGATTCACTATGACACTATTGGTGATGGATGATGGACACTACCATGGAATTATTCACTTTATCACATTAAATGTGGACTATTTGTACATTTGAATCATTCATTTGGTCACATACATGGACTTTTTTTTTAATATTAGCGCAATTCTTTTGTTTTTCTCATTTTGATTGTGATTGTTATGCAGAAAATTGCTGTTTAAGTTTGTTTTTAGTGATAGATGTTATTTAGGCATTTCCTCACTTTTTACTTTTAGGAGGGATGTGCTGAAACTGGAGTCCAGAGAAGAGCAACAAATAATAAAGGGACTGGAGGAAAGACTATAAGCACTAAACGTATTCTCTCTGGGAAGAGAAGCTTGAGAGGGGATATAATTGTGATATACAAATACCTTACAGATAACCCTAGGAAAAAACTTTTCAGTGGTAAGGAGTTTAAAAAGACACGCAACATACAATTGAAACTGGAGGAGAAGCGGGTTAACCATAAAAGGCATAGTGGGTTCTTTACTGTCAGAGTGGTGAGGATTTGGAACTCCCTTCCACAAGCAGTGGTATCAAGGGGGAGTGTCGCTAGTTCCAAAAAACTTTTAGATGTGCATCTTAACGATTGCAACTTACAGGGATATGGAATTTAATATTGATGTAAACTCTCACACACACACCACAGGTTAAACTGGATGGACTGGTGTCTTTATTTAACATCTATATTCTTAAAGGCGCCCCAAACGTGTAAATACTTTTTTGCATTTTGTGGTGCAACAAAATACGAGAAAGATACGCCAAATCACACTATCCTAAAAGTTGGCTTCAAAGTTGGCTCAAAGTGTACAGGAGCTACTTTGCCATGACTTCGGAGTAGAGGGCAACTTGTTGCTGCTCCAAAAATGCGAAAAAAAGTGTAAAAAAAAAACACAATGCTCCAGCGTTGCTAGATGTGAATGAGGCTTTACAAAGCAAAGCTTGACAGAATGAATGAAGCAAATGCAGGGAGATCCTCACACTGTTTTTTCTCAGGTACTACTTCCTGTCCAGCAAGGAGAACAGCATGCAGCACAGTAGTGACATCACCAAATCCTACATAAAGTGATCTTAAACTCTGATTTAAAAAACAATAATTTTTAAAAATGTGTTCCTAATTAAAGAAAAAAAAGTAGCATCTATTATTCTTCTCAGCCTTCTCCAAATTTCCATTTTCCTTTTTTTTTTTTTTGTGGTTGTGATCTGACTTCCTGTTTTTTTGGTCTGTGTTGTTAAGTGGGGTCCCCCTTGACATCTACACCCACCTTTATTAGGAATAGGGGTCTGGTGTGTATTTTTTTGGGAACACCACGGCAATTTTTATATATATATTTTTTTTTGCGTGGGAGTCATTATTAACATCTATATCATACCCTCATCTAGAATAAGGGTCTGGTATAGGTGAAGGGAATCTATGGTTGCTTAAATGGCTGAAGCTGCCATTCAAATGTATTGTTTATTTGAAAATGTCACTTTGCTGTAGAAGGTTGTATATATTGTATTTTTGTATATATCGAATTTTTTATTATGTGCCACTTTACGGGCAGGTTAACCAATTTTTAGAATCTGGGCGAATTCTAGCATTTCTCTCTTACATGTAAAAATCATATTTTTTTTTTTTGCTAAAAAAATACTCAGAACCCCCAAACATTATACAGTATATATATCTAGCACTACCCCCGGATAATCTGCTGTTTTTTTTTGTGTCTACGCTCTGTGATTAACCCCTAAAGTGGCTCAAAACCCTCCCTTGACACACCTGGTAATATGGAAGTTGTGAGTCCCAGTAGCTTGTGGGGAAACACAAGATTCCGTTACACTGCAAAAGATTATTTAAATAAAAGAGTTAACCGGTACATTTACATTTACGGCGGCAGAATGGCACGTGCAGGCACATTGGCGTACCTGTACGTCCCTGCCTAGACGTGGGTCCGATCGGGACCCCCCGGTACTTGCGGCGGTTCCCGTGGCTGTGCGAGCGATCCGGGATGAGGGGGCGGCTGTTTGTTTTTGTCCGCCCCCTCCGGATCGCTCCCAGCCAATGCGCGTCCTGGCCACGTGTCACTTCCTCTGCCTGTGTAAACACAGGAAGGGGGAAGTGATGTAATCTCTCCTCTCAGTGGTATTTTCAACCGCCGCTGAGGAGAGAAGACATCACAAGTGAGTCTGCACAACACTACACTGACACCAGTACACACAGGCACATTAACCCCCCGATCAACCCCCCACCACCCGTCACAGTGTCACTGAATGCAGTAATCATATATTTACTGATCACTGCATTTAGTGTCAGTGTTACAGTTAGTGTGACAGGTAGTTAGTGTTAGGTCCAGGGTAGCCCCCGTACCCCCCCAATAAAGTTTTAACCCCTTGATCACCGCCCTAGTTAACCCTTTCACCCCCTATTGCCAGTGTCACTAAGCGATCATTTTTCTGATCGTTGTATTAGTGTCACTGTTCCCGCTAGGTAGCTAATTTATTTTTATTGCGTTTTTTTTTTTTTTACTAAAGACATGTGGCTGAATACATTTTGGCCTAAATGTTTGACTAAAACTTAGTTTATTCGATTTTTCTTATAACAAAAATTAAAAAAATATTGTTTTTTTTTCAAAAATGTCGCTCTATTTTTGTATATAGCGCAAAAAAAAAAAATCGCAGAGGTGATCAAATACCATAAAAAAAGCTCTATTTGTGGGAAGAAAAGGACGCAAATTTTGTTTGGGAGCCACGTCGCAGGACCGCGCAATTGTCTGTTAAATCGACGCAGTGCCGAATTGTAAAAACGCCTCTGGGCATTTAGCAGCATATTGGTCCGGTCCTTAAGTGGTTAAATGAAAGGGGTCTTGCAATATGAAGGACAGGCTGCACACAAAACTTCAAGATAACCAAAGTAATGCTTTACTTAAAGCGGAGCTCCACCCAGTATAACAACATTTTACAATGTTGTTTGAAAAAAAAAAAAAAAAAACCTGAAAAAAAAAAAAATACTCACCCGAAACAGCTGTTGCTATGCGGAAGTCCGTAATCTGCCTCTTCCTGAACCGCGGTGTGTTTTCTTCTTGTTCTTCTCCTTGTGAATGGGGCGCGCTGCTTCCTGGGAACTGTGTGTGTTCTCAGAGAGCAGCGCGCCCATTCACAAGCCAGCGTGAGACTCACGCAGGCGCAGTAGGAAATGGGCAGTGAAGCCGTACGGCTTCACTGCCTGTTTCCCATAGTGTGAATGGCGGCGCGGGACCCGGAGCGATCGTGGGACCGGCATCGGGGGGGGGGGGGGGGGGGGGGCCGTCAGCGCGGGCGCCTAGGACAGGTAAGTGTCCTTATTTAAAGTTAGCAGCTACACTGTTAGTAGCTGCTGACTTTAAAAAAAAAAATTCCCGCGGCTGGAGCTCCGCTTTAAAGAAGAAACAGAGAAAACATGAATAAACAGTGACACTCTATTTGAAGATCCCTGCAATATCAGTAATAATCTTAAAGTTTATGTATGAGCTAAATGCAATGTCAAATAGACCTGTGTGAGCTCACAGCAAGAGGGGCCCCTTCAACAAAACATATACATTGAAATGCTCCCTTGCCAAAGCTCACCCAGCTCCCCTTCTCTTTCTATAATATCAAATAAAGTGATAGAACTGATTACTCGGTCAACTAGCAATATAATGAATGTAGTGAATATACAACTCTAAATAGATAACCCTTGGGTACTATAGCTATAACTAATCAGGATGACCTGGCCTCCCAGGTCAAACTTCAACACAGTCTCTTGTTAACAGTTTGTGCACTTGTACGGTGGCATACGGTGGCGCGCAAAGAACAATTTATAATCTAAAAGGGTGACAGTAACTGTTGAAAGTTTCCCAGGTAGTCAAACCTTAAAGATGGATATCACCAATCAGCCTTTCCACAATACAATCAGTACTTTCAGGCAAGTGCCGTCTCACCCAACTGGTTTAGACCTTGTCCCTCTACGGCACACCGCTCGATCGGTTAGCAGTCTCTGGTCCTCATCCAGGTCTCAGGGTTACTGGGATCTCATCCGATGACTCCGGTCTTCTCAAAGCCGCTCCGCCCGGGTGTATGTAGGCCTCAACTGCGGCCTACTCCCCGTGGAGACACTCCTGCTAGTGTCCTCCTGGGTTGAAGAGGCGGTCCCGAGAGAGTGCACCAAACAAGTCCTCTCCCTTAAATTACCTCGTTTAGCAGGCGGTGCGGAAGGCAAAGCATCCTGGGGTGGCCCAGCTGCTCTCTGGGTAATGTAGTTCATTACAGGCCAGGGCAAATGGAGTCTCTTCTCCTTCTAAACTTAATTCCCCAACATTCACTGTGGTACCAGGATGAATTGTACAGGTGGCTCTAACCCAACTCGGCCACAGGAGGGAGCTGAGATCCTTCACGATCAGCAAATGTAGTCTTTTGTATCACATCAGGAAGGATGATACCCTGCTACACACACACACACATATATATATTTTTTTTTACCAAAGACCCTAGAGAATGAAATTGCAACTGTTGTAATTTTTTATGTCACATTGTATTTGCGCAGCAATTTTTCAAACACAACTTTTTTTGAAAAAAATACACTTTAATAATATTTAATGCAAGAAAACACAGTACAAATATAAAAGATTAATGTTACACCAAGTAAACATATACCAAACATCTCATGCTTTAGAATTGTGCAAATTTGTGGAATGGCGCAAAACTCTGGTACTTTAAATCTCCATAGGTAAAGCTTTAAACATTTTTACAGGTTATCAGTTTAGATATATAGAATAGGACTAGTGCTAAAATTATTACTCTTGCACTAATGCTCGCGACGATACCTCACATGTTTGGTCCGAACATCGTTTACGTAAGCGGGCGTGACCTATGTATGTGTTTGCTTTTGTGTGCGAGCAGGGGAGCTTTAAAAAAAAAAAAAAAAAGATTATTACCGCCACTGACCGATGGACAGACACAATGAGAATAAAGAAAACGAATGCAAACACTGGCCCAGATTCACAGAGCGATTACGCCTGCGCAACAGGAGATGCGCGTGCGTAAGTCTAAATGTGCGCGTGCGTTTCGTTGCGCGGCATCCCCAGAACGAGATACGCAAAAAATCGTCCCGCGTAATTTCGTTAGACTGGCGCATCCGTCCGCGCAAAAGTGCGATAGACACACTATTGATTTGCTAGTCAAATATGCTAATGAGGGACTTACGGGGATCCACAAAACAACGTTGGGGCAGCGCAGGCGACGCAGTGTGCGCAACAGCAAAATGTCCTGTCTAAAATTAGAGCTGATAAAAGCTGGTCTAAAAAAAGAAAAAAAGTCTACTTGTTAGATAAAGCAACACTGTTAGTGAGCAGCTCAGCAGTCACACGTGTTGCTCAACAATCTGTATGCCAACATGCCAGGGGCATCGTCGTGCATAGCTATACTACTGACTTTAGATGAACAAAGAAGGAGGAGGGCACGGAGGATGGCACGGAGGATGGCATGGGAGAGGATATACCGCACCCGCATAGACCTGTTTGGCATGAGTGATTCTGAGGTGTATCGCATCTTCAGATTCACCCCTCATGTCATCCTGGAATTAACCACAACCCTGCAGGAGGACATCACCAGCCCAACACACCGCTCACATGCAGTGCAGCCACTGGTCAAGGTCATGGCAACACTCCATTTCCTTGCCAGTGGCTCTTTTCAAAGAACAAGTGGAGTGGTGGCTGGGATGTCACAATCCTCCATGAGCAGATGTGTGCACCAGGTTATCCCTGCAATACTCAGACGCATGGCCAACCAAATCATCAAACCCACCACTGAGGAGCTGCGGCTGAAGACAATGACAGATTTCTACAGAATTGCCAGATTCCCACGCACCGTGGGGGCCATTGATTGCACACATGTGGCACTCCAGCCCCCCCAGGAGACAGAGCACATGTACCGCAATCGGAAGCATTGGCATTCCATCAATGTACAGGTGATAGTCGATGCCCAAGGCCTCATATGGCACATCCGTGCCAAACACCCAGGGTCCAGCCATGACAGCTACATATACAATCAATGCCACATCCGATTGGAATTCGATCAGAACGTGTATGGGGACACCTGGCTGGTTGGTGAGTGACATGGGAGTCAGGCATGACTATCCCCTCCCATGATGCACATCACAAGGGGCACATGCATGACTAACATCCGCCTGTCTTTTCCCTTACAGGTGACTCTGTAGTCACCCCCACATTCACACAGCATTCACAACCCCAAAAAAAAAAAAAAAATGACCTGCAAAATCAAAAAATTTCCAGCAAAAAAAAAAAAAAAAAATATTAAAAAAAAAAAACGTACCTGGCACCACGGGCTCCAGACTTGAGTCAAAGCCGGGCAGGCCCTCAACTTCATGCCGATGAAAGGTCAGGGCAACCGCACGCTCCTCCGCTGTCAGCCTAATACGGCATGGTGGGCCCCCTCCTGTGCCCCTTGGCATGGGCATGCATTCTGGCCAACTTCTTTTTGACCAGACGCCGGAGGTCATTGATTTTTTTGTCAATCCCAGACCTGGTCCGTGTCTCCCCCTGCCCCGCTGAATTCACCTGGTCAGTGATCCTATCCAATATCTCCCTCCTCCTGGCCGGGGTGGTGTTGGCACTCTCTGGGCCGTGGAGGTAACGCCCATACTCGCAAATGGCCCGGGCAAGAATCTGTTTTTCCACAACTGTAAAATTCAGCTTGCGTTTTCTCTCACTCATCCTTCCAAAAAAAAACAGTCCCAGTCAACAAAATTCACGCACACAAACAAGCCCAACCAATCACAAAAAAAAAAACACACAGAGAGAAAACGACTCAGCAAGAAACAGTCCCCAAAAAACAAAACAAAAATACAGCAGAAAAAGAAACAAAAATAAATATATCAATCAAACAAACAGTCTCTCAAACACTTATCAAAAACCACTTTCAAAAATCTACTAACAACCACTTGATCACACAGAACACTAATCTGACAACTACAAAACACACCACAACGAACAACAAGAACAAAAGCACTTTGTTAAATGGGAAGGGACAAAGGGATGTACTTTTGCAAAGGAAGTGCGTTTGTGTGTGTCTATTTATGCTGTTTGCGTAGTTCACAACGTTGCCCTAGTCCATTTCCAATTTCACTGATTGCGCCGCTCCCGAGTTGTGGGCATGCGCACATCGGAGTTGACATGGTCTCGTTCAAGCGCGCATGCGCGAGCCGGCCGGCCCTTCATTTGCATGGGGTCACGGCTCATTTCAATGTAACACGCCCACGTCCTTCCCAATTTGTATTACTCCTCCTTACGCCTCTGGAAAAACGTTACGTATGCGCAATTTCCTGCGCAAAAGCTACGAGAATAGGGTGATTACGCGGCAAAATTGCGCTAGTCTAACGTAAAGGCGGTGCGCTACGCCGGTCCAATAATGCGCAGATGTACGTGAATCTGGGCCACTACATCTGAGGACTGAATGTAATGTAATGCAATGTAATACATTTTTGTTTTTAGATGCAGACATACAATTTGCAGTGCCATTTTTGCACTTTCTTTAGTGTAAGGTGGTCTCATAAATGGTCACTGCCATTACACGTAATGCAGCATAAAAAATGTATTACATTTTTGGGTTTAGATATGCTTACATTTTTTTCCTTTACAGGGTAGCCTTATTTAAAAATATATTTATTGGGTTTCAGAATTGCTGGCATTTATCGTCGCTGGATAGGAGTCCAGTGTGCCAAAACCTTCCTAAGAAATGTTGGTTTGAGTCGCTCTTTGTGGGAGAGAATCTTGCCTAAAACATTGGGTACAATCCCTCTATAACCTCCCTATAGCACAGCCAGTTTCTGCTCGTCCCCCTTCTGCTGACTTTTAGCTGCTTCAGGGGGAGCCACAAGGGTATTCCCCCCATTACTCCAATCACCCCCCTCCTCAATGAATCTCTCCTCCCTGCAGCTCTGCCATGTGCCCCCCCCCCCCCCCCCCCCACAGTGCTGCTGTCTTCTCCCCCCCCCACCAGCTGGGACAGGGGAATCAATGTCAGGATGGGGAGCAGAAGGGGCCCCTTCATTTTCTAAACAAACAGAAATCGATTTTGTGTTCATTCATAACTAAAGCATAGTAAACTGTGTTTAAGTTGCATTCAGCTTGTAAATGAATAGGGAGCCTCTGTAAAGAGTGCTTCCTGTTCATTCATTCTGCAGTGCTGCTGAGGCTGCAGAGGAATTATTGAGAAATCTGTAACCTCAATCTCTTTCTCTATCTCAAAAGTGAGACATCAAGGGTCTGTTTAGACCCCTGATATTTCACCAAAGCTCCTCTCCACCAAGCTGTTAAAAAAATTAAAACATAAATTAATAAAACACAATTAAAGTGATACTAAACTTTGTTTAAAAAATAAAAATAACAAACGTCATACTTACCTCCACTGTGCAGCTAGTTTTGCACAGAGTGGCCCGAACATCCTCTTCTGATGTTCCTTGGTGGCTCTCGTGTCTCCTTCCCGCATTAGATAACCCACCAGGAGAAGCGCTCTCCCGAGGGGGTTACCTTGCAGGCGCCCTCATGAGTCATTCATTTGGCGTCCATAGTTGAGTGTATGACTTGGCCCCGCCCCCCTGGTTCACGAGTAGAGTGACCACATTTCCAAACTAACATTCAGGGACACCCTCCCTTCCCAAAAATCAGCTTGTGCTGTAACGATTTACAGCACAGTGATTGGACACAAAAGGCGGGATTTATGATTTCTCCAATAACCAGCAGGGGGCCGGGATTGTGCTCCTCCAAGCATTCCCGGCCAGGACAAGTACTGTAAGTGATTAAGCTAGAAGGAAGGTTGGGACTTTAAATGAAACATGCACCTAGAAGGGTGATAACGGACATGGGGTGTCTGACCAGTGAAATGCATATGAAAGCTGTACTAGCTGAATCTCTATACTCAGCACACAGGACAGTAATACATAATAATATTTATTTCATCTATATACATATAGGTTTTGTGCTCCCCTAGGCCTGACTAAACTCATGCACACCCTAATTTAAATATGACCCACCCCTTCCTGTCATGGCCACACCCTGTGTTGTTTAAGACCCACCCTAAAATTTTCGAATGAGGACACTAGTTCTGAGGGCCTGGGGGGGGGGGGGGGGGGGCAATGGATTCCCTTAATTTACTTAGACTTCCTCTTACTTCCTGGTTGCCCATAGAGCAGGAAGTGAAGGTAAATCTTCGCAATGGGACAGGGATGGTAAAAGTGTTGCCTATAGTTCTACTTTAAGTAGATGGTGCAGCAGAAACATATAGCACAGTGAGTTTTTGGTCCAGGATGACAAAACAGTCAAAATTGGAAGCGTCCCCATCACAGTTGCGGAATGCCGCCCGCCCGCATACTAGAAGCAGCGTGGCTGCTTTATGGGGGCGCTAGACTAATTTTCCTAACAGTGTAGCGTAAGCCGGCGGGGACTCTTTTCGTGCTGCCCTCCTGCAAAGTGCTGCCCTAGGCCTGGGCCTTGTTGGCCTAGGCCAGGATACAGCTCTGCATATAGTACATTATAGCATAAAAGCATTACAGTACTTTATAGTAATATACAAAAAGCCAGGCAGATTAATCCATACATCACATAATAGCCATATACACAGTGCTTTAACTGGGCCGGAACGCGGCGGTACTCAGTACCGCCACTTCCAAAAATGGCCCTGGAGAGTACCAGCACCTGCCCAGTATGTGGGTTTCCCGTACCGGAACTGTGTGCCCGCTGGCGCCGACTCACTGGCTGCCGCGTGCGCTCCTGGCTGGCTCCCTTTCCTCCTGTGGTTCTCCTCACCCCCCCCCCCCCCATGGAGGATTGATTTGGTTCATTCCACCAACGTCAGCCGCGTGACGTCACGCCGGCGGCCGGAGGTGAGAGGTGAGAGAGGGAGGAGGAAGCGAGAGTCAGTCGCGCCAGAGAGCAAGAAAGACAACTTGTCTTAGACAAGTCACGAGGAGCCTGCTGCTGCACCTGGGCCTGGCCTGCCTGCCTACAGTAAAAACTGCAGAAAGTCAGACACAGAGACAATCTCTCCTGTAAAAAGTAAGAAAGTATTGTGTATTGGGGGGGGGGGGGGGGGGTGTTGGACTGAACTGAGGACCTCAATGTTTTTTTTTTTTCTTTAGTCAGAGAAGGCAAGCTCAAAATAACAAAAAAAAATTTAAACTGATATTTTTTATTTAAAAAATTATGGTCACCTCAGGCTGAGGTGACCATAATTTTTTAAATAAAAAATAGCAGTTTAAAAAAATGTTTGTTATTTTGAGCTTGCCTTCTCTGACTATATAAAAAAAAAAACATTAATTGCAGCCTCACTGTGCCACCAAACGCAGTCACTGTGCCATCACATGCAGCCACTGTGCCACCAAACGCAGTCACTGTGCCATCACACGCAGCCACTGTGTCCATCAAACGCAGCCACTGTGCCATCAAAAGCAGCCACTGTGCCCATCAATTGTCGCCACTGTGCTCATCATACGCAGCCACTGTGCCACCAAACGCAGCCACTGTGCCCATCAATTGTCGCCACTGTGCTCATCACACACAGACACTGTGCCACCAAACGCAGCCACTGTGCCCATAAATTGTCGCCACTGTGCTCATCACACGCAGCCACTGTGCCACCAAACGCAGTCACTGTGCCATCAAAAGCAGCCACTGTGCCCATCAATTGTCTCCACTGTGCTCATCACACGCAGCCACTGTGCCACCAAACGCAGCCACTGTGCCCATCAATTGTCGCCACTGTGCTCATCACACACAGCCACTGTGCCACCAAACGCAGCCACTGTGCCCATAAATTGTCGCCACTGTGCTCATCACACGCAGCCTCTGTGCCACCAAACGCAGTCACTGTGCCATCAAAAGCAGCCACTGTGCCCATCAATTGTCGCCACTGTGCTCATCACACGCAGCCACTGTGCCACCAAACGCAGTCACTGTGCATCACATGCAGCCACTGTGCTGATCAAATGCAGCCACTGTGCCATCAAACGCAGCCACTGTGCCCATCAATTGTCGCCACTGTGCTCATCACATGCAGCCACTGTGCCACCATCAATTGTCGCCACTGTGCCCATAATTTTTTTAATAAAACATAGCAGGTTAAAAAAATGTTTGTTATTTTGAGCTTGCCTTCTCTGACTAAAGAAAAAAAAAACATTAATTGCAGCCTCACTGTGCCACCAAACGCAGTCACTGTGCCATCACATGCAGCCACTGTGCCCAAAAAATGCAGCCACTGTGCCATCAAACGCAGCCACTGTGCCCATCAATTGTCGCCACTGTGCTCATCACATGTAGCCACTGTGCCACCATCAATTGTCGCCACTGTGCCCATAATTTTTTTAATAAAAAATAGCAGTTTAAAAAAATGTTTGTTATTTTGAGCTTGCGTTCTGACAAAAAAAAAAACATTAATTGCAGCCTCACTGTGCCACCAAATGCAGTTACTGTGCCATCACATGCAGCCACTGTGCCATCACATGCAGCCACTGTGCCCATCAAACGCAGCTACTGTTCCCATCAATTGTTGCCACTGTGCCCAAACGCATACACTGTGCCAATCACACACAGCCACTGTGCCCATCAAACGCAGCCACTGTGCCCATCAATTGTCGCCACTGTGCCCATCACACGCAGCCACTGTGCCACCATTTTTAGTGATGCCATGTGGGTTCATTTTTAGTGATGCCATGTGGGTTCATTTTTAGTGATGCCATGTGAGTTGATTTTTACTGATGCCATGTGGGTTGATTTTTACTGATGCCATGTGGGTTGATTTTTACTAATGCCATGTGGGTTAATTTTTAGTGATGCCATGTGAGTTGATTTTTACTGATGCCATGTGGGTTGATTTTTACTGATGCCATGTGGGTTGGTTTTTACTAATGCTATACCGGTTGATTTTTACTGATGCCATGTGGATTGATTTTTACTGATGCCATGTGGGTTGATTTTTTACTAATGCCATGTGGGTTGGTTTTTACTAATGCTATACCGGTTGATTTTTACTGATGCCATGTGGGTTGGTTTTTACTAATGCTATACCGGTTGATTTTTACTGATGCCATGTGTCAGTTGAGTTTTACTGATACTATCCAATGCTGTATCCTGGCCTAGGCCAACAAGGCCCAGGCCTAGGGCAGCACTTTGCAGGGGGGACATTTTATTTATGTTCAGTAGCTCTTTCTACAGTAGCTCTTTTTCAGAGTACTTTCTAAGGGTATTTTCATGTTCAGTATTGGGGGGGGGGGGGCACCGGCGCCTAATAGAGTACCGGCACCTCTTTTGGCCCACTTAAAGCACTGCATATACATATCATGATTGTTACAGCATAATACATTAAAAGTCGTAAAATAATCCCATGTAGTACATGATATTGCGACTTTGCACTCTTCGGGAGCTGATGCTAGTATGTATCTGAAATTGATAAAATATATAGACTGTTGGTGCAGGGTCTAAACTGAACTGGAGTGTTTGTGTATACAGGGGGAAAGAAGGTAAAGGCAGTATAAACTAGTGTGGGACTTCCTTCTAGCTTAATCGCTATACAGGGATGGAGACACTGGACCTACAAGTCCTATGCCTCATTTAAAGTCCCATATACCCTACTTCCCCCTTCTCCTGTAATGTCAAAGTACTGTAAGTGAGTAAAGCGGTGATGTGGCGGCCTTTTTTGGGGGTATCAGATTGGCCCCGGGGGGGGGGGGGTGGCTGTGCCAAGTGCTTTTTCACCTTAATGCATAGGATGCATTAAGGGCTCATTTCACAGGTATGGGTGAGCAGCCCCATGTTGGGGGGGGGGGGGGGGGGGGGAGGGTCTGTCAGGTAGGCTATACGGGGCCCCATGATTTCTAATAGCAGCCTTGAGCATACCAGTCATTAACATATGCCACAGTTGCTAGCTGCCAGTCTGGGCTTGGTGAAGTTTATTATTGACTTGCGTGAGATAGAGTTCTGGCTTCCTTGCATAACTTGTAAACACGTCAAATAAAAGTAAAATGCTTTGTTGGGAGCCAAGGCGTTTTATGTCCACCTCCGTGTAAAATAAAATATGCCTCCAATAAAAGTTTTATAATAAAACACAACCCATACAATGCAAAGAAGGTCAGCGTGTGTTTCCCCCATAATGTCATTTATTTCACTTATTTTTATTTCTTAGAGTAGAAGCAAAAACATAAAAAAAGGGTCTTTATTATACTGTTTTCATGAGATACTTTCCCTGACCTGTATCTTCTTTTATTTCTGCTCTGTAAAAAAAATTGGAAAAAGTGTGATTTTCCTCTATTTTTTAATGGTCAAAGAACATTGCTTAAATAAATCTTTTTATGGCCAGAGTTTAAAAAGAATATATATAAAAAATTAAGTAAAAACCGCAGCTGCTCTTGTAAAGACATCCATATCTAATTAATTGCTATAGCTATTGCTATATTAAGCTTTTCTCCTTAATCCTTAACACATCTATTCAATGTCTTATTGAAAAGTTCACAAAAAAAAAAAAGAAATCCTAAATAATTGTATCTGCAGTTTCAGAAGAAAGCATCTAATGAGAACACCAAAAAGTGTACAGATAAAAAGAACCTTACTTGAACTCCGGAAGAAGCTTTAAAAATGTCACAAGAACCCCGTAATGATATTCTCAGACTTGCTTGGCCAATCTTTTCTTATGGTATAAAAAAAGAAATCCACTAACTTGGTCCTTTCTATGATGTGATTATGATGTGATTATGGCAGGTCAATTGCACTGGGCGTGGAAACTTTAGTGCAGTTTTAAAGTAAAAAAAAAAAAAATCTGTCCCCCCAGTATTGTTTAAAAAAAATAAAATAATTGACACTCCACTACAACGTCCTAGGTGAGTGCCACTTAAATTTACTTATTGTGATTCCAGACGGTCTCCCTGGGAGTGTGTCATTGCATCTTTCTGGGCTCATAGCAAAATGCTGCGGAGGGGGGGGGGGGGGTGGTTCTCATGTCACAATGTGAGCACTGTTCTCTGGCGCTTTAAGCTAAGCGTCAACTAGGGTTGCCACCTGTCCGGGATTCACCTGGACAGACCAGGTTTTCGATCCTGTGTCCGGGTTTTATGCTACCTGAAACCTGGACACATCAGTGGATGCCCTGCAGTACCAGTCCTATTATCTCCTTCTCCCCTTCCATTGGCTTCCTGTTCTTTTAATTATATTGGTGGGTAGTGTTGAGCAGAATATGCCATATTCGATTTCGCGATATATCTCGAATATATATTCGAGATATATTCGCTAAATACGAATATTTTTGGAAATGAAATGATTGCGAAATTTCGCTATTGCGAATGCGAATGCGAAATTTCGAGAAATGCGGAATGGAGCACTCTGATTGGCTCAGAATATTCGTGATATTTTACAATACAAAATAATTGCGAATATTCGGCAAATGCGGAAGGAGCACTCTGATTGGCTCAGAATATTCGTGATATATTACAATACAAAATAATTGCGAATATTCGGCAAATGCGGAAGGAGCACTCTGATTGGCTCAGAATATTCGTGATATATTACAATACAAAATAATTGCGAATATTCGAGAAATGCGGAAGGAGCACTCTGATTGGCTCAGAATATTCGTGATATATTACAATACAAAATAATTGCGAATATTCGGCAAATGCAGAAGGAGCACTCTGATTGGCTCAGAATATTCGTGATATATTACAATACAAAATAATCGCGCGATATCGCTATTGCCGAATAATCGCATTGCGATTTTTCGGCAATATAAAATGATCACTGCAGCTACTCGGCCCAAGGTCTCTAATCATACAAGCAATGCTTTTAGACGTCGATGGGGATCTCTAGGATGTGATCTGTTCTAAAAAAAATAATTGAAAAAATACGAATATTCGAAATAGCGAATATTCACCGCGATATTCGAGTTATTTGCGAATACTCGAATATGCAATATTCGTAGCGAATATTCGCAATGCGAATATTCGTGAGCAACACTATTGGTGGGGGCACTTTAATTGGGCCACCTGAAACTCGGACACATCAGTGGCAGCCCTGCAGTACCAGTCCTATTATCTCCCTCTCCCCTTCCATTGGCTTCCTGTTCTTTTAATTATATTGGTGTACAGACTGGCCTGGAGAGTTATACTGGGGGATAGACGGACCTGGGGAGGCTGTACTGGGGGACAGACTGACCAAGGAGGGATTATACTGGAGGGCAGACTGACCTGGGGGGATAATACTGGGGACAGACTGACCTGGGGGTTATACTGGGGGACAGACGGACCTGGGGGGATATACTGGGGAACAGACTGACCAAGGAGAGATTATACTGGAGGGCAGACTGACCTGGGGGGGTTATACTGGGGGACAGACGGACCTGGGGGGATATACTGGGGAACAGACTGACCAAGGAGAGATTATACTGGAGGGCAGACTGACCTGGGGGGGTTATACTGGGGGACAGACGGACCTGGGGGGATATACTGGGGAACAGACTGACCAAGGAGAGATTATACTGGAGGGCAGACTGACCTGGGGGGGTTATACTGGGGGACAGACGGATCTGGGGGGATGTACTGGGGGACAGACTGACCAAAGAGGGATTATACTGGAGGGCAGACTGACCTGGGGGTTGTACTGGGGTGCAGACAGACCTGGGGGGGGGGCCTCTACTGAGGAACAAACTGACCTTGTTTGATTTAACTACGCTCCTTAAGCTTCTACTATTAGTAACACAATTTGGCCACACCCACTGTTCATCACAAGACGCTACATGCGCTGCAATACTACTCTTATTGGGGCACCCAAAGGTGTCCCAGGTCTTTTACAATCCTATAGTGTATACTGCAAAAAAACTATTGCTGTGCGCACCACTAAAGTGTTCGGGTTTGGCTTGGTGAAAAGGTGGCAACCCTAGCACCAACCACAGCTAATACTGGAAGAGAGAGGAGAACCCAGGTCTTATGTGACCAGCCAGAAAACTGAGGATCATATGAAGTATAGGTTGAGAGGCATTATAGGGGTAGGAAGTGTTATATGCAGGCTTTACAGCCAAACTCTGGGTAATACAAAAAAGAAAAATACCCTTATAGTGTAGAAAACCCCCCCCAGCCCCCCCCCCCCACACACTGCAAGGTTTAAATTACCTGTTACCCCTATATTTCTGTAGCACCCTCTACATAGGTAGGTGCTGGAAGTTTGGATTTTTTTGGTAGTGCAGGCAAATTTAGGCAGGCTTAGCTGGATGCTAGGCCTGTTTGTTTTGATTTGTGTGGGATGGGAGTGGCTCAGAGTTAGCAGCTGGTGACTCAAAGGGAGCATCACTGAGACCTCCTTGTTCTTTCTAGAGCCTTCTGGAAGGTACTAGAATGAGAGCAGGTGAAGGAAGATGGAGCTGCCTGGGGTGTGTAAAGGAGCCCTAACCAATCCCCAACATGGATTGGCAGGGGCAGACCTTCCTAAGCAGCTAGAGTCAGCCCAGCTGGGGAGGATTTGTCGGGTGGAAGAACTGAGGATGAAGTACTAGGCTGTGGGGGCCTTTGAGGGAGCTCCCCAGTCGGGGGGTGACCTTGGGCCTGGGCTTGTATGCAGGACAGAGCCCTCCAGGAAATCGTGGGGTGTGCTGAAAGGTCTGTTGATGCTGGATATTGGGGGATATCGGGATCTATTGTTGCTGGGGGGAATCTATTGTTGCTGGGGGTCAACTGTTGCTGGGAAGGATCTATTGTTGAGCAAGGGGCCTTTTGTTGCTGGCTGCTGGAGAGTCTATTGATGCTGGTGGGGAAGATGTTGTTGCTCAGGGGTCATTTGTTGCTGGAAGGTGTCTACTATAATTATGGCAGATAGCTGCCATAACCCCGGTATCCTCTTCAATGGTTGACGGTCCTCTTTCAGATTAAGGTGGTCTCTGCGGTGGATTTGCCGCAAGATCACTTTTATCGGGGGAAGGAGAGGGGCTCCCTTACCAGCGGAGACTATTGCATCCTTTCGCCTGTGAGGCTGGATGCCGAGTGAGGGAATGATGACCCCCACTCGGCTTCATACCATTGGATGATGGAAGCGACGTCAAACATCACTTTTTTTTTTTACCCCAGAACCCACATTTCAGAGGTCCTGTCATGCCTTTTTCTATTACAAGGGATGTTTACATCCCTTGTAATAGGAATAAAAGTGATCCAATTATTTTTTTTTTAAAGTACTGTGTAAAAATAAAAAATAAAAGGTAAAATAAATAAGAAAAAAAAAAGAATTTAAAGCGCCCAGTTTTTCCCGAACTCAGATGCCGTAGCAAACGCATACGCAATTTGAGCCCACATATGAAAAAGATGTTCAAACCACATAGTTAGAGCAAGAGCAATAATTCTAGCACTAGATCTCCTCTGTAACTCAAAACTGGTAACCTGTAGAAAGTATTAAACGTGGCCTATGGAGATTTTTAAGGGTCAAAATTAGTCGCCATTTCACGAGCGGGTGCAATTTTGAAGCGTGACATGTTGGGTCTCAATTTACTCGGCGTAACATTATCTTTCACAATATAAAAAAAATGGGCTAACTTTACTGTTGTCTTATTGATTAAAAAAAGTGTATTTCTTCCCAAAAAATTGTGCTTGTAAGGCTGCGTACACACGATCAAATCTATCTGTTGGAAACGGTCGGCCCGACCGTCCCAGTAGACAGATTCGCTCGTGTGTTGGCCCCCTGACAGATTTCAAAGCATGCTTTGAAATCTGTCGGCTGGGAACCCGTCGGCCCGATATGTCTGCTGCTTAGTACGCTAACCAGCAGACATATCTTCTCGGACATGCGGCGAATGGATTCGACTCATGCGCGGAAGTAATTCACTTCCTGGTGCGGTGACGTGGCGGGGCTGGGGTTGTAGGGGTAGTGGTACTAATCCATATGGGGGCGGTATCTGGGGGCTCCCTTGTTAAAGGGGGTTCCAGATTCGCCCGAAGACCCCCACAACCACTGGCCACTGTTGTAGGGATAAGACCCTTATCCCCATCAACATGGGGACAAGGTGCTTTGGGGTTGGGGGTGCACAGCTTTTTTCTTTTTAATGTTAGTGTGTGGTTCAACTTAAAATCCATACCAGACCCGAAGGGCCTGGTATGGTCTGGGGGGGGGGGGGGGGGGGGTTTTCTGAATTCTTATTCTTATCGGTTGAGTCCAATAACTTGGATGGGGCAGTGAGAGGGTGGCGGGCTCAGGGAAAGCTCCTCTGGTCAAGCCCGCCACCCTCTCACTGCCCCATCCAAGTTATTGGACTCAACCGATAAGAATAAGAATTCAGAAAACCTCTTTCTGTCATTCGGATAAGAAAAGGGTCAAATTCAGGAGAAAACATTGCTGCTGGGCTGAGCCACACTTCACAGGAGAGAGATCTCAAAATCTGAAGGCAATTAACACCATGTCTATCTGGTGAGTACCAAACCGTGAGGGGGGACTACAAGTGAAGGAAAACCTGGATCTGTGTTGGGGTTTTTTTCCAACCATTTTTCAAGAATTTCCACACTAAGAACATTATAGTTATACAGACTGTGCGTTTTTTTAAAAAAAAGAAGCACCCTTTTGACATACCTGTGAATTGTTGTGTCACATATGTATAACTTATAGTGCATTATTTCCTTTTTTTGCATTTACATTGTTTTATATTTTATGTGTATAAGCAGTTTGTATATTTGTTCTTAGTATTTGGGGCTAGCTGCTGACTTAAGGATAGGAGATCCTGGTGGATAGCAGCACCTCATAAAAAGCAGATTCTGAACTGTTTGAGTTCAATAGATATAAAATCACATAGCGCTGTTAATGCCTCATAGAGACATATTTTTTTACACACTTCTTTCATTATAATAGCTGCTTTTTTCTGCATACATGTTTATATAACCTATTAAATTAGAAGACCTGTTCACTGAGCGCTAGGACCAGCCTCTATCTTAGGATATATCCTGGTACATCTTTTCTAATCTTGCGCATGCGTCATTGCGCCGTAACCATTTGTTGCTGCTGTTTTCTTTCACTCCCCTTTTGTGATGTCTTCTTTAGTCACACAGGGGAGTATCAGGAAGAGTGGAAGGAGCTAAACACCACAAGACTTCTCCTCTGTGGGGCACAGAGGAACCCGCGGGACCCGTGGACCCGATCACCACCGGTGTCCCGCGATCGGTCACCGCAGCTGAAGTACGGGGATAGGTGTGTGTAAACACACCTTCCCCTTCTTCATTGTGGCAATGTCAGTGATCGTCTGTTCCCTGATATAGGGAAAGACGATCTCTGACGTCACACGTCCAGCACCGCCCCCCTATAGTTAGAAACACATATGAGGTCACACTTAACCCCTACAGCGCCCCTAGTGGTTAACTCATAAACTGCAATTGTCATTTTCACAGTAAACTGTGAATATGACAATGGTCCCAAAAATTTGTCAAAATTGTCTGATGTGTCCGCCACAATGTCGCAGTCACAAAAAAAATCGCTGATCACCGCCATTAATAGTAAATAAAAAAATGTATTAATAAAAATAAAATAAAACTATCACCTATTTTGTAAACGCTATAAATTTTGCGCAAATCAATTGATAAACGCTTACTGCAAATATTTTTTTTTACCAAAAATAGGTAGAAGAATACGTAACAATGTTTTTGCATTTTTTTTTTTAATTGTCGCTCTATTTTTGTTTATAGCGCAAAAAATAAAAACCACAGAGGTGATCAAATATCACGAAAAGAAAGCTCTATTTGTGGGAAAAAAAGACCCCAATTTTGTTTGGGAGCCACGTCGTACAACCGCGCAATTGTCAGTTAAAGCGACACAGTGCCAAATAGAAAAAAGGGTCATGGTCCTTTACCTGCATATTGGTCCGGGTCTTAAGTGGTTAAGACAATGTTGTGTCTGAGGGTTTCCATTAGAACCACTTTGAATGACTGGCATATTATTGAAAAAACGTAAACGTAAGGGGCCCCCTATTGGGAGGGGGCCCCCTATTGGGCGGGGCCCATGGGCTTGAGCCCAGTCAAGCCCAGTAGTAAGTCCGGCCCTGCCTGCACATATTGTCTGAGAAAAAAAGTCCTGTACATAATAAAATACACACAATAAAGAAAAAGAAAACAAATACAGAGAACACTATATTATTATAAATATATCCCCAAATCCAACATCTAATTTCTCAATTTTTCAATTTGAAGCTAAGAAGATCTGTGAGTTAAACTACGAGTCTCCAAATCAGCTAAATCAATTTTGCCAAAATGCCTTCGTTCATCATTTAAGACCAAACTATACACTGTTTCTACAAGATGGGAACGATTGGCAACAATCCAACTGCCTATTTCATAAAGCAGAGCTGCAAATCATTTTTGAAAAAATTGAACATTTGAAAAAAAAAAGGAAAAGTCCCTGTTAAAGAAAAAAAAAAATAACCCCAAAAAAAAGAGATGAAATGAGATCTTGCAGCGAGTCTGAACAATCACAAACTAGTCAACTATAACAAGTCTATAAAAAGATCTGGAGCTAAATGAGACACAGTCCGCAGATTAGATTTGGATTGGAATGTATCCAAGGGATCAAGCCATTCTACATGTCAGCTCATGATAAGAAATGCCTATCAATTATGTGAGAGAAACAGATTTACATTTTCATCACAAATATCCTGTGAAGAAGCTGATGCACCATCTGCTCTCCAAAGAAGGTCATTATAGCGTGGCACTTAACCGGCATTGTTTTAAGGGAAAGCAGAAAATAAAAGAAAACAGCTAAATCCTAGAACAACACTAAATGGAGAAACGCTGACTAATTCCAGAGAAACCTAAGCATTTAGTTCCAGAGGCTTCTAACATAAGATGTAGCAGAAGTATAGTTTTATTTCTAAAATGATGCAAGTCATCAAGAATCATACTTAGCATTGTTATACTGCAATGCCTTACAATCCTAGCACAATAAATGCAATTGGAAAAACAAATTGAAACTTGGACGAAGGATTTTTTTTTTTAAAGGAAATTCAAAAATTTAAAAATACTTTCTAATCAACCACTTCAGCCCCAGAGGATTTGGCAGCCCAATGACCGGGCCATTTTTTGTGATTCGGCACTGCGTCACTTTAACTGACAATTGCGCGGTAGTGCAACGCAAAATTGACATCCTTTTTTTCTTTTGGTGGTATTTGATCACCTCTGCATTTTTTTTTTGCTCTATAAACAAAAAAGAGCGACACTTTTGAATAAAAAAAAACAATGGGCCAGATTCAGAGAGCCGTAACTCCTGTCTAACTGGTGTTAGACTGGAGTACTTTCTAATTACGCACGTTTTTTCACTAGTTTGAATCCTCAAACCATGAAAAGACGGCTTTGCGCTTCAATCCGACTGGCTTACGTGTTTGTACGCCTTTGGATCTACGCTGCAATAAAATTGCGGCCGCTGGGTGGAGTTCCTGTCGTTTTCCGCGTCGGGGTATGCAAATGAGCTTTTGCCGACTATCCACGAAATTACGAACGTCTATCGCAATCTCTTACGGCATCTTTAGTCATCTTTTTGCTGCGTAAAACTATACCAGCTTTTTGCTGGTCTAATATTAGACAGCCCATGTTAAGTATGGCCGTCGTTCCCGCATCGAATATCAACGTTTTCCGACGTCTTTTTTTATTTTTGACGTAAAACATCCGGGAATAGGAATGTCCGTAAACGACGCTACTCAAACAACGAATGACGTATCGACGTTATTTCGCGCAATGCACGGCGGGAAATTTCTAAACGGAGCATGCGCAGTTCGATCGCTGCGGGGACGCGCCTAAGTTAAATGCTTCACGCCCCCTAATCGCGTATTTCGATTACGCGGTGAGAAATAGACTGCGCCGCCGTATCGTACGGGCAAAAATCTACCAGAATTAGTTCTAGAGCCTGGTAAAATACGGCTGCGTAGCGGATCTCGGATACGCTGCGCAAATGTACGTGTACCTGAATCTGGCCCAATGTTTTTTAATTTTGCTATAATAAATATCCCCCAAAAATATATTAAAAACATGAATTTCTTTCTCAGTTTGCACAAAGGTTATAGAGTCTACAAAATAGGGGATAGATTTATGGTATTTTTATTAATATTTTAGTTTTTACAAGTAATGGTGGCGATTTGTGATTTTTATTATGGCAGACACATCGGACACTTTTGACGCTATTTTGGGACCATTGTCATTTATACAGCGATTAGTGCTATACAAATGCACTGATTACTGTGTAAATGACACTGGCAGGGAAGGGGTTAAATACTAGGGGGCGGTGAAGGGGTTAAGTGTGTCCTAGGGAGTGATTCTAAATGTGGGGGGGGGGGCTGGGCTACCAGTGACATGACAGGTAGCAGTAGATCACTGTCTTTTCACTAGGCAGAATAGGGAAATGCCTTGTTTACACACAGGCATCTTCCTGTTATGCAGCTCTGTGACACGATCGTGGGACACCGGTGGACATCGAGTCTCGCGGCACGGACACGGACCCGCAGAAGATCAAATTCACAGGTACGTCCCTTTGTGCAGCCTTGCCATTCTGCCGACGTAAATATACAGGCGGCGGTCGGCAAGTGGTTAAAAACAGTTTGTTTACCAAAAATAAACAGCATAGATCCATGTTACAAAGGTTGAACTACATTGAATATCTAACAAAATGGCAATGGCTCTACGTTTAAACCCTAGCATGGAATCTGCTGGTACATTCCACCTTGACAAAATTATTATAAACTCTTTGTCAGACTTCGACACACCACAACGTTGCTACAAATCTTAATGTATGAATATATCTCACTAAAAAATACATATTAAGTTCAGGTCTTTATTGTTCCATACAAATATTAACACAGTAATTACACAAATAAACCCATTAAATCCAAAAAATCTTCACATAATCCACTGCAGAATAAAACTGCACAATTTAATTTATTGTAAAAGGTACACTATATTTACAAAAAGTATACACACATGAACTTTAATGAAATCCCAGTCTTAGTCCGTAGGGTTCAGTATTGAGTTGGCCCACCCTTTGCAGCTATAACAGCTTCAACTCTTCTGGGAAGGCCGTCCACAAGGTTTAGAAGGATGTCTATGGAAATGTTTGAATGGTCATTCTTCCAGAAGCGCCTTTGTGAGGTCAGGCACCGATGTTGAAGGCCTATTTAAACGTGAGGTCTACCTGCATAAACAAAATGAAAAACTTGAGGCCTGCATGATATCATTGCTGGATCTTACCTGTGTTCTGTGAAAAGACTGTGAAAAGACAGTGATCTACTGCTACCTGTTACTGACCCGGCTATACCTGATGTTTCTCTGAATTTTCCTGGCCTGCTCAAGTCTGCCGTTCCCCTGTCTTGCCAACCTCTACCTGGATCTTTAACTTACCCATTGTACACACAACCGTTTTTCACGACGAGAAAACTGACAGTTTTTATATTGGTCGAGAAAACCGGTCGTGTGAATGCACCCTAGCAGTTTTCTTCACCAAAAAACTGCCCGCAAAAAAATTGAAACCAGTTCTCTTTTTTCTCGTTGTATTTCCCGTCAGTCTTTTTCTCATTGCGAAAACCATTCGTGTGTATGCTTTTCCAAAGGGGAAAAAACACACATGCTCAGAATCAAGCATGCAGCCCAAAAGCAGCCCAAAGGATGGCGCCATTTGAAAAGAACTCCCGCTTTATAGTCCTGTTGTATGTGTTGTACGTCACTGCGCTTTGGTCGGACGTTTTTTTTTGCATGAACGTGTGTATGTAAGTCAGGCTGGAAAGGAATCATGTCGTGAAAAAAGGCCGGTTTTTGAACGACAGAAACAATTATGGTGTGTATGCGGCATAAGAGTCTGCCCTCTTATTTTGTACTTCAGTGCTGGCACGTTGCCAACCCTTGCCTGTCTCTGATCTATACTGTTTACCTATTCGCCCGGCTGTTATTGAACTTATCTTGTGATCTGACACCATGCTTCTGCTCAGCTGACCTCCATGCTTCCAAGCTCAAGTTCTGCAATCTTCTGCTGCCTCATAAGTCTCAGACTCCACTACCAGGGGTGCTTGGATGGGAATTGTGCCATCCTCATCATCTTAAGCTCCACAGACAGGTACATGACAACTGGTCTCTCTGGTCTTTCCTTGTTTTAGAGAGGTTATTTGGCCAAGAAAGTGACCAAATATATTGATAGAACTTTTCTGCCTTTTGCCTTAAGTTTTCCATCCTATGTCAGGGACATTTCCCATCTTTTCACTTTGTTGGATGATGTGATTCTCCCTTCTTGGACTATCCTGGTCACTTTAGACATTGAGCCCCTTTATTTGTGAATATCCTACAGAAGTGGGTTGAAGGCCATTTTAGAGAGAAGAACGATAGACAAAGCAAAATGCAATAAATTCATCATACACTGTGGTTAAAATTACTGTATAGCACAATAAGATCATGTTCAATAAAACTTGCTATGGTCAAGCACAATGTACAACAATAAGCACAAAATGTGTGTTCGCTTCTGCCAATTGGTTTTGAGAGGGAGTTCTCTGTGCTTGGGAATGAAGACTTATCAATATATCTAGCCAGGATCATTTCTTGTCACAGATACATAGATGATGTACTGGTTTTATCGACAAGGACTATTTCTAAAATTATATAATTTGTGGAAAGTATGGGTAGAAATGCTATGAAGATCACCAGTTCATATGATTATAATAGCATTATCTGTTTGGTTTTGCCAGTTGGTATTGAGGAGTATGGACAACTCATTACTAGACTTTTTGGGAAGCCTCCTCCACAAATAGTCTCCTCCATGCAATGTTTTCAGCCTGGCCTACAAGTATCCTTGCAAGTCAGTACCTATGAGTTCACAGAAACTATTCCTACTAGGAGGACCTTAAAGTGATTGTAAAGTCCCATTTTTTTTTCTATAAAAATAACAAACATGTCATACTTACCTGCTCTGTTGCATTGAATTTGCACAGAGCAGCCCAGATCCTCCTCTTCCTGGTCCCTCTTCTGTACTCCTGGCCCTTCCCCCCTGTCAAATGTCCCCACAGCAAGAAGATTGCTGCGGGGGAACCCAAGCTGAGTCACAGCTCCATGTGTCTATTCAGACACAGAACCCCCCGGCCCCACCCCCTTTCTCCCCTGATTGGCTTGTTGACTGTGCTTGACGGTAGCGATAGCCAATGGTGCCGCTGCTGTGTCTCAGCCAATCAAGAGAGAGAACCTGGAACAGCCGAGACACTTGTGGACAGAGATGGGGTTGAGGTAAGTATTAGGGGGGCTGCACACAGAAGGCTTTTTATCTTAATGCGTAGAATGCATTAAGATAAAATACGTTCTGCCTTTACAATCACTTTAACCACTTGCCATCCTGCGGCGACTATTTACGGCCGCAAGCTGGCTCTGATCTGCCTCCGGCCGCGCACCACTGGGGATGCCGATGCGTGTGCCTGGCGGCCACGATGCCTGCCAGGCACCCGCGATTGGCAGTCACAGAGCCAGGGACGTGGAGATCTGTGTGTAAACACAGAGCTCCACGTCCTGTTAGGGAGAGGAGACCAATGGTGTGTCCCTTGTACATCGGTCACCTCCCCCAGTCAGTCAGTCCCCCACAGTAACAATCACTCCCAGGGTACATATTTAACCCCTTGATGCCCCCTAGTGTTAACCCCTTCCCTGCCAGTCACATTTATACAGTAATCAGTGCATATTTTGTTTGCTGTATAAATGTGAATAGTGCCAAAAATGTGGCAAAAGTGTCCGATGTGTCCGCCATAATATCGCAGACGTGACAAAAATCGCAGATCGCCGTCATTACTAGTAAAAAAATAATACTAATTAAAAAAAAAGTAATACCGTAATTCTATCGGTGTAATAACGTTTGCACAAACCAATCACTATAGCTTATTGCGATTTTTTTTTACCAAAAATATGTAGAACAATACGTATCGGACTAAACTGAATTTTTTTTTTTTTTTTTTTTAAATTGGATATTTACTATAGCAAAAAGTATAAAATATTTATATATTTTTTTCTAAATTGTCACTATTTTTGTTTATAGCGCAAAAGATAAAAACCACACAGGTGATCAAATACCACCAAAAGAAAGCTCTATTTGTAGGAAAAAAAGGACACCAATTTTGTTTGGAAGCTACGTCGCATGACCGCGCAATTGTCATTCAAATCGTGACAGTGCCGAAAGCTGAAATTTTGCCTGGGCGGGAAGGGGGTATATGTGCCCAGTAAGCAAGTGGTTAAAGAATAAGCCAGTGTTCTAAGGACCAGATTTTTCAAAGTGCATATTCTAACAAGTGGCTCAAAAGAGCATTCCATAAAGCAAGGAAAGTTTTGAGAAGGAATTTCTCTATAAGAGTGAACATAAAAGAAAAAAAAATTGAATTGTGTAGGAATGTTTATAAAAAAACTCTTGTCAGAACATTCTTAGAAAGATCTTTCTTTCCTTCGAGTCAGCTAACTTTGTTTGAAAGTTCTTGAAATTCCATCCAGATCTGCTATTTGAATGTATTAAACAGGTTTAATTACAATACGATTTTTCACAAACGAAAAACATGTTCAGTTTTGTTCCAGAATTTGTCTTTTCGCCCTGCTCTTTCAAAGTTTTTTGCCGTTATGGTTAAAAATGAATGCCAATTTGACCCCACTAACCATTAGAAAATCAAACAAATGCTCACAAAATTAAAAATTTCACAATTCTACTCGGGTATGGCCAGCTTTAGTCTCCAACATGCCAATGTCTCTGACAAGGTTCGAGACATCTGTAAAAAGACATTGGCATTTGTTGACTGATGATGATATGGTGAGGGACTTTTCTCTTTTTAAGCCCTGGTTCACACTGGGCTGCGGGAGTGAAGCAGTGCGAGTTCAGCTGAACTCGCACGATTTCACTCCCGCCCGGCAGTCCCGATTTCAGCCGCGATTTCAGAGACATCTGTGCAGGTTTCTGCACAGATGTCAATGTAAATCGCAGGCTGAAATCGCAAAAAGTAGTACAGAGACTACTTTTTGAAATTGGTGCAATGCCGCAGATGCAGCGTCGCACCGATTAGGACACTGCCATTGCCGGCAATTTGCGGCAAAATCCGCCGTTTTGACATGCGATTTGACATGCCAAATCGCATGTCAAAACGCACCAGTGTGAACCAGGGCTCACACTCAATATTGTATATAGGAGAGCAAAATCACTGCAATACTTCCTAGCACACAACAATTTTAAAGAGGACAAATCATTTGGAATGGAGTTTTTAAATGTGAAAAATATGAATATTGTAACTACATGGTCAAAAACCTTACAATTGTCCATGAGAAGCCTTAGATCCAGAGGACATGATGATTGTGTCACCACTGGGGTTGTGTACATGCTCACTTGCACCTCATAGCTAAAGGCTGGTATACATGGACCAAATATCGGGGCAGTTCAGCAGAAGCAGATCGTTAGATCAGCTACTGTTAACCAATCCTGCTGGAAAACCAGCATTTGATCAGTTCCTGCCGCCAATGACCGCAGTGCTGATCAATGTATTCTAAAAGTGAGTTAGCATACACTAGTGCAGCAGGGAAGTTCTCTGTGTCCACATTGCTTGTGTGAATGTGGGGATCTGGCAGTTTTTTTTTTCTCTCAACCAAAAATTGCGGTTGTATGACCATGCTTATGACATTTGTACTTGCAAGTAGACTTGTGCAATTCATTTATTTCCAATGTGTAAAGATCAGAAGGGGTAGGATTGGGACTTTAAAAGAGACCTGTGTGTATGTAATGATGTGGATATGTCACATGAAAGGAAACTGAATGCCAAAAATCCCTAGGAACAGTAAATGATAGTACAATTGGAAAACATAATAAGACCATATAATAATAAAGCATTTGTGATGTTAAAATACAGTCACACGAATTCAACATAAGTTGTTATAATTATATAAATGTAATAATAAAAAATTGATCACGAGGACATAATTAACGGCAGGCAGTAAAGTTCATGACATTAAATAATTACAATTCAGACATAAATAATATATACAGATTTATAAAATTAGTACAAGCAAAGAACGTGATTAGTAAGATATATTAGAAAAAACATGATTGGGCATCACTAGATGGACACTCTACGCGTTTCATGGCCTTCCGCCACTCATCAGGAGTCTGATGCATGTGTTGTACTCTCAAATAGGATGTGAAACGATTTTAGTGGCTAGCTAGGTGTTATGCTCCAATATGGAAAATATATATATATATAGGAGAAATAGTTGCTATATTACTCACAGAGTAACCCAGAAATGGGAAGCAATTCCAAAGGTGGAGGTGTGCGGGAATCTGATAGGAATGGTTTTTCTCTATCTGTTTTTCTATTTTATGTTTTACAGATTTTATATCATCCTGCATTATATATATACATTCAAACTTGGTGACCGTTGACCCGCCCCTGCTGCTATATCCGCTTTGGATCACACCTGTTCTTTCCCCGCCTCAGTCCCAGGTGAGACCATTCCTATCGGATTCCCGCACACCTCCACCTTTGGAATTGCTTCCCATTTCTGGGTTACTCTGTGAGTACTATAGCAACTATTTCTCCTATATATATCGGAAGGGAACGATGATCAGTGATGTCACACGCACAGCCACGCCCCCCCACAGTAAGAACAACCCCTTAGGTCACACTTAACCCCTACAGCCCCCCCCGGTTAACCCCTTCACTGCCAGTGTCATTTTCACAGTAATCTGTGCATTTTTATAGCACTTTTCGCTGTGAAAATGACAATGGTCAAAAAAATGTGTCAAAAGTATCTGATGTGTCCGCCATAATGTCGCAGTCATGAAAAAAATCACTGATCACCGCCATTAGTAGTAAAAAATGCAAAAAAACTATCCCCTATTTTGTAGACGCTATAACTTTTGCTATAACTTTTGCTCAAACCAATTAATAAACACTTACTGCAATTTGTTTTACCAAAAATATGTAGAAAAACTGAGGAAAAACATTTTTTATACATATTTTTGGGGGATATTTATTATAGCAAAAAGTAAAAAATATTGAATTTTTTTTAAATTGTCGCTCTATTTTTGTTTATAGCGCAAAAAATAAAAACCGCAGAGGTGATCAAATACCACCAAAAGAAAGCTCTATTTGTGGGAAAAAAAGGACGTCAATTTTGTTTGGGAGCCACATTGCACAACCGCGCAATTGTCAGTTAAAGCGACGCAGTGCCGAATCGCAAAAAGGGGCCAGGTCCTTCACCTGCATAATGGTCCGGGTCGTAGGTGGTTAAATTGCTACATAGAAAATTTGTAAATCCGTAAATTTGTAAATTTTGAAATTTTGAAATTCGTAAATAATAAATTAGAAAATGAGAAAATCTGCAATAATAACTATTAAATTATAGGTATAGGAAGTTCCTTTCAAATTTGATAATTACGAATTTATCCAAAGTTACGAATTATCTGAAATAACGAATGTTGTATCTAAACAAATAGAATGTAATGCATTAATAATAATAAATAATAATAAAAACTTTTATTATTATTATTTATTATTAATTTGTTCTGTTCCATTTGTTTAGATGCGGAATTCGTTATTTTGGATAATTTGTATCTTTGGATAAATTCGTATTTGTTACATTAACTAACAGCCCAATTTGAAAGGAAATCCCAATACCTATAATTTAATAGTTAGTTATTTATTATTTTGAATTTTCAGATTTTGTTCTTTTGAATTTTTGGATTTTCTTTCTTATTTTCGAATTTTTGAATTTACAAATTTACAAATTTTCTAATTTACGAAATTACGAATTTTCAAATTTACAAATTTTCTAATTTACGAAATTACGAATTTTCAAATTTACAATTTTCTTTATTTACTAATTTTCTCATTTACGCATTGCGATTATAACGAATCACTTGAAAAACGAAAAAAAAAAATAACAAAACAAATGAAACTAAAAAGAAAACAAAACAGTGAACATGTCTACTTCCAAGCCAAGGTCTTGAGTGGCAAGATGCATGATGTCTCATAATACACAATGGATGTTTTACTAAAATTCTGGATGGCTGAAAAAGTGAATCCCATTGTGTGATCATGATAAAACTGAAAATAAATAAGTCTGGGAGTTTTGAGGGACAAGCCCTCAGGGTTTAGAAGACCAAGTTTTAGTCTTGGTTCTTTTTAGTATTTCTTTTTAAACATTTGTATGAGATTAAGATTTTTCCCACCATAACTTTTTACTGTGTTGATGCAGTTCTGAATTACAATAAATTAACAATAAGTTTTTGCCTTTTTTGAGTAGAGTTGGTAATGGTATTATGGGGCATTGATGCCTGCCTTGATTTTTGGCAGTGGTATATTGGCATGGGCTTATAAAGCAAACTGTGATGTTATAAATGATAATTAGGGTGTGTGAGATACAACATAATCGTGTCTTCAGTTTTTTGGTTTTTAATTTTAAAATTTGCGATTTCTACTATTGGTAAAGCCACATATGTAGCTACTTATCTGGCCTATTCATTTGAGAATTCAAGTGTAGTCATGGAGCGCGAGAGGTTGAGGTGGCGCCATCTTGCCTGCCTTTCTTCTTTAGGGCTGCAATGTGATGGCAGATTCATTTCTCAGCTGATGCAGCTGGGCAGGACCAACAAAACTGTTCAGGTTTGCAGGTTATTATCCCCACATATCCTTATGGAAGAACTTTAACCACTTAAAGCGGGGGTTCACCCAATTTTTTTTTTTAACATTACATTCAGCTGAGTTGTCATAATGACATTAGGCTGTTTTTTTTAAATTTCATTGCCGTACATACCGTATTTTCACCGCCGCTTCCGGGTATATAATCTGCAGGTAATCTGTTCCTAATTGATTGACATCCTTCCGACCGGCGCATACAGCGCGTCACCGAAAGAAGCCAAAAGTCGGTACGCAGGCGCCGTATAGAGCCAACTCGACGTTCAGCTTCTTGCGGCAACTGGTGACGCTCTGTATGTGCCGGTCGGAAGGATGTCAATCAATTAGGAACGCCCAGACCCGCAGATTACATACCTGGAAGCGGCCGTGAAAATACGGTATGTACGGCAATGAAATAAAAAAAAAACAGCCTAATGTCATTATGACAACTCGGCTGAATGTAATGTTAAACATTTTTTTTGGGTGAACCTCCGCTTTAAGACCCGGGCCATTATGCAGGCTAAGGACCTTGCCCCTTTTTGCGATTCGGCACTGCGTCGCTTTAACTGACAATTGCGCGGTCGTGCGACATGGCTCCCAAACATTGATGTCCTTTTTCCCCACAAATAGAGCTTTCTTTTGGTGGTATTTGATCACCTCTGCGGTTTTTGTTTTTTGTGCTATAAACAAAAATAGAGCGACAATTTTGAAAAAAAATGCAATATTTTTTACCTTTTGCTATAATAAATATCCCCCAAAAATATATATATATATCCTCAGTTTAGGCTGATACGTATTCTTCTACATATTTTTGGTAAAAAAATCGCAATAATCGTTTATCGATTGGTTTGCGCAAAATTTATAGCGTTTACACAATATGGGATAGTTTTATTGCATTTTTATTCATATTTTTTTTTTTACTACTTATGGCGGCGATCAGCGATTTTTTTTCATGACTGCAACTTTATGGCGGACACATCGGACTATTTTGACACATTTTTGGCACCATAATCATTTGAATAGCAAAAAGTGCTATAAAAATGCACTGATTACTGTGAAAATGACAATTGCAGTTTAGGCGTTAACCACTAGGGGGCGCTGTAGGGGTTAAGTGTGACCTCGTATGTGTTTCTAACTGTACGGGGGCGGGGCTAGACGTGTGAAGTCATTGATCGTCTTTCCCTATATCAGGGAACAGACGATCACTGAGACTGCGGCAACGAAGAACAGGGAAGTTGTGTTTACACTCTCCCCGTTCTTCAGCTACGGTGACCGATCGTGGGACTCCGGCGGCGATCGGCTCCGCGGGTCTGGCGGGCGTGGTCACGGAGCTCACGACCCCATGGCTGGGCTTAAAGATATACATACAGGTACGTGATTGTGCCCAGCCGTGCCATTCTGCCGACATAAGGGGGCGTGAAGGGGTCCTTAAGTGGTTAAGGTGAGGTCTTTGCCTTGCTGTATACTTTATGATAACATTTGATAATAGATATGCGAAGAACAAAAAAATGTGTTTGGTTTCGGATCAATTCATTAAAAGTTACTAATTTTGTTTTGTTGCATTCGTAACAAAATTTGTTTACTTTTGTTTATTTGTTTTTAACCGGATTCAAATTTTTCCAATGGATTTGAACTATTTGAATCAAAAATATTGAATCGATCCAAATTCATTGTGAAGAATAGCTGGTTTTATTGCATTTGAAATTAGAATTTCATAAGATAGTTATATTCTATTCTATACTATTATAATCAATTTTTTTCAATTCTATTCTTTTCTATTGTATACAATTTTATTCTTGTATTTTCTATTCTATTATTTTCTGTTTTATTCCTTTATTTTCTAATCTATTCTATTTAGTTCTGTTTTACTCTATTCTATTCTTATCTATTCTATTATATTCTGTTTTATTGTATGCTATTTTTTTTCAAAATAAAAATTTTGGAAGACAGCTATATTCTTTCCATTTTATTTTATTGTATTCCTTTTTTTTCTAATCCACTCAGTTTTTTTCTATTCTATTTATTTAATTAATGTTACCGTTGTGAGGTATTAACTCGGTAGCGGGTGTGTGTGACCCCCCTGGATGGGTTCACTACACGCTGAACTGTACAAAAAGGCAGTTGAGGATGATTGAAAACAAATGATATGGTTTATTTTTCCATATGGCTGGATACAAGTGCAAGCATCAAAACAGCATAAACAAAACAAAACATAAAATAAACCCTTGCCACTTGGGGAGTCTACCTTCCCAACACTGGGGAGACACTGCTGGTCCTGCAGCAGAAAAACAAAAAGTCTCTTTGATATTTCTCACACAGAAATATCCATCAGCACCTCACCTCTTCAGTAGGGTTTGTGACTGCTCCTTCACTCACACAGCCTCAGGATGCAGCAATCAGTCGTCATCCCTAGGCTGTCTTTATAGGGGCTTTAATTGCTTCATTCTGAACAGCTGAAACCTTTTAACGCCCCAAACCTCTCTGGCCATCTCTGCAGCCAACGCCCAATAGTAATTGGTGTATTGTCTAAACAAGGCAGAAAAGTATCTCCCGTCTGGGACAACACACACAGATTTACCTGACTTCCTGTCACACCGTATATATTTAAGTATAAACCGAGTTTTTCAGCACATTTTTTGTGCTGAAAATGCCCCCCTCTGCTTATACTCGAGTCACCTTTTTGCACCTGATCTCCAAGATTTTGGGGACCCGGTCCCCTGGCCCCGAAACTTGGCGCACATATAGCCTCTTCCTCTATAAGTGTGCAAAGTTTTTTTGTCTGGGGGACCTACAGCTGGGGAGCACTCAAAGCTGGGCACCCCTTCCATAGACACCCATGTTAAAATGTCAGTCTAGTTATGGACACAGTGAGGCATGGGCACAGTGAGGCATGGGCACAGTGAGGCACAGACACATTGAGGCACAGGCACATTGAGGCACGGGCACAGTGAGGCATGGGCACAGTGAGGCATTGGCACAGTGAGGCATGGGCACATTGAGGCACGGGCACAGCGAGGCACGGGCACAGTGAGGCATGGGCACAGTGAGGCATGGGCACAGTGAGGCATGGGCACAGTGAGGCATGCACATGGACACAGTGAGGCAAAGTGAGGCACAGGGAGGCATGCAGATGGACACCCTAGGCTTATATTCGAGTCAATACGTTTTCCCATTTTTTTGGTGGTAAAATTAGGTGCCTCGGCTTATATTCGGGTTAACATATACACAAGTATCTATGGTATCCTTTATTTTCTATTCTAGTCATTTATTTTATATTCTATTCTGTTTTACTCTATTCTTTTCTAGTCTATTCTGTGTTCTTCTATACTTTTCAAAATTCGAAAAATGGCTATATTCTTTCTTGTCTATTCAAATCTATTCTATTTTTTTTCTTTTCTATTCAAATCTATTCTATTCCTTATTTTTTTTTATCCTGTTCTATTATTATTATTATACAGGATTTATATAGCGCCAACAGTTTACGCAGTGCTTTACATTAGGGAAGACAGTACATTCACAATACAAATCAATACAGGAGGGATCAGAGGGCCCTGCTCGTTAGAGCTTACAATCTAGAAGGGAGGGTCAAGTGGAACAAAGGGTAGTTAGCTGTGCGGGATGGTCAGATGGACTCAGATGAAAAGTGCAGTTGCTAGGTGTGGGTAGGATAGGCTTCTCTGAAGAGGAGGGTTTTCAGGGATCCTCTAAAAGCTAATAGAGAGGGAGATAGATGGATAGATTGGGGTAAGGAGTTCCATAGGCTTGGAGAGGCTCTGGAAAAGTCCTGGAGACGAGCATGGGAACAGGTGATGAGAGAGCTAGAGAGAAGGAGGTCTTGGGAAGAATGAAGAGAACGATTAGGTTGGTATTTAGAGACTAGGTCAGTGATGTAGCTGGCTTTGTAGGTAATTGTTAGTAGTTTGAATTTAATTTGTTGGGTGAGCGGAAGCCAGTGGAGGGATTGGCAGAGAGGAGCAGCAGAGACAGAGCGGTTGGTAAGGTGGATGAGTCTGGCACCAGCGTTCATGATGGACTGAAGGGGGGTTAGAGTATGCAGCGGCAAGCCAATGAGAGGGTAGTTGCAGTAGTCAAGGCGAGAGATGACCAGGGAGTGAATCAATAGTTTTGTGGTGTCATTGGTTAGAAAGGGGCGTATTTTGGAGATGTTGCGAAGGTTGAGGCGGCAATTTTTGGACAGAGATTGAACGTGAGGTTTAAAGGACAGTTGAGAGTCCAGGACTACACCTAGGACTTTGACATGTGGGGATGGGCTGATAGTTGTGCCATCAATTTTGACAGAGAGATCAGGGGAAGAGACACATGGGGAGGGAAAATTATAAGTTCTGTTTTGGATAGATTGAGTTTGAGGAAGTGGTGCGACAACCAAAGTGATATATCTGATAGTAAATTAGTGATACGGGAGGAGAATGAAGGAGTGAGTTGAGGGGTAGAGAAATAGATTTGAGTGTCATCAGCATAGAGATGATATTGGAAGCCATGGGAGGCTATCAGCTGACCCAGGGAGGAGGTGTAGATTGAAAATAGGAGAGGTCCAAGAACAGAACCTTGGGGGACCCCAATGGACAATGGAAGAGGAGAGGAGGAAGTAGAATTGTAAGTAACGCTGAAGGTACAATTACTTTATTTTCTATTCAATTCTGTTTTATTCAAATCTATTCTTTTCGAAATTATTTTCTATTCTTTGGGGTTGTCCCGATACCACTTTTCCAGGACCGAGTACAAGTACCGATACTTTTTTTCAAGTAGTCGCCGATACCGAATACCGATACTTTTTTTAAATGTGTCCCCAAATGCAGCCATGTCCCCCACATATTGCAGCCATGTCCCCCCCCCCACATATATTGCAGCCATGTCCCCCCACATATATTGCAGCCATGTCCCCCCACACATATTGCAGCCATGTCCCCCACATATGCAGCCATGTCCCCCACAGATGCAGCCATGTCCCCCCCCCACATATATTGCAGCCATGTCCCCCCACATATATTGCAGCCATTTCCCCCCACACATATTGCAGCCATGTCCCCCACATATGCAGCCATGTCCCCCACAGATGCAGCCATGCATGTCCCCTACATATTGCAGCAATGTCCCCCACATATTGCAGCCATGTATTTCCCCCATATTGCAGCCATGTACTGTATGTCCCCCACATATTGCAGCCATGTATGTCCCCCACATATTGCAGCCATGTATGTCCCCCATATTGCAGCCATGTATGTCCCCCACATATTGCAGCCATATATGCCCCCCATATTGCAGCCATGTATGTCCCCCACATGTTGCAGCCATGTATGTCCCCCACATATTGCAGCCATGTATGTCCCCCACAGATTGCAGCCATGTCCTGTCCCCCACATATTGCAGCCATGTCCTGTCCCCCACATATTGCAGCCATGTCCTGTCCCCCATACCTGTAGTAGCTGCTGCCGGGTTAATCCCCGTGCAATACAGCGCGCATTACAAGCTTTCGTTTGTATACTTGTAATGCGCGCCTCGGATCCGTCCAATCCCGTGCAAGGGGGAGTGTCTATACACGGATCCGTGCATAGACACTCCCCCTTGCTCGGGATTGGACAGATGCGTCCTATCGCGAGAAGGGGAGTGTCTATACATGGCGAGGCGCGCATTACAACTATACAAACGAAAGCTTGTAATGCGCGCTGTAATGTACGGGATTAACGCGGCGGTATGCGGTATGCGGCGGAGGCTTTGCGGCAGGGGGGGGGGAGTATTCTATTTAGGTATCAGGAGTATTTGCGGGAGTACAAGTACTCCCGCAAATACTCGGAATCGGTCCCGATACCGATACTAGTATTGGTATCGGGACAACAATTATTTTGGATTTATTAAAATTCATTACTATACTATTACTATACAATACGATACATCCGAATCTCCAAATAATGAAAATTTTGGCCGAATTTCGATTTGGAGCGAAACGAACCGCAAAGTGTCTATTTGATCATTTGGGAGGAAATTTGGTTCAAGGTTCCAATTCTTCTCTATGGTGACATGGGCAAATGGGGTGTTTTTTTTCAGGTGCGAGTGGCTTCACACATAAATACATTGAGCTGTGGTCTTCGAGACAAGAAAAAATTCTAGAATCTATTTATCGGTAAATACCGTACACCGTTAACCACTTCAATACCGGGCTTTAAAACCCACCTCCTTCCTGGGCCTATTCTGGCACTTCTCTCCTACATGCACAAATCATCATTCTTTTGCTAGAAAATTACTCAGAACCCCCAAACATATATGTTTTTTTAGCAGACACCCTAGGGAATAAAATTGCAGTCATTGCAACTTTTTATCTTGCACTGTATTTGCGCAATCATTTTTCAAACAGCTTTTTTAAAAAAAAAAATGGTTTCATAAATTAAAAAACAACAAAACAGTAACGTTAGCCCAATTTTTTGGTAAAATATGAAAGACGATGTTACGCCGAGTAAATAGATACCTAACATGTCACGCTTTAAAATTGCGCACACTCATGGAATGGCGCCAAACTTTGTTACTTAAAAATCTCCATAGGTGACACTTAAACATTTTTACAGGTTACCAGTTTAGAGTTACAGAGGAGGTCTAGTTTTATAATTGTTGCACATGCTCTAACGCACGCGGCGACACCTCACATGTGTGGTTTGAACGACGTTTACATACGTGGGCGGGACTTACGTGTGCGTACGCTTCTGAGCGCAAGCTACCAGGGGGCAGGGGCATTTACATTTTTTTATTATTATTATTTATTTTTTATTTTACTTATTTTTTACACTTTTTTTAAAAAAAAATTTCAATCGCTTTTATTCCTATTACAAGGAATGTAAACATCCCTTGTAATAGGAAATGTGCGTGACAGGCATGGGCGTCCGCTAACATTTTTTCAGGGGGGGGGGGGGCGCTTCAGCAGCAGTGACACACAGTCGCATTTAACCCTTTCTTCGACCGCTAGTGGAGGTTAAAATGTAAAAACGCCCCACTGTGCCCCCTGCATCTTTCAATATCTCTTTGTCACTACTGTGTACTCCCTCTCCACCACTGCACCTCTGGACCCCTTTACATTACACAGCACCCTGCACAACTGGGCCCCTTAACATTACACAGCACCCTGCATTACTGGGCCCCTTTACATTACACAGCACCCTGCATCTCTGGGCCCCTTTACATTACACAGCACCCTGCACAATTGGGCCCCTTTACATTACACAGCACCCTGCATCACTGGGCCCCTTTACATTACACAGCACCCTGCATCACTGGGCCCCTTTACATTACACAGAACCCTGCACAATTGGGCCCCTTTACATTAAGGTGACCAGATTTTTAAAATGAAATCCGGGGACATATTTTTTCTTTACTGGTAATGGCGGCAATCAGCGACTCTCTGCCCGTCGCCCCCGTCTCACAGCCTCTCAAGTCTTACTCTCCGGGCCCCGGCTACTACTGGATGGGGAGCAGATGAAGATCACTCTGCCAGGGAAGGCAAGGAGATAGCCAGGTGGCTGGCCGGGATTTGAGCCAAAGCAGAAGAACATGTGAAACTGAAGAAATATTCCCTCCGCTCCGACCAGCACATGATCATCAGAAAGGGGCACCGATTCTGGGAAAAATACAACCCCCCTATGCTAGTAGGCACGGCGGAGAGGGGGTGTGTAATTCTAATTTTTTTATTTTAATTCTGCACTGACTGTCCTTGAAATTGCCCCTGCCTCCTATTAAATCCAATCTGGGGACAAAACCAGGGACAGACTTGGTCCGGGGACAGTGTCCTCAATCAGGGGACTGTCCCCTGAAACTGGGGATGTCTGGTCACCCTACTTTACATTACACAGCACCCTGCATCTCTGGGCCCCTTTACATTACATAGCACTGCACCTCTGGATCCCTTTACATTACACAGCACCCTGCATCACTGGCCCCCTTTACATTACACAGCACCCTGCACCTCTGAGCCCCTTTACATTACACAGCACCCTTGCACCCCTGGACCCCTTTACATTACACAGCCCCTGGACCTCTTGACCCTTTCACATGACACAGCACCCTGCATCACTGGAACCCTTTACATTACACAGCACCCTGCACCTCTGGGCCCCTTTACATTACACAGCACCATGCACCTCTCGACCCCTTTACATTACACAGCACCCTGCATCACTGGACCCCTTTACATTACATAGCAGCCTGCACCTCTGGACCCCTTTACATTACACTGCACCCTGCACCTCTGGATCCCTTTACATTACACAGCCCCTGCACCTCTGGACCCCTTTACATTACACAGCACCCTGCACTGTGCAGGACAATAATACATGAGTTTCCATGACCAGTGAAGGACATTTACCCCCCCCCCCCCCCATGCTGCATAGTAAAAAAAATCACAGAAAGTCATCACAGTTAATAATGCCATACGGAATGCAGTCTGAAGATTATGAACTGTGAATGTGATGACTGTATGTGATTTTTTTTTTTTTAATATGCAGCATGGTGGGGGGGTAAATGTCCTGCACTGGTCATGGAAACTCATGTATTAATGTCCTGCACAGTGCAGGACATTAATACATGAGTTACTATGACCAGTGCAACTGTACATTTAGGACATTTTGTAATTAAGGTAGATGTTGTTGGTGCTTGCCTGGTTTGTTCCTCGTCGGCGACGCTGGCTCCTCCTCTCTACACTCCTCTCATCAGTGTAACCCAGCCAGCCCCGTCACGCCGCCAGGGGGTGCAAACTTAGGTTAGAGGGCTCGGCAGCACGATGATCATATTGGTCAGGCTGGAGCCTGGTGTCGGCAAACAGGGGCGGGAGCAGAGTAAATACACTGACAGACTGCAGACATAAATGATTATTGGAGTGACACTCTTTCACGATCCCAGGGGGGGTCAAACGCCCCACGTTGCCCTATGGAGCGGACGCCCATGGTGACAGGTCCTCTTTATGGAGAGAGGCGGGGTCAATAAGATCCCACATCTCTCCTCCAGGCTGGAAAGAATGAGATCATGAAAAAAAATTCACCGATCTCATTCAAACTAGCCGCAATTGCGGTTTGTTTACTTACGGGGACCCGGGCGTGACGTCATCACATCGCGCCCTGGCCTCCGACGGTCATAGAGATGACTGGTGACCATCTGGTCACCAGTCATCTCTATGGCAAACATCCGGCGGACGGCTATCATCTCTCCGGGCCCCCGATGGGACGGGAGAGACCGGAGAAGCACCGGATGGCAGCGGGAGGGGGGGATGTCCCCTCCCGCCGCCTGTAAGAACGATCTAGCGCCGCTATGATCGTTCTTACAGTGAGCACGATCGCCGCCGCTAAAAAATGATATCTCAATGATGCCTCTGGGTGCAGGCAATATTGAGATATCCCCCCCGCAAAGTCCAGGCCGTCATATGACGTCCACCCCGGATAACAGGTTCCCGTTTTGGACGTCATATGACGGTGGGCGGGTATCAAGTGGTTAAAGGGGTTGTAAAGGAATTTTTTTTCCTAAATAGCTTCCTTTACCTCAGTGCAGTCCTCCTTCACTTACCTCATCCTTCCATTTTGCTTTTAAATGTCCTTATTTCTTCTGAGAAATCCTCACTTTCTGTTCTTCTGTCTGGAACTCCACACAGTAATGCAAGGCTTTCTCCCTGGTGTGGAGAATACCTCTTGAGGGGGGAGGGGGCGAGCAGGCAAGTCAGGACGCTCTCTACTTTGCAGATAGGCAAAGGAGCTGTGTGTTAGTGGGTGTCCTGACACTCCTGCTTGCCCCCTCAAGAAGCTTTCTCCACACCAGGGAGAAAGCCTTGCATTACGGTAAGGAGTTACAGACAGAAGAACAGGAAGTGAGGATTTCTCAGAAAAAATAAGGACATTTAAAAGCAAAATGGAAGGATGAGGTAAGTGAAGGAGGACTGCACTAAGGTAAAGGGAGCTATTTAGGGAAAAAAAATAGACCTTTACAACCCCTTTAATGACAACTTTGAGCTCCTCATTTCTGCACTATAGAATAGATACCTGACCACACTAAATATAACAACCTCCCTTGAAAAAAAAAAAAAGTAAGTTACACCATATATTTATGAGGATACAGTCATATTTTTCATGCCAAATGAATATAATAGTGAAACCAAGCTGTCTCAATTTTCCACTTAAAACCCACTTTGACACTTGAAACTAATTAATAAATCAACCTTACAATTCATGGTGCATTTGCACTTACTGGACACTAATTTGAAGCACATACTTAAAATATTAGCTATTTAAATCATCAGAGTTTTAAAAAATATTTTTAAGACTCCAGTGATGATATCTGGCATCAGTTCTATGTATTGGCAGCAGAGTATTATTGATAGATTTTGTGCGCAAACTCAAAGTTCTCCCCCCAAAAGCAGGCATCGGGAAGTGACTGTAGTGCCTCCAGAATGCCTGTCTGCCCCTGCTATGCCACCCGTTCAAAAGAAATCCACGCAGATTGCTTTTCAGGTGGGGGTAAGCTTGCTGCCTGCCTGAAAGAACCCTTATTTTTTATATTTGTTTTTTATTTATTATTTATGTATTTATTTATTATTTTTTATTATTTTGTATATGATTATTTTTTACAATAGAAAAACACATTTACAAAGCAACATGAATTTTTTTCCTTTTTTTATGTTATTGGTTTTTGTTAACAATAGACTACACCAAAAAAAAAAAAAAACGAACATTTTTAACCGCTTGCCGACCAGCGCACGGCGATGCAAATGGACGTACAGGTACATCCCCTTTAAATCGCGGGTCCCACAGACTCAAAGTCCATCGATCGTGTCACAAATGCTGCAAAACAAGGCATTTCCCTGTTCTGACTAGTAACATGACAGGGATCTACTGCTCCCTGTCATCGGGAGCAATGATCTCTGTCATCACCCCCACAGTTAGAATCACTCCCTAGGAAACACTTAGCCCCTTCCTCGCCCCCTAGTGGTTAACCCCTTCCCTATCAGTGTCATTTACACAGCAATCAGTGCATTTTTATAGCACTGATCACTGTATAAATGACATTGGTCCCAAAATAGCATCAAAAGTGTCTGATGTGTTCGCCATAATGTCGCAGTCATGATAAAAATCGCAGATCGCTGCCATTACTAATAAAAAAAATTCCATAAAACTATCCCCTATTTTGTAAACGCTTTAACTTTTGCGCAAACCAATCAATATACGCTTACTGCATTTATTTTTACCAAAAATATGTATAGAATACGTATCGGCCTAAACTGAGGAAGAAATGTGTTTGTTTATATATTTTTGGAGGGGATATTTATCATAGCAAAGTAAAAAATATTGCTTTTTTTTTTATTTTGTCACTCTTTTTTGGTTTATGGCGCAAAAAATAAAAAGCCGCAGAGGTGATCAAATGCCACCGAAAGAAAGCTCTATTTGTGAGAAAAAAAGGATGCCAATTTTGTTTTTGTGCAAGGTCGCACGACCGCTCAATTGTCAGTTAAAGCGGCGCAGTGCCGTATTGCAAAAAGTGCTCTTTTCAGGAAGGGGGTAAATTCTTCCAGGGCTGAAGTGGTTAAAGTTGCCATATTTTCCAACTGTTTAAAAACCTCAAAACAACAAAATACACACACAAAAATAAATTAAAAAAATAAGAACACAAAGTAAAAACATGCCTATCTCTTAAAACCTTAAAAAACACCTGAAACCGGAAACCCTTTCCCACTAACTCCATTCAATTTTTTGTGTAATTATGCCAAAAATTCTGAAAACTCAAGTCAAGCAAAAGTGGCCAATTTTTCTCATGCCTGGTATCCATTTTGAGGCCTTTGATGAATATCACAGCAATGAGCAATGTTTTGGGGAAGACTGTAAAAGTAAATGTAAAAAAAAGGAAAACTGTTTCATGAGTCTTGAAACCTGATACACAGGTCTAGTGGATTTAATTTTATTACAATTTATTTATTTATTTTTGAAGGACGAAAAATGTTAGTTTTTAATAAAGACAATCTGTAATTTTTTTTTGTTTTGATTTTTTTTTAAACGGATGTTATATATATTTTTTTATTTGTTGTGTAAAATATTTATTTATCAAACAGCGGCTGGCGTAACTAAAACATTCAGGGCCCCAGTGCAAGGAACCGTAAGGAGCCCCTCTGACCCCTGGCCAGGGCCCTTACCTTTACGCTTGGGGGCACTGATAGGCAGCACTGGTGGCACTGATGGGTGGCACTGATAGTGAGCACTGAGGCATTGATAGGCGGCACTGATGGGCATTGATAGGCGGCACTGATGGGCACTCATGGGCACCGATAGGTGACACTGATGGGAACTGAAAGGCTGCACCGATGGGTACAATTGGGTGACACTGATAGACAGCACTGCTGGGCACTGATAGGTGGCACAGATGGGCACTGATATGCATCACTAATGGCACTGGCAGGCATTGGGGATGGGCACTGATTGGCAGCTGCCTGGGCACTAATTGGCATTTCCCTTGTGGTCTAGGGGGCATACCTGGTGGTCTAGTGTGGTGGCCAACCCTGGTGGTCCTGGGCGGCATCCTGGTGGTCCTGGGTGGGCATCCTAGGGGGGGCTGCGCTGATAAACAGACCCCCCCCTCTGTCAGGAGAGCTGCCAATTGGCTCTCCTCTACTCGCGTCTGTCAGACACAAGTAAGGAAAAGCCAATCAACGGCTCTTCCTCTTTACATCATGATCATCTGTGATTGGACACGGCTGATCAAGTGGTAAAAAGCCTTCGTCAGAGGCTCTTTACCTAGATCGGTGAAGCGGTGTGTCAGACTGACACATCGCACCACTGATCACTGCGAATCGCTCTCCCACGGGCGCGCGGCGGCTGTTATCCTTCTGGACATCATATGAAGCCCAGTCAGGATAACTGAACCACCGCGTGGCCGTCATACTGTTATAGACAGGGCGGGAAGTGGTTAAAGATTTGTAAATTGCAATCATATCACCTCTTGCGCCTCTTCTCCAGGGAGAATACATTTAGGGCCCTTTCACACTAGCGGACTGTATGTCCGCTTTTTTATCCATCCGTTTGCGGATGAAAAAGGGACATACATTGGTCCCTATGTGATTTATCTGCTGACACCCTTAATCGCCCGCCTCCGCAAACATCCGATTTTGCAGAAGGAAGAATGTCCTATTTTTTCTTCCGTCAGCAGAGCGGATCGGATGAACAAGGACAGACGGTCCGTGTTCATCCGCTCCCCTATAGGGGAGAGTGGAGAAAAGACAGGGCGGTCCCTGCACAGTGTGCAGAGACTGCCCTGTCATCCGACGACTCAGCGGGGATCTACGGAGCAATACCCACTGAGCTTACGGACTCACGGAGGCGGATCATTACTGATCTGCCCCTTCTCTGGAATCTCTCTAGTCCAAGGACATCCCTCCTGAGGACTGGTGACCAAAACTGAATGTCATACTCAAGAATCAAGATGTGGCCAAACCAGTGTTCTGCAAAGTTGTAAAATTTGAGTTTTTTTTATCCCTTTTCAATGCAGGCTAATAGCCTGTTGGCTTTGTTTGTTGCAGCTTGGCATTAAATAACCTCTAAAAACTTCTAAGAACTAATTATGGAATCCTATTTGATGGTATTGACCCATGGGTTGCACACCTACCGTATTTGCTGGTGTATAAGGTGACTGGGCGTATAAGACAACCCCCTAATTTTCGAGCTAAAATGTTGGCTTTGGGATATACTCATCGTATAAGACGACCCCCTCCCCCCCTCACTGTACCATTGCCTCACCTCACTGTGCCATTGCCTCACCTCACCTCACTGTGCCATTGCCTCACCTCACCTCACTGTGCCATTGCCTCACCTCAATTCACTGATCTTCATTCCTTTATGCCTGGCAGAGTGAGTCAGACTGCGGGCATCCATTTTTTAAAAGCCGTGCCTCCTCCTCGTGCTGTTCCGTGATAGGCGGAACACTCAGTTTCCCAGAAGAACCTGTGTTTAGTGTTCCGCCTATCATGGATGTCCTCTCGTCCAAGGACGAGATGATGTCTGCGATAGGCGGAACACTAAACACAGGTTCTTCTGGGAAACTGAGTGTTCCGCCTATCACGGAACAGCACGAGAAGGAGGCACGACTTTTAAAAAATGGATGCCCGCAGTCTGCATTCGGCATATAAGACGACCCCCGATTTTTTAACCATATTTTTAAGTGTAAAGGGTCATCTTATACGCTGGCAAATACAGTAGTCTGTAGAATAATTATTGTCCATATAAATAGTTATATCACAATTTGAGCATTATTTAACCACTTGCCAACCAGCCGCGTCATTATACTACGGAGGGTTTGTATGTGTGCAAATCGCCATAGCTGTACATCGGCCACTTTAAGAGCAGAGGCAGGCGCACAATGCCGGAGCCGATGCACCTGGCCGGCAGCCGTGATGTCCACCGGCTACCCACGATTGCTCCACAGAGCCAGAACGGGCATCTGTCAATGTAACCAAACTGATCCCCATTCTGTCAGGGGAGGAGGGAGTGATCATCTGTTCCTAGTGATCTAGAACAGCGATCTCTGTGTACTCACTTTCAGTCCCCCCCCCACAGTTAGAAACACCTCCCTAGGACACATTTAACCCCTTGATCGGCCCCCAGTGTTAAACCCTTTCCTGCCTGTGACATTTATACAGTAATCAGTGGCTATTTTTAGCACAGATCACTGTATAAATGTCACTGGTTCCAAAAAAGTGTCAAAAGTGTCCGATCTGTCCGCCCCTCTTGCAGCCCTGCTAAAAATCGCTGATCATCACCAAAAAATTAATAATAAAAATGCCATAAATCTATCCCATAGTTTGTAGGTGCTATAACTTTGCGCAAACTAATCAATATATGCTTATTGTGATTTTTTTACCAAAAAATTTCACTGGTCCCAAAAAAGTGTCAAAGGTATCAGATCTGTCCGCCGCAATGTCGCAGCCCCGCTAAAAATTGCTGCCCGCTGCCATTAATAGTAAAAAAACGAATAATAATAATAAAAATGGCATAAATATATCCCGCTATAAGTTTTGTGCAAACCAATCAATACAGTATACGCTTATTGCGATTTATTGCGAAAATATGTAGAAGAATATGTATTGGTCTAAACTGATGAAGGCTCAGTCAGTCAGGCAGTGACAGTGGGAGAGTAGGACGCTCCGGCCTCCCGCACGAGTCGCTCTCGCCAGGGACCAGTCAGCCAGACAGTCAGGCAGGCTCCCTCCACCCCTCCAGGGACTCATTAGGCTTCCCCTGACTTGCTTGATCCCCGCTGGCTCCCTCCTTCATCCCTTCGCCAGGGAGCCAAGCAGGTAAGCCACACACAGCTGTCCTTTTCAGGACAAGCTGAGGCAGCTTTTCCAACCCCCCACAGCTCTCCCTCTTTCATCCGTACCCCCATACTACCCCCCCACTCATTGCTACCCCCCCTCGCCATCTATCCCCGCAATTCCACGCCATTCGGGCGTTTTTTTACACTTCCGCGCCGGCCTGTGAGGATTCGCGGCAGCCGCGATTTAGGAAAGGCCGCGGCTTCACCTGCGGCCTAGCGGCGCACCGCTCCTCGCGCCCGGCAACCGGCAGCAAATCACCTCAACGGTCCAGAAAGCCTCCTCCTACCCCAGCAAACCCCCCCTCTCCTCCCAGCTATTCTTCCCGGCCCCCCAGGCAGCACCGATCCACTTAATTAGGTGGACCCCAGCCTGGATCCTGCTGCCTGGTCGGCGGCCATCTTGGTACACCCAGCCCCAATCCCCTTTCCTTAACACTATTAGGACTTGATCCAGGGTTCGCCGATCGCCTCTTAAGGGGTCAGGAAGGAATTTTTTCCCCGCCGTAGCACATTGGCATTGCAAGGCCAGGGTTTTTTTGCCTTCCTCTGGACCAAGCCTGGGTGGAGGATTCAGTCACTTCTTGAAAATCCTCCACTCCCCCCCCCCCTCAGGTATATGGCGACCATGGTCAATCTGCAATACACGGCAGAGACCATTTGGGACTTGAAGCAATGTGCCGCATTTTTACCAGGCATTACCAAAAAAAAACTAAAAATTCTGCGCCTTCTGAGAAATGGGAGAAATGGTGCCAGAAAACTACCGTATTATAACGGAAAACAGAATAGGGCAAAGAGGAGGAGGACTGGCGGTGATCCATAAGTCCCATCTTACGATCATTAAACCAGCCCTTCAAAACCCTCTTCCATTCATGGAAACCCTTACGCTGAAGCTGGAAATAAACTCCCAGGAGACCGTACAGATTTTACTCTGCTATAGACCACCCGGCCCAAAATCGCAGCTTTTACTATCATTGACGGACTTCATCTCTACTTATACCCTTAACAGCAAACACCTTTTGCTGCTCGGGGATTTTAATCTTTGGGCCAATTCATCACAAGACCCCATTGCCGACGCCTGCATTGAACATCTAGGAGGATTAGGGCTACAGCAATTAGTATGTGGGCCCACACATACTTCAGGTCACACCCCCGATCTTATTTTCAGGCAAAATCTGGAAATAAAAATCTTGGAAAAGGAACTATTGCCATGGACAGACCACCATGCAATTAAATTCATTATTTCCGATTTCCCTCCCTTAACAAAAACATCAAAACCAGTGACAACACACTGGACTAGATGTCAGAAGAAGCTCCATTCGGAACTCTTCAAAACCACGTTAAGGAACAAAATAAAAACAATTCAGCCGAACCAAACGGCTGTAGAAACACTGGATGCCATAAACACAGCCCTATTACAGTCAGCTGACTTAATAGCGCCGAAACATAAAACCTGCATCCGAAAAAATACCTCCAGCTGGTTCAACAACCAATTGGCGTTATTAAAACAAGAGCGTAGAAGGGCGGAAGCCGCCTGGAAGAGAAGCTCTTCAGAGGCGAACCTCTCCATCTACAAGGCATCAACCAGGAAATACCACAAAGAAATTTTCAAAGCCAAGAAAAATTATTTTTCCGAGGCTATCAACAGCGCCCTAAATCGCCCCCGCGAGCTCTTCAGATTGGTCAATCAGACCATGAATCCAAGATGTCTAGAAGCCCCCAACTCTGACACCCAAGAATTTTGCAATGAATTGTCGGATTACTTCATTAATAAAATTGAGGCAATCCGGGAAAGCATTCAGCAGAACCAAACCCCCCCCAATCCCTCCCGTAATCTTTCACACAGCACCATCAATATTTCGCCACAATCAGGTAAGTTCACCTTGGAACCCATTACTATACAGGCCACAAAGATTATCATTGATTCTTTGCGTAACGGCACAGCGCCAAATGATATCATCCCCACTAAACTGCTGAAGGAATGCGCCGACATCCTGGCACCTCCGATCACGCAGCTTATAAATCAATCCTTCAAGGAAGGCATAGTGCCCTCGCAGTTGAAAGAGGGCATAATTCAACCCATTCTGAAAAAACCTACCCTTGACCCCAAGGACCCAACTCACCGCCGTCCCATAACAGGCCTAAATGTCCTCTCAAAGGTAATGGAGAAAGTAGTGGTACAACAGCTGCAACAGCATCTAGATACCCACAACCTACTAGATCCATACCAATCTGGCTTCCGTCCTGGACACGGGACGGAAACAGCACTGCTCAAAATATGGGACGACGCCCTCGAGGCCGCAGACGAAGGCGAATCCTGTCTCCTGGTCCTGTTGGACCTAAGCGCAGCCTTCGACACTGTAGACCATAAGCTATTACTGACTCGACTAGTTGAAGTAGCCAGAGTCGCAGAAAGCGACTTATCTTGGTTCTCCTCTTTTTTGGAAAACCGATCGCAAACTGTAAAGTTGGGATCTTTCACCTCCGAGAAACGCACAGTATCGTGCAGAGTCCCCCAAGGATCGCCTCTGTCACCGGTGTTATTCAACATCTATCTTCGTCCCCTTTTTGAAATAATTAGCAGCCAAAAACTGCTTTATCACTCATATGCAGACGATACGCAACTGTATTTCCGCATATGCAATAAAAAGGATCATCACCTCAATCTAGAGACATGCCTCTCTTTGATAGAGAACTGGATGACAAAGAGTTACCTAAAACTCAACGGAGCAAAAACAGAACTTCTACTGTTTCACGCCAAGCACACGAATCACCCGGGGACAACTTGGATACCCCCGCCCGCTTTAGGCAAAATCATCACCCCTAGCACCAAAGTCAAAAAAGTCTTGGGGTCATCTTTGACTCCTACATGACAATGGATGCACAAATAGGGTCTGTAGTCAGCGGATCTCACCATCTGCTACGCCTACTACGCAGACTTACTCCTTTCATCCCCAAAGAAGACGTACCAGTCGTGGTGGGAGCAATTGTGAATTCAAGATTAGACTATGCAAATGCTCTTTACCTCGGACTCCCCAAGTACCAAATCGCTCGTCTTCAAGTCGTGCAAAATACGGCCGCTAGACTTGTGACTGGAAAAAAACCATGGGAATCAATCGATCCCTTCACTGGTTGCCAGTAAAAGACAGAATTGTTTTTAAAACTCTCTGCCTAACGCATAGATGTATTCATGGGAATGCCCCCCATTATCTATGTGAAAAAATAAAAGCTCACAATCCCAATCGCGTTCTGCGATCCACCAATCAAAATCTGCTCCAGATTCCGAAAGCCAACTTTAAGTCCAAAGGGGAAAGAAGATTCGCGCTCCAAGGTCCCAGACTATGGAACGCTTTACCGACCAGTATTCGGTTGGAGGAGAACCACCTAGCATTCAGGAGAAAGATCAAGACTCATCTCTTTTGATTTCAAAAGAGAAAGGAACAACAAGCGCCCAGAGGCGATTAAATTCGCATGTGTTGCGCTATACAAGTTTTTCATTCATTCATTCATTCATTCAAGACATTTTTTTCTTTTTTTGGGATATTTATTATTGCAAAAATGTAAAAATATTGTTTTTTTAAAAAAAATAGAATTTTATTTTATGTCGCAAAAATAAAAACCACAGAGGTGATCAAATACCACCAAAAATAATCTCTTTTTGTGGGAAAAAAAGACGTAAATTTTCTTTCTGTGAATTAACAGTATGGAGGAGAGATGTGAGGTCTTATTGACCCCGCATCTCTCCTTAAAGAGGACCTGTCACACACTCTTCCTATTACAAGGCGATCAAAAGCGATCAAAAAAAATGTAAAAAAAGTGTAAAAAATAAATAAGTAAAAAAAAAAATAATAATTAAATGCCCCTGTCCCTGGTAGCTTGCGCGCAGAAGCGAACGCACACGTTAGTCCCGCCCACGTATGTAAACGTCGTTCAAACCACACATGTGAGGTATCGCAGCGTGCATTAGAGTGAGAGCAACAACTCTAGCACTAGACCCCCTCTGTAACTCTAAATTTGTAACTTGTAAACATTTTCAAATGTCGCCTATGGAGATTTTTAAGTAACGAAGTTTGGCGCCATTCCATGAGTGTGTGCAATTTTAAAGCGTGAAGGGGGTAAATCCATCCAGGGCTGAAGTGGTTTAACAAATGTTTCGTAAGGTCAAGTACAGAAAACAGTTTTGAGTTAATCAAAAAAAGAAACTGATTAAATAAATAAAGTTGGACAATGAATGGCAAACCATACAGAAAAAGTTCTGCTCCAGTTGTTAAGTAAATATTCCAGTACACCGAGTATAAACGCCGTCTCGCTATCTCCTGCGGGGTAATAACTTGTTTTTGTGGAAATAATGGCTCTAGAATTGATTCCAAGTAAAATCTGAGCAAAGCATTATTTTAGCTACAAACATAATTCATAATGTTCTGTTTATATTAATGTTGGGCCCAGCAGGAAATGTGTTTTGTACAGTCCAACTGTTTGATGATGGCCACACAATAGAGATGATGGAGATACAAGCGTCATTTTGTTGGTTGAAAAAGATTTATACTATTATTCTTTAAAAAATAAATAAAAAATATGGTTACACTGTACAATGGATCTATTTGTATATAAACTGACGTTAATGGAAATAAGAGGTGTTATCTGCAACATATAATAGAGCATTTGCTTTAAAAAGTTTGTTACTTTTGAAACATAGTGTATGTGAATATTCAAAGAAAATTATGACTTTTTTTTTTTTTGTACAAAATTATTTATTTCAATATAAAACTTTGACCGAACTTTAGCATTGTTTTTTTTTCTAGTTTCCAGTATGGCCAAATAAATAATCATCAAATCACTACAGGTAAACTTGAATCAATGATCAATGTGTTTTAACCACTTGAGATATGGAACATTTTAGCCTCTTCATGACCAAAGATGTTTTTGCGCTGCTTTAACTGGCAATTGCCTGATCATGCAATACTGAGCGCAAATGGAATTTATTTATATATATTTTTTAAACAAATACAGCTTTCTTGCTTTTTTTTTTTATATATCGTGTAAATAAAAATAAAAACAGAACATTTTGAAAGAATAATAAAAAAAATATTTTCTACTTTCTGTTATAAAATATATCCAATTAAATCAAAATTCATCATAAATTTAGGCCAAAATTTATTCTGCTACATGTCTTTGGTAAAAAAAAAAAAAAAGCGGACCTTCACCCTCCAGCAGCACTCTCCTCCTCTCCATCCAGCCCCTCCTCCCTTAGTGAAAAAAAATTAAGTGCTCCACCCAAATGTGAATCCTTCACAACTCTCACTAGGCTTCCAATGTGTAAAAACATACAACAGGCTTTATTTAAAACATATAACCATTCCACTTACACATACAGTACAGACCAAAAGTTTGGACGCAAAAGTGTCACACAAAGACACGGTGGTTGGAACCAAAGATCTCAAAGTTGGACTCATCAGACCAAAGTGTTTCCACTGGTCTAATGTCCATTCCTTGTGTTCTTTAGCCCAAACAAGTCTCTTCTGCTTGTTGCCTTTCTTTAGCAGTGGTTTCCTAGCAGATATTCTACCATGAAGGCCTGATTCACACAGTCTCCACTTAACAGTTGTTCTAGAGATGTGTCTGCTGCAAAAGGTGGCTACTTTGAAGAACCTAGAATATGACATATATTTTCAGTTGTTTCACACTTTTTTGTTATGTATATAATTCCACGTGTTTTAATTCATAGTTTTGATGCCTTCAGTGTGACTCTACAATTTTCATAGTCATGAAAATAAAGAAAACTCTTTGAATGAGAAGGTGTGTCCAAACTTTTGGCCTGTACTGTACATAGTGTCAGCCTGTCACTCGGGAAAACACGCTCAGTTGTGTTGGATGTTTGCCTCCGGTCATTCCACAGAGTGCGAGTGTGGAGGTGGAAGCCTTCTGATTTGGAAACATGCGGTCGAAGCTGAGGGGCCGGGCCCCTGGCCTCTGGCCTGGATTTTATGGTGCCTGCCCCAGTCAGTTGTTCGGGAGAGAACACTAGCTCCTACTTCCCCTTGGGGGGAGCGGTTAGTATTTCCCAAATGTGATTAGGAGGGAGTGATGGGAGTAGTGGGAGTAGCCTGCTGACGCTCCCCCCAATCTCTCAGAGCTCCTACCTTCCTGACTGGGATGAGTGCTGCTGGTCCGGGCTGTGGGCCAGGGGCCATTGAAAAGCCTGTGGAGATAGTGCCCCAGGAGTGGCAGTCCAGGGGTGCCATACCTTGCACACATGTTTGAGAGGGCACTTACTTGTAGGGCACCATGGCCACATCTCCACAAACACCCTTTTCACACCTGCCTGTAGGGCCGGGCCTTTTGGCTGGGACCAGAGGAGTTTTTGTTTCCTGGCCAGAGGGTCGGCCATCGTATTGCACGATGGTCACTTTCCACTCACTCTCCCACCATCCCTCTCCCTCACTTTCTTTTTTATTTTCCCCCGTGTTCGTCACTTTATATCTTTTCTTTTCAATTTTTTTTATTCAGAAAATAAAACGCAGAGTACAAGAATAAACGGTTTTGGTTTGACATAATAACGCGTACAAAAAGGTACATACAGAACATGGCACGTGCAGTCACGTATATAGTATTACAGCGTATTGAACCGAAAGACAATGTAACCATATTGAACACACTAAAGGGAAGCGTAACAGAAACATGACTGTGCGATATTTAGAAGGAAACATATAGGAATCCTCCACGAGGGGGGAGTAATACGTAAAACAGTACTCTGTAGGTCAAAAAAAAGAGGAAACAGAAAACTAGTTCTGGGTAAGGAGTTCCAACCTTACCCGAGATAACATTGACAACTTTTCAAGGTATCTAGAAAAAGAAAGAGAGAGAGAGAAGAGAAAAAAGAAGAAAAAAAAAAGGGAACTTAAAGAGAGGAGAGTAGAGTAGGAAAAGGGAAAGAAAGAAGAAAAAAAAAAAAAGAGAGAGGAGAGAGGGGAGAAAACAACGAAGAAAGGGGGAAAGAGAGAATGTCGGCAGGACCGCACGAACCCCAGGAGGGCACGAGAATAAAGGGGCATAAGCTATAATGAATCATGGCACTAGTAAGGCCATATCGAATCCCGGGGGAAGGAAATTCTCTACCCAGGGAGTCCAGATATTATTGTGTTGGGTAACCCGATCCAGAATAGTCGCTTCTATTTTGCTATGGATCATAGCCTGAGTCACCCTGCTTCTAACTTCTGCTATGTGCAAATTTGGGGACTTCCAAGCCTTCGCTATAGTCTGTTTAGCCGCAGTAGTCAGTTGGAGCAGGAGTCTAACTTGGGCCCTTGTATAATCCTTACGTATTAGGTTTAGAAGGGCTATAGACGGATCAGGGACCAAAGTATCATGTAACAGGGTGGAAGCCATTTGGAATATTACTACCCAAAAGCGTTGTGCAATCGGGCAAGACCACCAAATATGTTCATGTGTACCCTTAGCCCCACATCCCCGGCAACATACTGACGGATAGGATGGCAAAAATTTAGAAATCCTAGCGGGAACTAGGTACCACCGCATAAGGACCTTGTAATTTGCCTCCAGGGCCACCACATTTTGAGAGGAGGATTTCGTATAGCCCCAAATATTTGCCCATTCCTCCATATCCAATGTTATCTGAAGGTCTTTGGACCACTGTGCAGCATAGGGGGGAGGTCAGTCGGGGAAGCAGTGAGGTGGTTATATAATCGTGAGATGACACCGGGAGCATGTGGGTCAGTATTACAAATACTCTCGTAAAGAGAGAATTCACCCAGAGAGGTGCAATCTTTAATTACTGTTCGAATAAAGTGAGATATTTGTAAGTAACGAAAGTGTTCAGTATAGGGGAATTTAGCCTGAGCCTGTAGGGTAGAGAAAGATTTAAGGGAGGTAGAGGAAACAAGATCACACACCCGGTGTAGTCCAGCCCGAGTCCAAAGGCGGAAGGAGGCAGGTTCGGAGAGGGCAGGAAAGAAAAATGGGTGACCTATCACAAAAAGTAATGGGGCATGGGGAGAAACCAACCCAAATCGGACACGCAAACTATCCCATAGCATAAGTGAGTGCCGCGTGACTGGATTATGTACTGGGCCACGTATCAGTGGGGGCAACCACAGCAAGTTGGATACTATCAACGGGGAGAGATCAACAGCTTCCAGGCTAACCCATATTGGGATTTCAGAGGAGGCATGAAGTAAAGTGAGTTGTGCCAGCTGAGCAGCCTGGTAGTAGCGGGTAAAATTAGGGAGTCCCAAGCCTCCACTGAGCTTATTTCGAAGGAGAACAGATCTAGATACTCTGGGTTTTATTGGACCCCAAATATATTTAAAGACCCGGGTCTGAATAATTTGATGGAAATAGGAGGGAACTGCAACCGGAAGAACTCTATAAAGATATAAGAGTTTGGAGAGCAAGGACATCTTAACGGCTGCGACCCGTCCTAGCCAGGAGACACATAGTGGTTTCCATATGTCCAATAAAGCGGATAGGTGGGATAGCATAGGAAGATAATTAGTTCTATAAAGGTTCGCTGGATCACTAGTCAGTTTAATTCCTAAGTACGAAAGGGACGTAGAGGACCAAGAGAAAGGAAAGTGTTCTTGTATATGGGTGACTTCCGTGGGAGGTAGAGACACATTGAGGGCCTTAGACTTAGATTTATTAACTTCCAAACCCGAGATATTTGCAAATTTTTCCAAGGTTTGTAGGAGAGGTGGTAATGTTAGACGGGGGGAGGATATGAATAGAAGCGCGTCATCCGCAAACAGGCAGATTTTATGGGAAGTAGAGGCAACTTCCAAGCCTCTAATATCCAGGTTAGCCCTAATCAGAGCAGCCAGAGGTTCGATTGCTAAAGCGAAGAGTAAAGGGGATAAAGGGCACCCCTGCCTGGTACCTCTTTCTATCTGAAAACTATCAGAGCGGAACCCAGAATATTTAACATAGGCCTGTGGATTTTTATAAAGGGAGCTTACCCATTGCAAAAAGTGTGGACCAAATCCCCAGCGTTCAAGTACAAAGTTTAAATAAGGCCAGGAGACCGTATCAAATGCCTTCCTGATATCAAGTGACAGTAGGTGCATTGGGATCTTACGGGTTCTAGCTAAGTGTTGCAAGAGAACAACCCTCCTAATGTTATCACTAGCCTGTCGACGCGGTATGAAACCCACCTGATCCTTATGTATTAATCCACCAATAATGGGATTGAGGCGCAAGGCCATAATTTTGGCAAGGAGTTTAATGTCAAGATTAAGTAGGGAAATAGGCCTGAAATTAGACCAGAGGGAGTTGTCTACATTGGGTTTAGGAATCATAGCTATTATAGTCGTCAAGGTGTCTCAACCAAAAGAGTGTTGTTGAAGCAAAGCATTGAAAGATTTAGTAAGAAGAGGGGCGAGAGTACCAGAGAATTTCTTGAAGTAGGAAGCCAAAAGCCCATCAGGACCCGGCCTCTTATGAGGTTTAAGAGTTTTAATAGCAAAGAGGACCTCTTCCGTTGAAATTGGTCTTTCAAGAAGTTTGCGGTTAGAGTCGGACAGCACGGGTAGAGGGATATCCCGAAACAACGATTCGGCGGCGGAGGGAGAAAAGGAAGATTGGGCCTTATACAGTTCTTGTAACCGCTTCCGAAATTCAGATAAAACCTTAACAGGGTTACTAGTGAATGTGTTCTTGTCTGTCCGGAGCCTGATAGGGACCTGGTTCCGTACCGGACAACGAAGACGCATGGCCAAGAAAGTATCCGCCTTATTAGCCTTTGTATAAATAGTATGATTCGATCTGCGGATGGCTTTATCAGCCGATTCAGCCAGCAGCAGATCCAATTCAGTCTTTGATTTTTCCATAGCAATCCTGTTTGGTTCGGAAGGGGAGGACTGAAATTGGAGAAAACATTGGTGATAATCCCGTTCTAGATCAGCCAACCGGAGTTTTTTGTCTCGGTTTAAATGAGTAGAGACAGAGATACACGTTCCCCTGATCACAGGCTTGTGTGCCTCCCAGAGAAGAACAGGAGAAATGTCGGGTGAGGAATTAAGTTTCAGGTAATCTGTGAGGGCAACTTGGATATCAAGACAGTAGGATTGATTGGTAAGGTGAGCTTCGTTTATACACCAGGTACGATCTTTGGATTGAGGGATTAAGGAGGATATGGTGGTGAGTACTGCACAGTGGTCCGACCAGGAGATAGGTTGGATAATAGAGTTAAGCAGTATAGGGGAAGATGCAACCGGGACAAAGATATGATCAATCCTGGAAAAGGATTTGTGCGGATATGAATAAAGCGTATAATTTTTCTTAGTCGGATTGCACTCCCGCCAAGTATCAAGCAGAGAGGCTTGCTGGAGAAGTTTCCGGAAACGTATAGAGGGGGAGTATTGATCAGGGGCATTGGGTGACTTATCCAAATGAGGTTGCAGTACTAAATTAGAGTCGCCGCACACAATCAGTGTACCTTTACAGTGGGAGCGTAGGACTTGGAACAAATGCGAAAAAAAGGGGTTCGGGTTACTATTCGGAGCATAGTAGGAGACTAGGGTAGTTTCAACATCCTGTAGTAGGCCCACGAGGATGATATAGCGGCCTTCAGGGTCTTTAATTTCGGACAGAACCGAAAAGGGGAGGGTATGATGGAGGGCAATCAAAACCCCACGTTTTTTTGTGGGGGCAGAGGCAGTGAATACCTGAGGATAACGGGAACTAAAGAATTTGGGAGTTGTACGTACCGAAAAGTGAGTTTCTTGTAGAGCAACTATACCTGCCTTTAAAGTGGCGAATGTTTGGAAAGCTTTAACCCTCTTGTTAGGAGAATTGAGACCCTTAACATTCAACAAAAGTATCTTCAGGGGGGCCATTTAGGGAGGTGCGGGAGAGTATCCAAGGGTGTTCCCGGGGACATGCAATCCAGCCGACCTGGAGAAAGAAGAAAGAGAGGGAGGGCAGAGAAAAACATAGAAGGAAAGCAGAAGAGAGAAGAAATATTGTAGGGCAAATAAGTGGTCATAGAGGAAGAGAAAAATCAAACTCTACCGCCCGACCAAATAGCACACCAACACACCCGCCAGCCAGCTAGCTTGCGTGTGGGGGAGCAGTGACAACTCCCCGCCACTAACGGGATATAATTTGTTCACACATAAAGAAACAGTTTATAAAAACAATTAAACCAAAAGAAAATAGAGACCAATAAGACGTTTCAATTAGCATATCCAGTCCTAATCGTTATAATTATCACTTTATAAAGTGCAAGCCTAAGAGGAAATGACCGCAGAGTGGGTGACCCAAAAAGGAGAAAGGAAAAAAAATCAGGCAAAAAGGAAGAAAGGATAAGAAAGAGGCGGAATAGGGAGAAGGGGATATGTGGGGTGGTATAGGGACAGGGAGGAAAGGGACAATGAAGGAAGGGGAAGGGAGAAGGAGGGCGGGGACAAAGGAGGGAAAAGGGGAGATGGGAGAGGGGAGGACAAGGGGGTAGGAAAAGAAGGAAAAGAGGGGAGGGTTCAGGGGAAAGGAGAAGGTAGTGGGGAAAAAAGGTAGATGTCAAAATAATGTAGAAACAAGAAAATACAAGCCCATGCTCCCTGTGCATCGCAGTTTGTTGTAGGCAATTACCACCACAGTGTGTAGTATACACAGCTAAGTGCCCATGGGTATCCAAAAAATAAATTAAAAAAAAGGCAAGAACAAAAAGAAACAGTAACTCGTAAAAAAAACATTCAATGAAGTGGGCACGAGGGAGGACGGGCAATCAGTCACAACATGTTTGAAACAACACTATAGCATGAAGATCAGAAAAAAGAGAGGCAAATCAAAAACGTGAACAGTGAAAAATAAAACAAAACCTGGGCAACCCCTAGAATCAGAGAGGGGTGGTATCGAGCTCCACCGCACAGGAGGGAGGGCTTATGGCGAACAGTCCCATAGTGCCTTGATTGAAGAATCCTCGGCGAAGACAGCAACAACAAATACCGGGGGGATTAAACAAGGAGATACAGTACGGCACTGCGGGGACAAAAAAGAGAAAGGAAGAGACCTGCTGGAACAATGTTAGACATTCGCATTCAGCAAGGTGAGTATAGCTGGCGGTCACCATTACGAGAGGAACGGGCAGGGGTCCCCTTGCGAACAGAGGACGGAGCCGGCTGGAGTCTCTTCGGGGTAGCCGTATACGGATGAGCAGCAGTGCGAGCCGGGGTGCGGGGTAATGAAGTCTCTGACATCTGAGCCGGGTCGGTGAGGTGGAGAGACTCCAGGAGGCGCTGAAGGGATTCAGGTGATGTGCAGGAATGCTGCTGGCCTTGATAGGAAAATTGCAGGGCAAAAGGGAACCGCCAGGTATATTTCAGTTGGTGCTGCATAAGGACTTGCAACTGGGGCTTCATCGCACGCCTTTTGGTAATTGTTGAGGGAGCCAGGTCAGAGAAGAGCTGGTAGTTGTGACCTTGAAACTGGAGAGCGTCCTTATTGCGGGCAGCAGCAAGCAATTGCTCTTTCGTGCGAAAGAAATGGAGTTTGACAATAATGTCACGCGGGGGACCATCTTGCTGGCGGCCGGTTAAGGCCCTATGTATCCTGTCAAACTCCAGTCTCTCGATCGGTATGGAGGAGGATGAAAGTTCTTGGAAAAGGGCTGTAGAGAAAGATTGTAAGTCATCCACAGTCTCAGGTATGCCGCGAATGCGCAAATTAGACCTGCGAGAACGGTTTTCGGCATCCTCTAAACGTGAGAGGAGAGCAGCGTTCTCCTCCCGGAGAGCAGCCTGCTCCTGGGCCTGTTCTTGGAGGGTGAGCTCCAGGTCATCAACTCTGGTTTCCAGGTCTGCAGTGCGTTGGCCTAGTTCCCTGATCTCACGGGATAGCCTATTAGTTATCTGGTCTGAAGTAGTTTTCAGGGCCCTATGCAGCATAGCCTCCATATACTTAAAAAAGTCAGCTTGGGACATACCTGACGGCGGTAGTGAGGGAGAACCAGCAACATGGGATTCCTCTCCATCGTCCTCATCGCTGTCAGCATGCAGGGATCTGTCCGGAGAGGCAGCGAGCTGTTTAGCCAGGGCCTTCGCCGCCATCTTGGAAGAGGCGCGGGCCAGGGCTTCCTTAATTGGTTTGGGCTTCGTTTTTCCTCGGTGCCCGGTCAGGACCATCGCGGGTGATGCAGCGCTCGTTCCGGGAGCGAAGGCTTAAAAAAGCGGGGTTGCCCGATGGTTTAAGGTGCTAATGGGGACCCGATTCAGTGGCGGGGAGAGCGGAGCTCTAAGGGAACACGTCCACCATAGCGAGCCTCGCGCATGCGCCCCCACTTTATATCTTTTTTCGTTTGGTGCACGTTATGTACACCGTGTGTGTGATTAGTAGGGTGCCAGTCCTCGGGGCAGCCCTAAACGTCTTGGGAGTAGGTGGACATGGCCTTCTGGCTTAGTTTGCCTGCTCTCATGGGGTCTCCATTTGGGGGAGCCCCAACTAGTACTGGGAAGGTTCTGTTTCGGCAGACCCTCCAAGGAAGTTGGGTCCGTGACGGCTTTGGCTGATCGGACCACTTGAGCACCTCAGTCCCCGTCTGGAGACTAACGCCCGGGGATCAGGGTCAGATCCTTCCTCACAGGAGGACCAGTTGACATAGCACCCGTCGCACTTTTTTGTGTATCACTCTTTAAGTGTGTGCACATTTTTTCTGCACCGGGTGGACTTTTCAATAGAAAAATTCCTGGATGTAAGGGGGGCTACAACAGGCATTCTTGGATGTAGAGAGGGGACTCTGACGGGCACTCCTGGAAATAAGTTTTTTCACTCAATGAATGCTCGTGTAGCACTACCCCCGAAGAAGCTGCTGGTTTGTTTTGGGTGGCTCCGCCGTCTAGGGTAGTTGATGAGAGCCATAGTAGTGGAATGTCATCACAGCAGGTGTCTTTTTCTGGTGCTTTTATTTACCCAACAAGGTAAACAGATGGACTTGGTGAATAGTAGAGGAATAGCAGAGATGGAGAACACAGATTCAGGTGTAGGTAAAAGGGAAACAGTCCTGCTTCCAACGACAAACTTTCACTTCACCACTCCAGCCGGAGTGGGTATAGCGCACCTGGACAGACATCTCTCACAAGCCTGGCAGCCAGAATGACACTCGAACTTGGGGTTAAGTCTCTGCCACAGACCCTCTTAATGGTTGCAAAAAAACAGTGGTCCAAAGTCCTCTTGACTGGCCGTAACACCTGGATCTCCTTCAGGTAGTTTAAGTTAGGTTACTGACTGATAGGTGGCCAACATCCAGCCACTCAGTGTCAGGTTCCCCTGGTGCCCGATGGATAGTCAGGCCCCTATTGGAACACCAGCCTCTCTTGGTACTCCTCAGGCAGACTCGCCACCAAACAGCTTCCTCCAACAGGACGGACAGCCCAGGACCTCTTTAGGTGGAACTCAGCCGACTACTGAGCCCCGAGCGGCAGGTCAGATTATCTGTGCCAGCGTGGTCCCAAAACCTGGATCTCTGCAAAGCACGTGCACCCCGGCCCAGAAAGCCATTTGCCGGGGCGCCGTGGAGTGGCTACCCTGAAGGTGGGCGCCACACGAGGAGAAGACCCAGGTAGATGGCGTCTGCCCCATAAATACCCTCTCCAGCATGCACAGCGTGGAAACCTCCTCCAGATAGGCTGCTGGGAAAAAGTAACCAGTCCTTGACTCCACTGCTGCCACCTGCCAACCTGGAGTAGAACTGAACCCCAGGAACAACAGAATGAGCCCACAGCACAGCCAAACTGGGACAGAAGCTCCAAATTTGGACTAATTAACATTGGTCAGAGCCACTTAACTCTCTGACCCCCTCTAAATTTCAACAGCACCGTTTCTGAAAAGTAACCAGGCGTTACACTTGTAAAATCCCCAGGGTGACCCAGATCCAGCAAGCATTTAACATTTGCAGTGTGAGGGGTGGGGGCAGTGCAAGGTTGGATTTTTTCTTATTTTCAGAATTTGGCTTTAACTGTAAACGGTGTCATCTACCTGACTGTGCTACGTGACAGAGCTGTGTAACTATCAGGGCTCGATCGACACAAAAACAAATCCTTTAGTAGGCAAAACAGCCTCCTTATATGTATGATGTCGATTTAGCTGTTTACATGGAGTTTTAGCATTAAATCAGATTGATGTAGCAATATAAGTTAGCCCAGCAGGACTGTGCTTAATGTACATTTAACGGAAAGTCAACTTCCCAGAATACTATAGCTATACATTCATTTACAGACTGTTACTGGGGTCAGTGAGTGACTTGCCTGATTTAATAAGTATGCTGCTGATCATGACGTGGGATTAAACATTATTTATAAGCTCCTATGGAGTCAAAGTCTGTCCACGGACAGACCTCAGAAGAATCCGAGACAGTACTAATTCAGTTACTTTGAGAAAACAGTGTTTTGGATGTCACCCAAGCAGTTTTGTAATAGCTCAATGTCTTTGGCACAAATATTGTAGAAGCTTTAATGTGATAAATGAAATGCCGCATTTATTCAAAGTTATTTATAGAGTATCCAAGCAGTGCCGTGTGCAGCCTCTGCCAGAATCTCTTTGAACTGTTCCTCCAGCTGAATACCCGTCTCTGAAACCTTTTATGTGCACTGCCAGCCTGCTAATACTGGAAGACTAACACACCAGCAAACCAACCACACCGTCACTCTATCTTCTATTTGGTATTCTGTTAAGAGTTTTCTAGCTACTGAACACCATAGAAATATACAGATTTTTGCACAAAGGGTGCAGGTCATCAGGGGGCCTGTCCTGATGTTGGGGGAGTATCTGTGGCCTTTGAGTCTTTTGCCTCTGCCCGTCTTGAGTGATCTCTCTTCAGTCCCTCCCCAAGTACTTGGTAGACTGGCCTTGGCAGGTCCCTAAGGAGTGAGGTCCACTTGGCTTCGGCCTAGGTTAGGGTGACCAGATGTCCCCAGTTTCCAGGGACAGTCCCCGGATTGAGGACACTGTCTCCAGTGCCTGTCTGCCCCCGGTTTTGTCCCCGGATTCAGGGATGATCCTGGATGGGTGCACCATGAGCTGGTGCAGAGAGGGGTGCCCAGGGCCGGCCCTATCATGGGTCCCGCTGGGCCATCTCTGTAACAGCACTGGTGAACGGAGTGAACCACAACTGCGGTTAGCAAGGATTTCAATGCGCTTCTTTATGTGACAACTCAGTATTGGCCCCAGGCGTCACTCCAGGCAAACAGGAGTTTGGGGGGTCTCTACATCATCTCTCTGTCACATAAAGAAAGGCGTTGAGCTAAGGATGGACGCATTACAACATGCGAGCAGAGCTTAGCATTTAAAAATATAGTTCAAGGTCAATATTCCAATACACCTCTATATGCGAGTGATTATCAGTAAGGGACCCCAGGCATCACTCCTCATAAACAGGAGCTTGGGGGTTCTCCACATCATATCCCTTTGAGCATATAGGGATGTATTAGGCCACTAAGGGAGATGCTATTAAATAGCATCAACTGCTAGCATAGAAAAGTCAGAGCGAACATGTTCAAACAATTAGGACAAGCCCTATAAGGATTTGTACTTATGTCAAGCTCGTAGTAAATAGGAGTTATAGTAACAAGTAGTACTTGCATATGAGAGCTATATAGCTAAGGTAATAGTAGTTGCATATGAGAGGCAATATAGCTCAGGTAATAGTAGTTATATACATGAGGTAAATATTGCAGACGTAATAGTAGTTGCATGAAAGAGGCAATATAGCTCAGATAGTTATAGTTGCATATAGGAGATAAATATTGCTCTAGTAATTTGAGGGTAGCTGACCCTTTAATGTACTCCTTAGCAAACAGTCCTTAGCACAGCAGTATCTCCCAAATGGTATGTTGATATCCACACTGCACATTTAGTAATACAAATATATTAGATGGAAAACTAGCAGTAGATCTTCGAGGCTGGAAAGCATCACGGCGCCGGGCAATGACGTCCTCGAGCAAGCGCCGTATGCGTTCCAGCATGGAACCCACTACGGTGCTGAAAGCACCTGATTGAAGAAAGTAACAGGCGCGTGGAATGCCTGTTACAATCTTGGACACCAAGGGGACGAGCGCCACCAGATTATACAGAGCCGGGATCTTCTGCTTACTTGGCTTTCGAGTGAAGTCCCGCCTCGTGGGCCGGCTCCTATGATAGGCAGCACCCTGGTGACGTCCAGGAGCGGTGCGTTCATAGGGACGCAGGAGCACCGCGCCCTCTGGCTCGATCCCTCACAGCCACTAAAATATACAGATTCATGCATTGTATGAATCTGTATATTTTCGCCGCTGCCGCCCACTATTCAGCTGGCCAGACAGCGCCGGTCAGCTGAATAACGGCAGCTGGCTGTGTGGCCACTGGCTCTGATAGGCTTTCCGAGTACAGCCCTGAGGCTGTATTCAGCTTCCTTAAGCTTATCCTCAGGACGTACCGGCGGCGCGTTCCTTGGATAAGACTGACAGGTAATCTGATTCTGGTAATCAGTAACCTCATTGGCTGAAGCGTCATCGAGGGCAGAACGAGGGACATTGAGGGACGTAGAAGACAGAAAGGTAAGTGCCAGGGGGGGCATTTTACTGTGGGCACGGTTGCTGCAATTGCTAGGCACAGTGGCGACAATTGTGGGTCACAGTGGCGACAATTGGGGGCAAAGTGGCGACAATTGGGGGCACAGTGGCAAAAATTGGGGGCACAGTAGCGCAGTGGCGACAATTGGGGGCACAGTGGCAACAATTCATGGCAAAGTGGCAACAATTTATGGCACAGTGGTGACAATTTATGGCACGGTGGCTGCGTTTGATGGCATGGCACAGTGGTTGTGTTTGATGGCATGGCACAGTGGCTGCATTTGATGGCATGGCACAGTGACTGCATTTGATGGCATGGCACAGTGGTGACAATTGATGGCACGGTGGCTGCATTTGCTGGCATGGCACAGTGGCTGCGTTTGATGGCACAGTGGCTGTGTTTGATAGGCACAGTGAGGCTGCAATTGTTTTTTTATTTATTTTTTCGTTTGCGCCCCCCCCAAAATTTTGAGCACCAGCCGCCACTGGTGACATCTATCATATGAGGCGGGACTTCGCCTGAGGACAGCGGCCATGCAGGGTAAACAGGAGATCCCCGCTCTGTATAATCCGTCTCCTCTCCTCGATCGCTTTACACTGATCACAGGTAAGGATCAGCTGCTGGGCACTTAACAGATTTGGCTGCTGGGCACTGAACAGGCTTGGCTGGTGGGCACTGAACAGGCTCGGTTTCTGGGCACCGAACAGGCTTGGCTGCTGGGCACTCCTCAAATGTGCATGATGTGGTTGGGCTGGTTTAATAATGCTATGGGGTTGGTATAAAATGATTTTCAGAAATAACGTATATATCATACAATCATTCCATACTTATAAAATAGTTTACCATTTGCCAGTTAAGAAAAAATATAAAATGTCCCCGGATTTCATTTTAAAAATCTGGTCACTTTAGCCTAGGTAGACCAGGGTGTCGCTCTGTCTTCTGTTTGGAATTTTTTTAAGAGTTTTCTAGCTACCAAACACCATAGAAATCATAACAGTACTCATGAATTCAAATAGTTGGATTTATAAGGATCCAAAAAAATCTCAGGGTGTAACGAAAGCCCAATTCCGATCTACGTACTCTCCCTCAATTGGCCTCTCCCTCATGAAGGTCTCCAGTGGCATTTTATGCTTTTTTTAATTTACCCTTTTTTCCTAATGTCTTCTGGTTGGTCACGTGACACATTGGGTCTTAGCTTCCAGTGATGTGCCCCCTGGGGGTGGCGTCCCAGAGTGTGCAGGAAAAACACTTTTGGGCTGAACCACAGCATTGTTTTTTCACCTGCACTAGGTCATGTCACCTTATGCTATTTTTGCACTACGCCTCTGGGTGGGCCTGTTAGCTAGGCCAGGGCAATATTCTATACTGACTGAAAGGCCCGCTGTAAATTGCACAAAGCACCTTATTTTTGCTGAGTGTGTCACATTTATTCACGAGCACTTGCACAGACGATCGGAAAATTCCAACAACAAAACCGTGGATTTTTTTCCGACGGATGCTGGCTCAAACTTGTCTTGCATACACACAAACGCACAAATGTTGTCGGAAATTCCGAACGCTAAGAACATGGTGACTTACAAGACGTACAACGGCACTATTAAAGGGGAGTTTAGAAGTTTGGTGAGAGACGATTCATGCTTTTCAGTTCATTACAGCTTGAAGAACGTGCTATCTCCATTACGAACGCTAGTTTTACCAGACTGAGCGCTTCTGTCTCATACTTGATTCAGAGCATGCGTGGAATTTCGTGCGGCGGAATTGTTCACACACGAACAGAATTTACGAGAATGGATTTCGCTGTCGGAAAATTTGGGAACCAGCTCTCAATTTTTTGTTGTTGGAAATTCCGACAGCAAATGTCCGACGGAATTTCTGACCAAAAGCTCCCATCGGACATTCGTTGTATGTGTGTACGCGGCATAAGTGTGTTAATTTCTGGGTGTTTTTTGCACAGAGACCAAGAGTTGAGGTCATCGGGAAGGCCTGCGCTGATGTTGGGGGTACATTCTGTGGCCTTTGGGTCTTTTGCCTCTCCCCATCTTGAGGATTCTCTATTCAGCAGAGCCTCTCACCAAATACTTGGCAGAACGGCTTTAGCTGGCCCCTAAGGCGGCGTACAGACGATCGGACATATCCGACGAAAACGGTCCGCGGACCATTTCCATCGGATATGTCCGATCGGGAGTTTGATCCGATGGCGTGTACACACCATCGGATCAAATTCCCCACCGCCGGACGGCGCGGTGACGCGGCGGTGACGTTGACGCCGCCGCGTCACCGCCACGTCACCGCACCAGGAAGTAAAACACTTCCGCGCATGCGCCGAATCCATTCGGCAGCGGCGCGGCGGCGGTGGGGGCCGACATGTCTGCTGGTAAGTGTACTAACCAGCAGACATGTCGGGCGGACAGATTCCACCGGATAGATTTCAAAGCTTGCTTTGAAATCTGTCGGGTGGAGAAATCTGTCCGCTAGCCCATACACACGAGCGGAGATGTCTGCTGAAACGGTCCATCGGACCGTTTTCAGCAGACATATCCCCTCGTGTGTACGCCGCCTTAGGAGTGGGGTTCCCCTGGCTTTGGCCTAGGTAGACTAGGTCGTCACTTTTTCTTCTGTTTTGTATTCTGTTAAGAGTTTTCCAGCTACTGAACACCATAGAAATCCTTACAGAGCTCATGAAATCAAATAAGAAGCCTGATGTATAAGGGTCCAAAAAATCTTGGGGTGTAGCTAAAACCCATTTCTGAGCTATGTGCTCTTCCACAGTAGGCCTTCCTGAGTTTCTCCAGTGGCAGTTTATTTTTTTTAAACTTACCTTTTTCTGGCTGGTCGCATGACACATTCGGTCTTAGCTTAGGTCCTGGTGATGTGCCCCTTGAGTGTGAAAAATGCATTAGGTCATGTCACCTTATGCTTTTCTTGCACCATTCCTCCTGTTGAGTGCCCCCACAACAAGCAGCTTGCATATGGGGGAACCTGAGCCGCGCCGCAGCTCTGTGTGTCCATTTAGACACGGATCTGCGTCCCACCCCCTTTCTCCCCTCATTGGCTCACTGACTTTGATTGACAGCAGCGGGAGCCAATAGCGCTGCGCTGCTGTCTCAGCCAATGGGTTGGGGAGTCCCAGGCAGCCGAGTCTCTTGTGCAACATTGCTGAATCTAAGTTTTAGGAGGGTGCTGTACACAGAAGTTATTTTTTTTTTTATCTTAAAGTGGAGTTCCACCTATTTTTTTTATGTCTGTGCTGCATGCCCTAATCTCGTAGTGTTCAGAATGGACAATTTTTATTTATTTTGTTGCTTGTAAATACCTTTATTTTGTAGTCCTTCATTACTTCCTCCTCCTTATTAGCCTAGGCTATTAAGTCACAAGGCTATTTGCAAGGGTTTCTGGGATAGGCATCATGTTTCCCAGTAGTCCTTGCAAACCTAAATGAAACCTATTACATTGCTTGTGCAGCACTGAAATCCAGGAAGTCATACAGTCTGGCTTCATGATGCCCACACTTAAAGAGGAGTTCCACCCAAATTTGGAACTTCCTCTTGTTCCACTCCTCACCCCCTTACATGCCACATTTGGCATGTAATTTTTTTGGGGGGGGGGAGTGGGGGCTTCAGTAGAAGTGGGACTTCCTGTCCCACTTCCTGCTTCCGCCGAGGGGCTGGTTAGGCGATTAAGCCTTAATCGCCTACACCAGCCCCTCCCTGTAGGCGATCACATGGGACACTGACAGGTCCCATTCGATCGCCTCTCCATGCATGCGCAGTGGGTGCCCGGCCGTGAAGCCGAAGGCTGTCACGGCTGGGTGCCCACAGTTGGGATGGAGACGCCGGCCGGGGAGGGGGGGAGAGGAACGGAGCCCCGGAGGGCGCGTCGCTGGAACGCAGGAGCAGGTAAGTGAGTGTTTATTAAAAGCTAGCAGCTACACTTTTTGTAGCTGCTGACTTTTAATAAACACATTTTTTGGCTGGAACACCCCTTTAAGATGGCCACGGTCTATTTCTAGATTATAAACTAAATGCTGTAACAACCTAACAAAACGGACCTTAGTTTATAGACTAACTTTACTAGAATACATTAAGCTTGTGTATTTCAGAGGTATTTATATTTAAAAAGTGAAATTGTGGGTAGAACTCCCCTTTAATGTATAGAAGAGGAAACCTTCCTTTAGTGATATAATGAGTTGAGTTAGTGCCCATGTGATCGCCATGATGGAAGGGGCCTAGTTAAAGAAGTTAAAGCGAAGTTCCACCCAAAAACGGAACTTCCACTTTTCGGATTCCTCCTCCCCTCCGGTGTCACATTTGACACCTTTCAGGGGGAGGAGGGAGCAGATACCTGTGTAATCCAGGTATTTGCTCTCACTTCCCAGCATAGATCGCTGCAGTATCCGTGGCGACCTATGCCACGTCCGGTGCCTCCACCGCCCCCCCCCTGCTATTTTCTGGGAGACACACAGGTCCCAGAAGACAGCAGGGACCAGTTGGATCGTGCAGCAGGACTCACGCATGCAAAGTAGGGAAACAGAAAGTGAAGCCACAAGGCTTTACTTCCTGATTCCCTTACCGAAGATGGCGGCGCCTCCACCCGAGAGCCAAGGGACAGACCGGCTTTGGGTGCCGACATTGTGGGCGCCCAAGACAGGTAAGTGTCCATACATTAAAAGTCAGCAGCTGCAGTATTTGTATTTATTTTGGGCGGAATTCCGCTTTAAACACCCCAAGGCTGTTTGGATGTAATCAGCTACTGCAGAAGCCCGAGTGAGGTAGTTCTACACCCAGTAGGACCAATATAAATTAAAACAGTGTAGTGCTACTTAGGATTTTTTCACTTATTAATTACAAGCAATAAAAAGGTCCAAGTGAATAACAGTCCCTATGAATTCCTTCTATAACCATTTTTTCATTGTACATTCCACTGTGTGTTCACGCCACTCCTCCACCTCTTTTGAACCACCAACACCAGTTGTGCGCTTAAATTGAGGCTAAAGCCCCGTACACACGGCTGGGTTTCCCGACGGGAAAACTGCAAGGAGAGCTTTTGGCTGGGAATCACGGGCGTGTGTATGCTCCTCGCAGTTTTTCCGATGGGAAAAAACTGCCCAAAAACTGCTGGACAAAAAAAGAGAACCTGCTCTTTTTTCTGGGTTAAGTGATACTGGACGTGGTTCAACCCAGAAGACTAAAGACATCTTGTGATGAAGAGAAGGTTCTGCAACAAAAAAGCTCTGGAATTAAGGTGAGTATTGAAGTCCAGATTTGGGCTTGAGCTTTTTGTGCTGAACCTGCTTTCTTTTTTTCCCGCTGGGATTCCCGGCAGACTTTTTCCCAGCAGTTTTTGGCAATTTTCCTATGGGCATACACATGGTCGGGATTCCAGACCAAAGCTCTCATCTGATTTCTACCAACGGGAAAGCCTCTCGTGTGTACGGGGGAAAAGTTACTGAGCAGGTTCTTGGTAAAGATGGATCTTTTTCCCGTCGGGAATCCCGGTCGTGTGTAGGAGGTATAAGATGGCAGCTTACTTGGCTGTAAAAGGTTTGGAAGGTTTAGTTCCACTTTAATGCCCTGAAAAGGTGTGAATAGACCATAAGGGTTATATGAGACCTTAGTTATTGGGTTTACATTTTACTTTCACTGAAAATATGTGATAGCTTCCCTTTAACCACTTAAGGACCCCTTCACGCTGATATACTTCGGCAGAATGGCACGGCTGGGCACAAGCACGTAGCTGTACGTCCTCTTTAAGTGCCCAGCAGTGGGTTAGCGAGCTGGTCCGAAGCTCGCCGCCGGTGCCTTGCGATCGGTCACCGGAGCTGAAGAACGGGAAGAGGTGTGTGTAAACACACCTTCCCCATTCTTCACAGTGGCAGTGTCATTGATCATCTGTTCCCTGATATAGGGAAAGATGATCAATGCCGTCACATGTCCAGCCCCGCCCCCCTACAGTTAGAAACACATATGAGATCACACTTAACCCCTACAGCGCCCCATAGTGGTTAACTCCTAAACTGCAATTGTCATTTTCACAGTAATCCATTTTTATAGCACTTTTTGCTGTGAAAATGACAATGGTCCCAAAAATGTGTCAAAATTGTCCGATGTGTCCGCCATAATGTTGCAGTCACAAAAAAAAAAATCGCTGATCGCCACCATTAACCACTTCCCGACCGCCGCATGTACATATACGTCGGCAGAATGGCACGTACAGGCATATGGACTTACCTGTACGTCCCTGCCTAGACGTGGGTCGGGGGTCCGATCGGGACGGTTTGCTGCAGGAGCGATCCGGGATGAGGGGGCGGCTGTTCGTTTCTGTCCTCCCCCTCCGGATCGTTCCTAGCCAATCTGCTCCCACCCTGCTCTGCACTTCCTCTGCCTGTATAATATAAACACAGGCAGAGGAAGTTATGTCACCTCTCGGCGGTATTTTCAATCCGCCGAGAGGAGAGAAGACATCAGAAGTAAGTCGCACCAACACTACACTGACACCACACACATAGGCACATTAACCCCTTCAGATCACCCCCCCCCCACCTCCCCAGCCCCCTGTCACACTGTCACTGATTGCAGTGATCATATTTTTACTGATCACTGCATTTAGTGTCAGTGTGACAGTTACTGTGACAAGGAGTTAGTGTTAGGTCCAGGGTAGCCCCTGTACTCCCCCCAATAAAGTTTTAACCCCTTGATTACCGCCCTAGTTAACCCTTTCACCCCCTATTGCCAGCGCCACTAAGCGATCGTTTTTCTGATCGCTGTATTAGTGTCGCTGTTGCTGCTAGGTAGCTAGTTTTTTTTTATTGAGATTTTTTTTTACTAAAGACATGTGACTGAATACATTTTGGCCTAAATGTTTGATTAAAATTTAGTTTATTTGATTTTTCTTATAACAAAAAGTAGAAATTATCATTTTTTTTTTTTAAATCGGTCTTTTTTGGTTTATATCACAAAAAATAAAAATCGCAGAGACAATCAAATACCATCAAAAGAAAGCTACGGAGCCACGTCGCACGACCGCGCAATTGTCTGTTAAAGCGACGCAGTGCCGAATTGTAAAAACGTCTTTGGACATTTAGCAGCATATTGGTCGGGGGCTTAAGGCTGCATTCACACCTGAGCGGCAAGTAACGCCGCATACGCGGCTTTACTTGCCGCGCTTCGATTCTTTTTTTTTTTTTTTTTTTTTACAAAGTCTCCCATTGATGTCTATGGCCGAACGACAATGTCGCCTGAAAAAAAGGGTCTGGGACTTTTTTTCAGGCGACAGGCGTTTGGCGTTTCAGAGATGTGAACCATCTCTATAGACATGAATGGGATTTTTCCCCTCCAGCGTCACGAGCGTCGGGCGACAAGCGTTTTGTCGCTCAGGTGTGAATGCAGCCTAAGTGGTTAGTAGTAAAAAAAAAAATATTAATAAAAATGCAATAAAACTATCCCCTATTTTGTAAACGCTATACATTTTGCGCAAACCAATCGATAGAAGGTTATTGCGATTTATTTTACCAAAAATAGGTAGAAGAATACGTATCGGCCTAAACTGAGGAAAAAACATGTTTTTTTTATATATATTTTTGGGGGGATATTTATTATAGCAAAAAGTAAAAAATATTGAATTTTTTTCTAAATTGGCGCTCTATTTTTGTTTATAGAGCAAAAAATAAAAACCGCACAGGTGATCAAATATCACCAAAAGAAAGCTCTATTTGTGGGAAAAAAAGGATGCCAATTTTGTTTGGGAGGCACGTCGCACGACCACGCAATTGTCAGTTAACCACTTAAGGACCGCCTTCCGCACATTTACCTCGGCAGAATGGCTGGAGTGCGGCGATCGGTCCCCGGAGCTGAAGAACGGGGAGAGTTGTGTGTAAACACGGCTTCCCCGCGCTTCACTGTGGCCGCAGCATCGATCACGTCATCCCTGTTATAGGGGGACGTGATCGATGACGTCACACCTACAGCCACACCCCCCTACAGTTCTAAACACACACATAGGTCACACATCCCCTACAGCGCCCCCTGTGGTTAACTCCCAAACTGCAACTGTCATTTTCACAGTAAACAATGCAATTTAAATGCATTTTTTGCTGTGAAAATGACAATTGTCCCAAAAATGTGTCAAAATTGTCCGAAGTGTCCGCCATAATGTTGCAGTCACGAAAAAAATCGCTGATCGCCGCTATTAGAAGTAAAACATTTTTTTTAATGAAAATGCAATAAAACTATCTCTTATTTTGTAAACGCTATACATTTTGCAAAAACCAACCGATAAACGCTTTTTGCGATTTTTTTTACCAAAAATAGGTAGAAGAATACGTATCGGCCTAAACTGAGGAAAAAAATAAAATTATATATATTTTGGGGGGATATTTATTATAGCAAAAAGTAAAAAATATTGAATTTTAAAAAAAAATGTTGCTCTATTTTTGTTTATAGCGCAAAAAATAAAAACCGCAGAGGTGATCAAATACCACCAAAAGAAAGCTCTATGTGTGGGGAAAAAAAGACGACAATTTTGTTTGGGAGCCACGTCGCACGACCGCGCAATTGTCAGTTAAAACGACGCAGTGCCGAATCGCAAAAAGGGGCAAGGTCCTTTGGCAGCATTTTGGTCCGGGTCTTAAGTGGTTAAAGCGACGCAGTGCCGAATTGCAAAAAGGGGCAAGGTCCTTAACCTGCATAATGGTTCCGGGTCTTAAGTGGTTTAACACAAGGCCACCCTTAGAGGAAAAACAGAATGCGTCGTAAAGAAACCATCGATCCCTTTCTGAAAGAAGGCAGGTGGGACGTATTAGGTTCCTCTCCTCCAGCCCTCGCATTACACAAGAATTCCCGAATTCCAGGAAACAAACAACGGACAGTATGTTACAACTCCTCCTGTTTCCAGGAACTAGTATCACGTCAACGCTCAACGATGACTCAGTCTTCCCATTTTTAATGCAAACATTTCTGCTGAAGATGATTTCACTGACGTCCTATTTTTCTTTTTCTTCCTTCTTAAAAAGAACCCAGCACAGCTGTTCCTGCAATTAGGGATATTTATTATAACCTTTCGCAAAGGACGCCGTTGATGGCCCTGAACAGGGCATTTTATTTTCTGGCTATCTTTGGATCAAAAAAAAAATCACCACCCCCATTACCTTCAATTCATTGTATTTTTTTTTTAACATCCAGAGCTGTAAATGAAACTGCAGAAGTTGTCTTTTGTCGCTTTTTTTATTTTTTCATACCCAGCGAGTATAACTACACGCCGCATTTATGAGCAATGTGAATAGGTAACCATGGCAACATCTCTATGCTCTCTCCACCAAATAACCTTGTCATGTGAACGTTTATCAGGAGCATATCAAGTGCCGGGTTGCACTCTGTGCTCCCTGAATAAACAGCAGGATTTGTTCCTGAATAATAATTGGTCGCGGGCATTTATTTTAAGAAGAAAAAAAAAAAACCTTTTACAATTTAGAGAAATTCACGACCAAAGCACTCGATGGGAAGAAAAAAAAAAGACTAGGCTAATCTCAGCTCGGGGAATTAAAGCTCGATTACAATATAAGCTGAAATAAAGACATATTGGACAGCGAACAGGCAGGTCTAAATTAATTGCTCGTTAAAACTCTGTTGTTGGCCATTGAAAGAACGATTCCGGTAATACGAATGAATGGGAGGGAAACTGAGTAAGTAACTGTGAGTTATAGGAAAAGAAACGGTTTAGGGTATATTTGTCATAAAAAAGTATTTGGCCCAGTCTTTAGGAATGTCATTTATTGTACAAATAATATTTAGTTTTGTTATGTTGATTAAATAAACATGAAAAAACAAAATGTTACTAGAGGTGGACCGAACACCCAGCGGTTTGGTTCGGTTTCGCGCCAGAACTCTTAGACTCCATTCACACCTAGGCGTTTTGTCGCCTGAAGCGTGACGCTACAATACGCCATACCATCGAATTTGCATTATTGTCTATGGAGACTGTTCACATCTCCTAATGCCGAACGCCGTACGCCGATAGAACGTCGAACGCCGATTTTGAAAAAAGTCCCGGACCCTTTTCCGACTGGCGTTCCTTTAAATTTCGTACCTGGGGGGGGGGGGGGGGGGCTGTATAGTATGCCTGTGAAGTAGCTCTTTTTTCCCATGCTTAGAACTGTCCCTGCACAAAGTGTCATTTCTGATGGAAAAAAAAGTAATTTAAAATCACTCACGGCTATATCCATTCCAGACCTGAAGGGTCTGGAATGGATATTTGGGGGGAACTCCACATCATTTTTTTTTTATTTGACGCAGGGTTCCCCTTAATATCCATACCAGACCCTAAGGTAAGTGATTTTAAATTACTTTTTTCCTTCAGAAATTACATTTTGTGCAGGGACAGTTCTAAGCACAGGAAACAAGCGCTAGTTTACAGACATACTATACACCCCCCATGGTACGGAATTTAAAGGAATATTTCAATATTATTGTTTCACTTTAAGCATTATTAAAATCACTGCTCCTGAAAAAACTGCATTTTTTTTTAAAACTTTTTTTGCATTGATACATGTCCCCTGGGGCAGGACCCGGGTCCCCAAACACTTTTTAGGACAATAACTTGCATATTAGCCTTTAAAATTAGTACTTTAGATTTCAAATGTTCGAGTCCCATAGACTTTAACAGGGTTCTAAAGTTCACACAACTTTTGGTCTGTTCGCAGGTTCTGGTGCGAACCGAACCCAGGGGTGTTTGGCTCATCCCTAGTTTACACTCACCTCTCCCTGTTCTTCAGCTCCTGTGACTGATCGCGGGACATCGGCGGCAATCGGGTCCACGGAGCTTCAGACGGGTCGAGAGCGCACCACAGCTGGGCTCTTAAAGAGGACGTACAGGTACGTGCTTGTGCCCAGCTGTGCCCTTCTGCCGATGTATATCGGCGTGAAGGGGTCCTTAAGTGGTTAAAGTCTATGGGATCTGAACTTGAAAAATCAAAAGTGCCCATTTTGAAGGCTTAAGCCCTGTACACACGACCCGGATTCTCGTCAGGAAAAAAACAAAGGGCCAGATTCACAGAGCCATTACGCCAGCGTTCTAGGAGATGTGCGGCATGAGTCTAAATCTGCGCATACGTATCGATGTGCCGCATCCCCAAAACGATATACGCATGAAATCTACTTTTTTTGGACCGGTGTAATTTCGATAGACACACCATTGATTTGCTATTCAAATATGCAAATGAGGGAGTTACGGGGATCCACAAAAGTAAGTTGGTGCAGCGCAGGCTACGCGCTGTGCGCAACAGCTGCACGTCCTGTCTAAAATTAGACTATATAAAAGGTGGAATAAAATTAGACAATCCGTCTACATGTCAGCTAAAGCAACACTGTTAGTGAGGAGCTGAGCAGTCACACTTGCTGGACAACAAACTTTATGCCAACATGCCAGGGGCATCCTTGCTCATAGCTATACTACTGACTTTAGAGGAGCAAAGAAGGAGGAGGGCACAGAGGAGGGCACGGAGGAGGGCACGGGAGAGGATATACCGCACACGCATAGACCTCTTTGGCATGAGTGATTCTGAGGTGTATCGCATCTTCATATTCACCCCTCATGCCATCCTGGAATTAACCACAACCCTGCAGGAGGACATCACCAGCCCAACATACCGCTCACATGCAGTGCAGCCACTGGTCAAGGTCCTGGCAACACTCCATTTCCTTGCCAGTGGCTCTTTTCAAAGAACAAGTGGAGTAGTGGCTGGGATGGCACAATCCTCCATGAGCAGATGTGTGCACCAGGTTATCCCTGCAATCCTCAGACGCATGGTCAACCAAATCATCAAACCAACCACTGAGGACCTGCGGCTGAAGGCAATGACAGATTTCTACAGAATTGCCAGATTCCCACGCACCGTTGGGGCCATTGATTGCACACATGTGGCACTCCAGCCCCCCCGTGAGACAGAGCACATATACCGCAATCGGAAGCATTGGCATTCCATCAACGTACAGGTGATAGTCGATGGCCAAGGCCTCATATGGCACGTCCGTGCCAAACACCCCGGATCCAGCCATGACAGCTACATATACAATCAGAGCCCCATCCCAATGGAATTCGAACAGAACGTGTATGGGGACACCTGGTTGGTTGGTGAGTGACATGGGTGGCAGGCATGACTGTCCCCCCCATGATGCACACATCACAAGGGGCACATGCATGACTAACATCCTCCTGTCTTTTCCCTTACAGGTGACTCTGCATATGCACTGGGACCCCATCTCATGACTCCTATCCGGAACCCCCAAACCCCAGGAGAGGAAAGATACAATGAAGCCCACGCCCAAACACGTGCAGTGGTGGAGCGCACCTTTGGTCTCCTGAAGTCACGTTTCCGATGCCTGGATAAGTCTGGGGGGACCCTGTTGTATTCCCCAAACTTTGTGTGCCAGATCATCGGTGCATGTTGCATGCTGCACAACTTCACAGTGAGAAAGGGCCTGCAGATTGACATACGTGATGACCTGACCCCTGAACCAGACAATCCCCCCCTAACCGAGGATACCCCGTCTTCTGAGGGAAGAGCAGCCAGGAGACAGCTCACTAGACATGTGCAATTTTTTTCGTTACGAATACGTTTTCCGTCATTTTTCGTTATTTTCGTTGATTCGTTAACCTACGAATGAACGAATGGTTTAGCGCAAATAATAACGAATAACGATATTTCCAAAATTAACGAATATGGAAAACTACGAAGATACAAAACTACTAAATGTAAAAGAACCACACAACGAAAGAAAAAAGAAACAAAAACATAGAAATAACGAAAATACCAAACACCAAAAAAAAAAAATCATGATTACGAAAAATAAACGAAAATGCAAACTTACTAATATTCGAAGAACGAAAAGAAAAAAAACGAAATGCCGAACAAAGAATAAAAAACGAAAAGCAAAACTAACGAAAAATAAATTACGAATCTTCGGAAAACGGAAATGAAAACAACGAATATACAAAATAATGCAAATTCACTTTCATTAGTACTGTGACCAATAGCCACTCAGCGCTGTCCCTTACCCTGAAGAGGTTTGTTCCTTTCCCCAATGAGCTTCTTTCCTATTACTTAGTGGCTCCTTGACCTTGTGGGCCAGATTCTCATAGAATTCCGGCGGCGTAGCGTAAGCCAGTTACACTACGCCGCCGCTGCTTGCTGGAGCAAGTGCTTGATTCTCTAAGCACTTGCTCCCGAGGTTTCGCTTACGTCGCGTAAATCGCGCAGCGTAAACCCGCGCAATTCAAATGGGGCGGCTTGTATTTAAATTAAGCGCGCCCCCGCGTCGAACGAACTGCGCATGCGCCGGCCGGGGGAAAAGCCCAGTGCGCATGCTCCAAAGGACGTCACATTTTCTCAATGTAAACGACGTAATCGCAGCGTACGCCAGCCCCATTGAGAATCGACGTACGCAAACGACGTAAACGACGCACAACACGACGCGGTCCCGAGGCCATACTTAACATGGCATCCGACGGGACACGACGGCATCCGACGGGACCTCGTAAGGTTACTCCACATAGAAGCTGGGGTAACCTTACGCGGACGAAAACGACGTAGGCGACGACGGGGCGGCGTAAAAGCGATCGAGAATCGGCGTACTACTTCATTTGCATATGCAAATGAAAAAACAACGTAAAGGCCACCTAGTGGCCGGAGTTGTCATTACATCTACGATCCGAAAGTGTAATTGTATTACGCTTGTCGGATGTAGAAGCGTATCTATGCAAAAGTGATGCTCAGCATCACACGCATAGATACGAGCCAAAAAAAAAGGCGATACGACGGGGTATCTGAGATACTCCGTCGTAACGCCTCTGAGAATCTGGCCCTGTGTCTTTATCTGTGTTAGACTGCAGTGTATTCCTTTCAGAGTCCAGATAGGGTGTGTTTGGGTAGGTTGAACCGGTTTTGTGGATCTGTCAAGTCAATCGCAGTAAAGTACGATTTACAAAATTACGACGAGTAGTGTGTCGAATAAACGTAAAATGTATTTTAACAGAATTACGAATGCAATAAAATCTACAAAAGAACGTTGTTACAATCAAATGAAATTAGACACGAAAATACGAATGATCATAAAGCAACAAAGATTTATTTCTTACGAAAATACGAACGTGGCATGATGAAATGTATAATGTAAATACAAATATCAAAACAACGAAAAATAATCCAACGTAAAAACGAATGAACGAATAAATTCATTGTTAAAATACGAACGAGGCAGAATACAAAATTTAACGAAAATACTAATCTCGAATCAACGAAAAATAAACTATCATAAAAAAGCGTAAACGGAAAAAAAAGTGTTACGAAAATACTAAAGAGTACGAATACGATAACTAACGTCTTACGAAACTACGACTCATTACGAATCACGATAAACGAACAGAAACGAAACAGAAATAAACGAACATTTTTGCTGTGCACATGTCTACAGCTCACGTTAGGCATCTTTGCACGTTAAACACACACATTAATCATGGCACAATGAGAATGCATGCATGCACACCACTGTGGTCCCTAGATCACACACACCACATCCTCATCACATTGGATTAGTACAAGCCCACCATGCAGGACTTGTGAGCAGCAACGCCACGGCTCAAATTATGTCACTGTACATTCATACACCATTCACACGGACCTGGGGATCACTTCTCCCTGGTCCTGGGGAACCCTTCTTCACCACAAATGAGGGTGACACCCCTTTTCCGGCAGGAATGTCACCCCCACATTCCAAATTCATTCACAACCCCAAAAAAAATTGTCCAGCAAAAAACAAAAAATTTCCAGCAAAAAAAAAAAAAAGAAAAAAAAGGGAAACCAAATTAATGCCGCTGGTGTGACCCACGCTTGGGGCGCCCACGGCCCCAGCTCCTCAGGGGAGACTCATGGGGGGGTAATCCGGGGAAGGAGGAGCAGCCCCTGGTCTCTGCCCACCTGGCGGCCTGCCCGCCAAGGCCACAGCAATTCTGTTCAGGCCAGCACTTAGTGTTGCCGTATTGGCCTGGATAGCCTGGGTGAGGGCCCTCACATCCTGCCCAACGTCTGCTGTAGTAGTCTGCAGTTCGTTTAGGCAGTTTGTAAGAGCCGGGGAGTGGCAGTCCAGGTCCCCAAGCGTATCCTTTATGGAGGACAGGCTCTCCTCCATCCGCACCAAAGTCTGGCTGACTTGTCCCAGATGGTGGGTCTGAAGGGCCTGGTCCCTTCTGAGATTGGCAGGCAGAACCTTGGCCACCTCCTCCTCCTCCTTCTCCTCAAACTCCTCTGAGGACTCCGGCCTTGTCTGGGGGTCCTCATCAGGCTGGTGTCCCGGGGATGGTGCAGTCAGGCCAGATGGCCCAGGACCCTCCTGCACATCTGTGGATGACACAAAACATTTCACAGGTTGGAGGATCCACACACTTGCCATCTGTCATCACGGGCTCCTGACTGGAGTCATAGCCAGGCAGGCAGGCCCTCCACTTGTTGCCTATCAAAGGTCTGGGCCACCACACGCTCCTCCGCTGTCAGCCTAACAGGGCATGGTGGGCCCCCTCCAGTGCCCCTGGCATGGGCTGCCATTTTGGCCAGCTTCTTTCGGACCAGACGCCGGAGATCATTGAAGGAAACGCCCATATTGGGTAAGGGCACGGGCAATAATTTGTTTCTCCCCCAAAGTAAAATTGCTCTTGCGCTTCCTCTCAGTCATATTCATACAACAACTCTCTCCCAAACCATCACCAAAAATCACTCACAAAAACAAGCAGGAAAAATCAAGCAACAAAACAAACAAAATCTATCAACCAAAAAGTCTCACAACCAGTCACCAAAAGACACTATCAAATATATTCGACAAAACACTAGCTCAAACAGTCAACAAATATCACAAAGACAAGTGACAACGCAACAAACGCGAACACACAACAGAACAAAAGCACCTTGCTGTATAGGAAGGGATACAAAGGGATGTACTTTTGCAAAGGAAGGGCGTTTGTGTCTGTCTATTTAAGCTCTCTGCGTAGTTCACTAAGTTGCCCGGGTCCACTTCCAATTTCACTGATTGCGTCGTTCCCCAGTTGTTAGCATGCGCATAGAGGTGCTGACCATGGTCTGCTTCATGTGCGCATGCGCGATCCAGCCGGCCCTTCATTTGCATGGGGTCACGGCTCATTTCAATGAAACACGCCCACGTCCTTCCCAATTTGAATTACTCTGCCTTCCGCCTCGGAATTTACGTTACACCGGCGCAAATTTCTGCGCAAATAGTATGAGGATACGGTGATTGCGCCTCTACATTGCGCCGGTCTAACGTAAATGAGGTGCGCCACGCTGGTCAAAATATGCGCCAATGTACGTGAATCTGGCCCAAAGTTTTTCCTGACGAGATTCCTGGCAAGATTTTCTTGCCGGCCGAGTGTACACACGTGCGATTCAAAAGAACCGCCGTTCCTTTGAATGGCACGAACGTGGTGACGTCATCGACTACGACGAGCATGCGTTTATCACATTCAATGCCGTTGCCGCCATCTTGCTTCACCCTACCTATGCCTTAGAAGCTACCGCACTGCGTCAAAGTAATTTCAAGCATGCATGGAGACAGGTAAGTATATACATGCTTGGGTTTCTCGACAGGAAAACACTGCCTAGAATCACAACGAGAAAATAGAGAGCAGGTTCTCTATTTTTCTCGTCTAGATTCTGGGCAGTTTTTTCAACGGAAAACCTCAAAATCTCGTACACACCCACGGTATACTCGGCAAGAAAGCTCTGCCAGCAGTTTTCTTGCTGTTTCTTGCTGAGAAAACCGTGCGTGTGTACAAGGCTTTATATGCAAGTTATTGGTCATATAAATGGTATGGGGGCCCTGGTACTGCCCTGGGGGACATGTACCAATGCAAAAAAATAAATAATTAAAGATTGTTTTTACAGGAGCAGTGATTTTATAGATGCTTAAAGTGAAACTATAAAAATGAAAAATTCCTTTAAATATAGTGCCTGGGGGTCCCCTTCGTCTGCCTGTAAAATGGTGCATCAGGGCCCTGTATAGAACCCTCTGCAGCAAAAAAAATAAATAAAAATTGTCAGCAATACAATACCATTGCAGGCAATACAACAATTAAAACAAAAATGGCACAGGCCCTCCACAGAATCCATATCAGACCCAGAGCCGGCCTTTGGGGTGTGCGAGCTGTGCGGCCGCACAGGGCGCCATGGGCAACAGGGGCGCCGTGCGGCCATCACAGCTCGCAGAATGTGAGTCGCAGTAGCGTAGCGTGAGGGGGCCTAAGCCCTGGGTACAACATTTGGGGGGGCGCAAGTACGTGTCACCGGCGAAACATTATCATAATTTTAAGTTCCGTGACCCCGCGGTCCAGCCGCCATGTTTAGTGTGAGGCCGGCCCCTGGCGCCCTGTGATTGGGTCAAGTGGTCAAGTGCAGCAGACGGGGCTGGCCTGGCCTATCCTCAATCACGGGGAGCGGGGCTGGCCTTCGCTGCGAGCTGTGTACGACTGTATGCTCACAGTTTTTCGCAGTGTAGTGTGTAGCGGTCAGTGTGTATTGTGTAGTGGTCTGTGGGTAGTTTATTGTGTAGTGGTCTGTGTGTATTGTGTAGTGGTCTGTGGGTAGTATATTGTGTAGTGGTCAGTGTGTATTGTGTAGGGGTCAGTGTGTATTGTGTAGTGGTCTGTGGGTAGTATATTGTGTAGTGGTCTGTGTGTATTGTGTAGTGGTCTGTGGGTAGTATATTGTGTAGTGGTCAGTGTGTATTGTGTAGTGGTCTGTGTGTATTGTGTAGTGGTCTGTGGGTAGTATATTGTGTAGTGGTCAGCGTGTATTGTGTAGGGGTCAGTGTGTATTGTGTAGTGGTCTGTGGGTAGTTTATTGTGTAGTGGTCTGTGTGTATTGTGTAGTGGTCTGTGGGTAGTATATTGTGTAGTGGTCAGTGTGTATTGTGTAGCGGTCAGTGTGTAGTGGTCTGGGGGGGGGGGGCGCCACAGGATTAACTCGCACAGGGCGCCTGAACACCTAAGGCCGGCCCTGATCAGACCCTTATCCAAGCATGAAGCCCAGCAGGTCAGGAAAGGCGGGGGGCGAGCAAATGCCCCTCCTGAAATATACCAAGCCACATGCCCTTACCATAGGGGGGATGCTTCCCCCCACCCCCGAGCACCTTGTCTCCATGTTAATGGGGGACAGGGGCCTCTTCCCGACAACCCTGGGCTGGCCTTGTGGAGGTATATAAAAAACAAGCTGCGCAAATGAACGTGAAAATATCCAAGAAAACCAATATAACCAAGTAAGTGAATGCATATATTGTGATATATTCCTGATATCATAACACAAAACAGGTATCCCTATTTGCAGTGAATTCTAATGTGTCCAAATACAAAGTGAACAAGTGAATGTTCTGTTTATCAAAAAAACACATCAGATGATAATCAAAAAAGGGTAAAGATGTACAGTCCTCCCATAGGTAAGTTAGTGACTTCAAACCAGAGCAAACCAAGGAAAAGTGACGTGATAGGAAAGAAATCCTCCACCTTCTATATAACTGCCTCTTACCGAAGATGAAGATCCCAACTAGAGATCTTCTGTAGATGTATGGCCTATAACCCGGCCTAAGGGTCTATGTGACTGGATGTTGTTTCTTCGGCAATAAATCGCTCCCCAACCACTCACAAGCAGTCATGTATGATCATAGCTGGGTGAGGAAGGAAAAAAAGGCCAACATAGCGTAATTCAATAAACATTTAATATAAAAATTGGTTAAAATTAGACTTATGCCACGTACACATGATCGGTCCATCCGATGAGAATGGTCTGATGGACCGTTTTCATTGGTTAAAAAAAAAAACAATCGTGTCAGAACGCGGTGACGTAAAACACAACGACGCGCTGAAAAAAAGTTCAATGCTTTCAAGCATGCGTCGACTTGATTCTGAGCATGCGTGGATTTTCAACCGATGGTCGTGCCTACTAACGATCGGTTTTGTTCTATCGGTTAGGAATCCATCGGTTAAATTTAAAACAAGTTGGCTTTTTTTAAGCGATGGTTAAATAACCAATGGCACACACACACACACGATCGGTTTTGACCGATGAAAACGGTCCATCAGACCATTTTCATTGGTTTGACCGATCGTGTGTGTACGTGGCATTACAGTGTGAAGACTAAAAAATCGCATGTGAAAATTGTATAGCTGGCTGGCTAACACAGCCCGTTCACTCCGGGACTCTCTTGTGTAGTGATGACGTCAGCACGCCGCTTCTCACTACGCCGTTTCGTCAAAACTGACTTCGTCCTGGGGCACCTTGTGGAGGTATGCCTGGGCAACCTAATAGAGATAGCTGAGACTGTAAGCAGTAAAAGTAAAGAAAACATTTTTTAGAAAAACATACAAGAAGACTTAAAGGATCACTAAAGGATTTTTTTTTTTTAGCTAAATAGCTTCCTTTACTTTACTGCAGTCCTGGTTTCATGTCCTCATTGTTCATTTTTGCTTTGAAGTTGCTGTAATTCTGCTCTGATCTCCACAATTCCTGCTTGTCTGGCTCCTTATGAAAAATCTCATGGCAGCTTTTCACTGTGGTCCAAGCTGTCATTACAGTGTGTCTAAAACTCCTCAGAAGCAATCAGATTCACTTTAAAAACAAAACACTGCCCTGTATTAGTTTGTTTTTGTTCTGTGTGTCTTTTTACATCACAGAACATGAAACCAGTTTAAAAGTCAAACTAAACTGCAGGCACATTATATGATTGATTTTTTTTATCTATTTTTAATCATTTTTAAAAGGAATCAGTTAACTTTTATGTCTCTATACCCTGTAAACAGTCATTTCAGCAAAAACATTTTTTTTCCTTCAGCGTCCTCGCCCATTGTCAAATTACAGTGGCAAAGTGGCTCTAAATATTCCAGCCGCCGTCATTTGACGGCATCGAGTCCTCCGGTCACTGGGGGGCACCCGGCGCGTCCCAAAGATGCCGATGCGTGTGCCTGGCGGTCGCGATGTCTGCCAGGTACCCGCCGATCGGCAGTTTTAGAGCAGGGACGTGGAGCTCTGTGTGTAAACACAGAGCTCCACGTCCTGTCAGGGACAGGAGACTGATTTGTGTCCCTTGTACATAGGGACCCAGCATCGGTCACCTCCCCCAGTCAGTCCCCTCCCCCCACAGTTAGAACACACCCAGGGAACACATTTAACCCCATTCCTCACCCCCTAGTGTTAACCCCTTCCCTGCCAGTCATATTTATACAGTAATTAGTGCATTTTTATAGCACTGTTCGTTGTATTAATGTGAATGGTCCCAAAAATGTGTCAAAAGTGTCCGATGTGTCCGTCGCAATATCGCAGTCCTGACAAAATTCGCAGATCGCCGTATTACTAGTAAAAAAAAAAAAAATTGTCAGAATTCTATCCCTTATTTTGTAGCCACTATAACCTTTGCGCAAACCAATTACTATACACTTATTGTGTTTTTTTTTTTTTTTTTACCAAGAAAATGTAGAATACATATTGGCCTAAACTGAGACTTTTTTTTTTTTTAAATGGGATATTTATTAGTAGTGTTGCTCACGAATATTCGCATTGCGAATATTCGTAACGAATATTGCATATTCGAGTATTCGCGAATAAATCGAATATCGCGGTGAATATATTTTTAAAACAGATCACATCCTAGTGATCTCCATCGACGTCTAAAAGCATTGCTGGTATGATTAGAGACCCTGGGCCGAGTAGCTGAGGCGATCGTTTTATGTTGCCGAATATTCGCAATGCGAATATTCGTAATGCGAATATTCGCGAATACTTTCTCTGCCCTTCTGTGTTTTGTGTATAAAAAAAAAAATTAGCTTTAGTTTAGTCATATAAGTTTGTGTAAGTAGAGTTAGTGTAGAGTTAGTGTTTAGTGCATATTAGTTTAGTAATCCAGGAAATGATCTCCGTTTTCGCGTGTTGACGAGAATTTCGCAATCAATTTCGCATTCGCATTAGCGAAATTTCGCAAAAATGTTTTTTTGATAAAATATCACGAATATTCGATATTAACGAATATTTCGCGAATATTCTTCTATATATTCGTGAAATATCACAAAATCGAATATGGCGTATTCCGCTCATCACTATTTATTAGAGCAAAAAGTAAAAAATATTGTGTGTTTTTTTCGAAATTTTCGCTCTTTTTTGTTTATAGCGCAAACAATAAAAACCGCAGAGGTGATCAAATACCACCAAAAGAAAGCTCTATTTGTGGGGAAAAAAAGGACGTCAATTTTGTTTGGGAGGCACGTCGCACGACCGCGCAATTTTAATTTAAAGCGACGCAGTGCTGAAAGCTGAAATTTCGCCTGGGCAGGTAGGGGGTATATGTGCCCAGTAAGCAAGTGGTTAATAACAATACAGTACAATACAATTGTTACAACAAACAGGTGTGACCCAACTCTGATCCAATAAGCTGTGTGTGTAATCTGATACCCTGCCATTCTCATCACAGGCTATTCACAACATAGCAGTAAAACACCCTGGTAAAATCCTGAAATACTAGCCTCACCCACCTTACCTGGTAAAAATGCAATACATTTTTATTTCCAAAAACAGAAAATAAAAACCTATATGCAAAAACGCTTTATGCCGCGTACACACGATCACTTTTTGTGATGAAAAAAAACGACGTTTTTCAAACTTCATTTTCCAAAACGACGTTACCTACACACCATCGTTTTTCCAAAATGCTCTAGCAAAGCGCGGTGACGTACACCACGTTCGATGGCACTCTGTTCCATTGAAGCTCCGTCTCATTACTTGCTTCTGAGCATGCGCGGGTTTAAAAACGTCGTTTTCAACATCGTTTTACCCACACACCATCACTTTTTATGACACAAAAAACGACGTTTTGAATTTTTTTTTTTGTCGTATTTCAGAAGACATAAAACGACGTTTTGCCCACACGTTTTTTTTCATCACAAAAAAGGGATTTTTAAATACAGCTTACCTGTAAAATCCTTTTCTTGGAGTACATCACGGGACACAGAGCGGCATATTCATTACTATATGGGTTATATGGAGTACCTTCAGGTGTGGACACTGGCAATCTCAAACAGGAAGTCCCCTCCCTATATAACCCCCTCCCCTAGAGGGAGTCCCTCAGTTTTGTAGCAAGCAGTATGCCTCCCAAAATGTTCCCAAAAGAGGGGTGGGAGCTCTGTGTCCCGTGATGTACTCCAAGAAAAGGATTTTACAGGTAAGCTGTATTTAAAAATCCCTTTTTCTTTCTCGTACATCACGGGACACAGAGCGGCATATTCATTACTATATGGGATGTCCGAAAGCAATGCTTTAATGAGGGGAGGGAGACATCTTCTCAAAAGAGATTTAATTTAGAGGTATACTCAAATAATAATAATAAATCCAACTTAGTCAAGAAAAACTTTTTTTTTTTTTTTTTTTTTACAACCAAGGGTGCCCCTGATCCCGAGGATCTTAAACCGCAGCCTGTAGTACTGCCTGCCCAAAGGCTGAATCCGCATTTCTTCTCACGTCTAGTTGATAAAACCTTGTAAACGTGTGGACTGATGACCACGTCGCCGCCTTGCATATCTGAGCCATAGAGATCTGATGATGTGCTGCCCAGGAGGTGCCCATGGCCCTGGTAGAATGGGCCTTTACCGACAAAGGAGGAGGCAACCTCTTCAAACCGTAGGCCTGAATGATTAATTGTCTAATCCATCTCGAGATGGTGGATTTTGCAGCTGCCTGCCCCTTCTTGGGGCCATCTGGTAGGACGAACAACACATCTGTTTTCCGGATCTTTTCTGTAGCTTTAAGATAGGCCTTCATGGCCCGGACAATATCCAAGGTATGCAGCAACCCCTCCTTTCTAGACGTGGGTTTCGGAAAGAAGGATGGAAGTACCAAATCCTGGTTTAAGTGAAAATTGGATATAACCTTTGGTAGAAAGGAAGGATGGGGCCGGAGAACTGCCCTGTCCTTATGTAGAACGAGATATGGTTTCTTACACGATAAGGCTGCTAACTCTGACACTCTCCTGGCCGAAACTATGGCGACCAAGAATACCAACTTTCTTGTCAGTAAAACTAAAGGAATCTCAGCCAACGGCTCAAAGGGTTGTTTCTGTAGAGTGGACAGGACAAGATTTAAGTCCCATGGACAAATTGGTGACTTGACAGGAGGATTAATACGCAAGACCCCCTGTATGAAGGTCTTTACCAGCGAGTGGGTGGCCAGCGGCCTCTGAAACCACACTGACAGAGCTGAAATCTGTCCCTTGATTGTGCTTAGTGCCAGGCCTTTATCCACTCCTAGCTGGAGAAAACTTAACACCCTATCAATGGTATATTTGCGGGAATTCCATCTTTTGGATTCACACCAGCCTACGTAGTTCCTCCACACCCTGTAATAAATCACCCTGGAGGCCGGCTTTCTAGCCCTAATCAGGGTAGGAATTACCTGCCTAGACAGACCTCTACCCCTGAGAATCAGGGATTCAGCCTCCAGGCCGTCAAATTTAGACGCTGTAATGTAGGGTGGAGGATCGGGCCTTGTGAGAGTAGGTCTGGTCGTAGAGGAAGAGTCCAAGGGTCTCCCACTGCCATCTTCAGGACTAGTGAGTACCATGTCCTCCGGGGCCAAGCTGGAGCTACTAGAATGACTGGCTTGTGCTCCACTCTGATCCTGCGCAACAGGCGAGGAAGTAACTGTAGCGGAGGGAAAGCATATAGAAGTTTGAATTGATGCCAAGGGCAAACCAACGCATCGGTTCCGCAGGCCATAGGGTCCCTCGCTCGAGACACGAACCTGTCTAGTTTCTTGTTGAACCTGGATGCCATTATATCTACGTCTGGCATTCCCCACTTCTGGCAGATTGTCTGAAAGACCTGGGGATGCAGAGACCACTCCCCCGGCGACAGAATCTGGCGACTTAAGAAGTCTGCCTGCAGGTTGTCCACTCCGGGAATGAATATCGCCGAAATGCAGGGTACATGAACCTCTGCCCACTGAAAAATCAAGCTCACCTCCCTCTGAGCGGCCTGACTCCTGGTTCCCCCTTGGTGGTTTATGTATGCCACCGCTGTGGCATTGTCTGACTGGATTCTCACCGGGGACCCCTGTAATCTGGAGGTCCATGCCAGGAGGGCTAGGCGAGCAGCTCTGATCTCCAAGACATTGATGGGTAGCTGCCTCTCTGCTTCCACCCAAGTTCCCTGGCGAGAGAACCCCTCCAAGACCGCCCCCCAGCCTGCCAGGCTGGCGTCTGTGGTAACTACCTTCCAGACAACGGGGCTGAAGGACCTTCCCTTTAGAAGATTCTGAGGGTTCAACCACCAGGCCAGGCTTTGTCGGACCCTTGATGATAGCGTCAAAGGGGACTCCAAGGCATGTGCTCTCTTGCCCCAGGCTGCTAGAATGGCTGCCTGTAGGACGCGAGTGTGGATCTGAGCGTATGGTACTGCCTCGAACGTGGCCACTAGCTTGCCTACTAATCGCATACACAGGCGAATAGTTGGTTTTTTCTTGCTTAGAACCAACTGAACCAACCCCTTGATAGCCTCGATCTTTACAAGGGGCAGGAACACCCTTTGCTGTTCTGTGTCTAACCTCATGCCGAGGTATTCCAACTGCTTTGTAGGCTGGAACGCTGACTTTTCCCGGTTTAGGACCCAGCCGAACCTTTCGAGGTACTGAACCGTGAGGTTTACTGCCTGTTGCAGACACGGCCGTGAGTGATCTATGATTAAAAGGTCGTCCAAGTATGCTAGGACTGTGACCCCTTGGATCCTTAGATTGGCCAAAACTGGGGCTAGGATCTTCGTGAATACCCGGGGGGCCATGGCTAGCCCGAAGGGGAGCGCCCTGAATTGGAAGTGTCGCTGCCCCACTGCGAAGCGTAAAAATCTTTGATGCGACTGAAAGATTGGTACATGAAGGTAAGCATCCTTTATGTCTATGGAAGCCAGAAAATCGTCCCTCTGGAGCGTGGCGACTGCTGACCGGATGGATTCCATCCGGAAAGAACGAACCCTTAGGTAAACGTTTAAACTCTTTAGGTCCAAGATTGGCCTGACATCGCCGTTGGGCTTTGGTATGACAAAGAGATTGGAATAGAAACGTAGCCCCTGCTCTTGGGCTGGCACCTCTATTATCACGTCCTGGCAAAGCAGGTGATCCAAAGCTGCCAGCATCGAGGCCTTCTTTGCTGGATCCTTTGGTAGCCTTGACTCTTGAAAATGAGGCGGAGGAAACTTTAGAAACTCCAGTCTGTAGCCTGTGGTTACAGACGCCCGGACCCATTTGTCGGGGATCTTGGCTTCCCAAACTTCTGAGAAGAAACAAAGCCTTCCCCCCACCCGCGAGAGTGGGGGCGCCCCTTCATAAGGCAGACTTAGGGGCTGGTTTTGTCGGCTTGCGATACCATGGTCTCTTACCCCCAGGGGCCTGTCCCTGCGATCTACTGTTAAAGTTGGATCGCGCAGGCGGCCGTCGATACTGCCTGGAATTTGAGGGCCCTGAGACAGGAAAGAGCTGCCTTTTAAATGTAGGACCCCGGAATGTCCTTTTGACTGGTAAAAGGGTACTTTTGCCACTTGAAATAGTCTGAATGTATTTATCCAGATCCTCTCCGAAGAGTCGTCCTCCATGGAAGGGAAACCCTGCCAGAAGCTTTTTGCATGGGGGCTCCGCCGCCCAGTTCTTCAACCATAAGAGCCTTCTCATGTGCACCAAAAATAGTGATAAACGAGAGGCCTGCTGGATGGAATCCTTTATAGCATCTACCGCAAAACACAGAGCTCTGGGAATGTCAGAAAACTCTTCTGCCTGTTGGGTAGGCATGTCTTTTAGCATTTCTTTTGTCTGGTCCTTTAACGCCTGACAAACTCCAATCGCAGCCACAGCTGGCTGTACCACTGCTCCTGCCGTAGCAAAGGATGCTTTTAAAAGTGTCTCTAACCGTTTATCAACCGGATCTTTAAACATTTGTATGTTTTCCACCGGGCAAGTTAGTGATTTATTCACACATGAGATGGCTGCATCCACCACTGGGAGCTTCCACCTCTTCGAGAATTTTTCCTCCATAGGATAAATGACCGCAAATCTCTTCGGCGGCAGAAAAATCCTGTCCGGTCGTACCCAATCCTGAAAGATCAATTCCTCCAAGAGAGGATGGACCGGAAAAACTGCGTTGCTTAAAGGAGCTTTCAAAGAGCCCAGAGAGGATACCGCAGGAACCTGAGGCTCTGGCAATGGTAAATTAAATGCCGAGCGGACCATGTCCGTCAAAGACTGTACCCACAGTCTCTCTGTCTGGGAGTCTGAAAATGGTTCCTCAGAGGTAGATCCCTCCAATTCCTCCGGAGAGAGAATTTCAGCATCTGAGGATACACCTTTTGGTGATGGGGATCTAGCCCGTTTCTTGCCAGGAATAGATCTAGCGATCAACGCTGCTATTCTCTCTTCTAGCCCCCCTAGGGATACAGCTAGCATCCCCTCTGTGATAAACACAGGGCTGGGCTGATCTGGGCCAGCCTCAGCACCAGACCCCCCCAATGGCTCATCCAAGGCGACCTTCATGGGAATAAGCTGCGGGGAAAGTATCGGCATATCATCAGAATCAGAGGGGGAACCCCTTTGTTTTTTGGTCTTTTTTGTACCCTTTGACCCCGAACCTTTGGAAGCCATAATACAAAATCGAGGGACTCCGCCAACAACAGCAGACTGTAGTGGCCAGGAGTACAAAACTAGGGTTTAGGGGACAATAGATCACTAATGCCCAAAAACTGATGGGGCCCCGTATGTTTTCTCTTTTTTTTTTAAATATATAAGTCTCTTTTTTTTTTTTAAACATACAGCGACCCCAAACTTAGTTTGCCAGCCTCCAACCTGTTGCAAAAAGGGGGATTTTTTGGCTTAACAGAAAAGCATTGGAACAAAGTCCAGCATGTACTACCCCTCTTCCACCACCGGGACTCACTGTTCTGCCGCTCTGCGTCCTCTCCCTTTCAGATCAGCCTCAGACTGAGCACTGACTATAGCCTGCTGATCTATAACAGCACAAGGCGTGCCCCTGATGACGCTGCAGGCACGCCCCCCCCGCCCTCCCCTCCGAACGGCGCGAAAAACGTCTATAAGACGTGCGCGCGCACGCGCGCGCACGCGTATGTAGGAGCAGGAAGAACATGGAGGAGCCGCGCTGCTGGAGACCCAGGACTGCAGTACCAGGCGGCAGAATCAAACCCCCGGCCAGGTAGGACTCTCCAAAAGGCCCCATAGGGGTCCTTACTAGCCCTAGGAAGAAAGCAGCAGGTAGCTAGCAAACACAATTGTTTCTTAGACAGGGGAACCTAGTGATGGGGGAATGAGATCATCCTGTCTTCTCAGACATAGTGAGCAAGGTTGCCAATGCAGAGCATACTTAGGCTACCCCCCTTTTTAGGTTACCCCAGAGAGCCTGCTGTCGAACCAAGTCCCGCAGGCTCCCCTCTTACCTGCTCCATGCTGCAGGATGTTTGTCTAGCAAAACGATCCAATCTTCTCCCATCTCCATGGGTAGCGTAATAGACCTTCAGGCCCTGGGGTCCTATGAAGGTACCCACTGTCCTGGACCTATATAGCACCCTGGCAAACAGGAACTTATGGTCTTTACGAACTCCAAGTCCTGGGCCCAGGGTCCAGCCCTCCAAAGAGGAGCATTATAGGCAAAACCCCACGGTTTGGGGCCCGGGTACTGTCCACTTTGGCACTGAGGCTCCTTGGACAGATCCGGTTAGCCCGCTCTTAATCCCAAGGATGTGGAGCAAAGCTATTCCGTGACCAACACCTAAGACACTGGCGAAAAAAACTGAGGGACTCCCTCTAGGGGAGGGGTTATATAGGGAGGGGACTTCCTGTTTGAGATTGCCAGTGTCCACACCTGAAGGTACTCCATATAACCCATATAGTAATGAATATGCCGCTCTGTGTCCCGTGATGTACGAGAAAGAAAAGTGATCGTGTGTACGCGGCATTACATTTCCTAAAAGCTGTAGGGTTTTTATGGAGCTGTCCAGTGCTGATCCTATAGTTTTATATCGAATAATCAGGACTTTTTTTTTTTTCCTTCATAGCGTAGCAGAAAATAAATACTGAGTTTAAAGCTATTTTACAATATAACAACTACTAGATAAAGTTTGGAGCTTCACATTTTCAAATTACAGCAATTTTAGGCATTCTTATCTGGCCCTGCTCTTGTTTCATACACGTAATTGAAAACTCTCTGGATGCCTCAATTGTATTCCATCTTTTAAGGCTTTTATATGTCGCAGTCCTAATAGAAATGTCGGCAAAGTACATAATCAAGCAATAAAGTACAAGAACACTGTGTCCCTCTGCATTGCTGAGCGCGGGGCTGTTATTAGCTGGAGCTGGAAGCTTTACCTTCAGTAATTGTGGGGAAATATTCACAGAGCAAGTCACATAATATATATTGTGGAGCTGATATTTAAGCTGTTCAATAGCCCATTATATGACTGTTTCAATGTGTTTACAGAGGGATGAGAATGTTGCAGCTATTGTAGAATTTGAAGCTGGGTGCATAATTACCAACAGCGATAAATAGTAAAGGCTGCAATTTCGAAAAGTCTGAAGTTGCTAAAGAGGACCGGTCTTCGCTTTGCAATCCATAAAGGGGTTGTAAAGGTACAATTGGTTTTTCTTAACCACTTGCTTACTGGGCACATAAACCCCCTTCGTGCCCAGGCGAAATTTCAGCTTCCGGCACTGCGTCGCTTTAACTGACAATTGCGCGGTCGTGCGACGTGGCACCCAAACAAAATTGGCGTCCTTTTTTTCCCCACAAATAGAGCTTTCTTTTGGTGGTATTTGATCGCCCGTGCGGTTTTTATTTTTTGCGTTATAATGAAAAAAAGAGCGACAATTTAAAAATATATATATATATTTTTTACTTGTTGCTATAATAAATATCCCATTTTTTTATTTTATATATTTTTTTCTCAGTTAAGGTCGATACGTATTCTTCTACGTATTTTTGTAAAAAAAAAAAAAAATCACAATAAGTGACTGCTTTGCGCAAAAGTTATAGCACCTACAAAATAGGGGACATAATTATGATTTTTTTTTTATATTTTTTTTTTACTAGTAATGGCGGCGATCTGCGATTTTTATTGGGACTGCGATATTGCGACGGACATATCGGACACTTTTGACACATTTTTGGCGCCATTCACATTTATACAGCGACCAGTGCTATAAAAATGCACTAATTACTGTATAAATGTGACTGGCATTGAAGGGGTTAACACTAGGGGGTGAGGAAGGGGTTAAATGTATTGCCTGGGTGTGTTCTAACTGTGTGGGGGGAGGGGGGTGACTGGGGGAGGTGACCGATGCTGTCTCCCTATGTACAAGAGAAACAGCATCAGTCGCCTTTCACTGACAGGACGTGAAGCTCTGTGTTTACACTCAGAGCTCCACGTCCCTGCTCTCTCACCGACGATCGCGTGTACCTGACGGACATCGCGGCCGCCGGGTACACGCATCGGATCCTCGGTGATGCGTCGGGACTGTTTTTTCCCGCCGCTCGCCACCCTGTGGCGCGCGCGGGGAATTACAAGTAAATCACGTCCAAAGACGTGACCCCGGCGCCTCAGGTCCGCGCTGTTGACGTATTCTGTCAATAGCGCGGACCTGAAAAGGTTAAATAGCTTCCTTTACCGCAGTGCAGTCCTCCTTCACTTACCTCATCCTTCCATTCCACAGTGTCATTTTTACAGTAACCAGTGCACTTTTATAGCACTGTTCGCTGTAAAAATGACAATGGTCCCAAAATGGTGTCATAAGTGTCCGATGTGTCCGCCATAAAGTCACAGTCACAATAAAAATCTCAGATCGCCGCCATTAGTAGTAAAAAAAATGATTAATAAAAATGCCATAAAACTATCCCCTATTTTGTAGACTCTATGGGCCATATTCAGAAAGCTATTTACGCAGCGTATCAAGAGATACGCTGCGTAAATACTAAGAATAGCCGGTGTATCTTTTTTTGCTTTTCAGAAAAGAAGATACGCCGGAATTCTGCTAATATACGAGCGGCGTAATTCTGTTACACCGTCGTATATTACGCTGGCCGCTAGGTGGCGCTTACGCCGTTTTACGTGTCAAATATGTAAATTAGGGATTTATGGCGATTCCCGAACGTACTTGCGGCCGGCCGTCGTAGTTTACATTGTTTGCGTAAGCGTTATAGCGCCGTAAGGTTACCCCTGCTATAGGAGGCGTAGCCAATGTTAAAGCGGAGGTTCACCCTAAAATATACCCTCTCCCATGTGATCCAGCATACTGGCGTCAGCGCCAGTATGCTGTTTTTTTTTTAAATCCCCCATTTACTGTGAAATCTTTAATCTTTATTTCTTTCCCCCGCGGTGGATGGCGCCTATACAGCTTGTCAAAGCTTCCGAAAATACCCGATTTAGGACTCGGGTATTTACGGCGCAATGCGGCACCTGCGCACAGACCTAGGAGCTGACTGCGCTGGCGCCGTATTTCTCCGAGTCCTATTTCGGCTTTTTAGCCATAGGACTCTGAGAAATACGGCGCCTGCGCAGTCAGCTCCTAGGTCTGTGCGCAGGCGCCGCATTGCGCCGGAAATACCTGAGTCCTAAATCGGGTATTTTCGGAAGCTGTGACGTGCTATACAAGCGCCATCCACCACGGGGGGGGGGGGGGGGAAGAAATTAAAATTAAAGATTTCACAGTAAGTGGGGGATTTAAAAAAAAAAAACAGCATACTGGCGCTGACGCCAGTATGCTGGATCGCCTGGGAGAGAGAATATTTAGGGTGAACCTCCTCTTTAAGTATGGACGTCGGGACAGCGTCGAATTGTACGTCGGTTACGTCGTTTGCGTAAATCGTTCGGGAATGGGGCTTGACGTTAGTTACGTTCACGTCGTTTACATTGATTTCGCGCATGCGCACTGGGAACGTCCACGGACAGGGGATGCGCCTTCCAAAGAAAACGTGAATTATGTGGGGTCATGATTTATTTACATGAATCACGCCCCCACTACATTCATTTGAATTGCGCGGCCTTAAGCCGCAACACATACGTTACGCCGCCGTAAATAATGGCGCAAGTTGTTTCTGAATAAAGAACTTGCGCAAATATTTACAGCGCCGTAACGTATCGGGGATACGTTACGCCAGCAGAAAGATCCACGGATCTTTCTGAATCTGGCCCTATAACTTTTGCACAAATCGATCAATAAACGCTTATTGCGATTTTTTACCAATAATATGTAGAAGAATACGTATCAGCCTAAACTGAGGAAAAATTAGTTTTTTATATATTTTTGGGGGATTTTTTTTATAGCAAAAAGTAAAAAATATTGCATTATTTTCAAAATTGTCGCTCTATTTTTGTTTATAGCGCAAAAAATAAAAACCGATGAGGCGATCAAATACCACCAAAAGAAAGCTATATTTGTGGGAAAAAAAGGATGTAAATTTTGTTTGGGAGCCACGTCGCATGACCGCGCAGTTGTCAGTTAAAGCGATGCAGTGCTGAATCGCAAAAAGGGCATGGTCCTTAACCTGCGCTAATGATCTTGGTCTTAAGTAGTTAAAGGGGTTGTAAAGGTAATTTTTTTCCCTAAATAGCTTCCTTTACCTTAGTGCGGTCCTCCTTCACTTACCTCATCCTTCCATTTTGCTTTTAAATGTCCTTATTTCTTCTGAGAAATCCTAATTTCCTGTTCTTCTGTCTGTAACTCCACACAGTAATGCAAGGCTTTCTCCCCGGTGTGGAGTGTCGTGCTCGCCCCCTCCCTTGGACTACAGGAGTGTTAGGGTCCCCACTAACACACAGCTCCTTTCTCTATCTGCAACGTAAAGAGTGTCCTGACTCTCCTGTGGTCCAAGGGAGGGGGCGAGCACAACACTCCACACCAGGGAGAAAGCCTTGCATTACTGTGTGGAGTTACAGACAGAAGAACAGGAAGTGAGGATCTCTCAGAAGAAATAAGGACATTTAAAAGCAAAATGGAAGGATGAGGTAAGTGAAGGAGGACTGCACTGAGGTAAAGGAAGCTATTTAGGGAAAAAAAAAATGTACCTTTACAACCCCTTTAACCACTTAAGGACCGCCTCCTGCACATATACGTCAGCAGAGTGGCATGTCTGGGCACAGGCAGGTAAAGGTACGTCGCCTTTAAGAGCCCAGCCGTGGGTCGCACGCGCAAGCAACCCGGTCCGAAGCCGCGGTGTTCCGCGATCGTTTACAGGAGATAAAGAACGGGGACAGGTGAGTGTAAACACACCTTCCCGGTTCTTCACAGTGGCACTGTCATTGATCGTCTGTTCCCTGATATAGGGAAAGACGATCAATGACATCACACATCCAGCCCTGCCCCCCTACAGTTACACTTAACCCCTACAGCGCCCCCTAGTGGTTAACTCCTAAACTGCAATTGTCATTTTCACAGTAAACAATGCATTTTGTCAAAATTGTCCGATGTGTCCGCCATAATGTCGCAGTCACGAAAAAATCAATGATCGCCGCCATTAGTAGTAAAAAAAAAAATTATTAATAAAAATGCCATAAAACTATCCCCTATTTTGGAAACGATATACATTTTGCTCAAACCGATTGTTAAACGCTTATTGCAATTTTTATTTTTTTACCAAAAATAGGTAGAAGAATACGTATCGGCCTAAACTTTTTTGCAGCCCAAGGCTGCATTTCTGCCTGGTAGCCCAGTTATCCTGGCTGGGGTCTACGCTATGGAGGTGATCCTGTGCTGTCTGTCCTGCGGGAAGAAGACACTCAATTAAGTAAGCCAGGGGAGGACCTGTCCCGGAAAGGACCGAGCAGAAGGCTGGTACTTTGGGAGAGGCCTGGTAACTTATTGAAGGATGCACCGTAACCTACAACACCTTACAGTCCGCCGGATTGGCTTAACTGCTCTTTGGCTGTTAAGCCCCGCACACACGACAGGGAACCTCGACGGGCGGAACACATCGTTCCGCCCGTCGAGGTTCTCTGCCGGCCGTCAGAATCTGCGACCTGCCCGTCGGGAAAGGCAACCAGCCATTCATCCTGACAGGCCGTCGAGCAAATAGAGAACCTGTTCTCTATTTGCTCGACGGGTTTCCCGACGGGCGGGGCGAGCAGAGAGCGTACACACGGCCGAGGTTCTCGCTGGAATGCAGCTCCCAGCGAGGTTCTCGCTGGTTTCTGGCGAGAACCTCGGCCGTGTGTACGGGGCCTAAGCCTGGATCTCCGGGTACCAAATGCTGTGGCAGAGGATTCCTGACTATCCATTCTGTGTTCTCAGACGGTTTGTGGCAGAGACTGTTTCTATACCGTCCATGCATCACTCCAGCTGCTAGGCCATGTGAGAGGGGTCTATCCGGGTGATAAATACCCACACAGGAGTGAGGGGGGGTGACTATTGGAACTTTGAATACTATTGTGCACTCTGTACCGTGTACCTGAACCTTCCCCTTCTCTCTATACTCTTTACTTTCTTCACAAGTTTATGCAGTAAAAATAAAGCCTACAGTTGAAGGTTTTACATCTTGTGTGGACATTCCAATTTCTGCAGATTTTCTTCCCTGAACATCGAACTTAGAGGTAACGTGTGTAGTGCTGCCCCCGCAGGATCCGCTGGATAGATTTGGGTTGGCCCGTTACCTCTATAGCTTCGATGTCTAGGGTAATTGAATAGAGTAGCAATGATGGAATGTCCAAACAACAGGTGTCTTTTCTTGTGCTTTATTTTACCCAACGCGGTAAAACAATAAACTTGAGGTAAATAAGAAAAGATGGATGAGGAGAGGAGTAGCAGATTCAGGGCTACGGGTAACAGAAGCAGTGCTGCTCCAAACGACACTTTTCTTTCGTCACCAATCCAGCCGGAGTGGGTGTAGTGTACCTGGACAGGCCTCTCACACCGACCTGGCAGCCAGAGTATCACTCAGAACGTTGTGGGAAAACAGGCCTCTGCCACAGACCCTTCCCTAGAATGTAGATCATGAGGTAAATCTTCCTTAGTGAATTTAGGGCCTGAATCAAACTTCAGGTAGTTCTCAGTTGGTCACCGACTGACAGGTTGCTGACATCCAACCTCTCAGTGTCCGGTCACCTCGATCCCCGAGGGTTCACTCCAGTGCTGTTGGATCTCCTTGGTGCTCCTCAACTGGACTCCCCACCGAACAGCCAAACTCGCTTGGGATCTTTAAGGATGGGACTCTAGGCGATCACTGGGGCCCTGCCATCACTTCAGTTGCTCCGGGCCGACATGGTCCCGGAACCAGGAAATCCGCACAGCACCCACGCCCCGACCAGGCAGGCCACAACGCCCGGAGGCGATGATGTAGGTCACCCTAAAGGTGGGTCCCGCACCAAGAACATGACCCCGCCCAATGGCGTCTGCCTCTGAAGTACTCTCCCCCAGCATGCCTTGCGAGAGCAAACTCTCCTGATTGGCTGCTGGCAAGAGACACCCCAACCTGAACTTCACCTGCGCCACCCATCGCCTCGGGGTGGTATAGCACCCCGATAACAACAGGACGGCCCACAACAAAGTCCAGCAGAAGCAGAGACCCAATTTAGACCAATTAACTGGGTGAGAGCCAACTAACTCTCTCACCCCCCTTAAATTTAAAATAGCACCTGTACATGAAAGTACACAGGCGCAGGGAGCTGTGGTGGCTCAACGTGATTGGCACTGCGCTGACAAGCCATTCACCTCTGCAGCCAAGGGTTCGGATCCCGGTCTCGGCTACATGTGAATTGAGTTTGGTGGTCTCAGCCCGGCTCCCGGTGGGTGTGCTATGCAAGGTACGCCTGTGCTTAGTACGCCCACCCCCCCCCCCACAAAAACCACCACACTTGCACGCACACACGCACTTTGGCCATGCGGTCTCCTAAAGAGAGGCGAAGGACCTACGGGGCTGGCTTGGTGGGTTGGGCCCCCTCACTCCCTCATAGGGGGAGTCCCTCTGCCCTGATGGGGTCCTGTTGGGCCCCAGTTGGGCTCCCAAGTGGAGCAGGTAGGGCGGGGTGAGTGGGAGGCCCCCCTCACACCCGCCATTGCCACCGGGGGCATGGAGAAGGATGGCGATTGCCTCCGGGGGGAGGGTCTGCCTACTCCCAACTCCTGCAGTCCGGCTCCTCTCTCTCGAGTTCACGCACAAAATACACTTTAAAAAAAAAAAAAAAAAAAAAAAAAAAAGAAAGTACACAGGCGCTACACGTGCATAACCCAAAATCTGAACCAGAAGCTCCTACGGGGGTAGTGCTACACTTAGAATCAGGGAAAGGTTCTGGAGGAGTAGGGAAAGTGCAGGGACACTTCATCCAAAATGCATGCTAAACTTGGGAGCCAGGGCCTTAAAGCGGAAGTAAACCCATTGATTTGATAGTTTCAAAAAACAGTTAACATTTCCGGCATGCCGGAAATGCTAGCTGTTCACATGTGTTGTGCTCTCAACCAAACTATCAAACCATCCAATGGCAGGTGTCATAAAGGATCACATGTTCAGCATCATAGCAGTTGCAGAGTAAACAGAGGCTAAGATGGCAGCCTCCTTGGCTGAAAACAAAAGGAGGGTTTACTTCCACTTGCATACTGGGCACTTACACCCCCCTCCTGCCCAGGTAAAATTTCAGCTTGCGGCTCTGCGTCGCTTTAACTGACAATTGCGCGGTCGTGCGACGTGGCTCCCAAACAAAATTTATGTCCTTTTTTTCCCCACAAGTAGAGCTTTCTTTTGGTGGTATTTGATCGCCTGTGCGATTTTTATTTTTTGCGCTATAAACAAAAAAGAGCGACAATTTTGAAGAAAAATACAATATTTTTTACTAGTTGCTATAATAAATATCCCAATTAAAAAAAAAACACATGTTTTTTTCTCAGTTTAGGGCGATACGTATTCTTCTACATATTTTTGGTAATAAGCGACTGGTTTGCGCAAAAGTTATAGCGCTTACAAAATAGGGGAGAGAATTATTATTTTTTATTATTTTTTTTTTACTAGAAATGGCGGCGATCTGCGATTTTTATTGGTACTGCGACGTTATGGCGGACACATCGGACACTTTTGACACATTTTTGGCGCCAGTCACATTTATACTGCGATCAGTGCTATAAATATGCACTAATTACAGTATAAATGTGACTGGCATTGAAGGGGTCAACACTAGGGGGTGAGGAAGGGGTTAAATGTGTATGCTAGGTGTGTTCTAACTGTGGGGGGAGGGGGGGGTGACTGGGGGGGGTGACCGATCTGTGTCCCTATGTAAGAAGGAACACAGATCGGGCTCCTCCTCTCCAGAGACAGGACGCTGTCTCTGTGTAACACGGCAATGAGAGATGATCTATGAGAGATCATCTCTCATTGGCCCACAGATCGCATCGCAAACGGCCACTCTGATTGGTCGTTCGCCGCGATCTGTGATTGGCCGTGTCCAAGGGACACGGACAACACAGGGCTTCCCCGCAGCGCGCTCTACAGCGCACGCTGGGAACGCCAGAATGACATGCCGTCAAATGACGGCATGTTGGACATTCAGGCCCGCGCTGTTGCCGTCATCCGACGGTAGCGTGGGCCTGAAGTGGTTAAATAGACTCTACCTGACCCAAGATGGCCACCAAAGTCACATGGAGTGCCAGCATCCAATTGGATAGCTGCCTGCCTGTGACTGAGAAAACTTTACAGAAACTAGATTCCTTGCGACTTTTTCCTTCACCTGACTATGGGCTTGCACAAAGGAGCCACTGATGTTTGGGTCTCCTGATTCTGGATGCCTACAACCTTCCTGGCAAAGCTCGAACAAAATGTATGTCCTTTTTTCCCCACAAATAAAGCTTTTTTTTTTGTGGTATTTGATCACCTCTGCGGTTTTTATTTTTTGCGCTATAAACAAAAAAAGAGCGACAATTTTCAAAGAAGCACAATATTTTCTCGCGGGATCGTGCCGACCTGCCGCCGTATGACGGTTTAAAAAAAAAAAAATTGGGCGCAACTCTTTACTCTTTAAGTGTATCACTACTATTGTTATTCATTTGCCGGCCCCGGATGTTGACCATAGACCTTTTAAAGGGCTGGGTCAATTTTGGGCACTCCAAAGAACATAGTAATGTGGCGCACACAGTGCCCATTCAACCTCTGGTCAAGCCCTGTTCCGAGCCGCAATCCTGTCTGAATACTGTGTCTGGGTTTAAGGTGGACTGAAAACCTGGCACATAATTCAAAGCCAGAACTGTCCAGGATCCTGGACAGGTGGCAACCCTACCTTAACCGATAGAACACCTTTGGGATGAATTAGAGGGGAGACTGCGAGCCAGGCCTTCTCATCCAACATCAGTGCCTGACCTTACAAATGTGCTTCTGGAAGAATGGTCAAACATTCCCATAGACCAGGGGTCTCCAAACTTTCTAAACAAAGGGCCGGTTTACTGTGCTTCGGGCTTCAGGAGGGCAAGACTGTGGCCATTTGGAGTAGAAAAGGTCCTGATGTCAGTGGGGAAAAAACAATGCTCCATCTTTGGTGTCAGTGGGAGGAATTGTGTCCCATCATTGGTGTCCTTGGGAGAATATGAGCCCCATAATTAGTGTCATTCATAGATGTTGTGTCCCATCATTGGTGTCCTTGGGAGAATATGAGCCCCATGATTGGTGTCATTCATAGATGTTGTGTCCCATCATTGATGTCAATGGGAGTAATGGTTGCACCATCAGTGTTGTCAGGAGAAATTGTGTCCCATCATTGGTGTCATTGAGAGAAATTGTGTCCCATCATTGGTGTCATTGAGAGAAATTGTGCCCCATTATCGGTGTCATGGGATAAATTGTGCCCCATCATTGAAGTCATTGGGAGAAATTGTGCCCCATTATCAGTGTCATGGGATAAATTGTGCCCCATCATTGGGAGAAATTGTGCCCCATTATCGGTGTCATGGGATAAATTGTGCCCCGTCATTGGGAGAAATTGTGCCCCATTATCGGTGTCATGGGATAAATTGTGCCCCATTATTGGAGTCATTGGGAGAAATTGTGCCCCATTATCGGTGTCATGGGATAAAATGTGCCCCATCATTGGTGTCATTGAGAGAAATTGTGCCCCATTATCAGTGTCATGGGATGAATTGTGCCCAATCATTGGTGTCATTGAGAGAAATTGTGTCCCATCATTGGAGTCATTGGGAGAAATTGTGTCCCATCATTGGAGTCATTGGGAAAAATTGTGCCCCATTATCTGTGTCATGGGATGAATTGTGCCCCATCATTGGTGGCAGTAAAATAGATTGTACCCAATCAAATATTTCAGTAGGTGGAATTCTGCCCCTTCATTGCTGTCATTGGGGGGAATTATGCCCCATTGTTGGTATTAGTGGATGAAATAGTGCTCCAAGGGCCAGATAAAAGCAAACAAAGGGCCACATCTGGCCCCCAGGCCGCAGTTTGGAGACTACTGCCACACTCCTAAACCTTGTGGACAGCCTTCCCAGAAGAGTTGAAGCTGTTATAGCTGCAAAGGGCGGGCCAACTCAATATCGAACCCTGCGGTCTTATGCGGCGTACACACAAGAAAAGTCCTATGTGAGCTAATGTTACGCCGAGTAAAATGATACCCAACATGTCACGCTTCAAAATTGCGACCGCTCGTGGAATGCCGTCAAACTTTTACCCTTAAAAATCTCCATAGGCGATGTTTAAAAAATTCTACAGGTTGCATCTTTTGAGCTACAATGGAGGTTTAGGGCTAGAATTATTGCTCTCGCTCTAACGATTGCGGTGATACCTCACTTGTGCGGTTTGAATACCGTTTTCATATGCAGGCGCTACTCACGTATGTGTTCGCTTCTGCGCGCGAGCTCGTCGGGATGGGGCGTTTTTAAAAAAAAGTGTCATTTGAAAAAATGACATTTAGTAATTGTTTCTTTAACCACTTCAGCCCCGCGCTATAGCTGAATGACGGCTACAGTGCGGGTCTGAATATCCAACCCGCCGTCTTTTGACGTACGCCCCTTTGGGCGTTCCCAGCACACGCTCCAGAGCGTGCAGCGGGGAAATTCTGCGTTGGCCGTGTCCCTTGGACACAGCCAATCACAGATCGTGGCGAACGGCCAAGCAGAGTGGCCGTTTGCGATGCGATCTGTGCGGTGAATGAGAGATGATCTTACAGATCATCTCTCATTGCCGTTTAAGGGCCCTTTCACACGGTGCGGACCGTTTTTCGGTCCGCTCCGCGTGTGTCCGTCGGCTCAGCGGGGGGTCCCGCTCAGCTGTCGGCGGACAGGGCGGTCCCCGCACACTGTGCAGGGACCGCCCGGTCTCTCCTCCGCTATCCCCTATGGGGAATCGGATGGAAACGGACCGTCTGTCCGTTTGCATCCGATCCGATCCACCGGACGGAAGAAAAATAGGGGTTTCTTCCGTCCGCAAAACGGATCCAGACGGACGCGGATCGTAGGCGGACGTTAGCGAATGCATCATCCGTTAACGGATCCGCTCCCATAGGGCCCCATTCTAAGTCCGTTTACGGACTTAGAAAAATCGGACCGTTCGTCCGCACGTGTGAAAGGGCCCTTACACAGAGACAGCGTCCGGTCTCTGGAGAGAAGGAGACCCTTCTGTGTTCCTTGTACATAGGGACACAGATCGGTCACCCCACCCTCCCCCCACAGTTAGAACACTATGTAGGGAATACATTTAACCCCTCCCTCACCCCCTAGTGTTAACCCCTTCAATGCCAGTCACATTTATACAGTAATTAGTGCATATTTATAGCACTGATCGCAGTATAAATGTAAATGGCACCAAAAATGTGTCAAAAGTGTCCAATGTGTCCTCCATAATGTTGCAGTCCCAATAAAAATCACAGATCGCCGCCATTTCTAGTAAAAAAATAATAATAAAAAATAATAATTCTGTCCCCCATTTTGTAAGCGCTATAACTTTTGCGCAAACCAGTCGCTTATTGCGATTTTTTTGCGATCCCTGCTCCGCTGTCGGCGGACAGGGCGGTCCCCGCACACCGTGCAGGGACCGCCCTGTCTCTCCTCCGCTCTCCCCTATGGAGAATCGGATTAATACGGACTGTGTGTCTGTATTCATCCGATCCGATCCTTCAGACGGAAGAAAAATAGGGTTTTCTTCCATCCGAAAAAACAGATCTTTGCGGAGGCGGGTCATTACGGACGTTAGCGGATGCATTATCCGCTAATGGCTGTGATCACATAGGGTATCATTACAAGTCCGTAAACGGACTTGTAATAAACGGACGAACGGTCCACCCGTGTGAAAGGACCCTAAAGATGGACATCTCGGTTGTGGCAGCAGCTGCTGCCGTTAGCGAGATATCCATCTTTAAATAAAGGACATATATAGTCGTGAGCGGGTCCTTAAGTGGTTAAAGGAAACTATTTAGAAAATAAAAAATGAACCCTTACAACCCCTTTAAAGTTCATGTAAAATCAGGTGTCCCAATACTTTTGACAATATAGTGTAGTTAGTATTTTTCTTCTTGCAAAAAAATAAAATTATTACAATCCAGCCAAACTTCAAGCACTGGAGACACCTCATTAACCCCACGAAGGGTTAAGCGGATCACTGGGAAAGGACATAAAGGGAAATGACCCCAGATGGAATCCAGACAGCAATAAAAAAAAAATGATAGAGACCCTAAACTCTTCTCACTGTATCCAAAACATGTTTTCCGCTAGAGCAGGCTTTAATGCTTCATCATACACCGATATATATAAAAAAAAAAAGATTAATTAATATTTCCATGGTTCTTGCAGATTTTTAACACAGATTCAAATGCAGAATCGGAGCGAAGCGTCCCGGCTGAAATATTACCTGCGCTTCTCCCTCCAGGAGCCTTTGCTCTCCCTCTTCCATTAAACGGAAAAGCACTTAGATCATAATTATGTTTCTCGAAATGTCAAACAATTGGAAATTTACTATCACAATTTTCAGGCCCAGATACGGTAAATCTCCGGCAATGCGTTCTCTCTGGCTTTGGTTACCACGGCAACATATTGTTTTCAGCAAACAAGACAGGTGATGGCATACATCATGTATACTGTTTAACAATTTATATGATGCTCTTAAACAGGACTCCCAAGTGCATGGGCTTTCCCTGGATGGTTTTTGGTTTTCATCTGGAAATCTTTAATTTGTGTTTTGTTTTTTTTTTGTTTTTTTTTAGGACTGAGATTTTTCTTGTCTAAGATTGATATTTATATACAGTGTATATTAGGGTTGTCCAGATACCGATACTAGTATGGGTATCGGGACCGATACCGAGTATTTGCGGGAGTACTTGTACTCGCGCAAATGCTCCCGATACCTAAATAGAATACTTTTTTTGTATTTATCAACATGTTCTGTGAAAATTCTTTGAGTTTTTTTACTACTGCGTGACAAGAAAATAAAACATTTTTATTAATTTTTATTCTTTTATAATGTCTTGAGTTAGAGTTCTTCATAATTCTAAAGAAAATATCCTTAGTCTGTATTGTGGTTTTGAAAACTGTCACATGACATTTAAAAAAAGTATCGGTATTCGGTATCGGCGAGTACATGAAAAAAAGTATCGGTACTTGTACTCGGTCCTAAAAAAGTGGTATCGGGACAACCCCGGTGTGTATACACACACACACACACACACACACACACACACACACACACACACACACACACACACACCGTATATACTCGAGTATAAGCCGACCCGAATATAAGCCGAGGCACCTAATTTTACCACAAAAACCTGGGGAAACGTATTAACTCGAGTATAATGCCGCGTACACACGATTAGTTTTTGTGATGAAAAAAAACGACGTTTTTCAAACTTCATTTTCCAAAACGACGTTGCATACACACCATCGTTTCTCCAAAATGCTCTAGCAAAGCGCGGTGACGTACACCACGTTCGACGCCACTCTGTTCCATTGAAGCTCCGTCTCATAACTTGCTTCTGAGCATGCGCGGGTTTAAAAACGTAGTTTTAAACGCCATTTTGCCCACACACCATCACACCACACAAAAAATTCAAGCATGTTCGAATTTTTTTTTGGTCGTTTTTTTGAAGACATAAAACAACGTTTTGCCCACACACGGTCATTTAAAAAAATATATATATTTAATCACAAAAAGTGATCGTGTGTACGCGGCATTAAGGTCCGGGTCTTTAATGGTTAAGGTAATTGCAGAATCCATGCCAGGACTTCCAGAACTCCTACCCTAAAAAATCATGTCAGGACTTCCAATAATACTCCAGCAATCTCTGCCAGGACTTCCAGAATCCCTGCCAGGAATTCTTAATGGTTACATACTTAGGTTGAAAAAAGTTACAAATCCATCTATTTCAACCAATAGAAAAAAAAATAGAATACCTCCATATACAGTACATACAGAAATATATACTCACAGTTGATCCAGAAGAAGGTATTAAAAAAAATCCATAAAGAATGGTCCAATATGCACCAGTGGGGGAACAAATCTTCCTGATCCCCCCAAAGGCAATCGGATATTTCCTGGGTCAACTACCCTGGTGTTACTACCTCTACAAGTTATATTCAGCTATATGTTGTGCATTTAGGAATGCATCCAACTCTATTTTGAAACGATCTACTGAGCTGCCCAGAACCACCTCTGGAGGGGAGTCTATTCCACATTTGCACAGCTCTTACTGTGAAGAAGCCTTTCCGTATTTAGAGGTTAAAGGGGTTGTAAAGGTTTGTTTTTTATTTTCTATATAGGTTCCTTTAAGCTAGGGCATTGTTGGTTCACGTACCTTTTCCTTTGATTTCCCTTCTAAATATTTTTTTTTTCTTTGTCTGAATTTCTCACTTCCTGTTTCTCCTCAGTAAGCTTGCCCCCATCATCTTGCTGGTGTTTAGTCAGCCAGAACAGCTTACTGAGGAGGAACAGGAAGTGAGAAATTCTCTTTTCCTCCAGACGTGAAGAGTGCCCCCTTATAGTTCACTATATCCACTTGCCTACCGGGCACTTTCACCCCCTTCCTGCCCAGGCCAATTTTCAGCTTTCAGCGCTGTCACACTTTGAATGACGATTGCCCGGTCATGCCACACTGTACCCAAATGACATTTTTATCATTTTCTTCACACAAATAGAGCTTTCTTTTGGTGGTATTTAATCACTGCAGTTTTGTTTGTTTTTTTGCAAAAAAAAAAAATGATTTATTTATTTAAATAAAAAAAAAGTGTTTCTTAGTTTCTGTAAGTAAATTTTGTAAAAAATAAAATGTTCTCCTTCACTGATGTGCGTTGATGAGGCGACACTGATGGGCACTGATAGGATGCACTGATGGGCAGTGATGAGGTGGCACGTATGGGCACTGATGAGGCGGCATGGGTAGAGGACACTGATGGGCACTGATAGGTGGCACTGATGGGCACTGATAGGTGGCACGGATAGGTGGATCTGATGGGCAGCACTAATGAGCAGGCACTGATGGGCACTGATAGGCAGCACTGATGGGCAATGATAGGTGGCACAGATAGGGGGCACTGATGGGCAATGATAGGCAACATGGATAGGCAGCACTAATGGGCAGCACTGGTAGGCACTGATGAGCAGGCACTGATAGGCAGCACTGATGGGCAATAATAGGCGGAACGGCTAGCCGGCACTGATGGGAAGCACTGATGGGCACTGATAGGCAGCACTGATGGGCAATAATAGGCATCACGGCTAGGCGGCACTGATGGGAAGCATTGATGGGCACTGATAGGCAGCATTGACTGGAAAGCTGTCCACAAGGTTTAGGAGTGTGTCATGGGAATGTTTGACTATTCTTCCAGAAGCGCATTTGTGAGGTCAGGCACTGATGTTGGAAATATACATTTAAAAAAGTCAAAATACATTTAAAAAAACATGTAAATAAGAATGAGACGGACCACTTGGTCTTTTTTCTGCCATCTCTCCTCTATTTTTCTATACTAGGGTGCGTCACTAACCAACGACCATAAATACTTAACAACTACAACGTTTCACTGCTGAGGCTTTCTGATGACAAAGTCATGAATAGTAAATATATTCCTTTTTTCCTCTTTTTGTCACCTCATCTTTGACTTGTTGTGTTTGCAAAACACATCATTGGAGAGGTCTATTAGTTCTTCATTTTCCAGGAACGGAATACATTTTGGATCTGCGGATGTTTCAAGAAGTTAGGATTTAAAGTATATCCAGTTTTGGGCGACTCCTAGTTTCTAAGTAAAACATTCTGTGAAATATTTCATTATATGTCTGCCAAGACCTGTCCTGAAAAAGACCAATGATCTCATTTAGAGAAACATAGAGGTTTAAGGCAGGAACCTTTACACAGTTAGTGTAGTGTAATCATTCTTGCGTTCTGTCTCTCGCATGGTCGCCAACAGCAAAGAATTAAAAGGTTTAAAGGGAATGTATAGCGTTGTTATTTATTTTGATCAAAAGAAGAAAATATTTTAATATAGAAATTTTATTATTTTATCTATACAAATAATTGTAATAATAATACGTGGTAATACATTATGTTTTTATGAATAATATGATATTTAATTGATTAACCACTTCCACACAGGGCATTTTCGCCCCCTTCCTGCCCAGACCAATTTTTAGTTTTCAGCGCTGTCGCACTTTTGTGACGTGGCTCCCAAACAAAATTGACGCCCTTTTTTCCCCACGAATAGGACTTTCGTTTGGTTGTATTTGATCACCTCTGCGGTTTTTGTTTTTTGCACTATAAACAATAGAAGAACGACAATTTTGAAAAAAACACAATATCTTTTATTTTTTTATTTAATAAATATAATTTAACCACTTGACCACTGGGCACTTAAACCCCCTTAATAACCAGACCAATTTTCAGCTTTCGGTGTTCTCACATTTTGAATGACAATAACTCGTCATACAACACTGTAGCCAAATGAAATTTTTTTCTTTTTATCCCCACAAATAGAGCTTTCTTTTGGTGGTATTTGATCACCTCTGCAGTTTTTATTTTTTTCGCTATTAATGAAAAAAGAATAAAATTTTTGTAAAAAAATAAATTTTTCTTCAGCACTGATTCAGCACTGATTGGCACTGATGGGCACAGGCGGCACTGGTGTGGCACTGGTGTGGCTCAGATGACACTGGTGCGGCACTGGTGTGGCACAGGCAGCACTGGTGTGGCACAAACGGCACTGGTGGGCACAGACGGCACTGATTGGCACTGATGGGCACTGATGGGCACAGGTGGCACTGATGGGCACAGGTGGCACTGATGTGGCACTGTTGTGGCACTGGTGTAGCACAGATGGCGCTGGTGGGGCACAGGTGGCGCTGGTGGGGCACTGGTGGGGCACAGATGGCGCTGGTAGGGTACAGATGGCGCTGGTGGGGCACAGATGGCGCTGGTGGGGCACAGATGGCACAGATGGGAACAGATGGGGCACAGATGGGCACTGCTGGGCACTTACGGTTTGTCACTAATCTCTCTCCTCTTCTCTCACGCTGCAATGGTGTGAGAGAGGAGAGAGATGACCTGCAGGTGACCCATGCGCCCGGGTTTGTTTACATTTGTGATCGTGCCGTCATTGGACGGCGCGATCACGTGGTAAGGAGACGCTTCCATTGGCTCCTTACCGCGATCCATGGACCCGGCGAGCGCCGGTGATCGCTCGGGCGCGCGGATCTGACTCTACGGGAGGACGTCTATGGACGTCCGGTTAGAGTTAGGGAACCGCCTTATGGACGTATTTCGTATATAGGGCGGTTACTAAGTGGTTAAAAAAAAAGAAAAAAATTTCCTTAGTTTTCCATATTTTTGGTAAAAAAAAAAATCGCAATAAGCGTATTTGATTGGTTTGCACAAAAGTTCTAGCATCTACAAAATAGGGAATAGAATTATGGCATTTTTATTTATTTTAATTTTTTACCAGTAAAGGCAGCGATCTGCATTTTTCATTGTGACATTGCGGCGGACATATCGGACACTTTTGACATATTTTTGGGACCATTCAAATTTATACAGCGATTAGTGCTATAAAACTGCACTGATTACTTTATAAATGTGACTGGCAGGAAAGGGGTTAACACTAGGGGGCGCTGAAGGAGTTAAAAAGTGTGTTCCAACTGTAGGGGGGAGGGTACTCACAAGGGAAGGAGACCGATGTGTGTTCCTCTGTACTGGGAACACACATCGGTCTCCTCACCGCTGACAGGACATGGATCTGTGCACCAGGCCCCAAGCAATGCGGCGCGCACACGCCCCCTAGCCGCCCGGGAGGCAAGGACGTCATATGACGTCCACACGGAGGGAGCGAGGGTTCCCGCCAACGTCATTTTACAATGACTTGGTAGAGAAAGGATTAATAGTCCCCATTTTCAGTTCCTTTTCACATGCTTCGCCCATTTTTTGTTTACATAGTTAAATTGCTCAGGCTGGAGTTTACACAAATGCCTCGGTCATTACATTGACTCCCCACTTTTTAAGATTTCCCTTTCATGGAGTTCATTGTACATGCTAATGCAAGTCATAGAGATATACAGTACGATAATACCTTAGATTACGAGCATAATTTGTTCCAGAAACATGCTTGTAATCCAAAGCACTCTTATATCAATGCAAATTTCCCCATAAGAAATAATGGAAACTCAGATGATTCGTTCCACAACCATTTATTCATAGGTCCTTCTATTTATAGTCCATATAAAAAGGTTATAGCAATGCGATTTGAGGTTGTGTAACCATAAAATGTCCATCCAAAAATGGAAGCCTCCACAAGGGGATTAGAAACAAAATCCAGCAGGAGCTACAGAGTATAAAAGAGAGGAGAGGCCAGTGCCGATCCTGACCTACCTGGGGCCCTAAGCAAAATGACATGTCACACTAGTTGAGAAGCGGGGGGGTTCCGACAGTGACATGTCACATTAAAGTTGAGAAGCGGGGGGATGGGGTGTTCTGCTGTCGGAAATTACATCTTACATTAAAGTGAGAAGCGGGGGGTGCTGACTTCTCACCTCTTCTCCTGTGCAGCCAACGAATTAAGAAGCGGGGTGAGGGGTCGAAAATGACTTCTCATCAGGCAGGGCCTCTTGTAATTTGGGGGGCCCTCCGCAGCTTTGCGGGGCCCTAAGCGGCTTGCATAGTGAGCCTATAGGGTGCCCTGGGAGAGGCGCCTCTAAGTGTAGAAATATGGTTACATTTAATGAAGGTACAACATTTAGAAACTCACATGGTTGATGAATAAAAGAGGCATGTCTAAGTATGCAGGTATCCGGGGTAAAGCTGTCCACATAGACCGTCCTCCACACCGCCGACTCTCATGACTGGGAGGACTACCCTGCTTGTGGAGCGCAGTGTGGAAGGGGTGACGTTGATGGCGGTGCGGAGGATGCTCTATGTGAACAACTTTACCTCGGATGCCTGCATACTTAGATGTGCCGTTCTTCTCTTTTATACCCAGTTGTGACATGACCTTACTCTTATATCAAGACATTGCTTGTATATCAAGTCAAAATTTGTTAAAAAAATGTTGCTTGTCTTGCAAAACGCTCTCAAACCAAGTTACTCTCAAACCAAGGTCTTACTGTATATTTTTCTTCCACCAATTCTGTACAGCCCAGATGGAAGAATCTCCAAAACCGAGCTCATGATATTTCCTCCCCTACTTGCCCTGCTTTCTCTGTCGTAATCAACGGCTCAACTATCAACCCGCCCCCTCACGCCAAGGTCCTAGGTGTAATCCTGGACTCTGAACTATCCTTTTGGGGCCCACATCCAATCACTATCCAAAGCTTGCCGCCTCAACCTATGCAACATCTCCAAGATACGCCCCTTCCTAACCAATGTCACCACAAAGCTTCTAATCCACTCCCTGGTCATCTCTTACCTTGACTACTGCAACGTCTTCCTCATTGGTTTCTAAATAGGCTATCCCCCTTCAGTCCATCATGAACGCTGCTGCCAGACTCATCCACCTTACAAACTGCTCAGCGTCTGCTACACCCCTCTGCCAATCCCTCCATTGGCTGCCACTCAAATAACAAATTAAATTCAAAATACTAACAATAAAGAGATTTTTTAATACAGCTTACCTGTAAAATCTTTTTCTTGGAGTACATCACGGGACACAGAGCAGCATATTCATTACTATATGGGTTATATGGAGTACCTTCAGGTGTGGACACTGGCAATCTCAAACAGGAAGTCCCCTCCCTATATAACCCCCTCCCATAGAGGAAGTACCTCAGTTTTGTAGCAAGCAGTATGCCTCCCAAAAATGTTCCCCAAAAGAGGGGTGGGAGCTCTGTGTCCCATGATGTACTCCAAGAAAAAGATTTTACAGGTAAGCTGTATTAAAAAATCTCTTTTTCTTTCGAGTACATCACGGGACACAGAGCGGCATATTCATTACTATATGGGATGTCCGAAAGCAATGCTTTAATGAGGGGAGGGAGACATCTTCCAAGAAAGGATTTAATTTAGAGGTATACTCAAATACTAGTAAATCCAACTTAAACAAGAAATGTAAATCTCAAATCAAATCAAGGGAGCCCCCTCAGATCCTGAGGAGCTTGAATCGCGGCCTGTAGTACTGACTGCCCAAAGGCTGTATCCGCATTCCTTCTTACGTCCAATTGATAAAATTTTGTAAACATGTGGACTGACGACCACGTTGCTGCCTTGCATATTCCAGCCATAGAGATCTGATGATGTGCTGCCCAGGAGGTGCCCATGGCCCTGGTAGAATGGGCCTTTACCGACAAAGGAGGAGGCAACCTCTTCAAACCGCAGGCCTGAACGATTAATTGTTTAATCCATCTTGCGATGGTGGATCAAGCAGCTGCCTGACCCCTCTTGGGCCCTTCCGGTAAAACGAACACCACATCTGTTTTCCGAACCTTCTCTGTAGCTTTAAGATAGGCCTTTATGGCCCTGACAATATCCAACGTATGCAGCAACCCCTCCTTTCTAGAGGTGGGTTTTGGAAGAAGGATGGAAGTACCACATCCTGGTTCAGGTGGAAACTGGATATAACCTTTGGTAGAAAGGAAGGATGAGGACGGAACCCCGCCCTATCCTTATGTAAAATGAGATATGGTTCCTTACAAGATAAGGCTGCCAATTCCGATACTCTCCTGGCCGAAACTATGGTGATCAGAAATACCGACTTTCTAGTCAGTAAAACCAAAGGTACCTCAGCCAACGGCTCAAGGGGATGTTTCTGTAGAGTTGACAGAACAAGATTTAAGTCCCATGGACAAAGTGGTGATTTGACCGGAGGATTAACACGTAAGACTCCCTGTACGAAGATCTTAACCAGCGAGTGGGCGACCAGCGGCCTCTGAAACCACACTGATAAGGCTGAAATCTGTCCCTAGATCGTGCTTAATGTCAGGCCTTTATCCACTCCTAGCTGGAGAAAACGTAATACTCTATCAATGGTATACTTGCGGGAAACCCATCTCTTAGCCTCACACCAGCCTACGTAGGCCCTCCAAACCCTGTAACAAAATTACCCTGGAGGCCGGCTTTCTAGCCTTAATAAGGGTAGGGATTACCTGCCTAGACAGACCTCTACCCCTGAGAATCAGGGATTCAGCCGCCAGGCCGTCAAATTTAGACGCCGAAATGCAGGGTGGAGGATCGGGCCTTGTGAGAGTAGGTCTGGCCATAGAGGAAGAGTCCAAGGGCCTTCCGCTGCCAATTTCAGGACTAGTGAGTACCATGCCCTCCGGTACCAAGCTGGGGCTACCAGGATAACCGGCCTGTGCTATGATCCTGCGCCACAGGCGGGGTAGTAACTGCAGCGGGGGAAATGCATATAGAAGTTATGATTGATGCCAAGTGCAAACCAACACATCGGTTCCACAGGCCATAGGGTCCCTCGTTCGAGACATGAACCTGTCTAGCTTCTTGTTGAATCCTGATGCCATGACCTCCACGTCTGGCACTCCCCACTTCTGGCAGATTGTCTGAAAAAACTTGTGGATGCAAAGACCACTCCCCCGGCGACAGGGTTTGGCGACTTAGGAAGTACGCCTGCAGGTTGTCCACCTCGGGAATGAATGTCGCCGATATGCAGGGTACATAAACCTCTGCCCACCGAAAAACCAAGCTCCTCTCACTCTGAGTGGCTTGACTCTTGGTTCCCCCTTGGTGGTTCACATATATGCCACCGCTGTGGCATTGTCTGAATGACTTCTCACCGAGGACCCCTGTAATCTGGATGTCTATGCCAGGAGGGCTAGCTGAGCCGCTCTGATCTCCCAGACCTTGATGGGCAGCTGCCTCTCCGCCTCTGCCCAAGTTCCTTGGCGAGTGAACCCGTTCAAGACCGCTCTCCAGCCTTCCAGACCACTGGGCAGAACCAAGCTGCTAGAATTGCTGTCTGTAGGACACGAGTGTGGAAGCGTGTGGTATCGCCTCGAACATGGCCATTAGTTTGCCTAGTAATCGCATACATAGGCGAATAGTTGGTTCTCTTTTGCTTAGAACCAACTGAATCAATCTTTTGATAGCCTCGACCTTTACCAGGGGCAGGAACACCCATCTTCTGTTCTGTGTCTAATCTCATGCCGAGATATTCCAACTGCTTTGTAGGTTGAAATGCTGATCTTTCCCCGGTTTAGGACTCAGCCGATCCTCTCAAGGTACTGAACCATGAGGGCTACTACGCATTCCACCAAGGAAGCGAGTGATCTATGATTAAGAGGTCGTCCAGGTATGCTAGGACCGAGATCCCTTGGATCCTTTAGACTGACTAGAATTGGAGCTAGGACCTTCGTGAATACCCGGGGGCCGTAGCCAGCCCGAAGGGGGGCGCCACGAATTGGAAGTGACGCTGTATCACTGCGAAGCGTAAAAACAAAAATATTTGATGTGGCTGAAAGACTTGGTACATGAAGGTAACCATCCTTTATGTCTATAGAAGCCAGATCCTTCTGGAGTGTGGCGGCTGCTGACCGAACGGATTCTGTCCGGAAAGAGCGAACCCTTAGGTAAGCATTTAAACCTTTAGGTCCAAAATTGGTCTGACATCGCCGATGGGCCTTGGTATGACAAACAGATTGGAATAGAAACCTAGCCCCTGTTCTTGGGCTGGTACCTCTACCATTATGCCCTGGTAAGCAGATGATCCAACGCCGCCCGCATTGAGGCCTTCCTTGTGGAGGAAATTTTAGAAATTCTAATCTGTAGCCTGCGGCCACAGATGATCGGACCCCCTCTGTCGGGGATCGATCCCCAGAGGCCTGTCCTTGCGATCCATTGTTAAAAGTTTGATCGCGCAGGAGGTCCGTACTGCCTGGAATTTGAGGGCCCCGGAACAGGGGGGAGCTGCCTTTTAAACGGTAAAAGGGTACTTTTGCACTTGAAACAGTCTGAATGTATTTATCCAGATCTTTCCATGGAAGGGCAAACCTGCCAGCAGTCTTTTACATGGGCTCGGCCGCCCAGTTCTTCAACCATAAGAGCCTTCTCATATGCACTAAAAATAGTGACGAGACGCCTGCTGGATGGAGTCTTTTTATAACCTCTACCGCAAAGCACAGAGCTCTGGGAATATCCAATAACCCCTCTGCCTATTGGGCAGGGATGTCTTAAGCATCTGTTTTGTCTGGTTCTTTAACGCCTGACAAAACTCCAATTGCAGCCACTGCTGGCTGTAGCCAAGGATGCTGGAAAAAGTGTCTCTAAACGTTTATCGACCGGGACCTTAAACATTTGTATGTTTCCCCTTAGGCCAGTTAATGATTTATTCACCCATGAGATGGCTGCGTCCACGGTTGGGAGCGCCCCCTTTCTTAGAAAAATGTCTTTTCCATAAGGTAAATAACAGAAAACCTTCCAGGTGGTCTCCCATCCAGGCACTAACCAGGCCCGACCCTGCTTAGCCTCCGAGATCAGACGAGATCGGGCGCTTTCCGGGAGATGTGGCCTCAAGGACCTCACGGGTAGTTGAAAAGCAGTGCCCGAACCGGGACCTGAACCCTGGACCCTCAGACCAAAAGTCCGATGCTCTACCGACTGAGCCATCCGGGCCCCTTTTAAAGAGCAATTGGTCAGGGGAAAGAGTGCCTGCAAGCACAAATATTTCCTGGCAGACGTGCATAAAGACTACCCTCTCGTCAGCTTTAGGCGGCAGAAAAAATTCTGTCCGGTCGTCCCAATCCTGGAAAAACCAATTCCTCTAACAGAGGATGGACCGGAAAAGCTGCGTTGCTTAAAGGCGCTTTTAAAAGAACCCAAAGAGGATACCGCAGGAACCTGAGGCTCTGGAAATGGCAAATTAAATGCCGAGCGGACCATGTCTGTCAAAGACTGGACCCACAGACTCTCCGTCTGGGAGGCTGAAAACGATTCTTCAGTGGTAGATCCTTCCTCTAGGTTCTGTCCCTTTTGGCGATGGGGATCTAGTCCGCTTCTTGCCAGAAAAAGAGCCAGCAAACATAGCTGTTAACTTTTTTCTCTAGCCCCCCTAGGGTGACGGCTAGCATCTCCTCTGTGATAACACAGGGTTGGGCCGACCTGGGCCAGCCTCAGCACCAGACCCCCTTAATGGCTTATCCAGGGTGACCCCTATAGGAATAACCTGTGGGGAAAGTATTGGCATATCATCAGACCCCTTTGTCTTTTTTTTTTTTTTTTTTGTGTTTTGATCCTGAACCCTTGGAAGCCATAATACAAAACCGAGGGACTCCGCTTACAACAACAGACTGTTATAGCCAGGAGTACAAAAAAAATAAGGTTTAGGGGACAATAGGATCACTAATGCCCAAAAACGGTGGGGCTCAGTATTTTTTCCTTTATAATATTATTCACAACATACAGCCCCACCCCCAACATGTTTGCCAGCATTCAACCTGTTGCCAAGGGGATTTTGGCTTAACAAAAAGTATTGGAGCTCACTGTGCTGCCACTCTACGTCCTCTCTCTCCAGCTCAGCTCTGAACTGAGCTAAGAACGCGCCTGCTGTGTATAACAGCAATTGAAGGCACGCCCACTCTACACTGCAGTCACGCTCCCCGCCCCCCCCCCTCCCGAGGGGGTAGCGTAGTAGACCTTCAGGCACTGGGGTCCTGGAAGGAGCCGCTGTCCTGGACCTATACAGCACCCTGGCAAACAGGATCTTTTGGTTTAGAAAACTCCAAGTCCTGGGCCCAGGGTCCAGCCCTCTAGAGAGGAGCATTATAGGCAAAACCCCACGGTTTGGGGCCCGGGTACTGTCCACTTTGGCACTGAGGCTCCTTGGACAGATCCGGTTAGCCCGCCTTAATCCCAAGGATGTGGAGGCAAAGCTATTCCGTGACCAACACCTAAGACACTGGCGAAAAAACGGAGGTACTTCCTCTATGGGAGGGGGTTATATAGGGAGGGGACTTCCTGTTTGAGATTGCCAGTGTCCACACCTGAAGGTACTCCATATAACCCATATAGTAATGAATATGCTGCTCTGTGTCCCGTGATGTACGAGAAAGAAAACTTACAAAGCCATCCACAAGCTACATCACTGACCTGGTCTCAAAATACCAACCAATTCGTTCTCTTCGCTCCTTCCAAGACCTCCTGCTCTCTAGCTCTCTTGTCACCTCATCCCATGCTCGCTCCAGGACTTCTCAGAGCCTCTCCCATCCTCTCGAATGCTCTACGCCATTCTGTCTGACTAAATCCTACTATTTCCACTTTCAGATGATCCCTGAAAACTCATCTCTTCAAAGAAGCCTATCTGGCCCCTATCTAATCAACTTGTAGCACCCTGATAGCAGGCAGGGTTGCTAACAAATTTAGCTTGCTAGGTGGTAATCAGCCTGGCTGATTGATAAGGGATTCACTGGATTTTTCCCTAACTCCGGATTTGATGCACCTCTCTCTTCTGTCACTAGGTGGCATTGTTGCCTGTGGCAGTAGAGTTATGGGCAAAGGGGATCCAGACTAGGAGTAAATAGGTTGACTCAGCCAATTGGCAGGGGTCTCTTTGGTCCCTTGGCCTGCTGGGAGCGCCTATTTATTCAGGAGGAGTCAGGTGATCAGGGCTCTGTGCAACCTGGACGACTGTCTGGGTATTTAAGTGTGTCGCAAGGCTTCGGGCTGCTAGGCCAGAAGCCTCAGTCCTATCCCGAGAGCACCTGGCTGCTAGGTTGTCCGAGGCCTATCCAGGTTTGAGACAGGCAGCGTGGGGCTTCAGGCTGGAAACAAAACCAAGTTGCAGAGGTTCTGCCGGAAGAGGGAACTGGATCAATGCCAGCGGCGAGGTAGAAGCAGTTGCCACAAGGGGTGACCACTCCTGTCGCCAGGGGCAAGTGATGATCAAGGCCAGAGCCATGGGCAAGTGATATTCAATGCCAGAGGTAAAGGAAGGGATAGTTGCCACCAACAGACAACCATTCCTGTTATCAGAGGCCAGTGTATGGAAGTCTGAAGGATTACCAGAGCAGCCTTTTCACCAGCCGGGTATGGTGAAGAAGTGGGAAAGCTTCAGCAGAGTGCCAAGTCAGGGACCCAGCGGGTTAGTGTGGGTGAAGCTTGAGGAGTTTACAGTGGGTTAGTTGTGGAAGAGCTCAGGGTATCCAATGACGTCTGGGACCTTGAAGTCTAAAGAGAGACTGAGAGCTCAGTGAGCGAAGATCTACAGTGGGATACTCTGAGATGTGAGCAAAGATCTATAACTGGTCACTGTGCGTTATGTGTATGGATCTCTATTGACTGTTCAATGTTCAGTTGCCATAGGAGACTACGGTTCTACAAATACAGTTGCTGAATCGTGCTTAAAGGCCCTCTACCTGTATAGCTGTCTGCCTATTATTTTGTCTCAGAGTCTGCCAATTATTATTGCATCTGCAAGAAGTTTGAGGTTGTTAAAAAACCACGATCGCTCCGCAGAGAGGCAGAGCAGGGATCTGTCTATGTAAACAAGGCGGATCCCCCTTCTGACAGGGGACAACATGGAGATCTGCTGTGCCAAGTAATCAGGAACAGCGAACTCTGGGCCAGATTCAGAGAGCCGTAACTCCTGTCTAACTGGTGTTAGACTGGAGTAATTTCAAATTACGCGCGTTTTTTAGCTAGTCTGAAACCTCAAACCATGTATAGACGGCTGCGGGCTTCAATTCGACTGGATTACGAGTTCGTACGCCTTCGGATCTACACTGCAATAAAATTGCGTTCACTGGGTGGACTTCCCGTCGTTTTCCGCGTCGGGGTATGCTAATGAGCTTTTGCCGGCGATCCCCGAAATTACGATCTTCAATCGCAATCTCTTACGGCACCTTTAGTCATCTTTTTTTTGCGTAACACTATACCAGCTTTTTGCTGCTCTAATATTAGACAGCCCATGTTAAGTATGGCCGTCGTTCCCGCGTCGAATTTCTACGTTTTCCGCCGTCTTTTATTATTTTTTACGTAAGTCGTCCGGGAATAGGAATGTTCGTAAACGACGCTTCTCAAACAAAAAATGACGTAACGACGTGATTTCGCGCAATGCACGGCGGGACGCGCCTAATTTAAATGATTCACGCCCCCTAATCGCGCATTTTCGATTACGCGGCGAGAAATAGACTACGCCGCCGTATCGTAAGGGCAAAAATCTACCAGAATTTGATGTAGAGCCTGGTAAAATACGGCAGCGTAGACTATTTCGATTACGCAGCGCAAATTTAAGTGTACCTGAATCTGGCCCTCTATGTTGTCCCAGTGAGCCCATCCCCCACACAGTTAAAACACATCCAGGGAACACAGTTAACCCTTGATTGCCCCCTAGTGTTAAGCCCTTCCCTGCCAGTGTCATTTATACATTGATTAGTGCATTTTTTTTAGCACTGATCACTGTATTGGTGTCACTGGTCCCCCAAAAAATGTCACTTTGGCTCATATTTGTCCGCCACAATGTCGCAGTCCCGCCAATAACTGCAGATCGCTACCATTACTAACAAAAACGCTAAAAAATAATTTAAAGTCTCTAAATCTATCCCCTATTTTGTAGATGCTATAACTTTTGCGCAAACCAATCAAACCAATCAATATACGCTTATTTGGATTTTTTTACCAAAAATATGTAGCGAATACATATCGGCCTAAACTGATGTATACATTTTTTTTTACAATTTTTTGGGAAATGTATTATAGCAGAAAGTAAAATATAAGTGTATTTATATATATATATATATATATATATATATATATATATATATATATATATATATATATATATATATATATATATATATATATATATATATTTTTAATATTGTCATTCTTTTTTTGTTTATAGCGCAAAAATAAATAAATCCACAGGTGATCAAATACCACCAAAAGAAAGCTCTATTTGTGGGAAAAAAACAACATCAACTTTCTTTGGGTACAACTTCACACGACCGCGCAATTGTCAGTTAAAGCAACGCAGTGCCGCAAAAAATGGCCTGGTCATGAAGGGGGTAAATCCTTCCGGGACTAAAGTGGTCAAAGTAAAGTCATGCAACAAAAGAAAAAAATATATCCACTAAATAAATGAATACCCTAAAATAGTACCCCCAAACCAGAAGAAGAAGAAAATCCAACTCCTGAAATAAAATTCTCATTTTTTTTTAAAAAAGGTAAGCTTTGCAGCAGGAAAAAAAGGTTGCTACAGACAGGACAGCAGTTAGAAAAAAAAATTGTAAAGTAGTTGATTGCCCAGAGTTCCTTTTTTAAGGCCCCCTTTAAAACAAACCTTCAGATCGGGTCCAACTAAAAACAGACAGGTGGACCTGATCAAAAATCTCCATTCTCCTCTATGGGGTGGTGGGTGTAACTAGACCCGCCTACATCCAATCTGATCGGATCTGCTAAAAAATAGTTCCCCTTCTGTCTAGCGGATCCGGTGGCAGTTGGGTGTAAACGGACAGGCGGTATGTTAATATCTGATGACCCACAGGGGAGAGCAGGCTGTATCCTGTTATCCAAAATAAAATCAAAGGAAATTTCCAGATCATCTCACCAGCCATACTGCAACCAACCAAATGATCCTGTCTAACAGTTTGCATTAAAAACAGGGGCTTGGTTAGCACACATTTGCAAATACATGCACAAGCTTACACGTGTATTTGCAAATTTGTGGTAGCAAAACCCCTGTTTTCAACGCAAACTGTTAGACAGGATAAAATGGTTGGTTGCAGATTGGCTAGTGAGTTGAGCTGGGAATTTTCTTTGGTTTTGTTTGGCATGTGTTGCCCTTCAATGTGCTTCTTGCTGTGAAGGGCAGTTATAGGTGGGGGCAGTGGCCAGTTGTTTGTTACTATGTCCTGTCATCCGCCTGCTCAGCAGGTATCAGTGGACAGATCCCCTGCTGAGCAAGCGGAGCTGTTCAAACGGTCTGCCCCATGTGAAAGAACCCTTAGGCCGCGTACACACAATCAGACATGTCCGAGGAAACAGGTCCGATGGACCGTTTTCATCGGACATGTCTGAAGGGATCTTTTGGTCTGATGTGTGTACACACCATCGGACCAAAATCTCCACGGACCTGAACGCGGTGACGTAGAACACACCGACGTGCTGAAAAAAGGAAGTTCAAAGCTTCCAAGCATGCGTCGATTCAATTCGGCGCATGCGCGGGATTTTGGTCCGATGGTTGGGCGTACTAACCATCGAAACTGTGACGGACAGGTTTCCAGCGGACAGGTTTCTAAGCATGTTTAGAAACTTTTGTCTGCTGGAAAACTGTCCGATAGGCCGTACGCACGATCGAACATGTCCGCTGAAACTGGTCTGCGGACCAGTTTCAGCGGACATGTTCGATCGTGTGTACGCGGCTTTACTGACCCTGAATCTCTTCCTATGCAGTCCTTTCCCTGCTACAGCATCCAGTATAATGACACTAAAGCCCTGTACACACGATCGGTTTGTCAACGCATGCTCGGAAGCGTTGAACTTAATTTTTCTCAGCACATCATTGTGTTTTACATCACCGTGTTTGGATTTTTGACCGATGGTGTATAGACAAGACTGATGAAAGTCAGCTTCATCGGATATCCAACGAAAAAATCCATCGGATTAGATTCCATCATATATACAATCATGTGTACAGGGCTTAAGGCTGCTCCCACTGTTATAGACTCACCCGGGGCAGAGGTTTTGGAGGGAACTGAATGCTTGCCTCTTGCCTACTGACTATGGGCCCTGGCATTTGAGGGAGATACAAGCATATAGCAAGATGTTATGTTATGCAAAAGGACATTATTCAAAAGGCCATGATGGTCTCTGCCAGTGTGGGACTCATAGCAGATGTTGATGTCATCAGCAAGCCACCTGTCTGGGGCCCCCTGCCATCTTATTGTAAGTAGGTCTGCTATTGTCTGAAGGAGTTCTGTGTTTATACTTATGATAATGTGCTGTGTGACCTTGGAGTCAGCATGTTTGACTGCCAATGTGACATCTGAGCCATCCAGGTGGTTGATTAACCACTTAAGGACCGCCTACTGAACATTTACGTCAGCAGAATGGCACGGCTGGGCACATCAACGTTTATATACCTTGGTTTCTAGTACCCAGCCGTGGGTCACCGGGCCGGACCGGGACCGCGGGACTCGCGGACCCGATCGCCGCTGGAGTGCGGCGATCGGTCCCCGGAGCTGAAGAACGGGTAGAGCCGTGTGTAAACACGGCTTCCCCGTGCTTCACTGTGGCCGCAGCATCGATCATGTCATCCCTGTTATAGGGGGACCTGATCGATGACGTCACACCTACAGCCACACCCCCCTACAGTTGTAAACACACGCAGGGAACACACAAATCCTACAGCACCCCCTTGTGGTTAACTCCAAAACTGCAACTGTCATTTTTTAACAGTAAACAATGCAATTTAAATGCATTTTTTGCTGTGAAAATGACCAGCTCAAAAAATAAAAACCGCAGAGGTGATCAAATACCACCAAAAGAAAGCTCTATTTGTGGGGAAAAAAGGACACCAATTTTGTTTGGGAGCCACGTCGCACGACCGCGCAATTGTCAGTTAAAACGACGCAGTGCCGAATCGCAAAAAGAGGCAAGGTCCTTTAGCAGCATTTTGGTCCGGGTCTTAAGTGGTTAAGGATCCTCTGTGATGGAATTAGCGATGAGTCTCATTAGTTAAACCATTGTGTGATGTTTTGGGTAAATATTTGGGTCATTGTTAATGTCGTGAGTGACCTCCTTCTCAAGTGTATAAAATGTATTCTTGTTCAAATAAACAGTTTCAGCTTGGCAGCCACACGAGTCCTGCCTAGTTCTTGGATGTAATATGCGGCTATAATATCTAGACATGTGCACACTGAAATATTTTGTTTCGGAATTTATTTAGTTACTTCCGAAATTCGTTTTTTATTTATTTTGTTTTTTGTTAAAAAAATGCAATTGTCCGAAAATCCAAATTAATTAAGGTCAAATCTGTGATTGAAGGCTTATGATGTCTTTCGAATGTTCTAAGGAGATTCAACGGAATCTTTAAAAAAAAAAAGATTTGACGGAGCAACAAAACTGTATGATGCATTTCCGGTCGAATGTTCCGCCTACAAGCTTTAGAAGAATTCTAATTTTGTACGACTAGTTAATTATATTTATTAATTATTATTACTAGTCAACCAACATTAGAATTCTTCTATAGTCTATGGGCGGAGCATTGGACCATAAATGTCCACTTGCTGCGATCGTATGTTTTTAGCTACTTCGTCGAAACTTCATGTCTCTCTATGTCAAATCTTTTCTCTCTATGTCGACTCTTCATATCTCTATAATGTCAAATTTTTTCTGTCAATGTTGAATCTCTTAATAGAATAATAGTGGACTAATAGAGTTAGAGTCGGTTCACACTGGGGCGACACGACTTCCAGCACGACTTTCAGAAGCAACTTCAACACGACTTGAGCATGAACCACAGGGGGATCTGGGGCGATTTACAACACGACTTGAAGTCCTTTTCAGGTCAGGAGACATTCCAGTGGCCAATAAAACAACAATCAGCTCTGGGAGAGGGAGGGGGAGGGAGGGGTTTGCCTGAGAAATGTATGTTATCTTGCTTGAAAGTAGCTTCAATTAAAACAGTGATTAGACTTGGAAGCGACTTCCATTGAAATCAATGGGTACAAATCGCCTAGAAGTCTGATTGAAGTCGTACAGGAACCTCTTCTGAAGTCGGAGCGACATGAGTAGTGTGTATTAACACCGCTCCCATTCACTTACATTGCTTTTCTGGACGGGACGACTTGAGACGACTTCAAGTCTGATCCCAAGTCGCCCCAGTGTGAACCGACTCTTAGGCCTCGTACACACGATCGGACATATCCGATGAAAACGGTCCGCGGACCATTTCCATCGGATATGTCCGATCGGGAGTTTGATCCGATGGCGTGTACACACCATCGGATCAAATTCCCCGCCGCCGGACGGCGCGGTGACGCGGCGGTGACGTTGACGCCGCCGCGTCACCGCCACGTCACTGCACCAGGAAGTTAAACACTTCCGCGCATGCGTCGAATCCATTCGGCGGCAGCGCGGCGGCGGTGGGGGACGACATGTCTGCTGGTAAGTGTACTAACCAGCAGACATGTCGGGCGGACAGATTCCACCGGATGGATTTCAAAGCATGCTTTGAAATCTGTCGGTTGGAGAAATCTGTCCGCTAGCCCATACACACGAGCGGAGATGTCTGCTGAAACGGTCCATCGGACCGTTTTCAGCGGACATATCCCCTCGTGTGTACGAGGCCTTAGGGTTAGGCACATTCGACCGCAACAAAAACATTTGTTTATGTCGGATCTTTCGTTTTTTGTTTTCTGTGCTTTCATTATCGTTTGTTAAAACGATAACGAAAATACCTGAAATTCGGACGAAAATGCATTCGGACAAAAATGAATGCACATGTCTTATAGTATCTAATATCTATATTCAGACTGGAAGAAGTGGTATATGACGGAATCACTCAAGCGGAGTGTGGGACGTTCTGTTACACCCTCCCCTCCCCCAATCCTTTTATAGTTGAGGGGGCCGGAACATGGCGTAGACTGCATTACTAGCCATTCTAAGGCACCTGACCAAAGTTCAAAGGCCCTTTAACCACTAGCCGACCATCGCACGATGATATACGTCGGCAGAATGGCACGGCAGTCAGATGGGCGTACCGGTACGTCCCCTTTAAGAATCGGCATTGTGAGGTGCGTGCGGCCGCCGCAAGCTCGATGTCAACGGGGATACCCGTGATTGTCTCGTGGAGAGGAAGCACGGGGAAATGCTAATGTAAACAAGCATTTACCCATTCTTTCTAGTGACAGGACACTGATCACAGCTCCCTGTGATCGGGAGCAGTGATCGGTGTCAAAATGGTGTCAAAAGTGTCCGATGTGTCCACCATAATGTCGCAGTCATGATAAAAATCGCTGATCGCCGACATTTCTAGTAAAAAAATATTAATTAAAATTCCATAGAACTATCGCCAATTTTGTAGACGCTATAACTTTTGTGCAAACCAATCAATAAACACGTATTGCGATTTTTTTTACCAAAAATATGTAGAAGAATACGTATCGGCCTGAACTGAGGAAAACATATTTTTTGTTGGTGATATTTATTATAGCAAAAAGCAAAAAATATTAATTTTTTTCAAAATTGTCGCTCTATTTTTATTTTTAGTGCAAAAAATAAAAACCAGAGAGGTGATCAAATACCACCAAAAGAAATCTCTATTTGTGGAAAAAAAAGGGCGTCAATTTTGTTTGGGAGCCACATTGCACGACCGCACAATTGTCAGTTAAAGCGGCACAGTGCCAAATGGCAAAAAGTGCTCTGGTCTTGTGAAGGAATGTAATGGGCATAACGATAAATTAGACAATGTCTATTCTCTATGCTTCTTTATTATACTATAAAGACTATGTCCCGGATTCACATACATTGGCGCACATTTATGCAGCTATATCGTATCTCTTTTACGCTACGCCGGCACAGCGCAGAGAGGCAAGCATGGATTCACAAAGCAAATGCTCCCAACTCTGCACTGGCGTAGTGTATATTTCGTAGGCGTAAGCTGGCGTAAGTGGAAGTAGGTGGAAGTGGGCTGGAAGTGGGCATGATCCATGCTAATGAAGCGTGACCTCATGCAAATGATGGGCCGAGCGCCAGACAAGTACGCCAAAACGAACTGCGCATGCGTCGAGACGTGGACGTATTTCGTGCGCATGCTCACAACCACGTCGGAACAACTGCCTAAAATACGCAGGATCACTGTGTACGCCGTGAACGTAACCTACGCCCAGCCAGACCCACGTCGGCCCATATTCACAGACGTCCAGCGTACAATACGTAGGCTTGTGTTCCCTGGTCCATACCTTTGCATGGGTTGCACCTCATCTATGGGGAATAACTTTACGCTGAACGTAAAACTTACGCAAACCGCTTAAATCATGCGCCGGGTGCAAGTACGTTCGTGAATCGGCGTATCTCCCTCATTTGCATATTTGAATAGAAAATCAATGGGAGCGCCACATGCGTCCAGCATAAACATGCGCCCACTCTACGCCGGCGTAGGCAAGTTACGTTGGTGGAATGAATTCTGTTTTTAGGCATATCTTAGGTTGTGGGTCCGGCGCACAGATACGATGGCGCATATTTGTACTTACTTGGGGATACATCGGCGTAAGTGCTTTGTAAATCCGGGCCTATAATGCTTTTTCATGTATACCACTGCTATAATCCTTCCTTACTCAAATGAGCTCCTAATAATACCCCTCCTATCGAGAACACTGGAGAAGACCAAAGATGGCGGATACCCCCCTCTCTCCCAAAGCTTTAGGAATGAGGAAGTGAAGACACATTAGAGGGATGACTAAGATCGACATCCCATTTTTGTACTCTTCTCAGCCAATTAGATGCGCTTTCTATTTCACATTAACATAATAGTGACGTACCATGCTGTATGTAGAAGTTTGTATTGCCTGCAAAAAAACAGAGATAATGGTATAGTTCAACTGAGATGGTTGTATCAGTGAGTTATTCCTAGCCGTGCACCCTGGTTATCTGAACTTTAGATTTGGAACAGCAGTAGAATCCATATTAACCCCTTTGTGGTTAACAAACAATCACAGTCTTGGGCCAGCCAAATGGTCAGGGGCTTAAGTGGTTAAAGAGCGTTTTTTTTTTATCGTCAGGCTAATGGCCGCAATAATTCGCCATGGCCATCATATTGATGGGCATGGCGAATTGGGTTTGCGTGAACACATGATGGATTTAAATTCAGGCTTTCCCTAGGTAGCGGAACATAAGTAGAGAATGTTTAAAGGCGAAGCAGAGAGACCACTGCTTCCATACAGAGAATAGCAATTCTACCCTGCAGCATGCTTCTCAGCCACAGACTTTATTATGCCGATTTAGATAATCTATAAGCAAAACAAAAAAAGTAAAAGTATGCAAATTAACGTAAGCACCCTGAGTATAATGTATAAACCCCAAAAACTCACTGCATCAAAGCTGCCAAGTGCAAAGCCAAGGAGCCCATTCCTGCTCCGTACAGACACCCCACTGCAGAAGAACGGGTTTCACTCAAATGATGTCATCATTCCACCCAAAATCCGCTCCCCTGATGTATTTCACACACCCGGGCTTAGTTGTAAAGGGGTGGACTAAGGGTGGAGGCAGGGCCGCCATCAGGAGGGTACAGGCAGTACACCTGTAAGGGCCCCCGGGAGTCCCCAGGGGCCTGGATGGCACCCCCTTTTTTTGTAAGGGGCCTGGAGGTCCCCAGGGCCCCGAATGGCACCTCCCCATTTTTTAAATTTGTTTTTATATATATATTTTTTTGTCTTTATTTTATTTAGTTTTTATATTTATTAAATGGCCCAGAGGTCCCCAGGGGCCCGGAGGTCCGCCAGGGCCCCGGATGGCAACCCCCCTGTTTTTAATATAAAAAAATGTTTTAGTTCTTTTTTCTTTTTATTAAAGGGCCCAGAGGTCCCCAGGGCCTTGGATGGCTACCCCCTTTTTTATGATTTATATATATATATATATATATATATATATATATATATATATATATATATATATTTATTTTTTTATTTTTGTGTAGCGCCCCTGTACTTTCAGTACGGACGCTGTTTACATTTAGAGGGGGATGAGAGAGTTATGTAGCTCTCATCCGTGTGATTTGTGTCAATTTAGCTTCTGCGCTGTGCTGTCGGTTTATTCTGTGTTCCAAAGGTGTCTTTACACCTTGGGTCGACAGAGGGCGGCAGTGGAGTTCAGGTGGGAGCGCCTTCTTCCTCTGAGGAGGTTTTCCCTCGCGGGGCATGCTGGGGGAGGGTACTGCTGGTTAGACGCCATTTTGGGCAAGGGAGTTCGTGGTTGGATCTGGGTGCGCACATCACGGGCCCCGGCGATATAGCCTACCAGGCCGGGGCGCACGTGCCCCGCGTTGTCTTTGGTTCCGGGACCATGTTGGCCCGGAGCGACTAAAGCTGCAATGGGACCCAGTAACCTATTGGGTCCCTCCAACTCAAGAGAAGATCCCAAGCGAGTTGTGCTGTTCGGTGGGGAGTCAGTCTGAGGAGAGCCCGGAGGCAGGGGATCCAATAGGGCCTGGACGAACCATCGGGGATCAAGGTATCGGACACTGGGAGTTTGTTTAATGGCAACCTGTCAGTCGGTCAACAAAATTAAGAGCTATCTGAGGTAGATTCAGGGAACTACTTTCATTAAGAAGGAAACTGCTTCATCAAGCTGCGTTTCCAGAGCAAGGGCCTGTGGCAGAGGTCCCATCTCTATTTCTATTTAAGCCAAGTCTGTGGCAGAGACTTGTTCTTTCCTTCTCAAGGTTCTGAGTGATACTCCGGCTGCCAGTTCTGTGAGAGAGACTGTCCAGATACACTACACCCACTTCTGCTGGAGTGGCGACGAAGCAAAGGACTGCTTCTATGGGCCAAATTCAGGAAGATGGGCGAATCTTTATTCTGGCGTAACGTTGCTCATTAACGTAACTCCGACGAAACTTTAGGAGAAAGTACTGTATTCACAAAGCACTTGCTCCTAAAGTTGTGGCGGCGTAGCGAAAATGTGCCGGCGGAATTCAAATTGGGCGGGTAGGGGGCGTGTAGTATTTAAACTAGGCGCGATCCCGTGGCGAACGCACTGCGCATGCGCCGGCCGTCAATGTATCCCAGTGTGCATGCTCCACATTAGGACGGTGTTGAACGTCAATGACGTCAATCCCCATTCACGGACGAGTTACGCAAACGACGTGAAACTTTTTCAATTAGACGCGGTCACGACGGCCATACTTAACATAGGATACGCGTGCTTTTTGTTGCTTTATCTTTACGCCGGAAAACCCCTTATGGAAACGGCGTAAAGTGACTGCGTCGGGCCCGCGTGCGATCGTGAATTGGCGTATCTCGCTGATTTACATATTCTCGGCGTAAATCAGCGGGAACGCCCCTAGCGGCCATTTTAAAATTGCAGTTCCGATACGACGGCGAAATACAATTATCTACAGATAAGCCGCGTAACTTCTACCTGAATCTGGCCCTATATAGTTAAGGCCTAAATCTGCAACTTCTCCTTTTCACCATCTTTCTCTGGCTACCTAAAGTTACCTGTTTGCCATGTTGGGCAAGAGAATAAAAGCACAGAAAACGACACCTTGCTGTTTGGACATTCCGTCTTTGCTCACATCATCTACTCATCATCATACCCCTAGATGCATTACAGAGGTAACACGCCGATCCCAAATCTAACCAGCGGCTCCTGCGGGGGAAACGCCCCCCGCTTTTCAATATCTTCAATTAGCACCGACACCCCCCTGCTTCTCAATTTGAGGCGGCAACACCCCCCCCCCCCCCCAGTTATCTGCTCCAGGGGGCCCATGATTGCTGATGGCGGCCCTGAGTGAAGGAATGCAGTGGATGCTGTCCATCAATAAAATTGTATGACTCATTGGAGTGCGGCCCGTTGTTCTACAGTGGCGTCTTCTACCCCAAGTAGAATTATTTTGTTTTTCTGGAAGGTACATTTGGACTTTAGCTTGCATTTGTCGTTGCTTCTGCTGTGAAGTGCACTGTGTTGGCTTTTTATAAATGCAACATTATCTATTACACAGTTTTTTTTTTTTTATTCCTTTGAGCAAGCCAAAGGGGACCGCAATATGTATATGTATATGGAAAATGCATTGCAGACACTTTATTGATGTGTTTCAAAAGCAATCCATCTTCCCTGAAAACACTTAAAAGCACACTATATCATACAGCCTGACACCAGTAACATATAAAAGATATAAATGTGTTGTTTTATGATACTTCAAATAGTGAAACAAAATCATAAGCGGCAGCTCGCTGTACCAGATCAGACAGCAAGATGTCTGGAATTTTAAAATTTCCTTTTTGTAATATTAATTAGGGGAGAGCTTCCTTTTTCAAATCTGCTATGACATTCGTTTGACCGGATTGGCAGCTACATCTACGTAACGTCAAACTATCACAGCGCAACACAATGCCACTTACAATCAGATTAGATAATTGGTTTTATCTTTTAGCAAACTTTTTGGGTTTTAATGATGTCCATGATTAAAGGGGTGTTCTAGACAATATTTGTGTTTATTAAAAGTCAGCAGCTACAAAAAGTGTAGCTACTGGCTTTTAATAAACAGACACTCACCTGCTCCAGCGTTCCAGCGACGCGCCGACCGTGGCTCCGCTCCTCTCCCCCCCTCCCCAGCCGGCGTCCTCATCACAACTGTGGGCACCCAGCCGTGACAGCCTTCGGCTTCACGGCCGGGCACCCACTGCGCATGCGCGAGCGGCACTGCGCATGCGCGAGCGGCACTGCGCATGCGCGAGCGGCGCAGCCCGCCGCTGATTGGACAGGCGATCGCATGGGACCTGTCATGTGTCCCATGCGATCGCCTACAGGGAGGGGCTGCTGTAGGCGATTAAGCTTAATCGCTTAACCAACCCCTCGGCGGAAGGAGGAAGTGGGACAAAGAAATTACATGCCAAATGTGGCATGTAAGGGGGTGAGGAGTGGGATTAGTGGAAGTTCCATTTTTGGGTGGAACTCCGCTTTAAGCACCAGTGGCAACATGCATTTTTTCATTTTTGGATTGAACAAGGGAGGGTTATAACCCCTGATTTTTTTATTTGCTATCTGTGTCCAATTGTGGAGCTTTACCTTCACTTCCTGTCCCATAGCCAAACAGGAAGTGAGAGGAAATTCCTACAAATTAAGACAATTCCTTGGGTTCCCAAGCTCACCAGCGTTAAACCTCGTACATTAGGGTTGTCCCGATACCACTTTTTTAGGACCGAGTACAAGTACCGATACTTTTTTTCATGTACTCGCCGATACCGAATACCGATACTTTTTTTAAATGTCATGTGACAGTTTTCAAACCACAATACCGACTAAGGATATTTTCTTTAGAATTATGAAGAACTCCTAACTCAAGACATTATAAAAAAATAAAAATGAGTAAAAATGAATAAAAATGTTTTATTTTCTTGTCACGCAGTAGTAAAAACTCAAAGAATTTTCACAGAACATGTTGATAAATACAAAAAAAGTATTCTATTTAGGTATCGGGAGCATTTGCGCGAGTACAAGTACTCCCAAAAATACTCGGTATCGGTCCCGATACTAGTATCGGTATCTGGACAACCCTAGTACAAATCGCCTACAAGTCGGATTGAAGTAGTACAGGAACCTTTTCAAAAGTCAGAGCGACTTGAGTAGAGTGTATTAACACCGCTCCCAATCACTTACATTGCTTTTCTGGACAGCGCGACTTGGGACGACTTAAGGCGTCTTCAAGTCGGATCCGAAGTCGCCCCAGTGTGAACCGACTCTTAAGGCCTTGTACACACGATCGGACATATCCGATTAAAACGGTCCGCGGACCGTTTCCATCGGATATGTCCGATCTGGAGTTTGGTCCGATGGCGTGTACACACCATCGGATCAAATTCCCCGCCGGCGGACGGCGCGGTGACGTGGCGGTGACGTTGACGCCGCCACGTCACCGCACCAGGAAGTAAAACACTTCCGCGCATGCGCCGAATACATTCGGCGGCGGCGCGGCGGCGGTGCGGGACGACATGTCTGCTGGTAAGTGTACTAACCAGCAGACATGTCGGGCGGACACATTCCCACCCGATAGATTTCAAAGCATGCTTTGAAATCTGTCGGGTGGAGAAATCTGTCCGCTAGCCCATACACACGATCGGAGATGTTTGCTGAAGCGGTCCATCGGACCGTTTTCAGCGGACATATCCGCTCGTGTGTACGAGGCCTTAAAGTGTAGCTGCTGACTTTAAATAAGGACACTTACCTTGTCCTACTTGCCCGCGCTGATGCCCCCCCCCCCCCGATGCCGGTCCCACGATCGCTCCGGGTCCCGCGCCACCATCCACACTATGGGAAACAGGCAGTGAAGCCGTACGGCTTCACTGCCCATTTCCTACGGCGCCTGCGTGAGTCTCACGCTGGCTTGTAAATGGGCGCGCTGCTCTCTGAGAACACACACAGTTCCCAGAAAGCAGCGCGCCCCATTCACAAGGAGAAGGAGAAGAAGAAATCGGACCGCGGTGCAGGTGAGGCAAATTACGGACTTCCGCATAGCAACAGGTATTTCGGGTAAGTATTTTTTTTTTTTTTTCAGTTTTTTTTTATTTTATTTTTTTAAACAACATGGGAAAATGTTGTTTTCCTGGGTGGAGCTCCGCTTTAACTGTCCCTAGCAAACGGGTATCATGGGTATCAGTTCCTGCCTTCTTAATTCTTTACAACAAGGGGCCCCCTTGTGATGCCACTGTAGGTATTTACAGTATAGCCCCTCTGCATCCATCGTGGTCAACACTAGACACAGGCTTGTCCCCAAAGCCCATGGCAGAGGACACATCTAGCCCATATGACTGGTCTGTTTCCTGTTATGCCGCGTACACACGGTCGTTTTTTGCAATGAAAAAAAGTCGTTTTTTAAAACGTCATTTAAATTGATCGTGTGTGGGCAAAACATGCTTGAATTTTTTGTGTAGTTTTTCAAAACGTCGTTTTTTGTTTCACAAAAAGTCACCGTGTGTAGCAAAAACGTCGTTTAAAACAACGTTTTTCAACCCGCGCATGCCCAGAAGCTAGTTATGAAGCGAGCTTCAATGGAAAAGAGTGGTGAACGTAACCTCGCTTTTTGTGAAAAAAACGATGGTGTGTATGCAACATCGTCTTTGAAAAGTGACGTTTCAAAAACGTCGTTTTGTACTTCACAGAAAACGTCGTTTTTTTTCATCACAAAAAACGACCGTGTGTACTAATAAGAATTTAGACAAATAATTGATTTAGTGATCAGTGGATCTTTACATTCCTCAACCAGCATCCCAAAGGGGCAGCAAAAGCACTCCTCGGGTTAGCAGAGGCTTCCATTTACCACCTGACCACGAGCCTACAAGTGGTTTAGCAAATTAAATACCATCCAGTTATGCCGCGTACACACGATCATTTTTTGTGATGAAAAAAAAACGACGTTTTCTGTGAAGTAAAAAACGATGTTTTTGAAACGTCACTTTTCAAAGACGATTTTGCATACACACCATCGTTTTTTTCACAAAAAGCGAGGTTACGTTCACCACTCTTTTCCATTGAAGCTCGCTTCATAACTAGCTTCTGGGCATGCGCGGGTTGAAAAACGTCGTTTTGAACGACGTTTTTGCTACACACGGTGACTTTTTGTGAAACAAAAAACGACGTTTTGAAAAACGACACAAAAAATTCAAGCATGTTGGAATTTTTTTTTTGGTCGTTTTTTTGAAGACAAAAAACGTTTTGCCCACACACCATCAATTTAAATGACGTTTTAAAAAACGTCGTTTTTTTTTTCATCGCAAAAAACGACCGTGTGTACGCGGCATCAGAGTTTGCTAGCTTCAGTCCAACTAAGTTCCAGTTCTCTAACCCTATCTGCCATAGAGGCGAGACTTCACTGTCCCTAGAAAATGGGTATTCGTCCCTGCCTTCTTAATTCTTTACGAAGGGCCCCATTGTAATGCCGCTACAGGTATTTACAGTATAGCCCCCCTGCATCCCACATGGTCAACAATATACACTGTAGTGGTGTAGTTTAGGGTAGTGTAGATAATTATTATTTAGGTATTATTATGATGATATGAGTAATTTCCAGCAGCAACACGGTTCCTCCAGAGCAGGGGTCTCCAAACATTCTAAACAAAGGGCCGGTTTATTGTTCTTCAGACTCTTGGAGGGCCGGATTTTAGCCAGCGGGATTGAAAATTTTGCTGGCATCAGTGGGAGTACACATCTGGTATTAGCAGGAGGAATAGTGCCCCATTGCTGGTATCATAGGGAGGAATAGTGTCAGTGAGAGAAATGGTGCTCCATTGTCATTGTCGGTGTCAGATGGCAGAATAGTGTCTCGTATCATTGGGAGGGATAGTGCTCCAAGGGCCGGATAAAGGCAGGCAAAGGGCCGCATCTGGCCCTCGGGCCGCAGTTTGGAGATCACTGCTCCAGAGAGATGCACTTTATTGACTTCCAACACAAAACAAAGTCTATAAAAAAATTGCAACAAATTACAAAATCCAACAGTAAATATGACAAAGAAGCCTTCAGAGTCCCATTTTTCCTGGACAATTTCTAAACCTGTGCCTTCATATCCATGGAGAAAGACAAGACTGACTACCTGGTTATATCCCCTATACACGGAAGGTCTGAGCAATTTGATTGGCTGACTCCATTAGGCCTTTGATCTGCTTCTGTCTTTCAGAGTGACAGATAATGACCCCTAGCCATAAACAGCTGCAGTCATAAACTGGCCTAATTTGCAATCTTGCATATTCACATTAACATAGCACAGCGTCATTATCTGTCCCCTTTGATAAGTTAAAATTGAGTTGGCTCAGACAACTCAACCATTGTCAACTGAGTTCTGGCCTGGTCAATATTGTACTATATGTGTACATACAGTATATAATAATATAATATTCCAAATAAATCAGCCAACATAATACAACAGACACAGGCTCCCCCAGAATGGTGCCCAGAGCCCATGGCAGAGGACACATCTAGCCCATATAATTGGTGTGTTTCCTGCTAGGACTCAAACAAATAATTAATTTAGCGATCAAAGGGCAGTAGAGGTGCTTCTTGGGTTAGCAGAGGCTGCCATTTACCACCTAGCCATCAGCCTACAAGTGGTTTAGAAAACTTAGGTTGGACATAGACTGAATACAATTTTGATCTGTCTATGGGCAGGCTGGTAATCGATTGTAGTGTTGCTCACGAATATTCGCATTGCGAATATTCGCTACGAATAATGCATATTCGAGTATTCGCGAATATCTCGAATATCGCGGCGAATATTCGCTATTTCGAATATTCGCATTTTTCAAATTTCGCAATAAATTCCGCAAAAATAATCGCAATCAATTTCGCAATCGCGAATTTCGCAATAGCGAAATTTCGCAATGGCGAAAATTCGCAATTTTTTTTTTTTATAAAATATCACGAATATTCGATATTAACGAATATTCGCGACCGCATATGTGAAATTTCGCTTTTTTTTTTTTTTTTATAAAATATACCGAATATTCGTAAATATCGAATATTCGTGATATTTTATAAAAAAAAATCGCGAAATTTCGCATTAGCGAAAATTCGCATTGGCGAAAATTCGCAATTTTTTTTTTTTTTATAAAATATCACGAATATTCGATATTAACGAATATCGCGAAATCGAATATGGCGTATTCCGCTCATCACTAATCGATTGACTTTAGTACAACCAGCCTGTCGGTATTTCTTGAGCGATCACTGCCAGTGACTGGAGCTGTCAGCAGTAATCATTGTATTTTGAGAGCTGGGAAACCATGTGATGGTGGAATCAAGTGATTTTCTTTGCTTCAACCCACAGATGAAGGGACGAGACTTAAAGCGGGAGTTCAACCAAAAATCAACTTTCTGCAGTTAGATCCAGCATACTGGTGACATCTGCAGTATGCTGGTCTTTTTTTTTTTGGTACTTATCGTTTAAGCCGTCTTTCTTCTATGGTCATGAGCGGCAATTACTTCCTGGTATAGGCGTTCTTGAAGACAAGCAAGTTGATTGACGGCCTTCGATAGCGCGTCACGGCTTCCGAAAATAGCCGAAGTGACGCTCAGCAATTTACGGCGCCTGCGCAGTCAGCTCTACACGGCAGCCACAGGCGCCGTAAACAGCCGAGCGTCACCTCGGCTATTTTCGGAAGCCGTGACGCGCTATCGAAGGCCGTCAATCAACTTGCTTGCCTTCGGGAACGCCCATTCCCCCGCAGGATTCCCCGCTCGGAGCCATAGAAGAAAGACGGCTAAAACGATAAGTACCAAAAAAAAAAAGACCAGCATACTGTAGATGTCAGCAGTATGCTGGATCTAACTGCAGAAAGTTGATATTGGGGTGAACTCCCGCTTTAACTGTCCCTAGCAAACGGGTATCTGTCCCTGCCTTCTTAATCCCCTGTGACAAAGGGCCCCCTTGTGATGCAGCTTTAGGTATTTATAGCCTTTCTGAGTCCAACGTGGTCAAAACTAGACACAGGCTCCCCAAGATGGCGCACAGAGCCCATGGCAGAGGACACATCTAGGACATGTAAATGCTTTTTTTCCTACTAGGACTCAGACAAGTATGTGATTTAGTGATCAGCGAGCCTCTGCACCTGTTCCCCAACCAGTATCCTGAAAGGGCAGTAAAGGCACTCATTGGGATAGCAGAGGCTGGCACTTACCACCTGGCCACCAGCCTACAACTAGATAAATGCCAGATATGCCACGTACACGCGACCATTTTTCACGACGAGAAAAATGCAATTTTTTAAATTGGTCGTTAAAAACGGTTGTGTGTAGGCTCCAGAGCATTTTTCTCGCCGAGAAAAATAGGCATTAAAAATTTAGATCATGCTCTATTTTTTCTCGTCGTTTTTCACGTTGTCGTTTTTCTCGTCGTGAAAAAACGGTCGTGTGTAGGCTTTAACAACGGGGAAAAACGTGCATGCTCAGAAGCAAGTTATGAGAAGGGAAATTTGCATAATCAGCCCAAAGGGTGGCGTCATTCGAATGGAACTTCCCCTTGATTGTGTGTATGCAACGCAGGCTTGACAAGAATCACGTCGAGAAAAACATTGTTTTTTTTTCCATGACATGAAAAATGGTTGTGTGTACGCGGCATGAGGCCTCGTACACACGACTGAGGCCGTGTACACACGACCGAGGTTCTCGCTGGAAACCAGCGAGAACCTCGCTGGAAGCTGCATTCCAGCGAGGACCTCGGCCGTGTGTACGCTCTCGGCGAGCTTCCCGTCGGGAAGCCCGTCGAGCAGAAATAGAGAGCACGCTCTCTATTTGCTCGACGGCCCGCCTGGATGAATGGCTGGTTGCCATTCCCGACGGGCGGGTCGCCGATTTCGACGGCCGGCAGGGAACCTCGACGGGCGGAACGATGTGTTCTGCCCGTCGAGGTTCTCTGCCGTGTGTACACGGCCTGAGAATCTCATCGTAAAAGAAAATCGTTTTCCTCGACGAGTTTCTTGTCAGGCTCGTCGAGAATCTTGTCAAGCTTTCTTTCGTACACACTGTCAAGACAAAATCTCGTCGTTCTCAAACGTGGTGACGTACAACACGTACGATGGCACTATAAGGCCTCTTTCACACGGAGCGGTCCATTTTTCGGTCCGCTCCGTGTGTGTCCGTCAGCTCAGCGTCTCAGCGTTTTTCGGTCCCGCTGAGCTGTCGGCGGACAGGGCGGTCCCCGCACACTGTTCAGGGACCACCCTGTCTCTCCTCCGCTATCCCCTATGGGGAATCGGATGAAAACGATCCGATCCGCCGGACGGAAGAAAAATAGGGTTTTCTTCCGTCCGAAAAACCGGACCTTAACAGACGCGGATCGTTGCGGACGTTAGCGAATGCATCAGCCGCTAACGGACGCGATCCCATAGGGGCCCATTACAAGTCCGTAAACGGACTTGTAATAAGTGGACGAACGGTCCGCTCATGTGAAAGGGCCTAAAGGGGAAGTTCTATTCCATTGGCGCCACCCTTTGGGCTGCTTTTGGTAATCTTGTGTTGCCGTGTGTTAGTAAAAGTTTGGTGAGAGACGATTTGCTCTTTTCAGTCTGTTACAGCGTGATGAATGTGTTATCTCCATTACGAACGCTACTTTTACCGAAGGTGCGCTCCCGTCTCATACTTTATTCTGAGCATATGCGGGTTTCTAAGCATACACACGAACGTGTTTCTCGTCGTAAACCAGCCCGACGAGAAACCCGACAAGGAAATTGAGAATCCCGACAAAAAAAAAGAGAGATCCACGACAATTTTCTAGACGAAAAACATACACAGGACCATTTTCCTCTGCAAAAATGTTCTGCCACCAATTTTCTTGATGGATTTTGTCGAGGAAAACAGTCACGTGTATGAGGCCTCAGAGTTCAGATTTAATTAAAAAATACACTTTACAAGAAGTTTATCCCATTGTTGACTTTCTATTGTCAGTTTAGTAAGGATGTTGAATTCACTGGCTGACATATAGAAAGCCACCAGAGGGAACTCCTACTAATCTACAAACTTGCTTCAGTCAATTATGTACATATTGGAAAAACAATTTAAAATGTAGTTTTTAGGTATAAGTTCCAATAATAACTCAAAATAAGTCCTAAATGAAAAAAACAAACTGGTTTCCCTTTATCAACATCAAGACCGGTTATGTTTTGCATTGCCTGTTACATTAACACAGAAAATAGTGATTTTAATAGAATCCACAAATCCAATCCCAAGCAGCCGAGCTTTGCAGTCCTGTCTATAATGACTTTGGCTCAGTTCCAGTGTTTACTTTTAGTTAAATCAATTGGAAGATATTTCAATCTCAAACCCGGAGGATCACGCTCTCTGCGGCAAAGCGGGCTCACATCTGTTGATATGACATGTTGTATAATTGAGAACTGTCCAGGCAGATACATTTTCTGTCGGAAGATTGTTTGTTCAACTCCTGCCTCCTTGAATTCAGAACTAATAGTCCGCCGTGTTAGATAAGCCGTACCGAAAACGGATTAACGGAAAATGCTGACGGTAAATGGATTTTGTTGATTTTATATCCTGTAGGTTGAGCTGATTGTATTTATTTTGTGCATTTATACAGTTTAACATCTCCTGCAAGACTTCTGCTAAATACAGAGAAGCCGCCTGCCCCAAAGGAGCTTACGTTCTAATATGAGGTCCGTTTTACACCTGAATGCTTATTATAGGTTGTTTTTTCTTCTATACTTTAGAAAACCCGGAAGTGTGTATGTTTTTTTTTACTCATATATGCTAAATACATTTACATTCACCTTATGGGCAAGATGATGTGAGCTCCCTAGACCCCACTACCAGAATTATTGAGTTTAGGTGTTTCCAATGAAGGAAGCAACTTTATTTTCTTTTTCTTCTTTTTAAGAAGTTAATGCCATAAGTTGAGTTTGAATGCCCGCAGGGTCTCCAACAAGTTCCTGAAAGATTAGCATTCCAGACACGGCCAGTCGGCCACCGAGGCCAGTCCTTGGGGCGGTAGTGGGTGAAGGGGCGGCGCCGGTGCCGCAACAACAGGGGGCAGGGATGGACTGGCCATCGGGACTACCAGGAATTTCCCGATGGGCACAGTGGGCCGGTTACAGCGGCCACCTAATCTGCATCAGAGGTCGGCGGCGATCTACCCGTCAGAAGGCGTGTCTAATAAGTTCTCTCTCATATCACTCTGCCCCCCAGCGGCCCCTCCTCTCTTCTCGCCCATCCCTATTTGCTTGTAACATCATCTAGGATGGACAAGAAGAGAGGAGCGGCTGCCAGGGAGCAGAGTGACATGAGAAAGAACTTATTACACACGCTTCCTGTGCTACTCTGCATGCTGGCTGGTAAACGATGTGCCCTGATGTGCCATGTGCCCTGATGTTCCATGTGCCCTGATGTTCCATGTGCCCTGATGTGCCCTGTCCCCCGTGTCCTGATGTGCCCTGTGCCCCGTGTCCTGATGTGCTATGTGCCCTGATGTGCCCTGATTTGCTATGTGCCCTGATATGATCTGATGTGCCCTGTGCCCTGATGTGCTGTGATGGGCCCTGATGTGCTGTGCCCTGTACCCTGATCTGATGTGCCCTGTGCCCTGATGTGCTGTGATGGGCCCTGATGTGCTGTGCCCTGTACCCTGATCTGATGTGCCCTGTACGTGTTGTGCCTGATGTCCTGGGTTCTGTACCCTTATGTGCTGTGTCCTGTGCCCTGATGTGCTATGCCCTGATATGCTGTGCCCTGATGTGCTGAGCTCTGTACCGTGCCCTGATGTGCACTGTACCCTGATGTGTTGTGCCCTGGGCCGGTCTGGATGAAGGCCCCTATGTGATGGTGTGTGTGTGTAGGGGGGGCGGCATTGAAGGACCTGGCCTTGGGGCGGCAAAAGAAGTTAATTTCGGGCCTGCAGTGATTATCCACATACGATTGGCCCTGGATGTGTATGCAATCTGTTCAGGGCCAACTGTGTTCATTCAGGAAGGGGCTGGTAAACATAAAATGTATACCAGCCCCCCCGCCTCTCTCTCCATCCTGAACACCGCACCGACTTCCTCTCCCTAGAGAGGGGGGGCGCGGGGAATAAGTGGGGGGAGCAATACAGTGGAGAAGGATCTGTTTTTAGAGTTAAATTCCCATGTGGTTTCCCTGCAGCACTCCAAACCAACGGGAGGGGAGAGGAGGAGAAACCAGAAATTGCAGGGGGAAGCACAGGGGATTGGTGCTGGGAGAGCACATTAGAGCAGAGAAGGAGCATTTTGGAGTGCATTGCACACATGGATAAATACAAATAGTGCTAATATCAATTCTATGTTACATTTACCTCATCCCAAGAAATATATAACTATATTGTCAAAAGTATTGTGACGTTACTCCTTCATAGGCAACACCCCAACTTTCCCCCAGCCTTCCGACATAGGGACAGCGTGGGAGGTCCAAGGGCCTAACCTTTTTTGCAGCCTTTAAATATTTCACACACTTTAAACCGTTTTCCCAACTTCAAACCGAATATGATATACCTCCATCTGAGCATTACCGATATCTCCAAATACGACACTTCTACCTCAGTAGAGGCACATTATCTTCACGTGCTCGGAAAACACTCGATTTAAACTTATCTGTGAACATGCGTCCAGAGAGAAAGGAGTAATCTCACGCATATTTAGGTATCTTAATGAAACATTCTTAATACATAAGACTAACCCAATGACCAGTTGGGAATTGGAAACTAATCTCATGTTCTCCCCCCTAAATGGGAGGAGTTTTTGGAAAATATGAATAAGAATTCAAGATCAATGTCTGCCCGTGAAACTGCCATAAAATTGCATACCAGATGGAACATGACGCCCACGAAGCTTCACACCATATACCCAGCTGTATCTCTCCTGTGCTTTCATGGCTGCCCTGAACCTGGTTCCTTCCTTCACATCTTTTATGCCGCGTACACACGGTCGTTTTTTGCGATGAAAAAAAACGACGTTTTCTGTGAAGTAAAAAACGACGTTTTTGAAACGTCACTTTTCAAAGACAATTTTGCATACACACCATCGTTTTTTCACAAAAATCGAGGTTACGTTCACCACTCTTTTCCATTGAAGCTCGCTTCATAACTAGCTTCTGGGCATGCGCGGGTTGAAAAACGTCGTTTTAAACGATGTTTTTGCTACACACGGTGACTTTTTGTGAAACAAAAAACGACGTTTTGAAAAACGACACAAAAAATTCAAGCATGTTGGAATTTTTTTTTGGTCGTTTTTTTTAAGACAAAAAACGACGTTTTGCCCACACACGATCAATTTAAATGACGTTTTAAAAAACGTCGTTTTTTTTCATCGCAAAAAACGACCGTGTGTACGCGGCATTAGAGTTGCAAACACCTCAAGCCACTTTGGCAACAGCCAGCCACGAAGGCTTCCAAGATAGCCGGTCACCTGGCTACTTTGACTATGCAGATGTGCGTTTTCTTTACTACTATCCCAGATGTTCCTGTTCCCTGTCAGAAACGAATACACACTGCGGGCCAGATTCTCAAAGGAATTACGCTGGTGTACCTACACATACACCGGCGTAATTCGAAAATCCCGCCGGCGTATCATTGTTTTGTATTCTCAAAACAAGATACGCCGGAATTAGGCTAGGATCCGACTGGCGTAAGGCACTTAAACCATCGGATCCTAAATGCAATAATACGCGGGCCGCTAGGTGGCGTTTAGGTCGGTTTCAGCGTTGAATATGCAAATGAGCCGATACGCCGATTCCCAAACGTTTTTGCGCCGCTTCGCCGTCGTTTACGTCGTTTCCGTAAGTGTAAGGTTAGACCTGCTATAGGGTGCTTTAACTTTGCGTAGGTCCAGCGTACGCCATGTTAAGTATGGCCGTCGGGACAGCGTCGGGTGTTTCCGTTGTTTACGTAACTCGTCGCGAATAGGGCTGTGCGTTAATTACGTTCACGTCGCAACCAATGTATTTGCGCGTACTACGGAGCATGCGCAGTGGCCTACGTTTAAGGCCGGCGCATGCGCAGTTAGTTCGGCGCGGGGGCGCGCTTATTTTAAATACAAGCCGCCCCCTTTGAATTACGCGTGGATACACCGGGCCATTTACACTACGCCGCCGCAAATTACGGAGCAAGTGCTTTGAGAATACAGCACTTGCCCGTAAAAAGTGCGGAGGCGTAGTGTAAATGGGATACGATACGCTACGCCGACAATACGGAAAACTACGAGAATCTGCCCCACAATGTTTGTAGCCGTCCACTGGATGACGGCTCTTAAAGGGGAGGTTCACCCTCCAAACAAATTTCAGGCATGAATCGGAGCCCACACACCCGACCGGCAGTATGCCGGTGTTTATTTTTCTATACTTACCTTTTTACGGGCTCTCGTCCCCTCCGGCGTCCCGCGGGACTCTGCGTTTACAATCACAGGCTGTGATTGACGTCCCTCAGCCCGGCGCAGACAGCGCGTCACGAGATGCCGAAGGAACCCGAACGTCGCTGCACAGGCGCCGTATAGGGCCGCACCGGAGTTCGGGTTCCTTCGGCATCTCGTGACGCGCTGTATGCACCGGGCTGAGGGATGTCAATCACAGCTTCTGATTGTAAACGCCGAGTCCCGCGCGATCGCTGGAGGGGAAGAGAGCCCGTAAAAAGGTAAGTATAGAAAAAAAAAAAAAACACCGGCATACTGCCGATCGGGTGGGTGGGCTCCGATTCATGCCTGAAATTTGTTTGGAGGGTGAACCTCCACTAACTGGCGTCCCTCTTCAGTATCCTGGTCACAGGTCTTGGCCAGGATGGAGACAATCAAAAATCAGGTCTCCTGCCCCACCAGGCAGGGCTGTGCAGTGGGTCAGAGGTCTGTGAATCTCAGAGCTGGATGGACAGAAATAAAAAAAATTAGGCTGGTAAAAAAAGCTCCTATATACTGTATGTGGGCGTAGCCGTTTGCCTGGAGTTTATTTATTAATTGCATAACGAGTTAACGACCACAATTTACTGTATGTAATGCTTTACATACTGTACATCACATCAGTTCCTGCCCTCAAGGAGCTTACAATCTAAGGCCCCTATCTCACATTCATACAGTGCACTGACGTAATAGGGCCAATTTAGACTGACAATAAAGGCGGCTCACCCTATACTGTACACATATACAGTATATCAACACATTAGTAATTCAATTGAACATTATTATCAGATTTTGGCTGCTGAGTTTTTAAAATTTGCACATTAATCAGAAAAAAATAAAAATAAATGAGCGATCTGTAGTACTTCAGCATTTTTCTTTTTTCTTTTTTACTTAACAATTTATTCCAATATAATAGTTCTCTCCTGTTTCATTTCTTCTAAGAGATAAAGTACAGTCTGTGCTCTACGATTCTGCCTTCCCCACCGGCCTCCCTGCCTCATTACCTCAATATCCAGTTCAGTATCAGCAGCTTGACAGCTTCAGGTAGTCTGAATAGTTTAATGAAATGGAATCTATGTATTAGAAACAGACTTGCAGCACAGTTTAATCTATGTATTGTCTGATACTGTATATATATATATATATATATATATATATATATATATATATATATATATATATATATATATACACAGGGTAAAACCTTGGTTTGCGAGCATAATTTGTTCCAGAAACATGCTTGTAATCCAAAGCACTTGTATATCAAAGCATTTTTTTACAGGGTATAAAAGAGAAGAGAGGCACCTCGAAAGCCCCGTACACACGGTCAGACTTTTTGCCAACAAACTTCAAAATCTGCAAGTTTTCAAATTTGTCCGATCGTGTGTACGCTCCATCGGACCGACTTTTTCAGGTTTCATCCGACAAAAAGTTCGGTCTGCAAACGGACAAACTTTTCGTCAACAAAAGTCCAATGGTGCCTTGTCTGACCGTGTGTACAGCAAGCCATCGGACTTTTGTACAAAGTGCAAATACACATGATCAGAACCAATGTTAACATCAACCAACAATAGCAGAAGTTAACCAAAGGGTGGTGGTAAAGAGCAGAAAAGAGCAGAAAACCACATGATGTTGGGAAAGTTTTAGAAAAGTTTGCAGTTAAGGGAGCTGTGGTGGCTCAACGTGATTGGCACTGCGCTGATAAGCCGTTCACCTCTGCAGCCAAGGGTTCGGATCCCGGTCTCGGCTACATGTGAATTGAGTTTGGTGGTCTCAGCCCGGCTCCCGGTGGGTGTGCTTAGTACGCCAACCCCCCCCCCCCCACAAAAACCACCACACTTGCACGCACACGAAATTGGTTTAACACGCATGCACTTTGGCCATGTGGTCTCCTAGGCGAAGGACCTGTGGGGCTGGCTGAGCGGGCTAGACCCCCTCACTTCCTCATAGGAGGAGTCCCTCTGCCCCGTCGGGGTCCCGTTGGGCTCCCAAGCAGAGCAGGTGGGGTGAGTGGGAGGTTCCCCCTCACACCTGCCATTGCTACCCGGGGGCATGGAGAAGGATGGCAGATTGCCTCTGGATCCCGAGACCGGGATCTGAACCATTGGTCTCCCAACTCCTGCAGTCCGGCTCCTCTCGAGTTCACGCACAAAAAATACACTTTAAAAAAAAAAGAAAAGTCTGAGTGTATGTATGCTATGGGTGTGACCAGACAAAAATCCAAGGGAAAGTTTGTTGGGTGTATGAGGCTTAAAGGGTCACTAAAGCAAACATTTTACAGGGTATAGAGACATAAAAGTTAACTGATTCCTTTTAAAAATGATTAAAATAGATAAAAATCATATAATCAACCTACAATTCTAGTTTAGTTTTTGCTGTTATTTCCTGTCTCTCTTATGTACAGAGCCAGAGAGCCAATAGAGGGCAGTGATGGTTTGTCTAAAACCCCTCAGCACCAACCCAGTTTCAGTTTACACACAGTAATCACACCTCCTTGATTAGTGACCACAGTGAGAAAGCTCCCAGCACTGTGGTTATAAGGAAACAGACAACCAGGAAGTGTGGAGATCAGAGCAGAATTACAGCAACATCAAAGCAAAAAACGAACAATGAGGACATGAAAACAGCACCGCAGTAAGGTAATGGAAGCTATTTAGCTAAAAAAATGTTTTCCTTTAGTGATCCTTTAAGTGTAGCAATAAGTTGCTAAATGTTGTACTTTCATTAAATGTAACCATATTGCTACATGTAGCCCCCTTTCACACTGAGGGTTTTTTCGGACGGTTTATCGCTAAAAATAGCTCCTAAATACCACCTGAAAGACTCCTTAACAGCATTCTCAATGTGAAAGCCCAAGGGATGCACTGGCAGGACCGCTCCAAAAGTCCTTCCAGCAGCATCTTTGAAACGGTGAGAGGAGCGGTGTGTTTAGCGCTCCTTCACTGCTCCTTCCCATTGAAAGTAATGGGAAACCACGGTAATACCGCCCACAATGCACCTCTGCAGAGGCGCATTGCCAGCGGTATTAACCCTTTTTCAGCTGTTAGCAGAGGTTAATACCGCACCGCTAGCGTCCGAATACCGCCAAAATTCCACGGCAATTCAGACGGTATAGCACCTCTAAAATAGCGGCTCTATACCGCCACTGCAAATCCTGCCCCAGTGTGAAAGGAGCCTTAGGCCGCGTACACACGATCAGACATGTCCGATGAAACATGTCCGACGGACCGTTTTCATCGGACCACGCTGAAGTGGTCTGTCGGTCTGATGTGCGTACACACCATCAGTCCAAAATCCCATCAGGCCAGAATTTGGTGACATAGAACACAACAACGTGATGAAAAAACGAAGTTCAATGCTTCCAAGCATGGGTCGACTTGATTCTGAGCATGCGCGGGATTTTGGTCCGATGATTTTGTGTACTAACTATCGAACCTGTCCGACGGACAGGTTTCCAGCGGACAGGTTTCTAGGCATGTTTAGAAACTTTTGTCCGCTGGAAAACGGTCCGATAGGCCGTACACACGATCGAACATGTCCGCTGAAACCGATCTGCAGACATGTTCGATTGTGTGTACGCGGCCTAAGAGTAACAGAACAGCTGTATATATACTGAGATTAAAATACACACAGGTGGACTCTATACTATACAGGGCTCAACATTTCAAGTCCTGAGCTACTAGCCAGGCCTCAAGAGTTACTCGCCACCGGTTGCCCCACCTAATTCATACACTGCCCTCTGCCTAATTGCACCCATAAACACGCCCTCGTAGATTATCTCATGGAATGACAGTGTTAAATGTTTTATGCAGAATCAAGTTACAAAATTAAATATTACCAACAACAACTTTAACAAAATGGGACAGGGCACTGGGGGCAGACCAGAGGGACAGGGCACTGGGGGCAGACAAGAGGGACAGGGCACTAGAACTGGGTCTCTTCCCCATTCTCTTGCTGTCTCCTCTCCTCTGCAACTCCCATCCATCCTCTCTCTCTCTCTCTCTCTCATTCATCTCTTCATCAGGAGCCTGTGTCTGCGGCTCCACGCTTGCATGTTCCCACTTCCCCCTTTTATTCAGGCTGGCAGTAAGGAGAGGAGCTGCAGCACAGCGGGAGGGAGTACAATCCAGCGCTGAGATCCACACAACTGCACAGCCAGTCACACCATAGCACAGTACACACTGACACTGCACAGCACACATTGAGACCAGTCTGTTCACAGTGCTCAGGCTGAACTGTTGGACACTTACATAGAGCACAAGGAGAAGAAAACTGCACAAACTGGAAGGCTGCCACTCTCATAAGGGCAACTTTAAGTGAGTGCTGCACCGGAGTGGTAATTTTCCCAATCCTCCACCTCACTCATTACTTTCTGCTCTCCAGCTACATTGGTCGGAGGAGGGGGGCAGGCTCAGAGAGGTCATACTGTTAGGTCCAATGGCTTAATGAGAATTGTAAGGAGAGCACCTGTGTACTGCTCTGCCTGTGCGCGGCTCACCAAACTACTTTTCCTGAGCATGCACCTTTCCTCTTCGGCCGCCAATCTCATCGGGACTCTAAGTGTAGGCACAGATTGGAGGGAGATTGGTCATGCAGCCCTGTCATCACTCGCCCCCAGCTTAAATCCACTCGCCAAATGCTAGTAGGCGAGTGGAAATTTTGAGGGCTGTATACTATATACTCAATAATTAGGTGACTTCTGAAGGCAATTGGTTCCACTGGATTTTAGTTAGGGGGTATCAGAGTAAAGGGGGCTGAATACAAATGCACGCAACACTTTTATGCACGTCATAGGCTGGACTTGATGGACTTGATGGACTTGTCTCTTTTTTCAACCTCACCTTCTATGTAACCTTTCACATATTTATTTGTAAAAAAAATATGAAAACCATTTATCATTTTGCTTCCACTTCACATTTATGTGCCACTTTGTGTTGGTTTATCACATAAAATTTCAATTAAATAAAGTTCTTAGTTGTAACATGACAAAATGTGGAAAACAGAGAGGAGAGCCGCGTCAAGGAGCATCTTATACCTATAGGGGTTTTACTAGAGTCCAAACAAAAGGGATGTGATTAGTCCCATTGGTCCTGCACCCCCAAGAGGAGGCTTACAGGAGCTAAAGTCCCAAAACCTACATATTTGCATGCCTTGGTCTTTGAACTGCTTCCCATGACCTTTGCGTAGACTCCTGCTAGATTGTATACATAGAACTCTCTTTCCCAAGATGCCACACACTGGCAGGGGCAGAGCTTGTATGACCTCACTATTTAGGGTACACCCCACTCACCTCTACCAATTAACCCAGGCAATTACACTGCCTACTCTTACTACAAGGGCTTATGATCCTAACTAATTTACTGTTCTGCTTTATACCAGAATTAACTACTTGGACCCAAGGCCATAGACAAATGACGGCCACAAGGAGGCTATCAAATGCCGGGAGGACATCTATTAACATCCTTGGCTCCTCTGGCCACTGGGGGCGCGCATGTGCCGCCGCGTCACTGGGGTGCCATTGCACGTGCCTGGCGGCTACGATGTCTGCCAGGCACCCATGATCGGGCGTGACACAGACAAGGATGTGGAGCTCTGTGTGTAAACACACAGATCCACGTCCTGTCAGGGAGAGAGGAGACCGATGATGTGTCCCTTGTAGATACCGACACAGATCGGTCACCTCCCCCAGTCAGTCCCCTTCCCCCACAGTTAGAATCACTAGTAGGGAACACATTTAACCCCTTCCTCGCCCCCTAGCGTCTGCCATAATGTCGCAGTCCCAATAAAAATCGCAGATCGCCACCATTACTAGTAAAAAAAAAGAATAACAAAAATGTCATAATTCTGTCCCCTATTTTGTAGGCTCTATAACTTTTGCGCAAACCAATCACTATACGCTTATTGTGATTTATTTTTTTGCCAACAATGGGGTATCTTTGTGCGGGCGTAGCGTATCTTCTTTACGCTACGCCGGCGGCGCAACGTTGAGAGGCAAGCATGGAATTCACAAAGCAAATGCTCTCAACGTTGCGCCGGTGTAGCGTATAGTTGTCGGCGTAAGCCGACCTAAGTCAAAGCAGGTGGAAGTGGGCGTGTAACATTTAAATGAAGCGTGACCCCATGCAAATGATGGGCTGAGCTTCAAAAAACGAACTGCGCATGCGTCGTCTCTTGGACGTATCCCAGTGCGCATGCTCACAGTCATGTCAAGATAACTGGCTAAGATACGTCAATACACTGCCTATGAATGTAACCTACGCACAGCCCTATTCACGTACTACGTAAACGACGTAAAAATCGGCGGCGTTCGTTCCCTGGTCCATACCTTTGCATGGGTTGCGCCTACTATATGAGGAATAACTTTACGCCGGATGTAACGCTTACGCAAATCGCTTCAAACATGCGCCGGACGCAAGTACGTTCAGGAATCGGCGTATCTTACTCATTTGCATATTCAACATGGGACCGCCGAATGCGTCCAGCGTAACTATGCGCCCACGATACGCCGGCGTAGGCAAGTTACGCCGGGCGGCTGAAGCCAAATTTTTCGACGTATCTAGCTTGGGGAATCGGTGCAGAGATACGACGGCGCACATTTGTACTTATGATGGCGTATCTATAGATACGTCGGCGTAAGTCTTCCGTGAATCCGGGCCAATATGTAAAGGAATACATATCGGTCTAAAATGAGAAAAAAATTTTTTTTTTATAAAAATTGGGATATTTATTATAGCAAAAAGTTAAAAATATTGTGTTTTTTTTTTTTTTTTTTTCAAAATTGTCGCTCTTTTTTTGATTATAAGAAAAAACAAAAAGGAGTTGCGCTAATAGTGCCACATAATAAATTGTGTGAATATATAAATGAATAAATACATTTAAATACAAAAATAAATAAATAAATACATTTAAATCAAGTACATAAATAAATAGTGATATTACACCTATGTGTCCCAACAGGGACAGTTCCCATGTGTTGATTACAGAAATAAATGTATATTGAAGAAGGGTAAACAGTCATAAAATAGACTCAAGGATATATAATAGTCCCCACACTTAGGCCCTGTACACACGATCAGATATGTCTGATGAAACATGTCCGAATTGTCTGTTGGTCTGATGTGCGTACACACCATCGGACCAAAATTCCATCAGACCAGAACGCGGTGACGTAGAACTCAACGACGTGATGAAAAAACGAAGTTCAATGCTTCCAAGCATGCGTCGACTTGATTCTGAGCATGCGTGGGATTTGTGATGGTTTGTGTACTAACTATCGAACCTGCCCGACGGACAGGTTTCTATCGGACAGGTTTTCAAGTATGTTTGGAAATTTTTGTCCGCTGGAAAACGGTCCGATAGGCCGTACACACAATCGAACATGTCCACTGTCCGTGGACCAGTTTCAGCGGACATGTTCGATCGTGTGTACGCGGCCTTAGAGTCAATCATATGTGTGTTAGTCCAAATCCTGACAAGGACTCCAAAGATGAAAGGTTGAAAGGATGAAGATGAGAAGAATTCCACCACCGGTTGGAAAGTAGCTTGGTTAGGATGAGAGGATATCCCGGGAGAGGAGTAAGTATAAACTCTTACCAGATGTCAGCTAAATCACAGCTAGATCCACTCAATCCCAAGTTGGGGAACTCCGAACTCCACTGCTTCCAGCTAGTCCTCGCTAGGTATGGGCAGGAATCTATCTCCATTCAGGGCAGGGGCGGACTGACAACTCATGGGGCCCTCAAGCAATAGAAGATTATGGGGCCTCTGGGCTTACAGATGGCCACCACGCCAGGAGGCAGTGCAGAGGCAGTGCAGCTAAAATCTCAGGATTTTCACATCAAAAGCATGTCGGTTTAAGACATATCAGGGACAGATTTTTACATACTGTCCCTGGTTTTATTGAGCCTGGCAACCCTGATGGGGCCCCCTAGAGGCATGGGGCCCTTGGCTGTGCCCCCAAGTCCCAATGGTCAGTCCGCCCCTGATTCAGGGTACACAGCACCGATTCAGGACTTAAATATCAAAAACGGTACCCCAAGAAAAAATGAGGGCTCAGATAGTGAAATACCATCAAAAATCTGGGGTTTTATTAAAACGTGTGTAACTTATTACACTGCATAAAATTACCGGTTACATAAAAGCAGATTAAAAACAAACAAAACGAACAAACAAACACCCGTGCTTCCGGGGTCACGTTATGCGCGATGACATCAAAATGCGTGGCTCTGTCTTTTTTTTGTTTATAGCGCAAAAAATAAAAACCACAGAGGTGATTAAATACCACCAAAAGAAAGCTCTATTTGTGGGGAAAAAGGGACATCAATTTTGTTTGGGAGGCACGTCGCACGACCGCGCAATTGTCAGTTAAAGCGACGCAGTGCTGAAAGCTGAAATTTCGCCTGGGCAGGAATGGGGTATATGTGCCCAGTAGACAAGTGGTTAAGGGGACACTTTTTTCAAAACTTAATTTGTTTAATCACTTCAGACCCGCGCTATTGACAAAATACGTGAACAGCGCAGACCTGAGGCGCCAACTAGACATCTTTGGACGTGATTTCTAGTGCATTACCCGCACGCGCCACTGTCCCGCCGCATCGCTGGGGATCCGATGCATGTACCTGGCGGCCGCGATGTCCGTCGGGTACATGCGATCGGCGGGAAAACGAGCAGATGACAGCAGGGACGTGGAGCTCTGTGTGTCAGGGAGAGAGGAGACCGATCTCTGTCTCTTGTACATAGGGACACAGCATCGGTCACCTCCCCCAGTCACCCCCCTCCCCCCACATAGTTAGAACACACTCAGGATACACATTTAACCCCTTCCTCACCCCCTACTGTTAACCCCTTCCCTGTCAGTCACATTTATACAGTAATTAGTGCATTTTTATAGAACTGATCAAATTTGTGTCAAAAGTACAAAGTCAGAGCTGTGGTGGCTCAACGTGATTGGCACTGCGCTGACAAGCCGTTCACCTCTGCAGCCAAGGGTTCGGATCCCGGCCTCGGCTACATGTGAATTGAGTTTGGTGGTCTCAGCCCGGCTCCCGGTGGGTGTGCTATGCAAGGTACGCCTGTGCTTAGTACGCCCATCCCCCCCCACAAAAACCACCACCACACTTGCATGCACACGAAATTGGTTTAACACGCACGCACTTTGGCCATGCGGTCTCCTAAAAAAAGAGAGGTGAAGGACCTACGGGGCTGGCTGGGTGGGCTAGACCTCCTCACTTCCTCATAGGGGGATTCCCTCAGTCCCGTTGGGGTCCCGTTGGGCCCCAGTTGGGCTCCCAAGTGGAGCAGATAGGGCGGGGTGAGTGGGAGGCCCCCCCTCACACCCGCCATTGCCACCGGGGGCATGGAGAAGAATGGCAGATTGCCTCTGGGGGGAGGGTGTGCCTACTCCTAACTCCTGCAGTCTGGCTCCTCTCTCTCGAGTTCACGCACAAAAATACGCTTTAAAAAAAAAGTGTCCGATATGTCCGCCGCAATATCGCAGTCGCAATAAAAATCGCCATTACTAGTAAAAAAAATAATAATAAAAAAATCATAATTCTGTTCCCAATTTTGTAGGCGCTATAACTTTTGCGCAAACCAGTCGCTTATTTTTTTTTTTTTTTTTACAAAAATACGTCGAAAAATACGTATCGGCCTTAACTGAAAAAAAAAATATTTTTTTTTTAAAAAAAATTGGGATATTTATTATAGCAACAAGTAAAAAATATATATATTTTTTTAAATTGTCGCTCTTTTTTTGTTTATAGCGCAAAAAATAAAAACCGCAGAGGTGATCAAATACCACCAAAAGAAAGCTCTATTTGTGGGGAAAAAAAGACGTCAATTTTGTTTAGGAGCCACGCCGCACGACCGCGCAAATGTCAGTTAAAGCGACGCAGTGCCGGAAGCTCAAATTTCTCCTGGGAACGAAGGGGGTTTATGTGCTCAGTAAGCAAGTGGTTAAATATATATTTTTTGTATATAAAAAACAGCAATTCAAAAAATAAAAAACACATATCTGCATATCTGTCTCAAAAAATTATATAAAATAGATTTAGGCACAATGCTGCATGTCTGAGTAATTGTCAGTCAAATTATCTCAGCACTGAAAGAAAGCCCAGTAATGAGGAGGTATTACAGGTTGGTGCTCAAGTGGTTAAGTGAATTGGGAATCATTATATTCATCTCTCCTTCATACACAGAAGTGCTCAGTGGATTGCTTCACTTATGCCGTACGGAGGTAAAGCAGACTGCAGCATTGGCTCCCATTCATTTTGCAGTTTTCCCATGACTGTTGAAAGCGCCGTTACACGTTGGAGCTGAACTCTAGGCAAACAGCTGAATGCGCAGTTCAGATCCATATTATCAACTGCTTTAGCGGCAAGAGGATTTGTTTTTTGATCAGCCAGTGATCATGTCCTGACTCCTAACAAGTCTGAAAATGAACAATCTTAGGGCCAGATTCAAATAGATTGGCCGACGGCGTAGCGTAAGCCATTTACACTACGCCGCCGCAATTTAACAGAGCAAGTGCCGTATTCCCAAAGCACTTGCTACGTAAGTTGCGTCAGCGTAGTGTAAATGGCCCAGGGTAAGGCCGTGTAATTCAAAAGTATTAAATTAAGCACGCCCCCGCGTCGATCGAACTGCGCATGCGCCGGCCGCAAAAATAGCCCAGTGGGCATTCTCCAGCTCACGTTGGAAAACGTGAATGAAACCGACGTGAGCGTCGTTTATGTAAATCTCTATTCGCGAACGACTTAGTAAAACGACGTAAACGACGGAAAAAGACAACGCTGTCCCGACGCCATACTTAACATGGCATACGACCGAACTTCGTAAGGTTACCCCTCATATAGCAGGGGTAACCTTACGCTTACGGAAACGACGTAAACGACGATGGGACGGCGTAAAAACGTTCGGGAATCGGCGTATTTGGCTCATTAGCATAGGCAAATGAGAAATCAACGTAAAGGCCACCTAGCGGCCAGGGAAGTAATTACATCTAAGATCCGACGGTGTAAGTGACTTACACCTGTCGGATCTTCACTGTATCTATGCGTAAGTGATTCTAGGAATCTTTTGAGAATCTGGCCCTTAGGTGTTAAGTCTTAAAGCGGATGGTTCAGCAAAAAAAAATATTAAAAGCCAGCAGCAACAAATACTGCAGCTGCTGACTTTTAATATTAGGACACTTATCTGTCCTGGAGTCCAGCGGCGTCCGCAGCAGAGGACGAGCGATCGCTCGTCACCCTGCTGCTCCCCCCTCCATCCACGGTGAGGGAACCAGGAAGTGAAGCGCTGCGGCTTCACTGCCCGGTTCCCTACGGCGCATGCGCGAGTCGCGATGCGCCTGCCAATTGGCTCCCGAGCCGAGAGTTCCCAGCACACAACGGGAAAAACCCGACTTTTGCCCGAGACTGCGGGCCGGAAGTGGGTGAAGATACCTGTCTTTAGACAGGTATCTGCACCCCCCTCCCCCCTGAAAGGTGTCAAATGTGACGCCGGAGGGGGGGAGGGTTCCGATCAGCGGATCTTCACTTTAGGGTGGAGATCCGCTTTAAGGCCAGATTCTCAGAAGAGATACGCCGTCGTATCTCTGTTTCTGAGCCTGGGTATCTATGCGTCTGATTCTTAGAATCATTTACGCATAGATACGGCGTAGATCCGACTGGCGTAAGTCACTTACTCCGTCGAAACTTAGATGTAATTCTACGCTGGCCGCTAGGTGGTGTTCCCGTCAATTTCATCGCTGAATATGCAAATGAGCGTGATACGCCGATTCCCGAATGTATTCGCGTTACATCGCCGTAGTTTACGTTGTTTCCGTAAGCGTAAAGTTCCCCCTGCTATATGAGGGGTAACCTTGCGTAGGTCCGGTGTACGCCATGTTAAGTATGGCCGTCGGGACAGCGTCGGGTTTTTCCGTTGTTTACGTTGTTTATGTAACTCGTCGCGAATAGGGCTGTACGTTAATTACGTTCACGTTGCAACCAATGTATTTGCGGCGTACTATGGAGCATGCGCACCGGGCTACTTTTACGGCCGGCGCATGCGCAGTTCGTTCGGCGCGGGGGCGCGCTTAATTTAAATACAAGCCGCCCCCTTTGAATTACGCGGCCTTACGCCGGGCCATTTACACTACGCCACCGCAAATTACGGAGCAAGTGCTTGGAGAATACGGCACTTGCTCCTGTAAGTTGCGGTGGCGTAGTGTAAATAGGAAACGCTACGCTACGCCGCAATCTACCAGAATCTGCCCCTTAAAGTGTAACCGCACTTGTGGTGCCATTACCCTTATTTTGTACTTTTTACCGTTCCCAACCCCCTTTCCAGTTTATACTCACCGTTTCCCAATCCTAAAGCCGCGTACACACGATCGGTTTGTCCAATGAAAACAGACTGATGGACTGTTTTCATCAGACAAACCGATCGTGTGTGGGCCCCAACGTTTTTTTTTTTCCATCTGTGAAAAAAATAGAACATGTTTTAAATTTTTTCTATGGATAAAAAACAATAGAAAAATCCGATCGTCTGTGTGGAAGTCCATCGGACAAAAATCCACGCATGCTCAGAAAGAATCAAGTCGACGCCTGCTCGGAAGCATGGAACCTCATTTTTTTCAGATCGTTGTAGTGTTGTACATCACCGCGTTTTGGCACGATCGGATTTTTGACTGATGGTGTGTAGGCACGACTGATGAAAGTCAGCTTCATCGGATATCCACCAAAAAATACATCGGATTAGATTCCATCAGATATCCGATCGTGTGTACAGGGCTATAGAGATATTACTCATAAGTGAAATTGTAGGAACTCTTCTTAGGAATGAGCAAGAGTGCATGTATAGCAACCTCACCTTTCATATATTATATGTTACCAGCACACCAAAAGGTTCCTAATTTGTGTGTTCAAGACATTCATTGGGTTTTACAGAGTGGTGAAACAGCATAGCATGAGTATCAGGCCGGTGCTACCACGAGGCAAACTAGGCAGCTGCCTAGGGTGCCCAGCCACTGGTATTCCTACTCTCTTCTCTCTGCAGCAAGCAACTAAGTTTTAGCATCAGCAGGCAAACACCGCTCTGTTATCAAATGGTGTCAGAGGTGCAGCGGTGGCAGTGGACTGTGTACCGACTCCTGAATGAATGCAAGCAAACATTCATTGATGGGCTATGGTGAGGCTGCATTTGATGGGCTATGGTGAGACTGCATTGATGGGCTATGGTGAGACTGCATTGATGGGCGCTGGTGAGACTGCCTTGATGGGCGCTGGTGAGACTGCCTTGATGGGCGCTGGTGAGGCTGCATTTGATGGGCACTGGTGAGATTGCATTGATGGGCACTGGTGAGGCTGCATTTGATGGGCGCTGGTGAGACTGCATTGATGGGCGCTGGTGAGACTGCATTGATGGTCGCAGGTGAAGCTGCATTCGATGGGCTCTGGTGAGGCTGCATTTGATGGGCGCTGGTGAGGCTGCATTGATGGGTGCTGGTGAGGATGCATTTGATGGGCGCTGGTGAGGCTGCATTGATGGGCACTGGTGAGGCTGCATTTGATGGGCGCTGGTGAGGCTGCATTTGATGGGCGCTGGTGAGACTGCATTGATGGGCGCTGGTGAGGCTGCATTTGATGGGCGCTGGTGAGGCTGCATTTGATGGGCGCTGGTGAGGCTGCATTTGATGGGCGCTGGTGAGGCTGCATTTGATGGGCGCTGGTGAGGCTGCATTTGATGGGCTATGGTGAGGCTGCATTTGATGGGCGCTGGTGAGGCTGCATTTGATGGGCGCTGGTGAGGCTGCATTTGATGGGCGCTGGTGAGATTGCATTTGATGGGCGCTGGTGAGACTGCATTGATGGGCGCTGGTGAGACTGCATTGATGGGCGCTGGTGAGGCTGCATTTGATGGGCGCTGGTGAGGCTGCATTTGATGGGCGCTGGTGAGGCTGCATTTGATGGGCGCTGGTGAGATTGCATTTGATGGGCGCTGGGGAGGCTGCATTTGATGGGCGCTGGGGAGGCTGCATTTGATGGGCGCTGGGGAGGCTGCATTGATTGGCACTGGTAGGCTAAATTGATGGGCTCTGATAGGCTGCATTGATGGGCGCTGTTAGGCTAAATTGATGGGCACTGGCGAGGCTGCATTTCATGGGTGCTGGTGAGGCTGCATTTGATGGGCGCTGGTGAGGCTGCATTTGATGGGCGCTGGGGAGGCTGTATTGATGGGCACTGGTAGGCTAAATTCTGATAGGCTGCATTTAATGGGCGCTGGTGAGGCTGCATTGATGGGCACTGGTAGGCTAAATTGATGGGCACTGGCGAGGCTGCATTTGATGGGTGCTGGTGGGCTGCATTTGATGGGCTTTCATTAAAAAGGTGGAGTTTACATGGGCAGGGAAAGGGGGGTTGAGTCAGGGGTGGAGCCATGGGAGCAGAACAATTTGGTTTTGCCTAGGGTGTCAAAAATCCTTGCACAAGCCCTGATGTGTATCCAAGTACAGTGCTTCCAAGATTGAGTAGAAACGTTGCAAAAATGGGTACCTTAAGGCTCCATTCACATCTGAGCGACAAAACGCCGGTCGCCCGCCGCTCTTGTCGCTCGAGATGTGAAATAACATTGAGGTCTATGGAGATGGTTCACATCTCAACGCCTGTCGCCTGAAAAAAAGTCCCGGACCCTTTTTTTCAGGCGACATTGGCGTTTCCTCATAGACCGCAATGTTAAAGAAAGATAAAACTTTCTTTTTTTTTCTACAGGCGGCAAGATAAGCCGCGTACGCGGCGTATCGTGTCGCCTAGGTGTGAATGCAGCCTTAGTCTCGTATCCATCCGTGTCAAATACAGAAAAAGAAGCTTACTTAGAGGAGTAAGAGGTCACAGAGGGAAGCACACACCATAACTATTACCAATATATAAGAGCAGCTTGGTGGAGTAAGAAGTAAATACCATGATCCATACAGTGCCTTGAAAAAGTATTCACACCCCTTGAAATTTTCCACATTTTGTCATGTTACAACCAAAAACGTAAATGTATTTTATTTAATTTTTTTGTTATAGACCAACACAAAGTGGCACATTATTGTGAAGTGAAAGGAAAATGATAAATGATTTTAATTTTTTTTTTTACAAATAAATATCTTAAAATTGTGGCGTAGATTTATATTCAGCCCCTTTTACTCTGATACCCCTAACTAAAATCTAGTGGAACCAACTGCCTTCAGAATAAATGAATAAATAGAGTCCACATGTGTCTAATTTAATCTCAGTACAAATACAGCTGTTCTGTGCAGTCCTCAGAAGTTTGTTAGAGAACCTTATTGAACAAACAACATCTTGAAGGCCAAGGAACACACCACACAGGTCAGGGATAAAGTTGCGGAGAAATATAAAGCAGGGTTAGGTTATAAAAGAAATATCCCAAGCTTTGAACATCTCACGGAGCTCTGTTCAATCCATCATCCGAAAATAGAAAGAGTACGGCACAACTGCAAACCCACCAAGACATGGCCGTCCACCTAAACTGACAGGCTGGGCAAGAAGAACCTTAATCAGAGAAGCAGCCAAGAGGTCCATGTTAACTCTAGAGGAGCTGCAGCAGGGGCGGACTGACCATAGAGGCACTCGGGCACTGCCAGAGGGCCCCATGCAACTAGGGGGCCCCATCAGGGTTGCCAGGCTCAGTAAAACCAGGGACAGTATGTAAAAATCTGTGTATCTGTGATATGTCCAAAACTGACATGCTTTTGATGTGAAAATTCTGAGATTTTAGCTGCCCGCCTCTGTAATGCCTCCTGGCTTGGTGGCCATCTGTAAGCCTGGAGGCCCCATAATCTTCTATTGCCCGGGGGCCCCATGAGTTGTCATTTCGTCCCTGAGCTGCAGAGATCCACAGCTCAGGGGGAAGAATCTGTCCACAGGACAACTCTAATGCCCCGTACACACGATCACTTTTTGTGATGAAAAAAAATGACATTTTTTAAAATGTCATTTAAAATGATGGTGTGTGGCCAAAATGTCATTTTATGTCTTCTGAAAAATGACCAAAAAAAAATTCGAACATGCTTGAATTTTTTATGTCATTTTTCGAAATGTCATTTTTTGTGTCATAAAAAATGATCATGTGTGGGCAAAACTACGTAAAAAATGACGTTTTAAACCCGCACATGCCCAGAAGCAAGTTAGGAGACGGGAGGTAAAACTACCATTCACAATGGAGTAAGCACATTCATCACGCTGTAACAGACAAAAAAGCAGGAATCGTCTTTTACTAACAAGTAACCAGCTAAAAGCAGCCTCAAGGCAAATAGAACTTCCACTTTAGAGTGCCGTCACTTTGTTCATCATTTTCCAAAAATGATGGTGTGTACGCAACGTCATTTTTGAAAATGAAGTTTGAAAAATGTCGTTTTTTTTCATGACAAAAAATGACATTTTTTTTCATCACAAAAAGTGATCATGTGTACAGGGCATTAGTCGTGCTCTCCACAAATCTGGCCTTCATGGAAGAGTGGAGAGAAGAAAACCATTGTTGAAAGAAAGCCATAAGAAGTCCCATTTGCAGTTTGTGAGAAGCCATGTGGGGGAGGGGACACAGCAAACATGTGGAAGAAGGGGCTCTGGTCAGATGAGACCAAAATGTAACTTTTTGGCCTAAAAGAAAAACGCTATTTGGGGCGGAAAACTAACACTGGACATCACCCTGAACACACCATTTCTGCCAAAATGTTGGTAAATTGTAATCTCTAATCTTGCTCATCTCTATTCACTATGTTAGTTTTTATAATGTTTTTATTGACAAGTAACCTTGTTATGAAACTTATTCACAAATAGTAGGTACTGTATCATTGAAAAAAACAGTCTATAAATCCCGAAAACTGATATCGTCCTTCTACAATATGCTTTCCACCCCTGTCTCTACCAAACTAGCATATGGCCTAAAGCCACATTGGGAGAATGAGGTGGGATCAGTGGAGGGTGAGGAATGGGAGGAGGCCCTGGAGTCCTGCAAGGCAGTCTCTCCTAAACTCTCAGATAGACTAACTCAGATTTACATACTCCACTGAGCGTATGTCACCCCCTCAGAGTAGCTAGGAACCAATCTACCCTATGCTTGATGTGTGGGAGGGAGGCGGGCATGTCCCAAAATACAAGGCCTTTGGAAGCCAATTGTAACCTTCTTGCATGATACTCTGGCACTGGACCCAAAACAGTGCCTACTAGGGTTATTCCCTGACACCATAGATAAGTTCACGAAGATATTCCTTAACCACTTAAACCCCGGACCATTATGCAGGTAAAGGACCAGGCCCCTTTTTTGTGATTCGGCACTGCGTTGCTTTAACTGACAATTGCGCGGTCGTGCGACGTGGCTCCCAAACAAAATTGGTGTCTTTTTTTCCCCACAAATAGAGATTTCTTTTGGTGGTATTTTATCACCTCTGTGGTTTTTATTTTTTGCACTATAAACAAAAATAGAGCGACAAGTTAAAAAAAAAATGCAATATTTTTTTACTTTTTGCTATAATAAATATCCCCAAAAAAGATATAAAAAAAACGTTTTTTTCCTCAGTTTAGGTCGATACGTATTCTCCTACATATTTTGGTAGAAAAAAATCGCAATACACGTTTATTGATTGGTTTGCGCAAAATTTATAGAGTTTACAAAATAGAGGATAGTTTTATGGCATTTTTATTAATATTTTTTTTACTAGTAATGGTGGCGGTCAATGATTTTTTTCATGACTGCGACTTTATGGCGGACACATCGGACACTTTTGACACATTTTTGGGACCATTGTCATTTTCACAGAAAAAAAGTGCTATAAAAATGCACTGATTACTGTAAAAATGATACTGGCAGTGAAGGGGTTAACCTGTAGGGGGCGCTGAAGTGTTTCCTAGGGAGTGATTACTACTGTGTGGGGCGTGGCTTGCCGTGTGATGTCACTGATGGTCGTTCCCTATGACAGGGAACAGACGATCAGTGACACTCACACTAGGAAGGTGGACGTAAACAACATCATATAGGGAAATTGTATACATTAACAGGGGATGGCCAGCCAAATACAATAAAATATGGGACCGATGACTGCATGGGTCAGGTTGGCCACTCAGCACAAGACCCGGAAGCTAATGGTGATCACTGCAATTCAGTGATGAGCCTCCAGGGGCATCGGCCAGGTATCTGAACATAGCAGTATTGTATAACATGGGCCCATGTGCACAGCTGCATTATACTCTGTAATCCTGGATCTGCCAGCAAGATCCTCTATAGATATTAATATTTTATTGTACCCGAAGCGTACATGCAGATGGCCGTAATAAATTACTGGTTATCTATGCTGGATCTTGATGGGCAGAGGTTGTAAGGAAGATCCTGATAAAAGATGGCCTATTAATGCTTGCCTTTACATGTATACCGTGTTTCCCCGAAAATAAGCCCGGGTCTTATATTAATTTTGGCAACAAAAGACACAGTAGGGCTTATTTTCGGGGTAGGTCTTACATGTAATGTGCCGTCTTCTCTCCCCTTCTCCCATCCTGCCTGACAAAAATCCCCATTGTGAACCAAATTAAAATGCTTGTACAATCCTATAATCCTCCCTATTACAGTAGTATATAATGTACCATGTGTGTGTTTCTGTAATATAATGGTGCCAAATACCTTCGTTATAACGCCGCTCTGCGCTTCTGTGACTCACCGGTGCTCTCTTCCCCACAATTATATTACAGAAACACACACATTGTACATTATATACTCCTGTAATAGAGCGTATTATAGGATTTTACAAGCATTTTAAACTAGGGCTTATTTTCGGGGTAGGGCTTATATTGCAGCCCTCCTGAAAAATAACGCTAGGTCTTATTTTTGGGGTAGGTCTTATTTTTAGGGAAACAGGGTAGATGTGCCATGTATACAAAAAGAGATTTACCCCAAAGGAAAATTCAAGAATGAAATATCCCTGGGGATATAAGGGACTACTAATGGCAGTAATGGACAATGTTAAGGGTCAAAAATTAGAAATTTTATTATGGTATTACAAAATATCAGAATTAGATAAATACATCACAAGACATTGTAGTCGCTGACTAATATTAAAAAAACATCTATTAATTGCCGGCATACCTAGCACCGATAAACATAGTTTATCGTAACGTCAGAGCGTTTCGTAATGGGTGTTACGTAGCTTCGTCTGGACGGGGAGGAGGAGGCGTGCATCGCTCCCTTATAACCTATCGGTGCATGCTTACTTCTCATTACTCGCAATTTTAATTTTCAAATCATGGAGTTAGATAAAATAGGTTTTCTTTTTCTATGTGCTGATTGTCACTATTACTTTCGACTTCTCATAATCCAAAATGCACAGGTTTCTTTTGTGTATGTGAGTTTGTTCTGTGTTGATAAAGTCAGGCCCTCCGTGATAGTGGATGATGGAAATATGTGTTTTTATTTTTTTTGGATTGTTGTTTATTTATTTATTTATTTCCTTTGCTGGTAAAAATTAGAGGCAAACTGAAAGAAATTATGCGACAGGGCAAATTGAAGCAGTTCCACCAGAAATTCATTCTGGTGTCCCAGCTGTGGGGTAGTATTTCTCCAAAAAGATTTTCACTGCCCTAATTCCACATGCATGGGGAATAGATGTGTAGAGTGACTCTACTGAATCTATTCCTATAAGCCAAACTTCACCTTATACCTTTATCTCAGCGATTTTAGATAAGACATGGCGGTAGTCTTGTACAGTTTGCCTCTCATTTTTAACAGGAAATTAAGGGGACTTCGATGGGAGCGGCATGGGCTCCGGCATATGCCTGCTTTCATCTAGGCCTCTGGGAGGAGGAAGATGTATTTGGTCTTCCACAGTACCTCAGCCATGTCCATACATGGCTGAGGTACATCGATGATGTGCTAGTAATCTGAAAAGGTGACATCACCACTTTGCACGATTTCATTGATTTATTAAATACCAATGATCGTAACATCAGGCTTACGTACACATATGACAAAACACAAATTTAATTTTTGGATCTAAAAATTGGCCTAAAAGATGGATGGTCACCACCAGCACATTTCGGAAATACACCGCGGCCAACACCTTATTGCAGGCAGACAGCCATCACCCTCCATGGCAGAAAATGGAATTCCTACAGGTGAATACATGCGGATTAAACTAAATTGTTCAGATCCATCCATGTATCACCTAGAAGGAAAGGAACTTTATGGGAGATTCCACGAAAGGGGTTACTCCCATAAACAAATTAAACATGCAAAATGGAAAGCGGTGAAACGTAGCAGGGACAGTTTGCGGTTTGTAGATCTAAACAAAACCTAGCGGCCAGCGTAACATTACATTTAAGATCCGACGGTGTAAGTGACTTACGCCAGTCGGATCTTAGCGTAAATCCGGCGCATCATGTTTTCTGGATAGAAAACAATGATACGCCGGCGGGAAATTCGAATCTGTAGATACACCGGCGTAATTCTTTTGAGAATCTGGCCCTCTGTGTTTACAAGTGACAGCTCTGCACTCTATGTGCAACCCTCCTGAACTCTGCACTCTGTATGTAAGGCTGCATTCACATCTAGGCGACAAAACGCCTGTCGCCCGACGCTCGTGCCGCTGGAGGGGAAAATTCCTATTAATGTCTATAGAGATGGTTCACATCTCTGAAACGCCGAATGCCTGAAAAAAAGTCCCGGACCCTTTTTTTCAGGTGACATTGGCGTTCGACCATAGAGATCAATGGAGATAATTTGTAAAAAAAAAAAATGAATCGAATCGCGGCAAGTAATGCCGCGTACGCGGCGTTACTTGCCACCTAGATGTGAATGCAGCCTTATGCAATCCTGGTATGTAATAGTGTTGCTCACGAATATTCGCATTGCGAATATTCGCTACGAATATTGCATATTCGAGTATTCGCGAATATCGCGGCGAATATTCGCTATTTCGAATATTCGTATTTTTCAAATTTCGCAATCAATTTCGCAATCAATTTCGCATTTTTTTTTTTTATAAAATATAGCGAATATTCGTAAATATCGAATATTCGTGATATTTTATAAAAAAAAAAATCGCGAAAATTCGCAATTTTTTTATTTTTTTTATAAAATATCACGAATATTCGATATTAACGAATATTCGCGAATATTCTTCGAAATATTGCGAAATCGAATATGGCGTATTCCGCTCATCACTAGTATGTAATGCCCCTTTAAGACCCTTCCATTGTTTGTGATTAAAAATAAAGAAAAATATTGCGCTAACCAAAGTGAAAACAACGAAGAAAAAAAAATTGTGTTAATGAAAGCAGCTACATTACAATTTGACGAAAATTGGAAGGAAATGTGTAAAAAATGTAGCGCTGTGAAACAACAAAAGTGATATCTATGATAATAGAAATATGGTGACTAGACTAAAAAAGCAGTGATAAATCAGAATCCACAACAGTGAAAGTGAAGTCCTTATGCAAGAAGGTGTTAAATGACACCAAACACATGAACATAAATAAAGTCTATCTCAAATTGAAGTAAAAACTAGAAAGGAAGTGACTTCATGGATCCTCAGACGTGATGGCCCACATAGCAGAAGGGAAATGAAATGCTCTTACCAGAAATGTAGGACCTGTCTGTAATCTACAGCAGATCAATCAGGCATAGGAACTCCTGTGGCATAAACAGCTGGGCTCACTCCAACACGGTGGAAGGGACTCCAATCATCGGTGGAAAGCCAAACGTGCGCGGTGTCCTGGGCCAATATCCTGGTTCCGTTCTCAGAGGAAATGAGGATGGCACTGGTGCAACCCTGGAAAGTGTGGGATGGAGGTGGCTGGATGGCTCCAAGCACCATGGGGAGAGAGGGAGAAAAAGAACAACGCAACCCCAATGGTGCAGATAAATGGTATAATATTTTATTGTGATAAAAGTGATCACAATTAAAACAGCAATGTGGAAAGGGTAAAAACCAAGCCTGACGCGTTTCGTCCTAAGGGGACTTCAACTGAAATCTGACCACATCCACTATTTGATGTGATTTAGAGGGTGTGTATGGGGAGGGGTTTTGGGGGGGGGGTTGTGATTGAGTTCCAGCATCTATCGTTTGAGAAAAAAACCCTGGACACTGCACTGATTACTGCTCCCCATAACTGTGACACAATCGCGGGCACCCGGCGGACAATGAGTCCGCGGGAGCCGTGGTCGCGCTCAAGGAGCTTGCGGTGGGCGAGCCTGCAACCACAAGAGGGGGACGTACGTCCATATGCGCAGCTGTGCCATTCTGCCGACGTAAATAGTCACTGAGCGGTCGGCAAGCGGTTAAATATTTCATAAATTTTTTATTATAATTTGATTTTACCTAATAGGCAATTTATTTACTCGTTTTTGGAAATTAAAATTAAAGTGCTTTTAGAAATTAAAATCTGAGCAAAATTGCTTCCAAAAAAAAAGTTAATTTGTATTTTTTTTTTCCTCTGAACAACTGAAATGCGATGTTGGCCTTCCTCGTATCATTATGGTATTAAACCCAGCTGTTTATCTCCGATAAAATTAATTACATTGGACAAGTCGGTGTAATTCCAATTTTAGAAATGTAATCTAAGTATTTATGCTCTGCAAACACGGCGGTCCATTTGCGATGAATATGCGAAGTAGAGATTAATTGTTTACAGCGAATAAGTGGCGGGCGCATTAGCCAAATAAAATGAATGTGCCTGTCGGAGTCACAGCAGAAACATGTGATATGATAATATGGAGTAAAGTATTTTACAATGGTTAAATAATTAAGGCTTGTTGAGATGGCCCCTTCAGCAAGTCTCCATCTATTATTTATTAAGTTCAATTAGAGAATTTATTAGGACAGAATTGACGGACAGTAACAAAGGAGCGCTCAGTTGGCTTGAAACTGAAACAGCTTTGTGTTTACAAAACCTAATGGTTGCCATAACATATTTATTACCGTCAGGAACGCACTAAGCAGGGAGCGCAGGTTAACCCTAATATAGTTTATTAACCTTGTTAGCGTATGGAATAATTGCCTACTGAATTGCACCAATTAACCACTTGCATACTGGGCACTTACACCCCCCTCCTGCCCAGGTAAAATTTCAGCTTCCGGCACTGCGTCGCTTTAACTCACAATTGCGCGGTCGTGCGACGTGGCTCCCAAACAAAATTTACGTCCTTTTTTCCCCACAAGTAGAGCTTTCTTTTGGTGGTAATTGATCACCTGTGCGATTTTTATTTTTTGCGCTATAAACAAAAAAGAGCGACAATTTTGAAGAAAAATACAATATTTTTTACTTGTTGCTATAATAAATATCCCAATTAAAAAAAAAACACATTTTTTTTTCTCAGTTTAGGGCGATACGTATTCTTCTACATATTTTTGGTAAAAAAAAAAAAAAAAAAATCGCAATAAGCGACTGGTTTGCGCAAAAGTTATAGCGCTTACAAAATAGGGGAGAGAATTATTATATTTTATTATTTTTTTTTTACTAGAAATGGCGGCGATCTGCGATTTTTATTGGTACTGCGACGTTATGGCGGACACATCGGACACTTTTGACACATTTTTGGCGCCATTCACATTTATACTGCGATCAGTGCTATAAATATGCACTAATTACAGTATAAATGTGACTGGCATTGAAGGGGTTAACACTAGGGGGTGAGGAAGGGGTTAAATGTGTATGCTAGGTGTGTTCTAACTGTTGGGGGAGGGGGGGGGGGTGACTGGGGGGGTGACCGATCTGTGTCCCTATGTAGGAAGGAACACAGATCGGGCTCCTCCCCTCCAGAGACAGGACGCTGTCTCTGTGTAAAACGGCAATGAGAGATGATCTATGAGAGATCATCTCTCATTCGCCCACAGATCGCATCGCAAACGGCCACTCTGATTGGCCGTTTGCCGCGATCTGTGATTGGCCGTGTCCAAGGGACACGGACAACACAGGGCTTCCCCGCAGCGCGCACTACAGCGCGCGCTGGGAACGCCAGAATGACATGCCGTCAAATGACGGCATGTTGGATATTCAGGCCCGCGCTGTTGCCGTCATCCGACGGTAGCGCGGGCCTGAAGTGGTTAAAGGTGAACTGTGGGAAAACGGTAAAATACGCAGTCGTGATACGCACATCTAAATCGTTTTTTTTTTCTGCCGGTGGATTTCTAATTCTGTGCAGCCGGTCTTGTGATATACACACCCATTCCATACTGTAGAGTCAGGACTAGGGATGAGCCGAACATCCCCCCCCCCCCCCGTTCAGTTCGCAGTAGAACCTGCGAACAGACCAAAAGTTTGTGTGAACTTTAGAACCCCATTAAAGTCTATGGGACTCAAACGTTTGAAATCTAAAGTGATCATTTAATTTTTTATTTTATTTTGTTCATATCATTTTTATTTTTATATCCAAGGTCACACAGAGGAATTATCATAACTAAAGAATTAAGTACATAGTAATATACATATTGTCCTTCTAGACAGAGAACGAAAAATAATAAAGAAGAAAACAACCAGGGAAGGCATGTATATATCTCTTCTTTCCCCTAGTATTCTACTAGTAAACTGAACATCATAAACCTTCCTATCCATATCTCTAAGTTATCTAAAGTGATCATTTTAAAGGCTAATATGTAAGTTATTGTGCTAAAATGTGTTTAAAGTGGAGTTTCCATCTCAACATTTTTCATTATTGTGGTCATTAGACCTAAAAAAAAAAAAACATTTTTTTACTTCTCTGGAAATGCCTGTTGCTATGCTGTCCCACAAAATCTGCCCTTGGAATCACCTAGGATTCTGACATCATCTCCCTCTAATGCTCCTGGGAAATGTGTGTCAATTTCCCAGGATGCAGTGCGCTTCCCCATTATAACTCTCCATCCAAGACTTCCAGGAAGTAAGTGCTTGTGGGCTTCACAATGCCCACAAGCAAAATGACAACGGTGTGGATCTTTTTTGAATAACTATGCGGAGCTGCGGCGGATTGTAAAATAGTAAGTGACCGGATTTATATTATAAAAAACGCATGATGAAAGGAGATACATTTAAAAAATGCTAATTGTGGTTGGAACCCCACTTTAAGGACCCGGGTCCTGCCCCTGAGGACATGTATCAATGCAAAAAAAAAAAAAAAAGATTTAAAAATGGCAGTGTTTTCAGAAGCAGTGATTTTAAATTACTTTTTTATCCTTCCGAAATTACACTTTGTGCAGAGACAGTTCTAAGCACGGGAAAAAAGCGCTGCTTTACAGGCATACTTTATACACCCCCCAGGTATGAAATTTTAAGTACAATTTCACTTTTATTGTTTCACTTTAAGCATTATTAAAATCACTGCTCCTGAAAAAACGGCCATTTCTTAAAAACTATTTTTCCATTGATACATGTTCCCTAGGGCAGGACCCGGGTCCCCAAACACTTTTTTGGACAATCTTGCATATTAGCCTTTAAAATTAGCACTTTAGATTTCTCCCATAGACTTTTCTAGGGTGTTCTGCGGCTTTTCGAATCTGCCGCAGACACCCCAAATTGTCGAACATGAGTTTGACTCGAACTCGAAGCTCATCCCTAGTCAGGAAAGACATACTGTCATTTTCTGGTTTAGCACTGCTGTAAGTAGTAGCGATGGGCAAATCTGTCTGGGTTTGGTTTGCCAAGGGTTCAGAAAATCTCATTGCAGTTGGGCAACCCCGAAGTTTGTGGCATATCCAACTGAAGTCTATACTGAAGAATATAGGGTATACATACCTCCCAACTGTCCATGATTTCAAGGGACTGTCCCTTATTTTTAAAGGGACTGTCCCTGATTTCGAGGGACTGTCCCTTTGGAGCAATGTCCCTCTGTCCCTCTTTCCACCTCATTTGTCCCTCATTTTGGTCTGATCTATATAATTGTATATAAAATGCACTTTTTATCAATTAAAAAGTGTTTCCCAGTGCTAAACTTTTCATCTGATTTCTAAATTTCTGCATTTGTAAATTCCAAAAGCCAAAATAAAGGAAGAGTAGTGGTAAAAAGTACTTGTGTGTTTAACCAATCTTGTTCTTTTGTGTAATTCTCCTTTAAGGGGGTGTGGCAAGGGGTGTGTCCTATGCCTGCATAGTTTTGCTGATAGGTGTCCCTCATTCCCATCTCAGAAAGTTGAGAAGTATGGGTATGGGAGGGACTGGGGTGGATCCTGTGGCCAATAAGCATGTCATTGTCAAAGAAATTAGGCATGGGCACCTTTCATGGGGGGGGACATTAAAATGTTTTTATTTTTTTAATACCATGCAGCAGGAGAGAGTCATTATATTGTGGTTTCGAGGGTGACAGGAGTTTTATGTTCTGCCTGTAGAAGCAACTCAATGTTACCCTTTGTGTCCATGTACATTAGGACGTTTACAGGCATATTTTTGAGAACAACGTTTAGAGGCAGGAAATAAAAAACCTTCTCATTCGCGTTTCTGATTGGAGCTCACTGGCGGAAAAAACGTAAAACTCTCCTAAACTCATCTAAACTTTGTACAAAAAATGCTCTATATGGAAGTTTTTTTACTCCAAAAAGAACAGGCGTTTTTTTTAAGCCCAGTGTGCATGGAGCCGGAAAAAGATTTCCCACATTTTGTCATGTTACAACCAAAAGCGTGAATGTATTTTATTGGGATTTTATGTGATAGATCAACACAAAGTGGAACATAATTGTGAAGTGGAAGAAAAATGATAAATGCTTTTTAAATAAATATCTGAAATGTGTGGTGTACATTTGTATTCAGCCCCCTGTAGAACCGTCTTTCACTGCAATTACAGCTGCAGGTCTTTTTGTCTCTATCAGCTTTGTACATCTAGAGAGGGACATTTTTGCCCATTCTTCTTTGCAAAATAGATAATAGACATGTGCAATTTTTTTCATTACGAATACGTTTTCCGTCATTATTCGTTATTTTCGTTGATTCGTTAACCTACGAATAAACGAAACAGTTTAGCGCAAATAATAACGAATAACGATATTTCCAAAATTAACGAATATGGAAAACTACGAAGATACGAAACTACTAAATGTAAAAGAACAACACAACGAAAGAAAAAGGAAACGAAAACATAGAAATAACGAAAATACCGAACACAAAAAAAAAAAATCATAATTACGAAAAATAAACGAAAATGCTAACTTATTAATATTCGAAGAACGAAAAGAAAACAACCGAAATGGCAAACAAAGAATAAAAAACGAAAAGCAAAACTAACGATAAATAAATTACCAATCTTCGGAAAATAGGAACTTAAAACAACAAATAATATACGAAATAACGTAAATTCACTTTCATTAGTACTGTGACCAATAGCCACTCAGCGCTGTCCCTTCCCCTGAAGAGGTTTGTTCCTTCCCCCAATGAGCTTCTTTCTTATTACCTAGTGGCTCCTTGACCTTGTGTCTTTATCTGTGTTAGACTGCAGTGCATTCCATCCAGAGTCCAGGGTGTGTTTGGGTAGGTTGCACCGGTTTTGTGGATCTGTCAAGTCAATCGCAGTAAATTACAATGTTTTACAAAATTACGACGAGTAGTGTGTCGAATAAACGTAAAATGTATTTTAACAGAATTACGAATACAATAAAATCTACAAAAGAACGTTGTTACAATCAAATGAAATTAGACACGAAAATACGAATGATCATAAAGCAACGAAGATTTATTTCTTACGAAAATACAAACGCGGCATGATGGAAAATATAATGTAAATACGAATATCAAAACAACGAAAAATAAACCAACGTAAAAACGAATGAACGAATAAATTCATTGTAAAAATACGAACGAGGCAGAATACAACATTTAACGAAAATACTAATCTCGAATCAATGAAAATACTAAAGAGTACGAATACGATAACTAACGTCTTACGAAATTACGACTCGTTACGAATCACGATAAACGAACAGAAACGAAACAGAAATAAACGAAAATCTTTGTTGTGCACATGTCTAATAGATAATACTCTTTTTTGGATTGGATTGGATTGGATATAGGGCGTCTGTATACAGAAATTTTCAAATTTTGCCACAGATTCTCATTTGGATTTAGGTTTGGACTTTGACTGGGACATTCTAACACATGAATATGCTTTGACCTAAAGCATTCCGTTGTAGGTCTGGTTGTATGTTTAGGGTCGTTGTTCTGCTGGAAGGTGAACCTCCGCCCCGGTCTCAAGTCTTTGCAGACTCTAACAGGTTTTCTTCTAAGATTGCCCTGTATTTGTCTCCATTCATCTTCCTATCAACTCTGACCAGCTTCCCTGTCCCTGCTGAAGAAAAGCATCCCCACAACATGAGTTATTTACTAAAGAAAAATCCACTTTGCACTTCAAGTGCATTGCAAGTGTAGATCCGAGGGGGACATGCAAGGAAGATAAAAAACAGCATTTTAGCTTGCACATGATTGGATGATAAAATCAGCAGAACTTCCCCTCATTTCAGATCTTCCCCTCAGATATACAGCGACTGCACTCCCAAGTGCACTTTTAAGTGCACTGGAAGTGCAAAGTGGATTTGCCTTTGTAAATGTAGTGCCCCCTTACTTTCAGTATGGGCATTACGCTAAAATTAGTGGGGGAGTGGGAGATTTATGTTGCTTTCACTCTTAATTTCGGCTGCTGTCATTTTAGAACTGTCCTGTGGGTCAGTCTGCGCTCCGGGGGTGTCGATCCCACCCCCGGACGACAGATGGCGTCAGAGGGGTTCTAACAGAGCCACTTTTCCCCAGCAGCCAATTGGAGGATGAGAGAAAAAGTTAACCGCTCAGAGGTCCCAAGGAGCTAAAGCTATAAGGTAGGATCCAACCCCTGGGTGCAGGCACTGCAATAGTATGCAAAATTGTATGGAGAAAAACCAGGACGGCCGCACTCCAAAAAATGTTCCTTTATAATAAAACAGATCACAACATCAACATGGCACAGCAAAAAAACAGAAAAGAACTGACGCGTTTCACACCAAAATACAGTGCTTATTCATAGCTATGAATAAGCACTGTATTTTGGTGTGAAACGCGTCAACTCTTTTCTGTTTTTTGCTGTGACTTGTTGATGTTGTGATCTGTTTTATTATAAAGGAACATTTTTTGGAATTCGGCCATCCTGGTTTTTCTCCATACAATTTTGCAGCCAATTGGAGGAGTTTTCGCTCGCGGGGCATGCTGGGAGGGGTATATCTGTGGCAGGCGCCAGTTTTCAGTGTTCTTCGCGGGTTTCTGGTTCCAAGTGCGGCACCCACCAGGCCGGGGTCGCAAGTTACGCGGAGTTCCTGGCGATTGCTGCCGAGGGGCCCCAGTGACTTGCTGGGTCTCCTCACTCCTACGAGAAAGATCCTAAGCTGCTGGCTGTACGGTGGGGAATTGGCTCAAGGAGAACCCGGAGGCAGGTTATCTGAGAGACTTGAACGAACCATCGGGGATCTGGTGGCCGACACATGACAGGTACATTTGTACTGTCAACCGGTCACCCAATTGTAATTGACTGGAAGGATTTGCTCGGCTGTTCACATTGTCAGCATAGAGCCTGTGGCAGAGGCCTCATCTGGCATCTCAAATCAAGTCAGAGCCAGGTCCATGGCAAGGGCCTGTTCTTTCCAGCAATCTTAGAGTGGAACTCCGGCTGCCAGGCTTGTGGCAGAGGTCTGTCCAGGGATCACTTCACCCACTCTGGCTAGAGTGGCGACGCAAAAAATTTGATACTGAAAGCAGGCTTGCTTTCCTGTTCATCCAAGCCTGATACTATAAGGTCTTTATTTCACCAACCTGTCCTATCTACCTCCTGTTGATGTTGGTCGTGTTGGACCTTATCTACTGACTGGACATTCGCTTACTGCTCTGCTCACTAACTTTACCCCTAGACAACGCTTAGAGGTAACTTAATACGCCGATCCCAAATCAATCAGCGGCCCTTGAGGGGGTATCGCTACATAAATAACCCCTATAGTGTTTTGCTTTTAGGCCAAAAAGTTTAAAAGTCTAGGTCATAATATGCTTTTGACAATGGAAGTGAGGACAAGCAAGGTCAGAAACTGAAGTCAATCAAAAATGCAAAAAAGAATTGCACCCACAAGCTAAAAAACTTTACAACTAGCACTTTTGAAAGTGCGATCAGGATAAACAGTATGGGCCAGATTCTCAGCGGCGCTACGCCTGCGTAAATGGATATGCGCGGCGTAATTGTAAATGTGCGCCTGTGTATCGATGCGCGGTAAACACAGAACCACATACGCGAGAATTTTTTTTTCGTCTGGGCGGCGAAAATGCTTTAAGCTAGCGTGGCGTAGGCGCATAGTTACGCATCGAAAATATTCAGTTCCTATTGAATTAGCATGCAAATATGCAAATGAGGGAGATGCGCGGATTCCCGAAACTACGCGCGTTCGGCGTTGGCTACTCGTGGTGCGCGTAACTCGAAAGCCTTGAGTAAACATACCCCTCATAAAAGCACGGGTAACTTTGCTCAAGACCGTGTGCAAGTCAGCTGGAGAGCAATAGTGTTGCTCACGAATATTCGCATATTCGAGTATTCGCGAATATCTCGAATATCGCGGCGAATATTCGCTATTTCGAATATTCGCATTTTTCAAATGTCGCAATAAATTTTGCAAAAAAAAAAAATTGCAATCAATTTCGCGATCGTGAATTTCGCAATAGCGAAATTTCGCAATTTTTTTTTTTTTATAAAATATAGCGAATATTCGTAAATATCGAATATGCGTGATATTTTATCCAAAAAAAAATATAGCGAAATTTCGCAATCATTTTCGCATATGCGAAATTTCGCGATTTTTTTTTTTTGTTTATAAAATATCACGAATATTCGTAAATATCGAATATTCGGGACATTTTATAAAAAAAAAAAAAAAATCGCGAAATTTTGCATTAGCGAAATTTCGCATTGGCGAAAATTCGCAATTTTTTTTTTTTATAAAATATCACGAATATTCGATATTAACGAATTTTTGCGACCGAATATGTGAAATCTCGCTTTTTTTTTATATAAAATATACTGAATATTCGTAAATATCGAATATTCGTGATATTTTATAAAATAAAAATCGCGAAATTTCGCATTAGCGAAAATTCGCATTGGCGAAAATTCGCATTTTTTTTTATTTTTATAAAATATCACGAATATTCGATATTAACGAATATTCGCGAATATTCTTCGAAATATTCGCGAAATATCGCGAAATCGAATATGGCGTATTCCGCTCATCACTAGAGAGCAACTACAGCAGCACCATAACGGACGAGCTGAGCAATCACACTTACTGGACAACACATTCGTATGCCAACATGCCAGGGGCAGCCATGGTCTTATCACTACTAATGTATGCAGAGGAAGAGGAGCATAGAAGGAGGAGAAGGAGGAGGGGGGCACGTGAGAGGATCTACCGAGCGCGCATGAGGCTCTTTGGCATGGGTGATGAGGTGTATCGCATCTTCAGATTCAGCCCTGCTGCCATCCTGGAAATAACCACAGCCCTGCAGGATGACATCACCAGCCAGACATACCGCTCACATGCACTGCAGCCACTGGTGAAGGTACTGGCAACACTCCATTTCCTGGCCAGTGGATCATTCCAGCGTACAAGTGGAGTGGTGGCTGGGATGTCACAAACCAGCATAAGCAGATGTGTGCACCAGGTTGTCCCCGCAATCCTCAGACGCATGTTCCACCACATCATCAGACCCACCACTGAGCACCTGCGGCAGAAGGCAATGACAGATTTCCGCGCACCATCGGGGCCATTGCTTGCACACATGTGGCACTCCAGCCCCCCAGTGCTACAGAGCACATTTACCGCAATCGGAAGCACTGGCATTCCATCAACGTACAGGTGATAGCTGATGCCAAATACCTCATATGGCACGTCCGTGCCAAAGACCCCGGGTCCAGCCATGACAGCTACATCTACCGTCAAAGCAACATCCCAGAAGATTTTGAGCAGGACATGTATGGGGACAGCTGGCTGGTTAGTGAGTGACATGGGTGGCAGGCATGACTGTCCCCCCCCATGATGCTGACATCACAAGGGGCACATGCATGACTAACATCCTCCTGTCTTTTCCCTTACAGGTGACTCTGCATATGTACTGGGACCCCATCTCATGACTCCTTTCCGGAACCCCCAAACCAGAGGAGAGAGAAGATACAATGAAGCACATATCAAAACTCGTGCAGTGGTGGAGCGCACATTTGGCCTCCTGAAGTCCCGTTTCCGATGCCTGGATAAGTCTGGGGGGGCCCTATTGTATTCCCCCAACTTTGTGGGTCAGCTCATTGGTGCATGTTGCATTCTGCACAACTTTGCCATGAGAAAGGGCCTGCAGATTGCCCTACGTGATGACCTGACCCCCCAACCACACAGCCCCCCCCCCCCGCCAGAGGAGACCCCGTCATCTGATGGAAGAGCAGTCAGGAGTTGCCTCGTGTTACGAATCTTTGACCGTTAAACACACACATACAGCATGGCACACAGACAATGCACGCGTGTACACCACTGTGGTCCCTAGCACACACACCCCACATCCACATCACATTGAATTAGCCCAAGTCCAGCATGTCGGACTTGGGAGCAGCAACGCCGCGTCAAGGCCCCAATGATGTTGCTGTCCATTCATACACCATTCACACAGCCGTGGGGATAACTTCTCCCCAACGGCCGAGGGTGACACCCCTTACTGGCAGGAGTGCCACCCCCACATTCACACACCATTCATACTGCACCGTGTGCAGTATCCAAAAAAAAACAAAAAAAAAAGCTCTTATCCAGAGCATAATATATATATAAAAAAAGCTCTTATCCAGAGCATAATATAAAAAAAAAGCTCTTAACCAGAGCATAATATAAAAAAAAAAAAAGCTCTTATCCAGAGCAAAATAATAAGAACTCAAAAAATGTATGGGCCTGGCGGGGGCTCCGCCTGGTGCCACGGCTCCTGCCCCTCACTTGCCTGGGGGCAGCCACAGGTGGGGGGGGGTAGCAGGTGGAGGAGGAGCATCCCCACGTCCCTCCCTGGCTGCCTGCATGCCCTCCAGGGCAACCGCTATGCGGGTCTGCACAGCAGTCTGCTCCTCGACAGCAAGGCGCAGGGCATGAACCTCCCCCACAAGGTCGGAGGTGTTCGCCTGCAGCTCCCCCAGGCTGGTCAGCGTTGCTGCACTGTTGACATCAAGATCTTGGATGGCATCTGTAATGTGTCCCGAGGATGCCAGGCTGTCGGCCAGGCGCCTCATCTCCTCCACGACCTCTGACAGGTGCCGATTTTGCTGGTCCTGCTGTCTGGCCAGCTGTTCCGGCAGGACCTTGGATACACCCCTGGTCTTGCACGTTGCCTTCCGGGGAGTGGCAGGGGACCGGGCATAAGGGGAGGATGTTGAGGGGCCGGAGATGAGGGGGGGGGAAACAGAGGGACTGGAGAGGTTGGGGGGGACACTGAGGGGTTCGCTAAAGATGGGGGGATAGCCAGGGCTGGTCCGGGCAACCCATCATCATCCTCCTCCACAACAACATACAGGTCCTGGTCCTGGACTACGACATCCTCCTCAACCACCTCCTCCGTTGAGGTGTGCCCACTTCCCTCCAAGTCCTGTTCCAGGGGGGCAGCCAGAGGGACTGGATCTTCGGGGGATGGATCCTGACAGGCCCTGGCATCAACAGATGGCCCCGCTCCCTCCTGCACATCTGTGGATGACACAAAAGATGCCCATGTTGGTGGACCCACACACTTGGCACATGTTCCCTTCCACCCCCATACATGTACACAACAGATAGAATATAAAACACACTTACCTGTCCTCAGGGCTGGCTTTTGGGACTCATAGCCCCCAACTCCCTCAACCTGCTCCGTCTGCAGGCAGCGGGCAACCACCTTCTCCTCCTCAGTCAGGCGGACAGTGCAGGGTGGGCCCCCTCCAGTGCCCCTGGCATGCCGAGCTATGGAAGCCAGCTTGCCCTTCACGAGACGCCGCAGGTCATTCATTTTCTTTTGAATGTACTGCGGTGTCCGGACCTCATGAGAGAGGGCATTGACCTGGCATGCGACCTTCATTAAGATCTGATCCCTCCGGGACTTGCTGGTCCGGGCACTGTCAGCACCATGGAGCCGCGAGTCATATTTCTCCATTGCCCTCACGACAATGGCCCTCTCCTCTGGGGAGAAATTTTTCTTCCTCCTCTCCTTAACAGCAGTTGTCATCTTGTCCAGCACAAACTTTGGCCGTCACTATCAAAAAAATGGGAGACGTTTGCGCTGCACGGGCGCATGTGTGGGCGCATTATATACCCTGCGCTGGCGAATCGTAGGGAGGCTTTGCGCATGCGCAGAAGGCATCCACGTCACGGCGCGGGTCAACCACGTAATGGCGCGGGTCATCCACGTCACGGCGCATGCTCCGTTCGTCCCGGCCTGCATTTGCATGGGGTCACGCTTCATTACAATGCAACACGCCCACTTCCCTCCTACTTTGGTGTTGCACCGGATTACGCCGATGATTTTACGCGACGCAGGCGCATCTTGGAGCGCATTTACTTAGGGAATACGGTACTTGCCACTCCGCGTTACGTCGGCGTAGTGCATCTGAGATGCGCAACGCCTGCATAATTAGGCGCGCATCTACGAGAATCTGGCCCACTGTCTATGCCCGCTAACATGTGGATGTGCTTGGCCATTCCCCTACATATGATCACGACACCTAAATCTTTAAAAGGGTGCTGCATTAGGAATATGGACACTGGGGGTAATTTTACAGTGTTTGCACCAAGCAGAGGGAGACGAAGAGTGTCAGGACCCATGGGGCAGGGTGGGTACTAGGGGGTGGCAAGAGGGGAAGCTGCACTGGGCACATCATCCTTTCATGTTGGGGTGGTGCTGCAAGGCAGCATGTAAACAGGTGCAGTTTTACAGCCTTAACTAGGTGTTTCTGTCCCAAAATAGTGTGTAATAGGAAATTATGTAAGTCGGTGTTAGGTTCCCTTTTAGAAAAATCCTTCCTGTAGTGATGTAATGGGTGGAGATAGTGTCCATATATATTCCAGGTTGGAAAGTTGGAAGGAGTCTAGTGCAGTTGGGGTAATGGTGCCAAACACCCCCACACTTGTTCAGATGTAGTCAGCTAATGCAAAGACCCTGGACAAGGCAGAAAGTCAGGGTGAGAGTGGCCTACACCAAAAAGAACCAGCTGTAGTAATCCTGTCTCGCAAAACATGATCTAAGTGAACTGGTAACATGGTCTAACTGGACTGGGAGCGGGATGCAAAAGGCCTTTTAGTTCAAGCTAAGATCCTGGAAGATGTGTACAGAATCTAGAGGTGCCGTTACAGAAGTCCTGTCTCATGAAAGGAGTTGTAAGATGGATGCATAAAGCCTAATGGGCACATCAGAGCCCTCTGACTAAGTGCTAATGACCCTGGAGGTGCGAGAGTAACATCAGGGAGCTTACCTGGCTGGTTAGAGCTATGGAGTGGGACACAGGAAAGGGAGATTGATATACTATAGTAGGCACCTTGTTCACCTCGGTTGACAGAGCAGGATGCTTCACCTTGTGACTCTTGGTTTTAATAGAGCAGAGTTATACAAGGAAAGGGGTGCCAACACTGTGGTGCTCCCAAAGAGAGTAGTGATACCATGGAAAGATGGATAATCAGTGAGTCCGGCTATCCTAATTGACTGCTATGGACTGCCTACAATATGTAATTGGTGAAGTATGCCAAGCAACACTGGATGGGATGTCTATGTGATGTGTCACTGCAATCTTTCAAGAGCAACAGTAAAGTGAGTAAACTATAACTTTGTTCTGACAGTCCTTTCCTGTAAATGTAATAGCTAACGGACAGACATGTGGTGGGAAGGTCTATGGCAAGGAGTCGAGTACAATATGGCGAAGGCGAAGAACTACCAGCAGTGGGTTATAGTCCTACCCAGGAAGAGGTGGGGCAAGGGCTTGAGTGATTTGGTGCAGAAGCCCCCTTACAATCTGTCCGTAGAGTTTATTCAACCAAGCTGCGAGCCCGTCCTTACCCCTTCCACCCTGCCTGCTATCTAGGGGTTGCCCTTCCTAATAGGGGAAGCCCAAGCAGAGGAGCTGACACGTACCTGGGGAATGAGTCTGACGAGCAGAGGGAGACCTCTCGTACCACCCTGGTTCCGGGATCACTGGGGTTGAGACAGTGACCTTAGGAGCACAGTGGGGTATGAGTGCCTGCAGAGTCTCTGAGATTGGAGATGAAAGCGAATGAGAAAGGCTGGAGCGCTGTAGGTGCGGGTCAGCTGGATGCAGATAATCGGATGCAGGTCAGCGGATGCAGGTCAGCGGATGCCGATTAACTGGTTAGCAAGATGCTGGTCAGCAGGATGCAGGTGAGCGGATGCAGGTAAGCGGACGCAGGTCTGCGGATGCAGGTCACCGGATGCAGGTGCGCCTGAGAGCAACGTGCGCATGCAAACACAGGCGACAGCAGGAGAGTCAGACAGGCCAGGTCATACACGGAGGATCAGTACAGGCAAAAAGCAGCAGGCAAGGAATGGTCAGATTTCAGGCTGGAACAGAGGATCAGGCAGACAGGTAAACAGAGCAAGTCAGGACTGGAGATGGCAGCAGAGTCAGAAAGCCAGGTCAGAATGATGCAGGTTCAGGATCAGGTTTCAGGATGAGATGCAGATCAGACAGCAAGATCACAGTGCTGCTGAGGGGTTTAAATAAGGCAGCCTGTTGCCAATCATTGGAATCAGTCTGCACTGTTAACCCTTAGTTGACAGATCCCTGACAGGAGCAGTGAAGTCTTTGTTGATAAGTTCCATTGTCTGCACCAGTAGCATGCTTAGGGTGGGAGGGTGTGGGGGAGTGGTGTGTAGTGGGTACTAGAACTTGGGGTACTAACTTGACTGTCTTAATTAATGGGCACACCTGGCATAGGAGGACCATCATAATGGCCAGTAAAAAGGAGTGGGGACGCTGTGCTGGGGAGGTGCATTGGCCAACCGTCTGCTCGTGCCACACTTCTTTGACAGGAGTAACTGCAATGTCGCTTCTGTCAGAAGCGGCAGTGGCCAGCTTCTGCTGGAGAGAGGATTCAGCTTTTTCCTTCCTTCTCCCACTGTGATGGGGACACCTGATGTATGGAGACACTGTGAGGGGGACATACATCAGGGGTATGGGGAACCCGATGGATGGGGACACCTGATGGATGGGAACACCTATTGGATGGGGACACCTGATGTGTGGGGATACCTGATGTACGGAGACACTGTAAGGGGGACACCCGATGTATGGGGAACCTGATGGATTGGGAATCCGATGGATGGGGACAACTGATGGATGGGAACACCTATTGGATGGAGACACCTGATGTGTGGGGATACCTGATGGATGGGGAAACCTGATGGATGGGGACACCTGATGGATGGGGACACCTGATGGATGGGAACACTATGATGAGGGACACCTGATGGATGGGGACACTGTGATAGGGGACACCTGATCTAAGAGGCACTGGTATAGGGACGCATGATGTATGGGGGGCACTGTTATGTTATGGGGATGCCTGATGTACAGTATATTGGCACTGTTATACGGGAACCTTATGTACATGGGCACTGATGTAAGGAGGCACTGTGATGGGGACTTCTGATGCAGGCTGGTAGGGGCCCCAGTGCATTACTTTGCCCAGGGGGCACTGGGTACCAGACGACCATCTGACTTTTTATTTTAGTTGCACCTTGCGAATGTCAAAGTGGCATTATTGTGCTGGGATCATAGATTTCACCTGCAGAATATGGTTGGGGACACCCACATGAAGGGGGGGAGGGCTGCAGTTTGACATCATCACCCTGGACACTGGATGACCTTGTCCTGGCACTGTATGAAGGGCGTCAAAGGAGTTCTGACCAGAGGGAGCTGAGTGAAAATTAACCACAGAGTGAGACATCCAAGACTGTGTATAATGTAGGCTGACCCCAGCCCTCATGCTTTATGAATGGCCGGCCTTTAAATATCAGGTGTCCCCACAGTACATTGGTTCAGTTCAGTACATTGAAACTTGAGGATAAAGGTGACAGCCTTGGAACTTTAAACTCTGGTCAGCATGGCACCTTTAGGGTGCCCACGTGTCCCGGATTGCCCTAGACTGTCCCGCAATAGACATGTCTGTCCCGGGTCCCGGGCACCTTCATTCCGGGACAATACAATGTCCCGGAATGAAATAGAGGACACAGCCACCCCCTACTAACTAATAACTACATTTCTGGAACTGGTTGCTAGGGCCGGGTCTGCCCGGCGTCTTGCAACCAGTGACAATTTACTCTCAGACAGTGAGACCGGAAGCGAGGCTAGTGCAGCACTGCTGTCCCCGCCCACCTCGGCACCTCCTCCTTCTCTGGCACCTAGCGGCAAGCAGCAGGGACTGGTATGATCTTCACTCTCCAGATAGTGACTCCACTCCTTTGCACTGCATCTGGTGGCAAGTGGCATATTCACTTGACAAATAACCCGCCGCCAAATTCCCCATTAACCCCCGGGACTACATTTCCCCTCACCCCCCCCCCCCCCCATCTTTATATGGGGAAGCTGTCCCTGAGAGGGGGGTGTCCCTGAATGTCAGTTTGGAAATGTGGTCACCCTAGGCACCTTCCATATTTCAAACCTGATAGGCCTCGTATAAAATCTGGCACCTGTTTACCTCTGGTGCAGTACCTGACTCAGTCAACAGATGGCAGATGAGAGCAAGAGGCCCCAATAAGATTCCCATTACTGTAAGGCGAAACGCCATTATAGCCTGCGGGCTGTTACAATTATCATTTTGGAAGTTGATTGAGGAAAAAAATAAAATATACTGCATTAAGAGATAAACAAGCTAATCAAATCCAGAGCTTGGAACAGCAGTACTGAAACTCCAGAGATAAACAGTCTAGAGACGGGAAATAAAAATTAGCAGCGCTATGGAAGCAATTGCGAGCTTTAAAATCCAAAGCTCCCCGAGGCTTATAAATAAACTGTTTATAAATTGTGACCACAAAGCCTTATCTTTGTTGCCATGGCAGCACAGTTGGACATATCGCTAAGATAATTTCCCACGATGGTCATTTGCATGGCGAGAGAGGAAAAAAAAAAGCAAGAAGACAAAGTTGATAAACATAGGAAGGAGAAATAATAGAACACTAAGATATAAACCTGGGAGGGTTAATGAGCCATTATAAGCTCACTTCCCGGGAGTCTTCCAACAGCTAGAACTCAGCGAGGCGTTACTCAATTTATTGGCATGATCGTTGGTTCTGGAGGACTTGGTGATATTAAAAAACAATCCGTGCTAATACAAAGAAGCTAGTGGATCAGTGTTAATTACTGGTATTGATCAGCTGTGTGAGAAAATGTAACAATGAGAATTCAAGAGTTAAAGCCCTATCGAACCTTAACTTTCTAATAGGAGTAGGCAGTCAGGCTCCATAAAAAGCCTATATTAGTGCTTTTCTACAATATTTTTTATTTATATTTTTTCCTCTGCGATGCGCACACTCGACACTAATACCAAGTGGCGGTGCGCCCCTTCTCGTTTTTGCACCGCCACTGATTACAATAACATAGATTTATGCATTGCATGAATCTATGTTATTGTTGCCGTTCGCAGCCGCCAACTATTCAGATGGCCCGGACGGTGAGCGCCGGTCACCTGAATAACGGCAGCTGGTTGGCTGTGTGGAAGTGCACAGGCTGTAGTCGGCTCCCGGAAACTTATCTTAGGGACGTACGGGTGGTGCGTTCCTTAGATAAGACTGACAGGCGTCTCAGCCAATCAGGTTCACTGGTTCCGGTTACCGGTAACCTAATTGGCTGAAGCGTTATCGAGGGCGGGAGAAGACATCGAGGGACGTGGAAGGAGGATGGCTGACCCCCAGAAAGGTAAGTTCCAGGTGAGGGGAGGGGCATTGTACAGGGCACAGTGGCATTAATGGGCACAGTGGCAACAATGGGCACAGTGGCGACAATTAAAGGGCACAGTGGCATCAATTGGCACAGTGGCGATAATTAAAGGCACAGTGGCGACAAAGGGCACAGTGGTGACAATTAGCACAGTGGCGACAATTGGCACAGTGGCTGCGTTTGATGACATGGCACAGTGGCTGCGTTTGATGGCATGGCACAGTGGTGACAATTGATGGCACAGTGGCTGTGTTTGATGGCATGACACAGTGGTGACGATGGCACAGTGACTGTGTTTGATGGCATGGCACAGTGGTGACAATTGATGGCACAGTGGCTGCGTTTGATGGCATGGCACAGTGGCTGCATTTAATGGCATGGCACAGTGGTGACAATTGATGGCACAGTGGTTACAATTGATGGGCACAGTGGCTGCGTTTGATGGCATGGCACAGTGACTGCGTTTGATGGCATGGCACAGTGGTGACAATTGATGGCACAGTGGCTGTGTTTGATGGCATGGCACAGTGACTGCGTTTTATGGCATGGCACAGTGGTGACAATTGATGGCACAGTGGCTGCGTTTGATGGCATGGCACAGTGGCTGCGTTTGATGGCATGGCACAGTGGTGACAATTGATGGCACAGTGGTGACAATTGATGAGCACAGTGGCTGCGTTTGATGGCATGGCACAGTGACTGCATTTGATGGCATGGCACAGTGGTGACAATTGATGGCACAGTGGCTGCGTTTGATGGTATGGCACAGTGGCTGCGTTTGATGTCATGGCACAGTGGTGACAATTGATGGCACAGTGGCTGCATTTAATGGGCACAGTGGCTGCATTTGATGGGCACAGTGAGGCTGCAATTGTTTTTGTTCTTTTTGTTTGCGCCCCCCCAAAAATTTTGAGCACCAGCCGCCACTGCTAATACCAGGTGCGAAAAAAAAGTGAGCACTAAAAAAGTTGCACAGGAGATACTCATGGTTCTCCTCTAAAGAGAAAGAACCCGGCCCTGATCTCCAGGGGCGCAAGACTCCTGACAGGGATCAAGGTACTTGCATAGCTCCCAACTTTCTGAGATGAGATAAAGGGACACCTATTAGCAAAAAGTATTTAGACAAAGGATACACCCATGCCATACCCCCGTAATATGGAGAATTAAAGTGTTACTAAACCCAATAATATGAAAATAGTCGTCGTCCCCACAGTGCCCACAGCTTATAAATCTGTTTTGTACATTAAAATATGACCACTATATACATTTTTTGGATGATCTGTCTATCACGGTTACATGATAAACTGCAGAGTTTCTCCAGTGTTGAGAGTTCAGGAAGGAAGTGATGTCAATATCATGTGACCTGTCTAGCGCTGAGAACAAGTAAATGTTCTCTCCAGCATAAAAGACACAACTGAGCATGTGCAGGTCGGCTACCCTGTCTGTGCTATCTGGCCTTCCCCAGGTAGACAGTACAGGAGGGGGGAGGATCTGTGCATACAGGATCAAACAAAGGTTTACCACAATTCAGAGTATTAACCCCTAAGGTTCCACAGTATAAATCCCTCTCCTCTTCTCAAGAGAGTATAGATTCAGCTCCTCTAATCTTTCCTCATAGATGAGCTCCTCCATGCCTCTTATTAGTTTTGTTGACCTTCTCTGCACTTTCTCCAGTTCCCCAATATCCTTTTTGGTGCCCAAAACTGAACTGCATATTCCAGATGAGGTCTTACTAATGATTTGTACAGGGGGAGGCTCACTTTGGAAACTGCAGATTGGCATTGCATATTATTATTGAGCTTATGATCTACCAAAACCCCCAGTTGTACTTCCCCTAGTATGTATGATGCATGCATATTATTAGCCCCCAAGTGCATAACTTATTTTACTGTTGTCTGTTGTGGGTTTAGTAACACTTTAAAGGAGTTGTAAAGGAAAAAAAATGTTTGCCTAAAATTAATGTCTGCAAGGTAGACACACAGAATAGTGTAATGATTCTGTTAAAAAACGAGTAAATACCTATTAAATTCCTTTATCTATATCACCTCCAGCATTCTAGTTTCTGTTCTCTCATTCACTTCCTGGTTTGCGGCGCTTGTTCACGTAAGAACTACATTTCCCAGTATGCATTGCGGCATGCCCAGTAATTCACACCTCCTTGAAGTCTCTAACACATAGAGAGTGTCCTGCCACACAGATGTAGTTCCCAGGAGGGGACGAGCACGTTATTGACCACCGCAGTAAAGTCTCCCTTCATGGTGGTCAGTAAAATCAGACAAGCAGGAAGTGAACAGAACAGAGAAGAAATAGAGCAACTTCTGAGCAAAAACGAACAATGAGGAAGTGAAAAGAGGAATGTCTGCAGGTAAAGGATGCTTATTATGAAAAAAAAAAATCCTTTACAACCCCTTTAATACACAAAAAAATATGAAGAACCCATAAGTGCTTCTTAACACTATTATTCATTTTTACTGGCTTTTAAAATTTACAAATGCAACAATTTAGAAAATGGATGAACGTTTTATCAATTATAAAACACTTTTTAAAAAAAAAAAAATATATATATATATATATATATATAAACTTTTTTTTTTTACAGGTCTGCGACACCCTCCTAGATAGGCTGCTAGGATGATAGGTAAATTCAATTATTTGGGGCTCTTATGTAATCACTGGAGCAGCTATTGATTTCTTTGGGCTGTTCTGGATCTCAAAGGTTGCAGGTTTGACTCCCCCCCTGTCTTCTAGAGGGTTTTAGAACATAAGGGCTGGGAGAGTCAAATAGGCAACTTGAATAATTATTTAGCTTCAGCCAATCCCTGGGCAGGTGTGCCCAGTAGATGGTTGGATAGAACATAAATAGTTTGGGGTCTGGAGGAGCCAGGTCCTTGTCTTGCTGGAAAAGTTGCAGTTCTGCTGGAGTTTGCTAATGTTCATTGATGTCCCAATGATAGTAGAGCTGGGGGGGGGGGGCGCTATTCTTAAGTATCTTTGGAACTAATTAAGTGACTTCACCTAAGGATCTGGTCTGGTGGTCTGGAGAATGTTAGATTTTAAATTTATAAGATTTTATGTGATAAACGTTTCTGAATCATTTGGTTTAAACAAGATAGCTTGAGGACAGACAAGGTCAGTTGCAGGATGCTACACCTGTCATAGACTACATCTATTCTTGAAGTTCTACGTCAAGAAGGTGGGCGGAGATGTATTGTTTAATATACACAAGGGGGTGTTACGTTTGAGACAGAAGCTTGTCACCTTTCTTGGAGCTATTTCAAAAAGAAATTGTGCTGAGCATGGCTTTTAAACATTATAAGAACACATGTGATGTGCGTAGCTAGCTAGGAAGCTCTGGGGGCCTTAGGGTCACCGACAGAGAGATGGGGGTGGGGACGGGACCCTCTCCCAGGAGAAAGACATACCATCTTAACATCCATCTTCCTCCTTCTGAAACATTCTGATGTACCATCCTGCCATGTTTTACCAGCTGCCAAATATGTAAGCATTGACTGTTTACTTGTCCTGTCTTTGAAAGAATAAAACATTGTATTATGAAGAAAACCTAAGTCTGTATATTGGGAACGACGCCTGGGGAGAAGGAGAGTTTTTGACATATCGCATGACACGTGTTAGAGGAAAATGTCCCCTCTCTCTGTTATAAAAATGTCTTCGCTCCCCCACCCTTTTAACAGAGAACTCTGAAGAGTGCCTGGTGGAAGCTGGAAAGTGTGTATCTGTCCTGTGGCATGAACAATGTCAAGCGGAATCTTGGTACTATGCAGTTGTCCTGTGACATAGAGATGTCCGGTGGAAACTGGGAAGTGTTCCGCTGTCCCATGACATTGTAAATACTAACCTAAGCTCACGACCCTGGTGACTGTGCTGTTTTACTTTTGGAGTGATAAGTGCCAGTGGTAGCTCTTACTGAGATGGCTCTTTCAGAGTCTCAGTGCTTGCCATTCCTTTTAGTCTCTGGCCTAAAGACCGTTCAAAGACGTCGAGCCTTGTGAAGTGTGTCCTCCTGTTTCAATTTAGTATTTCCAGAGTATCCTATACTAACCTAACCCCTATCCTGTTCTGAAAGCAATACATTATAAAAAGACAACCACTACACTGTATAGTGCTACCCCAGTAGGAGCCACTGGTGAATGTTGATTATCTCCCACTCTGCACAACCAGGCACATGAATTTTCCATACACTCTGGAAATCAAGAAACAGTCCTTGAAGCTTTTTTTTTTTTTTTTTTTTTTTAGGAAAATTTGAACTTGGATGGGGAAGGGTTAATATGGGATGCCCACTTGATCAGCAGAACTCTTCAGGGACACAACCTATATACATCCAGTATATACACACTCCTCTTTCAACTCCAGCATGCTTGCTTGTAGAACTGTAATTCCCAGGACCAGCTAGCACTTTGGTTTTGATCTAACACTGACTCAGTCAGATCCTTGTAATTGCCCTTTGCAGGCAGGGACCACGGCCCCCTTTTGGTGTAGCAAAAACAGAGAGGTTTTTGATGCTAGCTGTCCGTCCTGTGGCTACTGATCCCAGTATCACCTCTTCATGCACTGCCAGCCTGGCTGCAGCTATCTCTTTCAATAGACCTCCTGGCTATTACTCCACAGTTCTCCCAGACTGACTCTGCATCAGTCCCAGACTGATTGCACCCAGTCCCTTCAGGCATGCCTCTGACTGTATCACTCACCAGCCCACGTGGCTGTCTTCCTCCCTGGACATTTGCCCGGCAGTGTTCTCCTACTGTCCTCTCCTTGCTCCCGGGCCTCCTGGTCAGGATCCCTCTGCATGTTCTAAAGAGGGGTCCCTTCCGCATCCAAGCCCAGGCCTGGGTTCACCCCCCACCCCCCCAGACTGGGGAGCTACTCTCCAAGGCCCAACAGCCTAACACTACATCTCCATCTTTCAACTGAACTCAACTGCACCAGCTGGGCTGACCAAGAGTATTTGAGGGGGCCTGCCCCCTGCCAACCCCTCTGTTGGGGATTGGTCAGGGCCCCCTTAGAATATTCTAAACAGCTCCCCCTTACTTCCCCTTCCATTCTTCTAGAAGGATCCATTACATTCTAGAAGTAGAGGGGAGGTCTCAGTGATGCTGCCTGTGAGTCACCCAGTTCTCCATGGATCTCTGCCTAACCCAGAAAAAAAACACAGGCTTGGCAGCCAGCCAAGCCTGAAAATTTACCTACATTAACACAAAAACTTTAGCACTCTAGCAAAACAGCCAGGGGTTGCTACAACTGTTCATTGGAGCCAGAGCCATAGTGAATGGACTGTTACTTGGGTGATTGGTGGCTAGTTAAAATCAGCAGATCCTGTGGGGGTAGCACTACAGGTCTATAGATCAGACCAAAATGAGGAACAAATGAGGAGGAAAAGGGACAGAGGGACCAAATGTGGGGCGGTCCCTCCAAATCAGGAACAGTTGGGAGCTATGAGTACTTATGGTCTACCCAGCCAAATCCAGGTGGAACCCATTCTTCAGGGGACGTGCTGATGCATGGTCCACCCAACTGCTAGATGGGGCTCCTCCAAAGAGGGCCCCATGGTGGGGGGAGAACCTGACCAAATGGCCATGTGCCCTGCCCCCAAGATTTTCAGGGCAAGTCCGAGGACCTAAACTCAACTAATCAGGAGTGAGTAAAGTGTACTGTGATTTTCTACTTTAATAATACATTTAATGAATAAACAATAGTTGGTTAAGTTTTAAGTGTATATATATATATGAGCCGCTGTTTGTTGTGGGATGAGCATATTTAAGTTACCCTGTGAGGTGTCTAGGGGTGATGGCAGTGCTGAGAGCAGTGACGGAATTTCCAGGCAATCAATTGACGTTTTCAATGCTTTTATTTCCTGGTCCAACACGACCAACAGGCAACTTGAGGTAGACAGAATAAGTTGGTGGAAAAGAGAACTTTGCAGATTCAGGCTATGGATAAAAGAAAAGAAGCAGTCCTGCTTCCAAGAATTAGTCTCACTTCGTCGCCACTCCAGCCGGAGTGCGTGTAGTGCCCCTGGAAGATCCCTCTCACAGGCCTGGCAGCCAGAGCGTCACTCGGAATTACTGAGGAGGAACAAGTCTCTGCCACCGACTTGGCTCTATTAAGATTAAGATCAGTAGAGGGCCTCTGCCACCGGCCCAATACTCAAGTGCTTGAGATGTAGAGCGGATCCTCTCAGTCAATGATTTGGGGCCACAGACTAACAGTTTGCAACTTACAACCTGCCAGTGTTCAGTCACCCAGATCCCCGATGGCTTGTCTGAGTCTTGTAGGATCACCTGCCTCCAGGCTCAACCCAGAACGACTCCCAACCGAACAGCACCTCCAGCCTGGGATCTCTCTTTCTCTCTGTGGGGACCAAGGAAGTCACTGGGGCCCCTCTGCGACTTTAGTTGCCCTGAGACATGAGGGCACAGAGTTTGGAACTCCGTGTAGCACGTGCGCCCTGGCCAGGTGGGCCATAGTAGCGGGGCTCATGACGTGTGCACACCCTAAAGGTGGGTGCCGCACCTGCGACCCGTTGCGGGTAGAAGACGCGGGTAGAAGACCCGGAATCAATGGCGTAGACGCCAGAAATAACCTCCCCCAGCATGCCCCACGAGGGAGAACTTTCTCTAATTGGCTGCTGGGGAAAGGCGATTCCTGCCTGGGCCCTCTGGCGCCACCTGACAACCAAAGAATGGAAGTTCATCCCTGGTAGACAGAATGGGACCACAGGAAGCCCAGCCCAAACAATTTTACACAATGAAAAATGGATGAGAGCAAGGTAACTTCCAGATAGCGTCCTAACTGGAAGTATAGGGGCGCTACATATATATATATATTTGTTTATTTTTATTTGAACAACTCATATTTACCTGGATAATTATTGTCTTCATTTTTGACATACTCCTATATTGCACTGATGATAACCTGAGATTATATTTTAGATGTTGGTGATATCTCTATTTTCTGTACATTATATTTTCAGTAAAAATATTGGAAAATTAAAAGTATACTTTTGTATTGATGTTTATACATCAGACTAAAAAGAGGGTCAATCGAAGAGGAAAAAAGGATTAGGTTTTAAAAAAAAATGGACAATACCATCAACTAAAGAATCATCTACATGGAGAATAGAACTCGAAAGATGGTCCAGGTTCATAACTTCAGCCCTGTAACGAGACAACTTTTTTAATGGTTTAGGCACCCAACAAGAAGAGATGGCCTCTACATGACCCCTCCACCAAAGTCCGTGCCAGAAAGCGGAAGAGCGGAGTGCAGTGTATTTCCATTGCTCTGTTGGCTCCGAACCTTGAAAGCTTTGTGCATTTAAGTTTGTGGTCAGACCTAATGTCTGCTAATGGCCGTTCCCCTCAAATCCTCCCATAGACTGGCTTGTTGAGCACAGCTGTGAATTTGCCTGTCCAAATTAAAATCAGGCGCTGGAACTTGTGCTGCAACAGAGATGCCAGAACTGCAGATTTGGCCCCGTCCTGCGCAGGAGTCCTGTTTATTTATCTGCAACGCTGTCCAAAATGGAGTATTTCTTTATTTTTGTGTAACACGGCCATTTTCCATGACTTTAATGATAAGATTAAAGCAACAGGCAGTTATTGCATTTGATCCTATAAACCTTTTTTTTTTTTTTAGAGACCGATTAAAAGAATCCTCTGGTTTTGATTAAATAGGGGGAAAGGGTGTGAAGTGTGAAACTGTTGAAATCTGAAAATATAACAGCTGATACTGTCATGTCCTTTTGCTATGCAAGAAGCTCAAATGCATCCAGCGTCTGATTTTCTCTTAAAATTTGTACCTGTGACCATCCTATGGGCTATCAGTTAAGCACTGAATACTGTTATAATGTTATACCTAATTCTGACCTACAAGTGGGCGGGGCCAATTAAAGGGGGAGTGGCCTAATTAACAGTACACAACAAACAATTATGGATAAATTGAGTTTTAATTTCCCTACATTTTTGTGTAAATTGGAAGATGTAGGTTTTGGCTAAATGCATTATGGAATGTGCAACATATCTTTGGTGGCATTTAAGTCACAATAAAAATTGCTGCCATTTCTAATAAAAAAGAAAATTATTAATATAAATACTATAAAACGGAAAAGGGAGCATTTGTGAGATTAGGAACTGATGTTGGAAGCGAAGACCTGGCTCACAATAGGCAATTCATCCAAAAGGTGTTCTTTAGGATAGATTAAGGCTCTGTGCAGGTCAAGTGTCTCCAAAGCTCATAAAACCACGTCCTTACGGAGCTGACTGTGCACAGGGACAAAGTTTTGCTGCAACAGAAAAGGGCCATTGTATGCAGTACCATTATCAGTACTAAAGTAATCACTACAATCTAGAAACGAATATTCCGAAAGGTGGTTACAGATTCCCTCTATTTATTGCATATATGTACTAATTTGTCTCTACCTATAATTAGCTAGTCTATTAGGACTCTGATAAGCATAATGGTATAAGGTTATCTATGAAAGTAAACACACTGTTTAGTAAAACAATGTTTCTTTTATTTCCCAGGAAAATAGGAATATGCTAACATCAAACACTAAGGTAAAGTAGACATGTGCCCACTGAAATGATTCGCCTCAGAATTTCGTTTTTGTCCGAAAAATAAATATATTTAGTTACTCCAGAAATTCGTTTTTATTCATTTTGTTTAGTTATAAAATGCATTTGATAATGCTCAGTCTAAGAAGATTAGACGGAGCAGCTAAACTGTACAATGCCGCAATCATACATTTCCGGTCGAATATTCCGCCGACAAACTCAAGAATAATTCTAATGTTGTATGACACTAATAATAATTATATTTATAAATTATTATTACTAGTCAACTAACATTCAAATTCTTCTATAGCTTATGGGCAGAGCATTTGACAGAAAATGTATGATTTTGGCATCTTACAGTTTAGCTGCTTGTCGAATCTTCTTAGAACTTTTGACAGACACCATAAGCCTTCAATGACAGATTGGACGTTTGTATGTTTTTCGCTGCTTTGTCAAATCTTTGTCGTTCATGATGAATGGTCTACCCCAACACTGTCTCTATAGTGTCGAATATTTTCTCTCTATGTTGAATCTTTCCTCACTATGTAGAATAATCTTGGACTAATAGAGTTAAGGTTAGGCTTAGATTTGTTAAAATTATAACAAAAATACCAGAAAATTCATGCGAATGCACATGTCTAACATAAAGTATAACAGCAGAACTTGAAAAATACTTATCACAATGCTTTCCTCAATATATTGGTTCGACAGCTAGGGTCAGGATGGCAAAAAGAGGGCTCTTTGTTTCAGACAGCCCTTTTTAAACCTTAATCACACATCTTCCAGACCCACCCCATTGCTGGCACAACTCGGCTTTTGGACGAATCAAAGTGTTCACGGGGCAGTCCTCCTCAATAGATTATATTACTGTCCGTCATGCCGTATTGGCCTTTAGGGGCAGCATGTCTTAGTATCATCCCCAGGTACCTGTTGTTACTTTGATCTTTGTCATCAATCATCTTGGCAGCCATAGCTCTCTTTGAAGATTGCTTGCAGAGTGGTAATCAATGATTTTTAACCTCTTGCCCTAGCCGGACCAGAGCCAGGCTTTGTTCTACACAGTTAGAGGCATAATTGGATACATTCCAACTTGGCGACCATCTGCCTGTATCCTCCAGGGAGTGAAGTACCAGAAATGATATTAAATCATTATCACGGATAAGCTGCGAAGCTGATCTGTGTCTTACCTTTTAATTCTGTAGGTCGGCTGGCACCTGTGGTTCCAGAAGCTTGAGTTCAGCTCTCGCTGCCCTTAGCACCTGTGGGCTCACATCAGTAGCATCGTGAAAATCAAGTTGTCTTCCAACAAGTACCCTTCATTGGAAACTCCTGAAGTCAATAATTCTGAGTTTGGAATGGGATGGCCAACAAGCTTGATGGTCAGGAGTTTTTCAAAATTTTGGCCATAGCGTGTATATTTTGCCAGTTTTATGACCAATGAACCTGCAATTTGAGTACTGATGACTTACTTACATATGTAATCTGTTAGATAGCCAAATGTTCTTGCAAAACTGACAAATCAATGTCCTTGCCCCACTTTTTTTTTGGGTTGAAACATGCTACCAATTGGAAAATAAATTATTAAGACTCAAGTTTTACTGATTGAATTGGAGTTGACGTATTTACAAGTTGTGTGCGGTGTTGCCATTATTCTGTCCAGTCCCTGTAGAAGTTGTGATAGAAGCCACAAAGACAAATGGTCTGTCTTCAAAAAATCTAACTTTTCCACGTGGTTTTAAAAAAAGAGAGTGTTGTCTCTCTCTTTTCTTTAAGCCCACGTTGAACTTTTCATTCAAAAGTTATTTTCTTGGAAAGAAAAACAGACTTTCTAAAATTAGAATGTTGCTGGGTGGCCAATTTTGACTCAGATGGTACTTAATAGATTTCATCATTATTGAGCAATTAGCCTAATGTATAAGCTACTTTATGTAACAAAGCTACTAATGCGCAGCATAATGGCTTAAAGCAAACTTGTGACAAGTATAAAAAAAAACTAAAGTAACCACTGAAGAAAATCTCTGTCAGCATAAGTATAAGGCATCGTTTCCCCCTGTCGAGTTCCTAGTTCGGCAGTTAAAAAACTCGTCGAGCCAAATTTTCCCATTGCCCAACGAGGAAATAGAGAACATGCTCTCTTTTTGCTGGATTCTGCCAAGAAAACCTGTCGTGTGTATGCCGCATAACTGTTTTTATAAGATTGCTTTTCCTCCAGCACCAGCCAGAGCTGACTTTAAGGGTAACTCCACTTTCATTGAAAAAAATAAAATATAGCAATTAAAAATAATAATATAACATATACAAATGCTTCACAACCATATTTTTATTTAACGTTATTAACAACTTAAGGACCGCTTCACGCCGATATACGTCGGCAGAATGGCATGGCTGGGCACAATCACGTACCCGTATGTGTCTCTTTAAGCCCAGGCATGGGGTCGTGAGCGCAACCTGGTCCTAAGCTACGTGACCGCGCCCGCGGGACCCTCGGACCCGATCGCCGCTGGAACTGAAGAACGGGGAGATGTGAGTGTAAACACACCTTCCCCGTTCTTTTTTTTATAAATTCTCTATTTTTTTTTAATTCCTTTTTTTTTTCTTCTTCCATACAGATAACTAAGCAAACTTTAAACAATATAATTTATACAATATCATTCTTATCTTAATCTGCATCTTCTTATCAAACAGCTCTACCACTTTTATAACTATTAACCTGGGACCCCCCCTGGTTACCCAACCTCCCACAAAAAAAAAAAAAAAAGGAGAAAACAGGCTCCTCGCACCCTTATGAATTCCGTTCCCTATATTCCCTATATAGTGATCAAATCTCCCAGTATTTTTCTTCTTGTTCTCTCAGTACCATCGTTAAGTTTTCCATCTGCTGAATCTCCGCTATTCTCCCCATCCATTGCGTTTTTGTTGGGGCTACTGTACTTTTCCAAAGGGATGGTATACATGCTTTTGCTGCGGTAAGTAAATGCCTCAATAAGGAATTTTTATAATTTTCATTAGATAGCGGAATATCATGCAGTAGGAAAACTGACGTTTTTCCTCAAGAGACACATCTGTAATTTCTTTGATTGTTTCCCACACCATTTTCCAGAAATCTCTCAGTCTGGGACATTCCCAGAATATGTGCAATATAGTACCTTTCGCGTTATGTCAGCGCCAGCATTGGTTAGACACATGAGGGAATATCCGATTCAGTATTGTCGGAGTTCTATACCACCTGGTTAGGATTTTGTATCCTCCTTCCTGGTATTTAGTTGCCATGGATGATTTATGCGCAAATAACAGAATTTTCTTTTTCTGCATTTCCGTGAAGGTGACTCCTAAGTCCCTCTCCCAGGCTTGTATAAAGGCCAACTCTTGAGGGGCTTCCAGTTCTACCAACAACGCATACATAACTGATAGTGCATGTCTAACTGGCTCCCCTTTTAAGCAGATCTGTTCAAATCTAGAAAGTGAACGAATTCCTGATTTAAATTGTGTAAGTGACCTTAGGAACGCATTGAGTTGTATTAGCCTGAAGGGATCTAGGGCTTCAAATTCCCTTTCGATCTCCCCTCTATTCATTACATAGTTATTTCTCATGAAATGAACAATCCTACTCCTTCCTTGCTGCCTTAATTCCTTGAAGCGTTGGTCTACTAACCCTGGTTCAAAACTTGGGGTCCCCAATACTGGTAGCATGGGGCTCAGACACATCGACATTCTGGTTTTCTTAAATGATTTTTTAATGATTTGGATTGTGGCCCCCACAGTGGGATGTCTTTTCACCTCCTGGGGGATCACATCTTCTGCAATCCATATTATTCCTTCCAGGGGTATAGTAGTTATAGATTGTTCTAATTGTATCCATGGTTTCTCCTTCTGTATTGAGCACCAATCCGAAACACGTGTCAGGTGTGATGCAACATAATAGTTTGCCGGGTCCGGAAGACCGACCCCTCCTCTTCCTTTTGGTAACGACAACACCGCTCTACGTACCCTCTGAGATTTCCCTGCCCAAATAAATTTCGCAAACCTCGATCTAAGATCTCTTAAAAAAAAATAGGTAACCTGATGGGCAGGGTCTGGAAGAGGTATAAGAGTCTGGGCATTACATTCATTTTAACGGTAAGTTTAACCACTTAGGGACCGCCTAACACCCATATACGTCTGCAGAATGGCACGGCTGGGCACAGGCACGTACAGGTACGACGCCTTTAAAAAGCCTAGTCGTGGGTCGCGTGCTCCGAGACTGCGCCCCGAGGACCCGATCGCCGTCGGTGTCGCGCGATCACTCACAGGAGCTGAAGAACGGGGGGAGGTTCTTCATTGTGGCAATGTCAGTGATCGTCTGTTCCCTGATATAGGGAAAGACGATCACTGACGTCACACGTCCAGCCCCGCCCCCCTACAGTTAGAAACACATATGAGGTCACACTTAACCCCTACAGTGCCCCCTAGTGGTTAACTCCTAAACTGCAATTGTCATTTTCACAGTAAACAATGCATTTGTATAGCACTTTTTGCTGTGAAAATGACAATGGTCCCAAAAATGTGTCAAAAGTGTCTGATGTGTCCGCCATAATGTCGCAGTCACGAAAAAAATCGCTGATCGCCGCCATTAGTAGTAAAAAATATATATATTAATAAAAATGCAATAAAACTATCCCCTATTTTGTAAACGGTATAAATTTTGCGCAAACCAAACGATAAATGCTTATTGCGATTTTTTTTTTTTACCAAAAATAGGTAGAGGAATACGTATCGGCCTAAACTGAGGAAAAAAAACGTTTTTATATATATTTTCGGGAGATATTTATTATAGCAAAACGTAAAAAATATTGAATTTTTTTCAAAATTGTCGCTTTATTTTTGTTTATAGAGCAAAAATATAAAAAGAGGTGATCAAATACCACCAAAAGAAAGCTCTATTTGTGGGGAAAAAAGGGCGCCAAATTTTTTTGGAAGCCACGTCGCAACTGTGCCGAAGCGACGCAGTGCCGAATCGCAAAAAGGGGCAAGGTCCTTAACCTGCATAATGGTCCGGGTCTTAAGTGGTTAAAACATTTTTTTGCCATTTCAGTAATGTGATTTTCGCCAAAATTCAATGCAATATGGCAACCTGGAGGTCTGGAATGCATACAAAATGTAATTAGCTGCTTGTGTGATTGTCTCATAGATTTTTCCAGAAGTCTGCACTAAGATACAAGTCAGATTTTTAGGCATCATCTGCAACAGGAATTTCATTTTTAGTCAGCTTCTCCAACTTCTAAAGTGATGTCAAAACTGCAATTTTTCTCATCAGAACACGGAGAAGGCACTGAGTGGTTATATTCCCAGCTTTACTATGAATTTACATTTGAAGTTCATTTGAGCAAAGTTGCCACAAGCAAACAATGTATTTTCTTTTGATAAAAATACAAGGCTTTTAGTATTACATATGCTTTTTTGTAATATGTAATTTTTTCTATTAATAGAGCTGATTTCAAACTCTCGTTCTCAACCTAGCCCCTGACGAAGCCGGAATCTAGGCGAAATATATTGGGCTTAACATCTCTCTGGTTGTGACCGTCTGTAATACGCTCTGCATTTGTAATCAGGATTAGCGATGAGCGGAATACGCCATATTCGATTTCACGATATTTCGTGAATATATAGAAGAATATTCGCGAATATTCGTTAATATCGAATATTCGTGATATTTTATCAAAAAAAAAAATTGCGAAATTTCGTTAATGCAAAATTTCGCTAGTGCGAATGCGAAATTGATTGCGAAATTCTCGTCAACACGCGAAAACGGAGATCATTTCCTTGATTACTAAACTAATAGGCACTAAACACTAACTCTACTTACACAAACTTATATGACTAAACTAAAACTAATTTTTATTTTATTTTTTTTTATACACAAAACACAGAAGGGCAGAGAACGTATTCGCGAATATTCGTGATATTTTATCAAAAAAAAAATTTCGCGAAATTTCGCTAGAGCGATTGCGAAATTGATTGTGAAATTCTCGTCAACACGCGAAAACGGCGATCATTTCCTGGATTACTAAACAAATAGGCACTAAACACTAACTCTACTTACACAAACTTATATGACTAAACTAAAGCTAATTTTTTTTTTTTTATTTATACACAAAACACAGAAGGGCAGAATATTCGGCAACATAAAAGGATCGCCTCAGCTACTCGGCCCAGGGTCTCTAATCATACCAGCAATGCTTTTAGACGTCGATGGAGATCACTAGGATGTGATCTGTTTTAAAAATAAATTTGAAAAAATACGAATATTCACAATAGAGTTTCCCCGCTGCGCGCTCTGGAGTGCGCGCGGGGGACGTGCTAGTGACACGCCATCAATTGACGGCCTGTTGGATATTTAGATCCGCGCTGAAGCCGTCATTTGGCTATAGCGCAGGTCTCAAGCAGATAAAGAAGTATTATAAGATCCCTTTTAACCACTTAAAGGGTCACTAAAGGAAATTGTTTTTTAGCTAAATAGCTTCCTTTACCTTACTGCAATACTGGTTTCATGTCCTCATTGTTCGTTTTTTGCTTTGAAGTTGCTGTAATGCTTCTCTGATCTCCACACTTCCTGCTTGTCTGTTTCCTTATGAAAAAAACTCATGGGAGCTTCTCTCTGTGGTCCATGATCATGACGCTGCCACGTCACCAAACCCGTAAATAAAATCCTTCCACGCATGCGTCGAATCCATTCGATGCATGCGCGTACAGTTCTGTCCGTGGGTTAGTGTACTAACCAGCGGACAGATCCGACGGACAGGTTTGCAGCGGACAAATTTCAAAGCATGCTTTGAAATTTGTCCGATGGACAAACCTGTCTGCTCGCCCGTACACACGATCGGATTTGTCTGCTGAAACGGTCCGTCGGACCGGTTTCAGCAGATAAATTTGATCGTGTGTATGCGGCCTTAGGGGCACATAGACTGGAGCTGGGCACATAGGTTGCATTTAGGCTGGAGCTGGGCACATAGGCCCGGATTCACAAAGCACTTACACCAACGTATCTCCAGATGCACCGAACCCACAAACTTAGATACACCTCAAAACAGACTTCATCCCACCAAAGTAACTTGCCTACACCGGTGTAGAGTGGGCGCATATTTACGCTGGACGCATGTGGCGCTCCCAATGACTTTCTATTAAAATATGCAAATGAGGGAGATATGCCGATTCACAGACGTACTTGCGCCCGGCGCATAATTTAAGTTTTATGTCTGGCGTAAAGTTATTCCCCATAGATGTGGCGCAACCCAATGCAAAGGTATGGACCAGGGAACACAAGCCTACGTATTGTACGTTGGACGTCTGTGAATATGGGCCGTCGTGGGTCTGACTGGGCGTAGGTTACATTCACGGCGTACACAGTGATCCCGCGTATCTTAGGCAGTTGTTTTGACGGGGTAACGTCCATGTCCTGACACATGCGCAGTTAATTTTAGGTACTTGTCTGGTGCCCGGCACATCATTTGCATGGGGTTACGCTTCATTAACATGGATCACGCCCACTTCCAGCCCACTTCCACCTACTTCCACTTACGCCGGCTTACGCCTACGAAATATACACTACGCCGGCACAGAGTTGGGAGCATTTGTTTGTGAATTCCATGCTTTCCTCTCCGCGCTGCTCATAAAAGAGATACGCTACGGCGGCATAAATATGCGCCAATGTATGTGAATCCAGGCCATAGGCTGCATTTAGGCTGGAGCTGGGCACATAGGCTGCACTTAGGCTGGAGATGGGGCACATAGGCTGCATTTAGGCACAGATTAGGCTGCATTGAGGCTGCAGATGGACACTGATCACAACATTTTCAAAAACGGGGGTGCGCGTTATACGCCGGCACGCGTTATACGCTGGTATACAGTATAAGTAACACAGTGAAAGATTCATTGAATTACTACGGTTCCCCAGACGACGTCATTGTATGACGAAACGTACGTCGGGCAAGGAGACGTGCTGATGTGTGGCGTTACGGTCCATGAGGACGGGCATTCGTGAGAGCCGGCCGGCTTATCCTTTATGCTTTTAAGAAAGACATTTCTGTACTTTTTCCGGGGGCTTACTGTTATCCATGGCAACCAGGGGGATCTTAACCCTTGATGTTGGAGGCAGTTCCAGTTAAAAGGCCCTGGCTGGGGTTTCAGCCGCAAGCCCTATATGTTTGCTTTCTGGTAAGCGTGCATTTCTTATGGTGCTTCCTGTTGGTGGTGGTCTCTTCCATTTTCTGGCTTCACTGGTTTAAATTCAAGTTAACCAAGAACCTTGAAACTTTTGGACTTCATTGCTTGCTTCAATTAGCACTAGACTATGTTTATCAATTTCACTTTATATTAAAATTATCACATAATTATCATTTATTTAGCGCAATTACATTCCTTTTTCAATTGAATCATTTGGTCTCAAAAGGTTGAAAACAGGTGTCAATGCCAGGAGCGATGTAATAACGAGGGTTTGTTATAACCACAGGGAGGGCACTGAGCATGTTGTCGAGTAGATTTGGAAGGAAGAAATGTAATAAATATCCTTTTTAATTGCCACTTTAATATAATGGTTTTAAATTGTAGAATAATCTTGAAAAAAAAAAACATAATTTTTTCAACAATTACACACATCAAGTCAGGTATGACAATATTATTATTATTATTATTATTATTAATATACAGGATTTATATAGCGCCAACAGTTTGCACCGCACTCTACAAAATGGGGACAAACAGTACAGTTACAATACAATTCAATACAGGAGGGATCAGAGGGCCCTGCTCGTTAGAGCTTACAGTCTAGAATCGATGATTAAGTGTATCTAAACAAAATAAAAATGTAATACCGTACATTGAGGTTAAAAGTCCTTAGATGTAGGGGCTGCATTTGTTTTAATTATTCAGGCTTTCCCCCTTTATTTTCACCTAGTAATGCTGTGAAGAACATTCTTCCGGTCCCTTGGTGGCTATGTTCACTCCTCCAATGAATCTATGGAAGGAGCCATGGTTGCTAGCTTCAATTATGTCTGCCTTTCTTTATCTCCATGACATGAGGACTGATGGGGCTAGAAGTTTAAAGAAGCAATATAACTTTTTTTTGCTTCTGCTTATACTCCCAATGACACATTTCTGATAAGATCCACAGGCATTCCCTGTATTTGCTTATTTTTTTTATTTTATTTTTAGCCCAAAAGAGAAAATGAATACAGGGAACAGGGCCGTCTTAATAGCATCATGGGCCCCTGGGCAAAGTAATGATCTGGGGCTCCTACAATGGAGACAGTGCAGGTAAACAGACATCAAGTAGGTAGGAGGCAGACAAGCGGAGCTTCCCGTTTTGGGTGGAGCTCCGCATTAATAGTGGGAAAATATTACATACATAAAGTAACAAAGCTGTCCCGTGCAGGGGTCAAGTCCTGGGAAAAAAAGTGTGGGAACTCCCACCCAAGATCCACTCCCCCCCAAAAAAAAAAAATGATACGCTCATATACATAATTACTAAACCGCATGTTTTTTTTTCCCCATCCACTGTACCTTAGTAATCCTTTATGTTACTGGCCACTTCCTGTAAATGGATTTATCGGGTAGTGTGTGGGTATTCCGTCACTTCTTCAATGCCGCAGTGTCTCCTGGGAGCTTTTGTCATCGCTCCCAGGAGACATTGCGGAGGTCTGCCACAAGTTATCGCGGGATTTAGAAAGAAGCAAGTTCTGACAGTGACCTGAGCTGGGCATCGCTGCTAAGTGAATGATTGGCTTGGGCGGCTTGGCTGCTCTAGTCCTGCAAAGAGAACTGAGTTCCTGCTGTGAAAAAAGTACAGGAACTCCGTTCCCACACTTTCCCGCAGGACTTGAGCCCTGGTCCCGTGCATATACTGTAATATATCTGCTAGATTGATGCCTCACCAGCACTATGGCCCCTCTACGCCCCAGATATCCCCCCAGCACCGTAACCATATCCATAAGATATTTCTTGTATTGTGACCCCACTACATCTATGATACCCCCTACACTGTGGCCTCTCTACATCCCTGATACCTCTAGTACTATAGACACCCAAGCTACCCCAAGCAGTGCTACCCCCTATAACCACAGACCCCCCCCTCAGCATTCTTTTCCCCCATACACCCTTGATATCACCTCAGCACCGTTATTCCATCCATGTAGTACCCCCTTTTCCAGTGTAGAGAAAAGGGGGGCATCCCTCCGGGCATTCCAATCCTTATGGTGCAAACAGTGTTGGACATCTGGGCTCACCATGACACCATCCACAATGCTACTTCCTCAGGTGTGCTCTCAGTTCTGCCGACTCAGCAGCTCCAGCTCCTACCCAGCCTTCGAGTTCCGAGCATTCAAGCTGCACGGGGGGAGGGGTCAGAGCCCTGCCCCTCCCTGCTGGCTGTGAAATAGGTATCGTTCTGCACAGCATGGTGCACCGCTGCCAGCCTTCCTCCGCTGTGTATCCATCACTCTGAGTGCCATCATAAGGCCCACAATTTCAGAGCAACGTGGGCTCAAAGACCAGATGCTTTGTAGGAAAGTGCAGGGGCCCCCCATGCAGATGGGGCCCCTGGGCAGTGCTCAGGTGTGCCCTTTCATTAAGACAGCCCTGACAGGGAACACATCCAAGGACTGGAAAGCTTCACCATATTATATTCTTGGGTTCAGTTATCCTTTGACAATCATATTTTTTTTTTTTGCGTGCCCTGAGTACAATTTCTCACGGTGGAATTGAATTACGCGGGTAGGGGGCATGAATCATTTAAACCATGGGTGCCCAACCTTTTGAAGAGCGAGGGCCACTTAAGCAACTTGGTAACCAGTCGCGGGCCACAATGAGTAGAGCGAAGGAGTGACAGGTTACGGTTACTCTATAGGCCCTCGGACCTGCTCAGATGGAGGGGGGGCGAATTACCTTCTATTTTTCGCATTGGAGGTAGGTGGGCGTAAATGGACATCTGTCGCTCTGTAGAGGTGAATTGAGGGTCTCATTTGGTCGGGCTGATCGTGTGAAAAGGGCCCAAGACTGATGTGCTGTGGTTTACCCACACCATGGCGATTCAGTTTGCATGTGTTGCGCTATACAAGTCATCTGTGTCTATCCTGCGGGTTAGCTGAACTTTGCCATAGACTCCGCCTGTGGCAAAAGCCATCGCTGTAGAGGAAGCATCGGCTTATGGGGCTCTGCTCCACAGCCGCTTTCTTCTTCTACCACCAGGTTCATTCACAACACTGATGCTGTGGTATGGCGGGTGGGCAACCTGCGATCTGTGCTTGCCAACCTGGCTGGCCACCCATGATTTAAATGAAGCGCGTCCCCGCAGCGATCGAACTGCGCAGGCTCCATTCAGAAATTTCCCGCCGTGCATTTCGCAAAATTACGTCAAAACGTTGTCTGTTTTTTATACTAGCGTAAATTACGTACATTCCTATTCACGGACGGTGGTTGTTTATCACCACAATTTTGAAAAAAACACATTATTGTTTACTTTTAGCTATAATAGATTATGGCATTTTTTTTTACTAGTAATGGCAGCGAGCTGCGTTTTTTTATTGTGACTGCGACATTGCGACGGACATATCGGACACTTTTGATGCTATTTTGGGACGATTCACATTTATACAGCGATTGGTGCTATAAAAATGCACTGATTACTGTGTAAATGTGACTGGCAGGGAAGGGGTTAACACAAGAGGGCAATCAAGGGGTTAAATGTGTATACTAGGGAGTGATTCTAACTGTGGGGGGAGGGGACTGACTGGGGAAGTTGACTGATCGGTGTCCCTATGTACAAGGAAGACACCATTGGTCTCCTCTCCCTCACAGGACATGGATCTGTTTACACACACAGATTCACGTCCTTGGCTGTGTAGCTGGCGATCGCGGGTGCCTGGCAGACATTGCGCCTGCCAGGCACTTGCAGCAGCACCCGAGTGATGCGGCTGGCGTGACCGAGCGTGCCCCCTATCGGCCCGGGGACGTCATATGACGGCCACCCAGGATGGCGGAGCCACCTTGTGGCTGTCATATTACTATACGTGGGATTGGAAGTGGTTAATGGTCACATATATGAGTTGCAGGTAATTACAGTTAAATGCACATAAAGGGGTCGATGTACTAAAACTGAAAAAAGCAAAATCTGGTGCAGCTCTGCATAGAAACCAATCGGCTTCCAGGGTTTATTGTCAAAGCTTACTTGAACAAGCTGAAGTTAGAGGCTGATTGGCTACTAGACATGTGCAGACTGGAATATTTTGTTTTGTTTTTTCGTTTTCATCTGGAAAATAAATTTATTTAGTTACTCCCGAAAATCGTTTTGATTTATTTCGTTTTTCATTGGGGAATAGCTTTCGTCCGAAAATCCAATAATACTTGGTTTCTGTCGAATGGTCAAAAGAATATTCAATGGAACTTCGAAACTTTACGTCGAATCGTACATTTCCGGTCGAATATTCCGCCTACAAGAATTCCAATGTTGTATGACTAGTAATAATGTCGAATCTATTCTCTATAATGTCTAAACTATTTTCTCATAAATCGAAATCTATTCTCTGTAATGTCGAATCTATTATTTCTATAATGTTGAATCTTTTCTCTATGATGTCGAATCTTTTCTCTATGATGTTGAATCTTTTCTCTATGATGTCGAATCTTTTCTCTATAATGTTGAATCTTTTCTCTATGATGTCGAATCTTTTCTCTATGATGTCGAATCTTTTCTCTATGATGTCGAATCTTTTCTCTATGATGTCGAATCTTTTCTCTATGATGTCGAATCTTTTCTCTATGATGTCGAATCTTTTCTCTATGATGTCGAATCTTTTCTCTTAGGCGGCGTACACACGACGGGATATGTCCGCTGAAAACGGTCCGATGGACCGTTTCAGCAGACATCTCCGCTCGTGTGTATGGGCTAGCGGACAGATTTGTCCACCCGACAGATTTCAAAGCAAGCTTTGAAATCTATCCGGTGGAATCTGTCCGCCCGACATGTCTGCTGGTTAGTACACTTACCAGCAGACATGTCGGCCCCCACCGCCGCCGCGCCGCTGCCGAATGGATTCGGCGCATGCGCGGAAGTGTTTTACTTCCTGGTGCGGTGACGTGGCGGTGACGCGGCGGCGCCAACGTCACCGCCGCGTCACCGCGCCGTCCGGCGGCGGGGAATTTGATCCGATGGTGTGTACACGCCATCGGATCAAACTCCCGATCGGACATATCCGATGGAAATGGTCCGCGGACCGTTTTCATCGGATATGTCCGATCGTCTGTACGCCGCCTATGATGTTGAATCTTTTCTCTATGATGTCGAATCTTTTCTCTATGATGTCGAATCTCTCTATATCAAATTTTTACTGCAACGAAAACTAAAATAAAGCATTTTTTATGTTGGATCTTTCGGTTTTCGTTTCTTGCGATTTCGTTATCGTTTGTTATTGTTTGTTATCTGCAACGAAAACGAATGCACATGTCTATTGGCTACCATGTAAAGCTGCACCAGATTTAACACTCTTTAGTTTTAGTAGATCACCCCCAAAGTGCATGCAGAATTGTTCCAATGCATTGGAGCTCACTTATACTATACTAATGTATGGAGCGAATCCATATTTTGGTGCGCCCCTAGGGTTGCCTCCTCATCCCTTTAAAACAGAACACATATGAATTACACAGGTTCTGTGGCTCATTATGGTGGTAATTAAACTCACTCGGTGCCTAATCTGCATTAGCCTGAGCCTCAGAACCTGTGTAATTCATATGTGTTCTGTTTTAACCACTTCAGGCCCGCGGTACCGTCGAATGATGGCAACAGCGCGGGTCTGAATATCCAACATGCTGTCAAATGACGGCATCTCCTTTGGGCGTTCCCAGTGCGCGCTGTAGAGCGCGCTGCGGGGAAGCCCTGTGTTGGCCGTGTCCCTTGGACACGGCCAATCATAGATCGCGGCGAACGGCCAATCAGAGTGGCCGTTTGTGATGCGATCTGTGGGCGAATGAGAGATGATCTTATAGATCATCTCTCATTGCCGTTTTACACAGAGACAGCGTCCTGTCTCTGGAGAGGAGGAGACCGATCTGTGTTCCTTGTACATAGGGAAACAGATCGGTCACCCCCCCAGTCACCCCCCCTCCCCCCACAGTTAGAACACACCTAGGATACACATTTAACCCCTTCCTCACCCCCTAGTGTTAACCCCTTCAATGCCAGTTACATTTATACTGTAATTAGTGCATATTTATAGCACTGATCGCAGTATAAATGTGAATGGCGCCAAAAATGTGTCAAAAGTGTCCGATGTGTCCGCCATAACGTCGCAAAACCAATAAAAATCGCAGATCGCCGCCATTTCTAGTAAAAAAAAAATAATAAAAAATAATAATTCTCTCCCCTATTTTGTAAGCGCTATAACTTTTGTGCAAACCAGTCGCTTATTGCGATTTTTTTTTTTCTTAACCAAAAATATGTAGAAGAATACGTATCGCCCTAAACTGAGGAAAAAATTTTTTTTTTTTTTTTAATTGGGATATTTATTATAGCAACAAGTAAAAAATATTGTATTTTTCTTCAAAATTGTTGCACTTTTTTGTTTATAGCGCAAAAAATAAACACCGCACAGGCGATCAAATACCACCAAAAGAAAGCTCTACTTGTGGGGAAAAAAGGACGTCAATTTTGTTTGGGAGCCACGTCGCACAACCGCGCAATTGTCAGTTAAAGCGACGCAGTGCCGGAAGCTGAAATTTCACCTGGGCAGGAGGGGGGTGTATGTGCCCAGTAAGCAAGTGGTTAAAGGGATGAGGTGGCAACCCTAATTGCAGCTGCTTCAAAGCAAAAACGGACAATGAGGACATGTTTTTGTTTAGTGATCCTTTAAGGACCGGACCAATATGCTGGTAAATGACCCAAGGGGTTTTTACAATTCGGCACTGCGTCGCTTTAAAAGACAATTGCGCGGTCGTGCGACGTGGCTCCCAAACAAAATTTGTGTCCTTTTATTCCCACAAATAGAGCTTTCTTTTGGTGGTATGTGATCGCCTCTGCGATTTTTATTTTTTTGCGCTATATACAAAAATAGAGCGACATTTTTGAAAAAAAAAAACAATATTTTTTAATTTTTGTTATAAGAAAAATCAAACTAAATTTTAGTCAAACATTTAGGCCAAAATGTATTCAGCCACATGTCTTTAGTAAAAAAACAATCGCCATTAAAAAAAAATAGCTACCTAGCGGGAACAGCGACACTAATACAGCGATCAGAAAAATGATCGCTTAGTGACACTGGCAATAAGGAGTGAAAGGGTTAATTAGGGCGGTGATCAAGGGGTTAAAACTTTATTGGGGGGTACGGGGGGCTACCCTGGACCTAACACTAACTGACTGTCACACTGCCTGTCACACTGACACTAACTGCAGTGATCATACATACATGATCACTGCAATCAGTGACACTGTGACAGGGGGGTGGGGGAGGGGGGGGGCGATCGGAAGGGGTTAAATGTGCCTATGTGTGTGGTGTCAGTGTAGTGTTGGTGCGACTTACTGTGTCAGTCTTCTCTCCTATCGGCGGTTTGAAAATACCACGAGAGGAGAGAAGACATCATTTCCTCTGCCTGTGTTTACATTACACAGGAAGAGGAAGTGACGCGGCGGTGAGGGAGCCGATTCGCTGGGATCGATTCGGAAGGGGGCGGACAGAATCGAGCAGCCGCCCCCTCAAGATGGATCCCGGAGGAGGTAAGAGGACCGCCGCACGCAACGGAGGGCCCGACCTGCAACAAGGCAAGGACGTACCTGTACGCCCATGTGCCTGTACGTGCCATTCTGTGGAAGTACATCTGCGTGCGGCGGTCCTTAAGCGGTTAATAAAAAAAAAAGGATATTAAAAATATTTTTTTTTTTTAATAAAAAATAAATAAAATAAAGGGGGTTGCCATCCGGGGGCCCTGCGCACATTCGGTGTGACAAAAAGCATTGCAACAAAGTGCTGAGTTTGTTGCAATGCTCCTTTTCTAGCCTAACACTACAACTTATCATTACAGCTATGGTTACTCGGTACAACTAAGCATTACACATTGCCACTATCCGTTACTCATACAACATTATTCACTATGCCATACAACTAGCCATTTACAGCCCTAACAACATGTTTTGTAATATGTGTGGGGGAAACCGGAGTACTCGGGGAAAACCCACGCAGTGCAGGGAGAACATGCAAACTCCTTCCAGCCAACGTCGGGATTTGAACTTGCGACCTTACAGACCTTATGGCTGGAAAACTGTAACGCTACAGTCTGTATGTCACAGGGGTCAGTGTGGGGGGGCAGTCTGTATGTCGCTGGGATTGCCTGATGTAAGACGGGGCTCCGCTGGGGACACCTGATGTAAGAAGGGTCTCCGCTGGTATTGCAGAGTATTGCGTATTGTAGAGTATTGCACACGGTTACGCAGAGTATTGCGTATTGCAGAGTATCGCACACGGTATTGCAGTGTATTGTGTATTGCAGAGTATTGCACACGGTTACGCAGAGTATTGCGTATTGCAGAGTATTGCACACGGTATTGCAGAGTATTGCGTATTGCGTATTTTTGAAATATATATATATATATTTTTTTTATTAAAGGGCCATTTTTTTTTTGTAAGGGTCCGGAGATCCCCGGGGCCCCAGATGACAACCCCCCTTATATAACCCCCCTTATATATTTTTTTTTTATAAAAAATAAATAAAAAAAAGGGGGGGTTGCCATCTGGGGGCCCTGGGGACCTCTAAAAAAAAAAATTGGCCTTTTAACCACTTAAAGGATCACTAAACAAAAACATTTTCTTGGCTAAAATGTATGTGTGCAGTAAATGCAGACTGAATTCCTAGCTGCTTTCTAGTAAAAACGCTTTAAAATAGATGAGATCAAAACATCTGCTCTACCTGCGGCTGCCAGTTTGCTTTCTTCTTTTTATTTCCTGAATCGCTGTGCGCGTTCCTGTGATTGACGTCACCATATAGCATAGAACTACATTTCCCGGCGTCCTTTGCGGTTCGCGCATGCGCAGTTTAAAAAAACGGGCAGGAGAGCTCGTTCTTGTGTCTAAACTAAACCGCCCACTATACCTCCCACTATACCGCCCAACGATTAATATTCATGTTCATATCCCCGCCCACGCCGCCATTCAGAGCACATGAAGGAAGCAGCAGCAAAACAATGGGAAGTTTTATAAGTTGTTATTACCTTATGTATTCATTTAACAAGAAAACTTAAATTGATGATCTCACTGGTCTACATAAAAAATTGGTCTACATAAATATAAGATTTTTTTGTAATTACAATTATGGACATATATTGAAAAGAAAAAAAAAAAGAATAAATAGACTAATGAATTAATAAATGAAATAATACATGTAATACATGGTATCAGTATGAGGAATAGTGTCCCATCATTTGTGTCATTAGAATAAAATTGCACCATCATTGTTACCATTGAGGGAAATACTCTCACATCATTGGTATCATTGGGATAAATAGTGCCCCATCATTGGTATTAGTGGGAGGAATAGTGTCCTATCATTTGTGTCATTATGATAAATAGTGCCCCATCATTGTTTTCACTGGGAGGAATAGTCTCCCATCATTGGTATCATTGGGATAAATAGTGCCCCATCATTGGTATCTATGGGAGGAATAGTCTTCCGTCATTGGTATCAGTGAAAGGTATAGTGTCCCATCATTAAGAAAAATAGTGCCCCATCATTGGTATCTATGGGAGGAATAGTCTTCCGTCATTGGTATCAGTGAGAGGTATAATGTCCCATCATTTGTGTCAGTAAGAAAAATAGTGCCCCATCATTGGTATCTATGGGAGGAATAGTCTTCCGTCATTGGTATCAGTGAGAGGTATAGTGTTCCATCATTTGTGTCATTAAGAAAAATAGTGCCCCATCATTGGTATCTATGGGAGGACTAGTGTCCCATCATTTGTATCAGTAGGAGAAATAGTGGCCCATCATCAGTGTCATTGGGAGGAATTGTGTCTCATCATTGCTAGTGTTCCCATGATTGGTATAATATTTAGAAATAGTGCCCCACCATTGGTATCATTGGGAGCAATAGTCTCCCATCATTGGTTTCATTGGATAAATAGTGCTCCATTATTGGTATCATTTGGAGGAATTTTTGGCCATCATTAGTATAATTTGGAGGAATAATGTCCCATCATTTGTGTAATTAGGATAAAAAGTGCACCATCATTTGTATCATTGGGAGGAATAGTGCCCCATTATTGATATCATAGGGAGGAATAGTGCTCCATCATTGGTATCATTGGGAGAAAGAGTGTCAAATAATTTGTGTTAGTATGATAAATAGTGCCCCGTCATTGGTATCAATGGGAGGACTAGTGTCCCATCATTGGTATCATTGGAATGATCAGTGTCCCATCATTGGTATCATTGGGAGGAATAGTGCCCCATGAGTTCATGGTAATGTAAAGGTGTACAGAGGTGTGGTTGTTGTGTAACAGCGATAGGGGAGCAGTGTGACATGTGGAGGGGGCAATTGTGAGGGGGATAATGGAGGACAGAGATAACGGAGGCCTGGGATAGTGGAGGACGGGGACAACGAAGTAAGGGGATAGTGGAAAACTGGGCTAGTGAAGGACGGGGAAAGAGGAAGAGCCCTTGGGATGGTGGAGGACGGGGACAATGGAGAAAGGGGATAGTGGAAAACTGGGCTAGTGAAGGACGGGGAAAGAGGAAGAGTCCTTGGGATAGTGGAGGACGGGGACAACAAAGTAAGGGGATAGTGGAGGACGGGGACAACGGAGTAAGGGGATAGTGGAAAACTGGGATAGTGAAGGACGGGGAAAGTGGAGGAGGCCCCCAGTGGCCTCTCTAAGAACAGGCCGTAAAAACACGGCCTGTCAGAGATTCAGGATGTCCCTACGGCCGCATAAAGTCGTACGGCTGTAGGGAAGTGGTTAATGACACAAATGATGGGACACTATACCTCTCACTGATACCAATGACGGTAGACTATTCCTCCCATAGATACCAATGATGGGGCACTATTTATCCCAATGATACCAATGATGGGAGACTATTCCTCCCAGTGAAAACAATGATGGGGCACTATTTATCATAATGACACAAATGATAGGACACTATTCCTCCCACTGATACCAATGATGGGGCACTATTTATCCCAATGATACCAATGATGTGAGAGTATTTCCATCAATGGTAACAATGATGGTGCAATTTTATTCTAATGACACAAATGATGAGACACTATTCCTCATACTGATACCATGTATTATTTAATTTATTAATTCATTAGTCTATTTATTCTTTTTTTTCTTTTCAATATATGCCCATAATTGTAATTACAAAAAAATCTTATATTTATGTAGACCAATCACAGGAACGCGCACAGCGATTCAGGAAATAAAAAGAAGAAAGCAAACTGGCAGCCGCAGGTAGATCAGATGTTTTGATCTCATCTATTTTAAAGCGTTTTTACTAGAAAGCAGCTAGGAATTCAGTCTGCATTTACTGCACACATACATTTTAGCCAAGAAAATGTTTTTGTTTAGTGATCCTTTAAGTGGTTTATGTTTTTTTTTTAGAGGTCCCCAGGGCCCCCGGATGGCAACCCCGCTTTTTTTAATTTATTTTTTATAAAAAAATATATATAAGGGGGGGTTATATAAGGGGGGTTGTCATCTGGGGCCCCGGGGATCTCCGGACCCTTAAAAAAAAAAATGGCCCTCTAATAAAAAAATTAAATACAAATATATTTCAAAAATACGCAATACGCAATACTCTGCAATACCGTGTGCAATACTCTGCAATACGCAATACTCTGCAATATGCAATACTCTGCGTAACCGTGTGCAATACTCTGCAATACACAATACACTGCAATACCGTGTGCAATACTCTGCAATACGCAATACTCTGCAATACCAGCGGAGACCCTTCTTACATCAGGTGTCCCCAGCGGAGCCCCGTCTTACATCAGGCAATCCCAGCGACATACAGACTGCCCCCCCACACTGACCCCTGTGACATACAGACTGTATGTCACAGGGGTCAGTGTGGGGGGGGCAGTCTGTATGTCACATGGGTCAGTGTGGGGGGGGGGGGCAGTCTGTATGTCACAGGGGTCAGTGTGAGGGGGCAGACAGCCACCCCACCCCCCTAGGTAGTTATACAGCTTGTTGCTGTACCTCGCAGCCGCTGTCATCCTGATGCAGTGTAACTCTCGGCGGGTGAATGGTTAATGTGACACGGCACACTGTTCCTCTGCAGTAGCTCTGCTAACTACCATGTGTTCTTCGGCAGTAGCTCTCGGCGCGTGCAGAGTTAATCTTTCTCCGCTTGTTGTCCTGCAGCAGCTCTGCGCTCCATTTGAATGGACTGAAATCGGCACATGCGCAGTTGATGCCAATGGGAGACCATTGGGATACCAATTACACTGCTACACCGGTATTTGACTTTTAAAAAACGAATATATTTTTTTTTAAGACACAGGATTGGGTGGTGCAGTTAGTGTAGCGGTAGCGTTACAGTTTTCCAGCCATAAGGTCTGTAAGGTCGCAAGTTCGAATCCCGACGTTGGCTGGAAGGAGTTTGCATGTTCTCCCTGCGCTGCATGGGTTTTCCCCAAGTACTCCGGTTTCCCCCACACATATTACAAAACATGTTGTTAGGGCTGTAAATGGCTAGTTGTATGGCATAGTGAATAATGTTGTATGAGTAACGGATAGTGGCAATGTGTAATGCTTAGTTGTACCGAGTAACCATAGCTGTAATGATAAGTTGTAGTGTTAGGCTAGAAAAGGAGCATTGCAACAAACTCAGCACTTTGTTGCAATGCTTTTTGTCACACCGAATGTGCGCAGGGCCCCCGGATTGTAACCCCCATTTATTTTATTTATTTTTTATTAAAAAATATATATATTTTTAATATACTTTTATTTTTTTATTAACCGCTTAAGGACCGCCGCACGCAGATGTACGTCCACAGAATGGCACGTACAGGCACATGGGCGTACAGGTACGTCCCTGCCTTGTTGCAGGTCGGGCCCTCCGCTGCGTGCGGCGGTCCTCTTACCTCCTCCGGGATCCATCTTGAGGGGGCGGCTGCTCGATTCTGTCCGCCCCCTCCGGATCGATCCCAGCGAATCGGCTCCCTCGCCGCCGCGTCACTTGCTCTTCCTGTGTAATGTAAACACAGGCAGAGGAAGTGATGTCTTCTCTCCTCTCGGTGGTATTTTCAAACCGCCGATAGGAGAGAAGACTGACACAGTAAGTCGCACCAACACTACACTGACACCACACACATAGGCACATTTAACCCCTTCCGATCGCCCCCCCTCCCCCACCCCCCTGTCACAGTGTCACTGATTGCAGTGATCATGTATGTACGATCACTGCAGTTAGTGTCAGTGTGACAGTCAGTTAGTGTTAGGTCCAGGGTAGCCCCCCGTACCCCCCAATAAAGTTTTAACCCCTTGATCACCGCCATAATTAACCCTTTCAATCCATATTGCCAGTGTCACTAAGCGATCATTTTTCTGATCGCTGTATTAGTGTCGCTGTTCCCGCTAGGTAGCTATTTTTTTTTTATGGCGATTTTTTTTTTACTAAAGACATGTGGCTGAATACATTTTGGCCTAAATGTTTGACTAAAATTTAGTTTGATTTTTCTTATAACAAAAATTAAAAAATATTGTTTTTTTTTTCAAAAATGTCGCTCTTTTTTTGTATATAGCGCAAAAAAATAAAAATCGCAGAGGCGATCAAATACCACCAAAAGAAAGCTCTATTTGTGGGAAGAAAAGGACACGAATTGTGTTTGGGAGCCACGTCGCACGACCGCGCAATTGTCTTTTTAGCGACGCAGTGCCGATTTGTAAAAACCCCTTGGGTCATTTACCAGCATATTGGTCCGGTCCTTAAAGGATCACTAAACAAAAAAATTTTTTTGGGCTAAATAGCTGGCTTTACCTTATAGGAGTTTTGATTACATGTCCTCATTGTCCGTTTTTGCTTTGAAGCAGCTGCAATTAGGGTTGCCACCTCATCCCTTTAACCACTTGCTTACTGGGCACATACACCCCCCTCCTGCCCAGGTGAAATTTCAGCTTCCGGCACTGCGTCGCTTTAACTGACAATTGCGCGGTCGTGCGACGTGGCTCCCAAACAAAATTGACGTCCTTTTTTCCCCACAAGTAGAGCTTTCTTTTGGTGGTATTTGATCGCCTGTGCGGTTTTTATTTTTTGCGCTATAAACAAAAAAGAGCAACAATTTTGAAGAAAAATACAATATTTTTTACTTGTTGCTATAATAAATATCCCAATTAAAAAAAAAAAAAAAAAAATTTTCCTCAGTTTAGGGCGATACGTATTCTTCTACATATTTTTGGTTAAAAATAAAAAAATCGCAATAAGCGACTGGTTTGCGCAAAAGTTATAGCGCTTACAAAATAGGGGAGAGAATTATTATTTTTTATTATTTTTTTTTTACTAGAAATGGCGGCGATCTGCGATTTTTATTGGTACTGCGACGTTATGGCGGACATATCGGACACCTCTTCAGAGCGCGTTGGGAACGCCCAAAGGAGATGCCGTCATTTGACGGCATGTTGGATATTCAGACCCGCGCTGTTGCCGTCATTCGACGGTAGCGCGGGTCTAAAGTGGTTAAAACAGAACACATATGAATTACACAGGTTCTGAGGCTCAGGCTAATGCAGATTAGGCACCGAGTGAGTTTAATTACCACCATAATGAGCCACAGAACCTGTGTAATTCATATGTGTTCTGTTTTAAAGGGATGAGGTGGCAACCCTATGCGCCCCTCTTGTCTCCTATTCCTCCATATTGGTCTGCAAGCCGCTCATCACATTGCTGCAGCAACAAGGAGACTATGTGGAAGGGGCAAAATGTGTCTGCCTAGATGAAGTCTTATGTATTTTCATAAATAAAGCACTGATGTTTTACTAGCTCCTGGCACGATCTGGAAGAAATTGGCGGAAGTGAGCCTGCGTTTTTTCTTTCACATGGCCAATTCTGGTCCTTTCAAATAATTCTGGGTTTATTTCAACAATGGTTAAAAAAAAAAAAAAAAAAATACTAATACTGCTGCATTGCACAGCTGTCTATGCAGAAGACACATGTCAGCTAATATATCTCCTATAATAATGGACTTTGTGTTGCATGGTATATTTTGAGACCTCTTGTAAATTCTATAGGCTTTGTTCCGCCAATGCTCCCCGTGGGGGCTCTGTCGCTTGCCAAGGACGGTAATATAGTACACATGCAGAAGTAATGTACCATTCCAGACACTATATATGACCTAGACAATTCAATTTACAGTGCTCTCCAGAGCCCCAAACTTACTGCTGCTATAAAGATTTGAGGAAATCGTCAGGATATACGACTCAACATGAAGAGTGCGATTAAATGCTTGCGCATTAACTGCAAACTCAGAAGTTCAGAAGTAGTCATTAAGTGGCACCTGGGCCTTCTGTTCTGTTCTAGGCAGTTTTTTTTTACATTAGATTTAAAGATGCTATTTTAAACAAATTTCTGTGTCAGCTGCATAATGTTGTACTTGGAAGTATACATAAAGTTTGTTTTTAGAAAAAGGCTAGCTTTGCTTAACCACTTAAGACCCGGACCATTATGCAGGTTAAGGACCTTGTCCCTTTTTGCGATTTCGGCACTGCATCGCTTTAACTGACAATTGCGCGGTCGTGCGACGTGGCTCCCAAACAAAATTGGCGTCCTTTTTCCCCCCACAAATAGAGGTTTCTTTTGGTGGTATTTGATCACCTCTGCTGTTTTTATTTTTTGCTCTATAAACAAAAATAGAGCAACAATTTAAAAAAAATGTAATATTTTTTACTTTTTGCTATAATAAATATCCCCAAAAATATATAAAAATGTATTTATTTTTCCTCAGTTTAGGCCGATACATAATCTTCTACCTATTTTTGGTAATAAGCATTTATCTATTGGTTTGCACAAAATTTATAGCATTTACAAAATAGGGGATAGCTTTATTGTATTTTTATTAATATTTTTTTTTTACTACTAATGGCGGAGATCAGCGATTTTTTTTCATGACTGCGACATTATGGCGGACACATCGGACCCTTTTCACACATTTTTGGGACCATTGTCATTTTCACAGCAAAAATTGCTATAAAAATGCACTGATTACTGTGAAAATGACAATTGCAGTTTAGGAGTTAACCACTAGGGGGCGCTGTAGGGGTTAAGTGTGAACTCATATGTGTTTCTAACTGTAAGGGGGTGGGGCTGGACGTGTGACATCAGTGATCATCTTTCCCTATATCAGGGAACAGACGATCACTGACACTGCCACAACGAAGAACAGGGAAGGTGTGTTTACACTCACCTCTCCCAGTTCTTCAGCTCCGGTGACCGATCGCGGGACACCAGCGTCGATCGGGTCCCAGGTTGCTCGCGATCCCACGGCTGGGCTTAAAAAATGACGTACATGTACGTGATTGTGCCCAGCCGTGCCATTCTGCCCACATATATCGGCATGAAGGGGTCCTTAAGTGGTTAAAAGGAAAGTATAGTGTACCTCCATGCATGCCTCACTGTGCCCATGCCTCACTGTGTAAATGACTAGACTTACGTTTAACATGGAAGTATATAGAAGGGTTGCCGTCTTTGAAAAATCGGTGCTCCCCGACTGTAGGTCCCCCAGAGAGCAAACTTTGCACACTTGTAGAGGAGAACTGGAGCTAAATGTGTGGCGAGAATCGGGTCCACATGACCTACGACCGGACAGTACCAGGTCCCCAAATTTTCCAGAGAAATTATAATTTAACATGAGAGTCTATGGAAGGGGTGCCGATTTTGAAAAATCGGTGCTCCCCGGCCGTAGGTCCCCCGGACAACAAACTTTGCACACATATAGAGGAAGAGTGGGGCTATATGTGGGGGAGATTAGGCGGAAAAAGGTGACTCTAATATAAGCCGAGGGGGGCATTTTCAGCACAAAAAATCTTGCTGAAAACCTCGGCTTATACTCGAGTATATGCGGTAAATCTTTTTATTATTACAGCAAAAAGGATTTTTTTATCTGCCCTTTTTCCTTTAACCACTTCACCCCCCGGAAGATTTGGCTGCCCAATGACCAAGGCATTTTTTGCGATTCGGCACTGTGTCGCTTTAACTGACAACTGCGCGGTTGTGCGACGTGACTCCCAAACAAAATTGACGTACTTTTTTCCAACAAATAGAGCTTTCTTTTGGTGGTATTTGATCACCTCGGTTTTTATTTTTCGTGCTATAAACAAAAGAAGAGCAACAATTTTGAAAAAAATCACAATATTTTTTACTTTTTGCTTTAATAAATATCCCCCAAAAATATTAAAAAAAAAACTAATTTATTTCCTACTTTAGGCCGTTGTATTCTTCTACATAATTTTGGTAAAAAAATTGCAATAAGCATATATTGATTGGTTTGCACAAAAGTTATAGCGTCTACAAAATAGGGGATAGATTTTTGGCATTTTTTTTAATATATTTCTTTTTAGTAATGGCAGCGATCATCGATTTTTATCAAGACTGCAACATTATGGCGGACACATCGGACACTTTTGAAGCTATTTTGGGACCATTGACATTTATACAGCGATCAGTGCTATAAAAATGCACTGATTACTGTGTAAATGATACTGGCAGGGAAGGGGTTAAACACTAAAGGGCGATGAAGGAGTTAAGTGTGTCCTAGGGAGTGATTGTAACTGTGGGGGGGGGGGGCTGAGCTACAAGTAACACGACAGCGTTACCATCATACCTATATGTGCTTTTTGGACATTCCATTCCAAAACCATGGGCATTACTATGGAGTTGCAAAACAACCTCCATTCTTTTTTTTAAGGCTTTCTACCAGATTTTGGAATGTGTCTGTAGGAATGTGTGCCAATTCATCCCAAAGGTGTTCAGTAGCGTTGAGGTGAGGGATCTGTGCAGGCCACTCCAGTTCCTCAACAGCAAACAAGTCCATCGTTTTATGGAGCTGGCTTTGTACATATGGGCGGGAAAAGTGATTTTACTGATCTTTTACCTATAAACTGCTATTGAGAGATAGTGTCCCCACCAGACCCATATTTTCTTAGACTGAGAGAGAAATCAAAGTATTACTCTGATTGAGGCCCAAAAAAATTGAAGCTGGAGCACCTATCTTTCAGTCGTTTTTAAATGCCTATGTAGCTCCCTCCTAGTTAAGTTGCTAGTGGTATTAAGGGAGATTTAGTTTTTGGCTCCTGTAGCCAGTGGAGTAAGGTTTGATTGCTTTTGGCTGTTCTGGGTTCTGCTGGTTGCAGGTTTGACTGCTCCCCTCTGGTTTCTGGTAAGTTCCAGAATTTAGTGGATTGGAAGAGGCAGGTCCCTCATCTTGCATAATTATACAGCCTCAGCCAATCCCTGATAGGAAGAATGACGAGTAGGGGGCTGAGGTGTGTATACAGTAAATAGACTGCGGCCTGGAACAGCAGGGTCCTTGTCCTGGTGAAGACCCTGCCTGAGGGCTGGGGCCCTCTGGGTCACTTAGCTGAAGCTTGGAGGAGGCCATTGTAGTCCCAGCTGTAAGAGGGCTGAGGGATTCATGTTTAAAGCTGCTGGGAGCCCCCCTGTCAGAACACTCCAATCAGCACTCTATGTCATTGGCTGAGAGCGCTGATTGGGAGTCAGTTGGCTGCTGGTTTTCCAGCATGAACGTCCAACAGAAGCTGGTCGAACGGCTAGCTTTTGTCGAACTGGCTGGCATACACAAGGGACGAATGTCAGCTAGTTTTTATTGAACTGGGTGATGTTGGCCGACATTCGGCCTGTGTGTGTGTACGGGGCTTAAGTCTGTAATTTCATGAATCACATAGATAGCACATATGTACATATAAAGTGTACTGTATCATCCATAGTAATTTACAGTATATGTTTCTGGGTTTTAAAATGGTTCAAAGTTATAGGCAGGGACTAAGAACCAAAAATTGCCAATGACTAAGAGGGACCGGGTTCCTTAGGACAATCATTGTACATACATAGGGGGAGATTTACTAAAACTGGAGTACTGAGGCCTCGTACACACGACCGTTTTCCTCGACAAAATCCATCAACAAAAATGATGGCAGAGCTTTTTTCCCGAGGAAAACAGTCTTGTGTATGTTTTTCGTCGAGAAAACTGTCGTGGATCTCGATGAGAAAAAAAGAGAACAAGCTCTCTTTTTTCTCGTCGGGAGTCTCAATTTCCTCGTCCTGTTTCTCGTCGGGCTGGTTTATGATGAGAAACACATTTGTGTGTATGCCTAGAAATCTGCGCATGCTCAGAATAAGGTATGAGACGGGAGCGCACCTTCGGTAAAAGTAGCGTTGGTAATGGAGATGGCACATTCATCACGCTGTAACAGACTGAAAAGCGTGAATCGTCTCTCACCAAACTTTTACTTAACACGCAGTAACATGAGATTAGCAAAAGCAGCCCCAAAGGGTGGCGCCAGTTGAATCAAACTTCCCCATTATAGTGCCGTCGTACGTCACCACGTTTGGGAACGACGAGATTTTGTCTTGACAGTGTGTACGCAAAGAAAGCCTGACAAGTTTCTTGACAAGCCTGACAAGGAACTCGACGAGGAAAACAATGTTTCTTTTACGACGAGATTCTCAGTCGTGTGTACGAGGCCTAAGAACTAAAAATTGTCAATGACTAAGAGGGACCAGGTTCCTTAGGACAGTCATACATAGGGGGAGATTTACTAAAACTGGAGCACTCAGAATCTGGTGCAGCTGTGCATTGTAGCTGTGACGAGACCCTTGCTCGCTCGGTTCTGCTCTCCCGACACTCCTCTGCTTCTATTGGATCAGATTGCCGATTGCAACGTCTGATGGTCCAGTCATCCAAGGTTCCGGGATCCGAACTACAGCTATGTGCCGTTCGGAATCCATTTTGAACACACACCGGGCAGGCTGTATGTATGTTCAAACATGACTCTTAATTTTCAAGTACACAGCACACTTTTATACAGAATTTGGAACATCCCACCCCCAACAACCGCTTTCCTATTGGTCAATTGTAAAGTATATGCAGTCCCCACTCAAGTCCTCCTTAACCATGCAAATGAGTGGAAAAGTCAACAGGGATTGGTCCCATAGCTTGAATGGAAAGACTATGTGTATTGAGACAGAAGCCCCAGGGGGTAATCAATGTACACAATAGCCCGGTCTATTTAACAGGACATAATTACTACACCTGAGAGATTGCATTCCTTTAGATAATGACATTTAGTTGAGTTAATTTGGCAAGTTCCCTTGAACATAATTGACATGCTAATTCAATACACCTGATAATCAAACGGCTTTAGCAGTGTTATCACACAATAGAAAGGTCTAGGAGCAGACCTGAATTAACACCTCTACAGCCTTACACAATGGACAATTAGTATATCTTCTGAGTCTATTGACCTGGTTGGGGGTCAGAATAAAATCACCTGTAATATCTCAAGATATCCTGGAATATGAACTATCCGTAATGTCCCATCTTCTGAAATACATGAATTAGGATTTCAAGTAGAAACACTCCAGCACTCCAAGGTCCATGACAGTAGCCAATCAGCTTCTAACTTCAAATTGTTCAATTAAGATTTGGCAATAAAAGCTGGAAGCTGATTGATTTCTATGCAGAGCTGCACCAGATTTTGCACTCTCTAGTTTTAGTAAATCTCCTCCATTGCATGCTATCATGGATTCTGCATTTTCAATTTGGAGCCTGTTCTGTATGCTTACTTTTGTGTTTTTGATGTACAAAATGATTTTAATATTCATTTAGGCTTGTGATGTACCGGTAACTGCTTTTCAAATTCTATAATTGTTTTACTAATTATTTACAGTATATACAATATATTGCATAACACTTTGCAAGGTATACAAATTAAATATACGCTCTAGGACTGGTGAGGCTCCAGTTGACCCCAGCTACCCCAGCTAAGAACAAATGACTTTCATGAACGTTCTGTCCTTGTGACCCAACCCAGGTCCCAGCAAGAGTGCGCTTCATTAATCCAGCAGCAGGTGTGATTTTCTTTCATCTCTCTCCCATGATAACTGTCATGGAGTGTCTGGATGGAGTGTTAGGGCTCTTTCACACGGACGTTCCGTATGTCCATTTTTCATCCATCCGTTGTCGGATGAAAAACGAACATACATGTATCCCTATGGGATTGCGGATGTCAGCGGAGACATCTCCGCTGACATCCGATCCACTCCGATCCGCCAAAGTATGCCGGAGAAAAACCTACTTTTCCTTCCGTCTGGCGGATCGGAACGGATGAACACGGACAGACGGTCCGTGTTCATCCGATTCCCCATAGGGAAGAGCGGAGAAAAGACAGGGCGGTCACTTCACAGTGTGCGGGGACCGCCCTGTCATTCGGCAGCTCAGCGGAGATTAACGGAGCGATCTCCGCTGAGCAAACGGAGGTGCATGGGGCGGATCATTACTGATCCACCCCGTGTGAAAGAGCCCTTAGAAGCATATGGTCCTTTATCCATTTGAAAGTCATTAGTCCATTGCCTGTTGGAGAGGCTGGTGGTACCAGCTATTTAAAGAGGAATTCCACTTTCGTAATAAAGAAAAGAACATAGTATATAAAATTGCTGCACAAGACAATTTGGGGTATTTAGTCTTATTAGAAATGTCCTACAAAATATATATTTGTAAAAAGGTTTTACCCACTTCCTGACCAGGCCATTTTTTGCGATAGGGCACTGCGTCGCTTTAACTGACATTTGAGTGGTGTGACATTGTACCAAATAAAACTGATGTCCTTTTTTACCCAGAAATAGAGCTTTCCTTTGGTGCTACTTGATCTCCTCTGCGGATGATATTTTTTTGCGCTATAAACAAAAAAAAAGACTGACAATTTTTAATAAAAAAACAATGGCCCAGATTCAGAGAGCCATTACGCCTGTCTAACTGGTGTTAGACTGGAGTAATTTCAAATTACGCGCGTTTTTTAGCTAGTCGAAAACCTCAAACCATGAATAGACGGCTGCGGGCTTCAATTCGACTGGATTACGTGTTCGTACGCCTTCGGATCTACGCTGCAATAAAATTGCGGCCACTGGGTGGACTTCCCGTCGTTTTCCGCGTCGGGGTATGCTAATGAGCTTTTGCCGGCGATCCCAGAAATTACGATCTTCAATCGCAATCTCTTAGGGCACCTTTAGTCATCTTTTTTTTTTTACGTAACACTATACCAGCTTTTTGCTGGTCTAATATTAGACAGCCCATGTTAAGTATGGCCGTCGTTCCCGCGTCGAATTTCTACATTTTCCGACGTCTTTTATTATTTTTTATGTAGGTCGTCCGGGAATAGGAATGTTCGTAAACGACGCTACTCAAACAACGAATGACGTAACGACGTGATTTTGCACAATGCACGGCGGGAAATTTCTGAACGGAGCATGCGCAGTTCGATCGCCACGGGGACGCGCTTAATTTAAATGCTTCACGCCCCCCAATCGCGTATTTCGATTACGCGGCGAGAAATAGACTACGCCGACGTAGCGTACGGGCAAAAATCTACCAGGATTCGGTGTAGAGCCTGGTGAAATACGGCAGCGTAGAGTATTTCGATAACGCAGCGCAATATTAAGTGTATCTGAATCTGGCCCAATATTTTTTACTTTCTGCTATAAAACATTCCCAATAAAAAAAATTATTCATCAGTTTAGGCCAATATGTATTCTGCTACATATTTTTGGTAAAACAAATCCTAATAAGCGTACATTAGGTGACTGCGAAATTGTGTCAATCTCGCTCCCTTTCTTTGCGAGATTGACCACCTACAAGCCCTATCGCAGGAGCCAAGCCATCATAGAAGCTGCGGAGATCCGACTTGGATCCTCGCCAATTCTACCTGCGGCGTTTGGTATGAATCATGAGGGGGAACTCTACGTCAACTTTTGAATAAAAAAACTGCATGGGTTCCCCCCCAGGGGCATACCAGGCCCTTAGGTCTGGTATGGATTGTAAGGAGAACCCCCTACTCCAAAAAAAACGGCGTTGGGGGGTTTCCCCACAATCCATACCAGACCCGTATCCAAGCACACCGCCTGGCCGGTCAGGAAAGGAGTGGGGACGAGCGAGTGCCCCCCCTGAGCTGTACCAGGCCGCATGCCTTCAACATGGGGGGGGGGGTGCTCTGGGGCAGGGGGCACAACATTTAGCAACTCACATGGTTGATGATCAAAACAGGCACATCTAAGTATGCAAGCACCGACATCATTCCTTCCACACTGCGTTCCACAAGCGTACAAGCCACGCTTTCAGATCGCTCAAATGCAGGGTAGTCTTCCCTGTCAGGATTGCAGACTGACATCGGTAAGAGCCGGCGGTACGGAGGACGGTCTTTGTGGACAGCTTTCCCCCGGATGCCTGCATACTTAGATGTGCCTCTTTTAATCAACCATCTGAGTTGCTAAATGTTGTGCCTTCATTAATTGTATCCATATTGCTACACTTAGAGGCGCCTCTCTTCTCTTTTACACTCTGTAGATCCTGCTGGATTTTGCTTCTAATCTCCTTTTGGAGGGCACCATTTGTGGATGGACATTTTATGGTTGATGGAGAGTGTGATGAAGTTGAAGCATTATGGGTGGAACTGCATACAGATGTGCGTAGTTTAAAGTTAATCATTGGAGTTTGTTATAGACCACCCAATGTTAATGAGGAGGTGGAGACTCGGCTCCTTGCACAGATGGAAAGGGCTGCAAGGGCTGGGACGGTGATAATAATGGGGGATTTTAACTACCCAGAAATTGACTGGAATAATGGAATTTCTGGGACAGTTAAAGGACAAAAATGTAAAAACCTATTGCAGGAGAATTTTATGGTCCAGTTTATTGAGGCCCCAACTAGGAATGATGCTCTGTTGGACCTGGTTATCTCAAACCATGCAGAGCTTATTACTAATGTTCAGATAAAGGAACACCTGGGTAGCAGTGATAATAACATGATTTCATTTAATGTTAACTATAAGCAAGAAATACATACAGGAAAGATAAAAACACTTAATTTCAAGAGAGCAAATTTTCAAAGGATGAAGACTGCTCTCCAGGACTTGGACTGGGAGGGAATATTGGCACTGATGAACACAGAACAGAAATGGGAATTCTTCAAAAAGACTCTTTGGGACCTCACTGCAAAGTATATTCCCATGGGCAATACGTTTAAAAGGCTAAAGATAAAACCTATGTGGCTCACGGTCAAAGTTAAAAAAGCTATAAACAATAAGAAAATAGCTTTTAAAAAATATAAAAATGAAGGAACACTAGTGTCGTTTAAATGTTACAAAGAATATAATAGAATATGTAAAAAGGAAATCAGGGATGCAAAAATTCAAAATGAACGACAGATTGCAAAAGATAGTAGGACAAACCCCAAAAAAATCTTTAAATATATAAATAGTAAAAAGGTCAAGTCTGAGCATGTAGGCCCTTTACAAAATAATCTAGAGTGGGTGACTGAGGACAAAGAGAAGGCAAATTTATTAAATGCTTTCTTCAGCTCTGTGTATTTAATGGAGTATGGGGGAGCTCATGTCCATAATGGGGTGGGAGTGACACAGCCCCAAATCCACAATGGCTCAAAAGTGATATGGTCCAGAAATATTTAGACAGAATAAAGGTGGATAAAGCATCTGGACCAGATGGCATCCACCCACGGATCCTAAAAGAATTGAGCTCTGAAATTTCAAAGCCACTTTATCTAATATTTAGGGACTCATTAATGAGAGAAATAGTACCACTGGATTGGCGTAGAGCCAATGCGGTGCCTATATTTAAAAAGGGAACAAAGTCTTTACCAAGTAACTATAGACCTGTTAGTTTAACTTCTATAGTTGGGAAGATACTGGAACGTTTAATAAAAGACCACATGAATGAGTTCTTGCTGGAAAAAAAAACTATTTAAGCAGCAGACAGCATGGATTCATGAAAGACAGAATTTGTCAGACAAACCTGATTTCTTTTTATGAAGAGGTAAGTAAAACCCTGGACAGAGGCGTGGGGGTTTTAGTTGATCATAAGCTCAATAATGGCATGAATGAATGAATGAATGAAAACTTGTATAGCGCGACACATGCGAACTGAATCGCCTCTGGGCGCTTGTTGTTCCTGTCTCCTTTGATATCAAAAGCGAGCAAAAGTCTTAACCTTTTTTCTAAATGCTAGGTGGTTCTCCTCCAACCGAGATGCTGGTTGGTAAAGCGTTCCATAGGGGGCCTTGGACGCGAATCCCTTTCTCCTTTGGACTTGAGTTGGCTTTCGGATAGAGGTTCCGATTCGTGGATCAAAACGCGATTGGGATTGCCCCCCTTTTATTATTTCCCATAAATAAAGTGGGGCCCTTGTACAAATCATTAGTAAGACAGAGAGCTTTAAAAGCAATTCTGTCTTTGACTGGCAGCCAATGCAAGTGCCCTCAGTGATGGTGAGATGGGCATTCCCAGTTTTTTTCTCAGTCACAAGTCTGGCGGCCGTATTCTGAACGACTTGTAGACGGGCGATTTGGTACTTGGGGAGGCCGAGGTAAAGTGGCATTTGCATAATCCAGCCTGGAGTTTACAATTGCTCCCAAACTACGACCGCTAAATCTTCTTTAGGGATGGAACGGAGGTGAGTCTACGTAGTAGGCGCAGTAGATGGTAGAGATCCACTGACTACTGACCCTATTTGTGCACTCCATTGTCATAAGAGGAGTCAAAAATGACCCCTAGGCTTTTGACTTTGGCGCTAGGGGTGATGAGCTTGCCCAGACATGGGCGGGGGGGTCCACGCTGTTGAAAGTTGATTCCTGCGCTTGGCATGAAACAGGTCCATATAGTGAAGTTCTTAGTTTTTGCTCCATTGAGTTTAAGATTCAACTCTTAAGGTCATCCAGTCCTCTGAGGACAAAGAGAGGCATGTCTCTAGATTGAGGCGGTGATCCTGTCTGTTGCAGATGCGGAAATACAGATTGCGTATCATCTGCATATGAGTGGTAAAGCAGTTTTTGGCTGCTAATAATCTCACAAGTAAGATCTGTGAGAATGTGGAACAGACTCCCTCAAGAGGTGGTTCTGGCCAGACTCCGCAGTAGATTGCGTTTGTCAGAGAAAGGTCTAACTTCACTGGATTCTTTTCCTAAATGCAGGAGAACATAATATAACTGAGTACTAAGATTTGTAGGTAAGTTGATCCAGGGTAAATCCGATTGCACTCTAGGGGGATCCAACAGAACTAGAAGGACAAGATTCTCCTTCGTCTGCGGCCTCCTGTAGTAAATTGATCATCGTCCCATACTTTCAGCAATGCTGTTTTTTTTGCCGTCCCGTGTCCGGGATCGGAAGCCTGATTGCAATGGGTCAAGTAGCTTGTAGGTATCTAGATGGGACTGTACTGCAGCTGTTGTACCACTACTTTTTTCCATTATCTATTGAGAGTACGTTGAGGCTTGTTATGGGGCGGAACGGTGGAGTGGATCCTTGGGGTGGGAGGGTCTTTTTTGGATTATACCCTCTTTCAACCTGACTAGGGCACTATGTAACTGGTTGATGTGCGTGATGGTTACACAACGGCGCATTCCTTCAGCTATGGGGAATCTTTTGGCGCTGTGCCATGGACTACGCAGAGTAAAATGAATTCTTAGGGTCTCGATGGAGATGGGTTCCAGGGCGAACTTATGAATGAAGAATTACTATGTTTGTGTGAGAGGCTGCAGGGGGGGCTGAGGGGGGATCATCCGAGTTTCTGAATGCTTTACGGATTATTAAATGGTAATCCGGATTGCAATTCTTGTGTGTCCGAGCTGTTTCAATGCCTTATGGTTTTATGTGAAATCTCCATTTGAATAGCGCGGGGCGGTTTAGGGCGCCGTTGATATTGTAACTATGAATATATTTCATTTAGCTTGCATCAAAGGAAGGGGTGAAAAGGAGCGTCACAGAAGGGCTTGTTAAGAACAGACACTGCAGTGCCTAGATTTGTATATACAAACAATGGAGAGCCAAACATCATTGTTTTACACCTACTCACTTCCAAGGATCCTGACTGTATTCTGGGATATGCTTCCAATGAAGGCCGTTTGAGGCGGCAAGTTGTTTCCCATAATCAATACTTAACTTTCTTAAGGGGTTTTGAAAATTCCGAATTAAATCTCCTGCCCAGAATAGTCACCAGGATTTGCATTTTTTGTTGCAGGGGGGATGGTGGAAATACTGACTTATGTAGTAAATTTTTCATTTTCCCTTTTTATTTCCAATCAAAATAAGATCAAGTGTGTGACAAGCTGTGTGGGCCCATACTAGCCAACTAATCCTTCCAGGGGCATAAGGCGTCGGCAATGCAGGGATCCTGTGAGGAGTTCCCAGAGATTGAAATCCCCGAGCAGAAAAGATGGCTGAGGGGTGGAAAGCTCTCTTTATGGAAGGGCAGCCATCAGCATGGGACTAAAGGTTATTTATGTAAAAAGGCCTGTTTAACTTGTAACTGAATATGTTTGTACCTTAATGTTTTAATGGAATATACCCTGTATTCCTCCATGTAATTATTTTTCTTTAAATATTTTCTGTGTATTAGATTACCAACTATACTCCAATAAATGTTATTATGTTAATGCTTTCACCCCTGGTCAAAAGAACCCTCATTTAACCCACATCATATCTTTGAGATATTAAATCTTAAATATTATTCACGTTTAACATCGCTTTTATATTCATGTGCTTTGGATTACAAGCATGTTTCTGGAACTAATTATGTTCGCAGTCCAAGGTTTTACTGTATTTGGGTTTCGGCAAACCTAGTGAGAGTAGAATTGGACTACTTTTTTTTTTGGAAGAATTCAAGACACAAAAAAACAGGGTAGTGCTTAGGCACAATTCTAAATGTTTTCTATACCATAGCAAATCTTTTTGAACTTTTTGAGTTCAGTTCCACTCTAGGAGCTATCATTTTGCCCCCCCCCCCCTGTCTCTAGTAGTCATCTGTATTCTGGTTTGAACTCAAAAAGGTTATCGGATGAGAAAGTGCAGAAAAGGGCAACCAAACTGTCATAGGAGCTGGAGGAGAGATTGGAGGCAATAGCAGAAGAACCAGTGGAAAATAGGTGTCATCATTTGTGATGTCCAGTGTTGAATGGACTCTAAATAATGCTCTGATTACACCATCCTGCCAGGCGGCTGAAAACCTCCTTGTCAATACTATGGTTCAATTTTTACTTTGCAAAATGACCATTTTGCACCGAGCATGTAAACAACTTAATGGACTCTTGGTCTCTTCTGTGAGAAGGCTAAAATGTTACTGCGGAACAGATGAGCTTCTTTTACCGATATTTCTCCTCAAACACATTCAATTAAGGAATGGCATTTTTTTTTTCTAAGTGCTTTGTTCCAATTGAAGCAATCAATATTTTATTGTGAAGGCACCCAGGATATTTTGAAGAATTTGCTTGAGGACGTGCAAGGTTTTTTAAAGGACAATGCTTCATTGAAGTTCACCTCACAGTCAATTACCCTTCGAAATTGTATTCTTTGGAGAAATATTTGTGTGACCTTTCTCGAGTCTCGTATTTTCTGGGCATTTAGCCAATTGTTACTTTCTTTTTTTATGCATAAAGCTGTAGGGTTCCTTATTATTACATTTTTTTTTATTTAGTCCGCTGGTGGAGGTTAGCTCTTTTGAATAGAAGTGACAGGATTTCGTTCATTTTAACATGAGTCAAGAATAGCTGGAAATTGATTTAAACTTGCTTTTGTTGAAATGGGAATCAATTGGGCTTTAGCTTTATGGAAGGGCAGCCATGCTTTAAAGGGTATTATGTAAAAAGGCTTTTCATTGTATTATTTTTAGATGTATTTGAATATAAATGATGCTGCAGAGACAAAAATACCTTACTTTACAAAATTCTTGAAATTATGTTTTCTAATTTTAGCCTCCTTTAATAATGCTATTAAAGGAGGCTAAAATTAGAAAACGTGTTTTCAATTTTTTTTTATAAATTTGTTTCTTTTTCTTTCTCTCATTTGCTTTTCTAATTATTTGCTTTGTTTGTCACTTATATTGTCTTGTTCTCTTGTTTTTATTTGCTTTTTATGCATTTTTTCATTCTAATTTTAATAAAAGTAGATCTAACTTTAATCAGTCAAATCTATAAAGATTTAATGTTAGTGTAGTTTTAAAAAATTATTTTCAATCTCTTTAAATATTCAATGTTCATTAAAGGGGGTGTAAAGGTTCATCTTTTAATTTTCTAAATAGGTTCCTTTAACTGCTTCCCGGACCTGCCGCCGCAGTTATTTTTACGGTTTTGGCAGTAAACAACTTAATGTCTTGGCCTCTTCTGTGAGAAGGCTAAAATGTTACTGCGCGAGAGCTTTTTTTACCGTAGCTCTATGTCGCCTCCACATAAAAGGAATGGCCATTTTTTTTTTCTAGGGGCGCGCCCCCTGCTTTGTTCCCCCCGACTCCCGTGAAGCATCAATATTTTATTGTGCCCGGCGGGCGCGATTGCCACCAGGCACACGCGATCGCTCATTTTGACAGAATTTGCGAGGACCGGGAGCTGTGTTTTTAAAGGACAATGTTCATTGAAGTTCACACAGCTCAATTACCGGTCCTGTCAGAAATTGTATTCTTTGAGAAATATTTGCTGATCTTCTGTTATTTTCTGGGCATACAATGTATTTCTTTTTTTATGAACAGCTGTAAGGGTTCCTTATTATTACAGTGATTTCCCCTAGTGAGTCTCTTTTGACCCCCCCCCCCCCATAGAAGTGACAGGATTTCGTTCATTTTAACATGAGTCAAGAATAGCTGGAAATTGATTTAAACTTGCTTTTGTTGAAATGGGAATCAATTGGGCTTTAGCTTTATTGCTTTATATTATCTTTTCATTGTATTATTTTTAGATGTATTTGAATATAAATGATGCTGCAGAGACAAAAATACCTTACTTTACAAAATTCTTGAAATTATGTTTTCTAATTTTAGCCTCCTTTAATAATGCTATTAAAGGAGGCTAAAATTAGAAAACGTGTTTTCAATTTTTTTTTATAAATTTGTTTCTTTTTCTTTCTCTCATTTGCTTTTCTAATTATTTGCTTTGTTTGTCACTTATATTGTCTTGTTCTCTTGTTTTTATTTGCTTTTTATGCATTTTTTCATTCTAATTTTAATAAAAGCACTTTATCGTCAAATCTATAAAGATTTAATGTTAGTGTAGTTTTAAAAAATTATTTTCAATCTCTTTAAATATTCAATGTTCATTAAAGGGGGTGTAAAGGTTCATCTTTTAATTTTCTAAATAGGTTCCTTTAACTGCTTCCCGGACCTGCCGCCGCAGTTATACGGTGGCAGGTGGCCTCCCCTGCGCGAGAGCCCGTAGCTCTATGTCGCCTCCTAAAATGGCCACTAGGGGCGCGCCCCCTGCTCCCCCCGACTCCCGTGCATGTGCCCGGCGGGCGCGATTGCCACCAGGCACACGCGATCGCTCATTACAGAGCGAGGACCGGGAGCTGTGTGTGTGAACACACAGCTCCCGGTCCTGTCAGGCTGAGAAATGCTGATCTTCTGTTCATAAAAATGCCATCAAACAGTACCCCTAGTGAGTCCACCCCCCCCCCCATTTTGTAAACACCCAGCTAAAACTTAACCCCTTCCTTGCGCAAACCAATGTTAACCCCTTCAAATTTTTATAGTAATCGCTTATAGCACTGCGATAAAGATTTCCCAAAAATTTCAAAAGTTAAGAGTCGAAATGTCGCAACCGAAAAAATCGCTGATGCCGCCATTACTGAAAAAAAATATTAATAAAAATGAAAACTACCCCCTATTTTGTATCGGCCTAAACTGATTTTTTTTTACGAAAAAAAAAGTTTTTTATATATTTTTGGGGGATATTTATTATAGCCAAAAGTAAAAAATATATTTTTTTTTCAAAATTGTCGCTCTATTTTAGTTTATAGCGCAAAAACCACCAAAAGAAAGCTTTATTTGTGGGGAAAAAAAGGACGCCAATTTTGTTTGGGAGCCACGTCGCACGACCGCGCTATTGTCAGTTAAAGCGACGCAGTGCCGAATCGCGAAAAGTGCCCAGCAATATGGTCCAGGGGTTAAGTGGTTAAGCTAGTGCATTGTTGGTTCACTTCCATTTTCCTTCAATTTCCCTTCTAAATGTTTTTTTTTCTTTGTCTGAATTTCTCACTTCATGTTCCTCCTCAGTAAGCTTGCCTCCATCATCCGAGTCATTCTGGCTGGGGGTTAGTCAGCATGCTCGCCCCCTCCCTTGGACTACATTGACAGCGTCTCTCCGCATGGATGTAGTCCAAGGGAGGGAGCGAGCACGCTGACTAACCCCCAGCCAGAACGGCTCGGATGATGGAGGCAAGCTTACTTAGGAGGAACAGGTAGTGAGAAATTCAGACAAAGAAAAATAACCTTTAGAAGGGAAATTGAAGGAAAAGGTAAGTGAACCAACAATCCACTAGCTTAAAGTAACCAATTTAGAAAATAAAAAACAAACCTTTACAACCCCTTTTAAAGAATACTTTGATTCTGTAATGACAGTCTTTGTTCTGATTGGCGTGCTATCTGGGGACCGCCTCTTCAACCCAGGAGGACGCTGTTAGGAGTGTCTCCACTGGGAGTAGGCTGCAGTTGAGGCCTACATACGCCCGGGCAGAGCGGCTTTGAGAAGGAGGGACGGAGCTTCTGCCTGAGTCATCGGACAAGATCCCAGTAACCCTGCGACCTGTCTGAGGACCAGAGACTGCCGACCGACTGGACAGTGTGCCGTAGAAGGACAAGGCCTGAACCGCTTGGGTGAGATGGGCACTTGCCTGAAAGTACTGATTGTCTTGCAGAAGGGCGGATTGTTAATATCTATCTTGCGGTTTGACAAATCAGGAAACTTTTAACAGTCTACTATTACCCTTTTGGATTATAAATTGTTTCTTTGCGTGCCAACTCATGCCAACGAATAAGTGCACGAACTGCTAGCAGGAAACTCTATTGAAGTTTGGCCTGAGACGTCAGGCCATCCTGATTAGCTATAGCTATAGTACTCAAGGGCTATCTATTTAGAGTTGTATATTCATTATATAATCACTTCCATTACTTTATATGGTATTGTAGAGAGGCATAGAGCTGGGTGAGGTTTGGCAAGAGGGCGTTTCAATGTATGTGTTTTGTTGAAAGGGTCCCTCTTGCTGTGTGCTCACACAGGTCTATCTGATATTGAAGCCTAGCTCACACTTAAGCCTTAGGCCGCGTACACACGATCAAATCTGTCTGCTGGAAACGGTCTGCTAGACCGTCCCAGCAGACAGATTCGATCGTGTGTACGGGCGAGCCGACGGATTTGGCCACCCGACAGATTTCAAAGCATGCTTTGAAATCTATCCGGGTGGGAACCCGTCCGCCCGACATGTCTGCTGGTTAGTACACTTACCAGCAGACATGTCGTCTCGCACCGGCGCCGAATGGATTCGGCGCATGCGCGGAAGTGTTTTACTTCCTGATGCGGTGACATGGTGGCGTCAACGTCACTGACACGTCAGCGCAGCGGTCTGCTGGCGGGGATTTTGGTTTGCTCGTGTGTACACGCTAGCAAACCAAAATCCAAAGAGACAGATTTGTTCAAATCGGTCGGACAGACCGTTTTGAACAAATCTATTGCCTCGTGTGTACGAGGCCTTAGTGTTGTTATTGATATTGCAGGGACCTGCAAACAGAGTAACGTTGTTTTATTCATGTTCCATTGTTCCTTCTTTAAGTAAAGCCTTACTTTGGTTATCTTGAAGTTTGTGTGCAGCCTATCTTTCATACTGCAAGATCCCTTCCATTGAAGGTAACACCTTTTATTTGCATAATCTGTTGTAGTGTATCTACACAAGTTCCCCCACAAGTTACTGGGGTCCACAACTCCCATATTACCAGGTGTGTCAAGGGAGGGTTTTGAGCCACTTTAAAGTGGAGGTTCACCCTAAAAACATGTATATACCATTACATACAGCATACTTCCGACATGTACAGTATGCTGTTTTTTTTTCCGCTGTACATACAGTATTATTGTTCTTTTCCACCCGGCTTCTGGGTTCTCACTCCCGCGGGAGTAGGGGTTCCTATGCAGCGGCGCAATGTCATCTGGGACTTAGCCCAGATGATTGACGTGCTTGATAAAAACTCCCCCCCCGGTGTATAAGGCACGTCACGAGTTTCCGAAAATAGCCGAACTGGGAGTCGGCTCTATACGACGCTATACGGCGCCTGTGCACAGACTAGGAGCCGTGTAGAGCTGACTGTGCAGGCGCCGTATAAAACCGACTCCCAGTTCGGCTATTTTCGGAACTCGTGACGCACCTTATCCGCCGGGGGGAAGTCCCAGATGACATTGCGCCGCTGCATAAGAACGCCTACTCACAAAAAAACAGCATACTGTACATGTCGGAAGTATGCTGAATGTAATGATGTATACATGTTTTTAGGGTGAACCTCCGCTTTAAGGGGTTAATCACAGAGCGTACACCCAAAACAACCAGCATCTCCTCCGGGGGTAGTGCTACATACACTATGTAGAAAGGTCCCAGGCCTCCTCTAGTCTAATGAGAACCTTTAGAGCCAAGAACTGCTGACATCCTTCCGTACAGAGTGGATTGTGAGGCATAGTGAGTATAATGCAAGTTAGATTCATGGGCGTCAGACACTTCTTTCATGCAAATAGATTTTATTTCTCTTAAAGAAGAAGAACTTTGGGAGAGAAGGTTAGGGCCAGGACACCCTTAAGCAGTTGCAATGTTAATTGACAGACTCCGAGACTTCTACAGGAGGACAGTAATGCAGGAAAAAGCATCCAGCAAGACACCACATCTGTATGTATAGTAATGCTGTCTCCTATGGCAACAGTCTTTAACAGTTTCTAACACAAGGTGTAACAGTTCCTTCACTTCCACTACAATCACTTCTTGTAGTTCCTCAACCCACTGAGCTCCCAGTCTCTCTCACTAGACTAGATGATTCACTACCACTGAATCCCTTGAGCTCTTTTAGTCTTCACTGTAGTATCTTCTTTAAGCGTCACCCGTTCTCTGCTGGGTCCCTAGCTTGGCACTCCAGATACCTCTCAAGCTTCACACCACTGGCCTGCTCGGTCCCTGACTTGGCACACAAGGCTGCTCTGTAAGCGTCACCTCCGCTGGCTGGGTCCCTGGCTTGACACCTGCTGAAGTTTCCAGATTCTTCACTATCCCCGGTTGTTGAGAATTCTGCTCCAGTACTTGCTTCAATTACTCACTGTTATCCCTGGTAATAAGGTGGACGGTTCCTTAGTGGCGACAGCTTCCCCTCTACCTCTGACCATGACAGGTTCTCCGGCCGGCAGAACCGGCACTCAACTCTGCACTGCTCTCTTGCTTCTGGATAGGCTGACAGCCTAGTCCCAAAATGTTACAGCCTTATTCCAAAATGGATTTAATTCATAATTTTCCTCAAAATCTTGCAAACAATACCCCATAATGACAACGTGAAAGAAATGTGTTTAAAATCTTTGCAAATTTATTAAAAACAAACAAACTTAAATAATCCCATGTACATAAGTATTCACAACCTTTGCCATAACACTCAAAATTTAGCTCAGGTGCCTCTTGTTTCCACAGAACATCCTTGAGGTGTTTGTACAACTTTATTGGAGTTCACCTGTGATAAATTCAGTTGATTGGACATGATTTGGGAAGTCACACACCTGTCTATATAAGGTCCCACAGTTAACAGTGCATACCAGAGCACAAACCAAGCCATGAGGTACAAAGGAATTGTCTGTAGACCTCCGAGACAGGATTGTATGAAGGCACAGATCAGGGAAAGGGTACAGAAGCATTTCTGAAGCATTAAAGGTCCCCATGAGCACAGTGGCCTCCATCATTCATAAATAGAAGAAGTTTGGAACCACCAGGACTCTTCCTAGAGCGGGCTGCCTGGCCAAACTGAGCCATCAGGATAGAAGGGCCTTAGCCAGAGAGGTGACCAAGAACCCGATGGTCACTCTGACAAAGCTCCAGCATTTCTCTGTGGAGAGAGGACAACCTTCTAGAAGAACTATCATCTCTGCAGCACGCCACCAATAAGGCCTGGATATGGTAGCGTGGCCAGACGGAAGCCACTCCTCAGTAAAAGGCATTTGAAGGACTCTCAGACAATGGGAAACAATATTCTCTGGTCTTATGAGAGACAAACATTGAACTCTTTGGCCTGAGTGACAAGCGTCATATCTGGAGGAAAACAGGTACCGCTCATCACCTGGCCAATGCCATCCCTACAGTGAAGCATGGTGGTGGCAGCATTATGCTGTGAAGGGGTGTTTTTCAGTGACAGGAACTAGACCAGTCAGGAACATTAGAAAGATGAATGCAGCAATGTACCGAGACGTCCATGATGAAAACCTGCTCCAGAATACTTTCCAGATGCACTGTATAACTATCTTATTTTAAAAGCTAGTTATACATTGAGGTGGTTGCCATTTCTAAATAGCACATGGAAACAAGGCTAACTATACACGAAAACACAAGAACTGGGGTGAAGAAAAATGGCAGAAAGTGCTCTGGACTGATGAGTCAAAATGTGAAAAATGTGACTGTAACAGGAGACAGTTTATTGGTGAAGGGCTAGAGAGCGGTACCATAATGAGTGTCTGCAGGGAACAGTGAAGCATGGTGGAGGTTCCTTGCACGTTTTGGGCTGCATTTCTTCAAATTGAGTTGGAGATTTGGTCAGGATCAATGGTGTGCTCAATGCTGAGAAATACAGGCAGATACTTATCCATCATGTCATACCATCAAGGAGGCGTGTGATTGGCCACACATTTATGCTGCTGCAGGACAACGACCCCAAACATACAGACAATGCCTTTAAGGCTGCTTACACACGATCAGTCCATCCGATGAGAACAGTCCGAAGGACTTGATTCTGAGCATGCACGGCTTTTTAACCGATGCTTTTGCATACTAACAATCGGTTTTGACCTATCGGTTAGGCGTCCATCGGTTAAATTTTAAAGCAAGTTCTCTTTTTTTTGACCGAATGATAACTGACCGATGGGGCCCACACACAATCGGTTTGGACTGATGAAACAGACCTTAAGTCCGTTTTCATCGGTTTTGACCGATCGTGTCTACGCAGCTTTAGAAAAAAAAATTCAGGGTAAAGAAGAACAAGGAGTCGAGAAAGTGATTGTTCGGTTTCCACTGATCTCGACATCACAGGAATCTGTCTGGGATTACACGAAGAGAGAAAACTATTTGAGGCAGCCGACATCTACAGAATATCTAATTAGTTCTTTAAAATGTTTGGTACAACCTACCTGCCGAGTTAATTCAAAAACTGTGTGCAAGTGTGCCTACAAGAACTGATGTGGTTTTGAAGGCAAAGTTTGGCCACATCAAATATTGATTTTGTTTGGATTTCTCTTCTGTTCATTGAGGCCGTGTTCACATATGCGGGGCCACCGTTTTCAGCTCTGTGTGTTTATGTTCACCCATTCAGGTGTGATTCAGGTCAGTATTTTTGCCTGAATTCTCACCTGAACCGGACCCAAAAATGCACAGGACCCTTTTGGAAACTGCGGCTGCCCCGGACATGTGTGAACCGGCTTCATTGAGAGCGGGTCAAACTCACATGTCATGCAATTTGAATGCTGTGAAAATCGCATTCCAATTCGCACATACTCTATGTGAACCTGGCCTTATTTTTTATTTTGTAACTTGATAAAAATGAGCTATTAACACCTATTTTTAAAAAATAGATTCTTAATTTTACGCATTTTTTCACATCACCTAAGACTTTTGCACAGTACTGTATTTGCAAATGTTGTACAACTAAAACCTCCTTTTTTTTTAATTTTAACACAAATTGTTAGACAGTGTCATTTTTTTTTTTTTGCTATCTAGCTGGTAAGAGCGCTGGGAAATACATTTTGTTTTTCGTTGCATAACTGTGAAATTTCCTTGAACTTAAGTTCCCCCTCAAAACGATTAGTTTCACATTCAGCAATTTTTTTTGCAAAAGTGCCCACGAATTTAAAGGGGTAATTCCCCCAAAAACCTTTTTTTAACATTGCATGAGGCTCGTTATGTCAAGGGGAATCGGGTAGTTTTTTATTAGAAACGAAGCAATACTTACCGTTTTACAGATGCATCGTCTCCGTCGCTTCCGGGTATGATCGTCTGGTCTGGGCGTGCCTATTTGATTGACAGGCTTCCGACGGTCGCATACATCGCGTCACGAGTAGCCGAAAGAAGCCGAGCGACGGTGCGGCTCTATACTGCGCCTGCGCACCGTCGTTCGGCTACTTTCGGAAAATCGTGACGCGATGTATCCGACCTCGGAAGCCTGTCAATCAAATAGGCACGCCTAGACCCGGAGCCCATACCCGGAAGCGTCGGAGACGATGCATCTGTAAAACGGTAAGTACGGCTTCATTTCTAAAAAAAAAAACCTGATTCCCCTTGACATAACGAGCCTGAATAAATGTTAAAAAAAAGGTTTTTGGGGGAACTACCCCTTTAAGCAAATAAAAAAAATGCAAGTAATTTTAAACTTACCACAATAACAGGGATGATGGTTATAGGAAGCGACTGATTTAAGTTATTTTTTCCAAAGGGTATGCAATTAAATATTAAGTTAAGGGTGCCTTTTATGTTGCCGAATATTCGCAATGTGAATATTCGTAATGCGAATATTTGCGAATACTTTCTCTGCCCTTCTGTGTTTTGTGTATAAAAAAAAAAAATTTGCTTTAGTTTAGTCATATAAGTTTGTGTAAGTAGAGTTAGTGTTTAGTGCATATTAGTTTAGTAATCCAGGAAATGATCTCCGTTTTCGCGTGTTGACGAGAATTTCGCAATCAATTTCGCATTCGCATTAGCGAAATTTCGCATTCGCACTAGCGAAATTTCGCAAATTTTTTTTTTTTGATAAAATATCACGAATATTCGATATTAACGAATATTTCGCGAATATTCTTCTAAATATTCGTGAAATATCGCGAAATCGAATATGGCGTATTCCACTCATCACTACTTATCATGAACATTTAATTTTACCTCTCATTTATTTTCTTGTTTTCGTACACTACTCCTCCCTATTCTTTATATTTATCTCCATAGTCTATCCCTTATCGACTGTGGCGGAGAAAGTCTGTCGTCGCACAGCCATGTTTGCCAAATCTGATCAAATTTCCCAGTTTCCCCCCTACGACTATATGTTAGTCTTTCTCTAAGAAGTAAGGAATTCACTAGTAGAATCCACTGCCTTCCCGTGGGGACCTCTGGTGCCATCCAGTATCGTGCTATAAGTTTTCTTGCTAGATATAATACTCTAGTTAACATTATATAAATTCCTTTTGGGAAGGTGTCCGCCTCTATGGACCCCAATATATATACCAGGGGGTCCAGTGGGATGTGTGTCTGTGCAAGTCTACTTATGCACTGGGAGACCTCCTCCCAATACCGGTGTAGTTTTGGACATCTCCAGATCAGGTGTATAAAATCGCCCTGATGTATTTTGCACTTCGGGCATAGCGGGGAGTCTCTTCCTCCCCACCTGTACATCTGCTCTGGTGTTCTATATGCCCGGTGCAAAATAAATAGCTGTGACAATCTATGTGATGCTGATATCGATACTACGGGAATACATTCTACGGCCCTTTTCCAAAGGCTTTCGTCTATATTCCCTACATCTTCAGCCCACTTGCTGCAACATTTTAAGGATGTATAATCCTGGGCCCTAGATAGTAGTTCCCTATATATTTTGGAAATTAGTCCTTTCCGATCCTCTATTTCGAGTACTGCCTTGATTAGGGGGGCTGCCGATGTTATTAGGGATTGTGTTTTTTGTTGTACCTGTAGCGCATGTCGAAGTTGGAGGTACTGATAAAATCCCTTTGGATTTAACTGGAATTCCCAACACAACTGTTCGTATGTTTTCAATACCTCCCCTTCATACAACTGCTCGACAAAATGTATCCCTTTCTCCTTCCACACAGCGAATCCCCTTAGATCCTGTATTTCCGGGTATCTTGGGTTATGCCATATCGGGGTAAAGGGCAACGGTCCCTTTATTCCCAAGGCTTTCCTAACCTCCCCCCAAACCCTTTTAAGCAAAATACCTGTCGGGGCAGAGCCTGGTATGCTAGGGAGGTCCATTTCCAGGTGAGATGCTGCCACTAATGTAGGGGCACAACTCGTTACCATATTACAAATAGAGTCCTCATTCTTTTCCCGTCCCCATCCCTCTAGGTGTTGAGTCTGAGCAGCCAAAAAATACGTTTTAGGATGTGGGACAGCAAGACCTCCCCTATCCTTTCTATACTGAAGGGTAGCTAGGCTAATCCTGGCTGTCCTCTTCTTCCATATCAGGCCTCTCATCAATGTTTTAATTTGTTTAAACCATTTGTTGTAATCCACATAGGGGAATTGTGGAAGACGTACAGGAGCTGTGGTGCCCATATCATTTTAATTAGGTTTGCCCGTCCTACCACCGATAGTGGAAGTTTACACCAACTATTGCATTTCTCCTTCTGTCTGGCCAATAGTGGGCCCAGATTTAGCTGGAGATACTCCGCCGGATCTGGAGATACCACCACTCCTAGGTACCTAAAACTGTTGCTTATAACAATCTGCTCTGCTCCATGTGGCAGTGGTCCCTCCATTTTGTCTATAGGCATCAGGATTGACTTTGACCAGTTAATGGCAAACCCCGAGAAGCAACCAAACTTCCCAATGATCTGCATCACTGCCTGCAGCGATGCAGAAGAGTCGCCTAAGTAGAATAGCGCATCGTCTGCATACGATGATATCTTATCTTCCCTCTGGCCCCTACGGAATCCCGCCACCTCGGTAGAGTTGTGAATAGAGATGGCCAGGGGCTCGATCGCCAATGCAAACAGCAATGGGGACAATGGGCACCCCTGCCGGGTACCTCTATACAGCTTGAACGTAGATGAAAGATTGTTATTGATACGGAGTCTGGCTCGGGGCTCAGAGTACAGCACCTTCACCCATTCTATAAACCTATCTCCCATTCCGAATCTTGCCAGGGTCTCCAGCACTGATCTTTGGCTTCCTGATTTACTGGCTTGTTCTGACTACCCGATTTGGCTACAGAACCCTGGCTATGTCTTGACTACTTTTACTAGTTGTACCATTTTTACCATTTTATTAAATGGTGTGATTTTTACTGCATTTTCTGTTTCTGTCTCTTTCATGGTCCTTGACAGAGTATTCAATGCTAAGGATCAAAAGAAAAGAGAACAACGAGCCAACCAGACAGAGTGTAACAATAAATAGGAGAGATAGAGGCAGAGAAAAAAAAAACGAGGGGGGTGTTCCATGCTCCCTGAGAGCATAAAAGCTAATTGTGGGCCTTATAACTAAGCAATATGGCACAGAACAACAGAACACGCCAAGACATTCTAAGATCTCTGTACTGTGTGTTGCATATTATAAATAGATCCCCTGGTTCTTTGAACACACAGCATTGACTCATGCATCGCAAATTTTATACTGAATTCAACTAAGCAAGGCTGTGGTGTCGGCAGTGGTTTAAGAAGAAGGTATCAGAAGAAATAAGGACGTTTAAAAGCAAAATGGAAGGATGAGGTATGTGAAGGAGGACTGCACTAAGGAAAAGGAAGCTATTTAGGGAATACATTTTTTACCTTTACAACCCCTTTAAACTCTTTTATGGTCCCTGCCGCATTGAACTGACTCAGGGACGAACACCATCAGCAGCTACACCATTCCATAACCAGTTACTCCACATAACTGCCAGTCACCGGGGACCCATACCTCAGATGTGTCCCCAATCCTCAATTTCCACAGTTTATTTACCAATGCCTCCAAAGACCCAACTGCTTACCCTGAAGGGAAAAAAAACTCAGGTGTCACATTTGGCACCTTTCAGGGAGGGGGGAGGGGTGTGCAGATACCTGTCTAAGACAGGTATTTGCACCCAGCTCCAGCCACACAGTCTAGACTGCCTAGTAGACTGCGGGCAGAACGTCAGATCTCACCCCCCCCCCTGTTGTGTTCTGGGAAACACACGGCTCCCAGAACACAGCGGGTACCAGTGAGCATGGCGCAGCGCGACTCGTGCCATAGGGAACCGGGCAGTGAAGCCGCAATGCTTCACTTCCTGGTTGCCTCACCAAGGATGGCGGTGGGGGCAGCAGAGTGACGAACGATTGTCAGCAGCTGCAGTATTTGTAGCTGCTGGCTTTCAATATTTTTTGGACGACGGAGTTCCGCTTTAACCCCCACTGCACCAGTCTGCCTAAGTACCTCCTCATGCTGCCCTGCGCTCATTTTCTTTTTTTTTTTTTTCAAATATGTAGTTTTTATTAAGAAAGCACACATAGAGAGATTACAACATTCCAACAGAAACATACATGTCCATAAAAAAAAAACAAGTACAGAGGAATTATACACGTATTTCAACCAACATTGTAAAATAACCCCGTATATAGACACGCTTAAAGAGGAGTCATAACAACATGTATATTGCAATCTATAGCCCTATAGGTAGCCTCCAAGAGCCATAACCTCCCCGTGCTTAATTTTATCTTAGAAGTAGAGATGAAGTCAGGTGAAGCTGAAAGAGGGAGAGAGGGGAAGAGGGAGAGGGAGGAGAGGGTGGAATGGGGGACACAGACAGGGCGATATCGGGGAGCAAACGACATAGCTCCTGACCGAGGTGACCTCAGGTCCCGAGTAGGGATGTCCCCTCGTCTGAAAAAATAAAAACATTCCAGATACCCCAAATCTCAGTGAAGGTCTCGTGTTTATGTTGTGCAGTGAGAATCAGATCCTCCATCTTTTTTGTTTCCTCCACCTTCCGCAGCCAGCACCCAACCGTCGGCGGGCACTGCTGCTTCCAGCAGAGGGGGATGCACGCCTTAGCGGCGTTCACAAGGTGGCATACCAACGATTTTTTGTAGGACTTAACCGATATCGTTGACAGGTGCAGGAGAAAAAACGACGCGTCGTCCGGGATCACATATGTCGTAAACGTCTGTGTGATACGGCGAACCTCTGTCCAGAAGTTCGTCAGACTTGGGCAGGACCAAAAAATGTGCAGTAATGAGCCCGCCTCCACCCCGCACCGCCAACAGCGGTCCGACGTAGAGGGGAAGCACTTGTGTAATCTGGTGGGCGTAAGGTACCATCTGGAGAAGAGTTTAAAATTAGTTTCCTGAAGTCTGGTGCAAGATGAGGACTTTATAGCTAAGGTGATGATGCGCTGCCTCTGCTCCACTGAGAAAGTTCGGTCAAGGTCTGACTCCCATTTCTCTAGGCAACGCAAGCTAGGTTGCGTGGGGGGTGAGTTTAGAAGTGAGTACATTTGTGAGAGGGTGTGCGACGCTAATCCGGTCTCAGAGCAACATTCCTCAAATGTCGTCAGTGGGCGTGAGAATTTCTGTGGGTCTGGATAGAGTGAAGGAAGTGGTGCAGCCGCACCGCATTCCAGAAGGGAAGGTTATATTCACCTGCGGAGTCTGTCAATTCAGTCAATGAGGCCCAGCGTCCCGACGTCACGAACTTAGACGCTTGCTCCCATCCCTTCTCCCGTAGACCCGAGTATTCCGCCGGGTGGAGGCCCGGCAGAAAGTCTGGGTGACCGAGGATCGGGAAGAGCGGAGAGGACTCGGACGTTAGAAGCCCCCTCATGGTCACACGGGAGCTAAGTCTCAACGTGGAGCCTATCAGTGGGTGAGACTTCAGCCTTGGGGGGAGGCCGCCAGTGCACCATAATGCACTTTTCAGAGGAATCTCGGTCTGAGCCTGTTCAATTTGAGTCCACAGTTTATGTGTTGCATTTCGTCTCCAATCTATTATTCTGCATAGGTGGGATGCTTGGTAATACCGTCTGATGTCAGGGACGGCCAGGCCTCCATTCTGCTTGGGCCGAGACATTTGGGTTTTGTTCAGTCTGGGTTTTTTCTGAGCCCAAATAAACCGTGTAAAGAGGCTTTGGGCTTGTTTAAAGAAGGGAGCGGGGATCTGGATGGGCAGGGCCTGGAACAGGTACAAGAATTTGGGGAGAATGCACATCTTTATGAGATTGCATCTGCCAAACCAAGAGTGCAGGCCCTTATGCCATTTATCGAGCAGGGAGCGGGCCGTTATCAGTAGTGGAGGGAAGTTGAGAGTAAATGCCTTCGACAGGTCAGCCGGGATTAACGTTCCTAAGTATTTGAGGGCCGTGTTGGACCACTGAAAGGGGAAGCTCGCCTGCATAGCTGAAATGCGCTGTGAGGGGATAGCTACCCCCATCGCCCCTGATTTGGAATAGTTTATTTTAAGGTTCGAGATAGCTCCGTACTCGTGGAATTCTTTCATTAGATTCGGCAGGGAGATTGTTGGATTCGTTAGGGAAAAAAGGAGGTCATCTGCGTAAGCAGAAACCTTGCATTGCAAGGTCCCCGTAGTGAGACCCTGAATGTCGGGGTTTAATCTTATCCTACATAGAAAAGGCTCTAGGGAGAGGGCAAAAAGAAGGGGGGACAACGGGCAGCCCTGTCTTGTGCCGTTCATAATAGGGAATGGGTCCGACAAGAGTCCGTTCACCTTTACCTGAGCTGTCGGGTCGGTGTATATCCCCCCTATCCAGGACAGCATCCTCTCCCCTAGTCCGACGTGTCGGAGGACCGAGAACATGAATTTCCAGCTGACTCTGTCGAAGGCCTTTTCGGCATCAGTGCTAATGAAGACACATGGGATGTGGTTAGTGTTTGCCAGATGGACCAGGTTGAGGACCTTAATGGTGTTGTCTCTGGCCTCCCTTGTGGGGATAAAACCCACCTGGTCTAAATGAGACAGGGACTGGAGATGGTGCGCCAAGCGGGTGGACAGGATTTTGGTGAATAATTTTAAATCAGTATTCAGGAGGGAGATTGGCCTATAGCTTCCACATGCACCCGCGTCCTTGCCCTCCTTGTGGATTAGTGTGATATGAGATTTTAGGGTGTCTCTAGGAAACCGCAAGCCCCCGCCTATTGCATTAAATAAGGAGACCATGCGCGGGCCCAGGGTCGGGAAGAGGGATTTGTAATATTGGACGGTGAAGCCGTCTGGACCCGGGGCCTTATTCGGCTTCATGGATCCCAAGGCCGTCTGGAGTTCCTCCAGTGTAATCGGGGCCTCAAGGTCTTCCAGGGCTTCTGGGGAGAGGGATGGCATTTGTGAGGTCGATATGTACTCGTCAATGTCCGCTTGCGGCGGGTCTCTGTTTGTCAGGTTGTAGAGTGACTGGTAGAAGTCTCTGAATTCCCGTGATATATGTTGTGGCAGTGTAGCCCTACCTCCCCCCCGGCTGACAATGTGGGGAATATAGGCCGCCGATTTTTGTTCTTTGACCGCCCTGGCCAGTACCCTGCCGCATTTGTTGCCCGATTCATAGCCTATTTTCCGGCATATCTGAATCGCCGCTTTCGCCCTGTAGTGGAGGAGATCTGTGATCTGTTTGCGTAGGGTCCTCAATTCTGTCTCTAAGTCAGGTGTGGGTCTATGTTTGTGCCGAGATTCCGCTACATGGAGTTTAGAAAGCAGTGTAGTAAGTTGAGCATTGCGTTCTCTCTTAATGCGTGCCCCATGTCTAATGAGGACACCCCGTATTACGGACTTGTGGGCCTCCCAAAGCGAGCCAGGATCGCAGTCATGGGTGTCATTTTCTCGGAAATACTGGGGGAGCTCCCTCAAGACATCCGCCAGGATCTCCGGGGTCTGGAGGAGGCTCTCGTTGAGCCGCCAAAACCTAGGCCTAGTTGCGGTGCCCCCGTCCAAGGTGTACGTCAGAGAAATGGGTGCGTGGTCTGACCAGGTAATGTGGCCAATCGACGAGTCGGCCACCGCGTGAAGCTGGTTGTGTGGAATCAGAAAGAAATCAATTCTGGAGTACAGTTTGTGTGGTGCGGAGTAAAACGTGTAGTCCCGTTCCCTGGGGTGCTGCAGACGCCAAACATCTATTAGGCACGTTTTGTGCAGGGCAGTGGCTATTCTTTTCCTTTGCGTCGGGGGAATCGTCGAGCTTCCAGATGAGGTGTCAGAGGATGGAATCAAGGGGGCGTTGAAGTCCCCGCCGAGAATCAGCTGGCCTTCCATGAAGTCGGATAGTTTATCTAAGGTATGGGAGATGAATTTGGCTTGTTGGTCATTCGGGGCGTAAATTGTCGCAAGAGTTAGTGGTGTGGTACCCACCAGGCCCTTCAGGAAGACGAACCGTCCTCCTGGGTCTATCAATTCTGCTTGGCATTTCCATGGCACTTTGCTGGAAATCAAAATGGTAACACCCTTGGATTTAGCTGTGGGGTTGGTGGAGTGGTAAGTCAGGGGGAATAGTCTATTTTTTAAAACAGGCAGTTTGTCATGTTTGAAATGGGTCTCCTGAATGAAAGCGACGTCGGCATGAGAGCCTTTCAAATCATTGAGAAGCATGCGTCTTTTTTCAGGCGTGTTCAGGCCTCTGGCATTCAAAGATATCACCTTGATGGAATCCATCGCCCTGTCTGTGTGAGGGTGGGGAGGGGGGAAGAGGGTGGTGTAAGAGGGAGAGTAGAGAGAAGAGGGAGGTGGAGAGAAGGAGGAGGGAGGAGGGGGGAGGGGAAGGAGGTGGCTGAGAGCTCAACCACCCCTTCTAGAAGGGACTTAGTGCAGTTAAGTGACCTACAAAAGTGCGTAGGTGTGGTACACTAAAAGAATGGGCACAACAGTGCCTAGACACACTCACCAGAACAGAAGCTGGTATTGGAGTGTCGTCCTAGGTGGGGGAAATGGAAAGAGACAGCCCGTGAGAGGTCTCCCGGCTGCCCCCGGCCACCCCGGCTCCCAAAAAGGAAAAACCCTAAATATCACAACTCAAACAAGAATTCTGTAACATGCATGCAAATAATATATTAACATTAGATATGCGCTACAATTGACTGATTTAACCTGTTAGAATGCACAGATGAAAGTAAACAGTTAAACCTTGAAGCATCATAACAGCCCGAACCCCCCTCCCTTCTGCCGTAGGTGGCCGCCCTCCCAGCCTCCCAACATTCCCCTGATCCCAGCACCTCCTTACCAACGAGGTACAGGGCAGGTCCCGTTGTCCAGTCATCAGGGCCACCCGTCTCATGATCACCCCACACCCCCCTCCCAAGACCCCCATACCTGACCCCCGCACCCGACCAATGCCCCGGAGTCAGGGGCCAAAGTGAGTTAGCGGTGGACTAAAGACCATAACGGGTCACGGCCGGGTGGGGTCGCCAGACAAAACCTCCGCTGGGTGGGGACCTCCAGGAGTGGCGCGGCGGTAACTTCGTGTGTGTAAGTCCAGCTGCGAGCTCAATGACAAGTTTCTTGTGTAGCAGTCTTATTAGGCAGGGACCAGTAGGGCGGTCAACCCATAGTCTAGATGGCCCAGGTGGGGTCTCCTCTGTGAGTGTAGCCCACAACAGGGGGTAGGGGTGCAAAAACGCACACGGGGGGGCAAGGTGTCAGCAGGCAGTAAAACCGTTAATCAACAGAAAAGGAGGGGGAAGGGGTTCAGAGCAAAAAAAAAAAAAACTGTGCAGTGCAAAAAGAACATGTCAGGGCAGCGCCTGGTAACTTATGACTCACGTGACCCTTCAATGGAGGACGAAGCTCGCGCCCTCCTTGTTGACCTCTGCTGGCGATGGGGGAGGCCTCCTCGTTGTGGCCCCGCAAACGGTCGGTTTGGCTGGCGGGGTAGAATGATGAGCCAATTCGGGACGTCCACTGGTTCAGTTCCTAAGAAGGTAAATAGGCCTGGGAGATCCGCTGGCGTGCGAAGGGTGTAAGATAGGGACATCCTACGAAAGGTGACCGCCAGTGGATAGCCCCAGCGGTAGGTGCAGCCTGTTCTCCTGGCGAGGTCTAGGACCGGTCTCAGCATGGCTCTCCGCTGTAAAGTGGCTCTGGATAGGTCCGGAAGGATCTTTATTGCAGCTCCATCAAAATTGGTGTCTCCTTGCTCCCAGGCTTTGCGGAGGATTAACTCCTTGTGGGTATAGCGGTGTAGCCTGCAAAGGACGTCGCGGGGGCGGTCCGGGTCTGTGGATCTAGGGCCTAGTGTCCTGTGAACGCGGTCAAGCTCCAGGGCAAGGGGTGGGTCCCCCAACAGCCCCTGGAGGATGGCCACTACAGATACCGCCAAGTCCTCGGAGCCTGTGGCCTCTGGTAGACCCCGCAGCCGCAAATTATTGCGGCGGCTGCGGTCCTCTAAATTTTCCAAATGGAGCTGCAGGTCTATGGCGGTGGTTACCTGTAAAGCCTGAGAGCCCTCTAGCGCTAGCACTCTTTGCTCCAGCGAGGAGATGGACGCTTCTCCCGTGTCAACCCGCGCGGTGATGGTTTGCAGTTCCTCCCTTACCTCCTGAATGTCGCGGCCGTGGGCTTCTTCTACCCGGCGGACGAGGTCTTCAATGTCGGCCTTAGTAGGGAGGGCCTGTAGGATGGAGCGGAGGTCGTCTGGCATGTCGCCTGTTTGCTGCGGGGAGCTCCGAGCGGGTGGTCGGAGGGCCGACGGGATTCCCTGGGACAGATCAGCATCCATTGCAGGTATGGGGGGGGGAGCCAGCTCGTGAGTGGTGAACAGCACCGGTGGAGATACACGTGGAGCCTCTGTAATGGCGTCTGCTGATGGGCGCCGGGGATCGCAGAGAAATCTCCTAATGCCGCTCCTCAGAGTGATTGGTCTGTTCCTTCGGGGTGATGGTCCGGGTCGGGGTCGTTTGCTGTTTAGCATGCCGCATAGGGTGGTGTGTTTAGTTCGTTGGAAGACAGGGTAAGCCGGGGGGAAGCCAGGAGCTCACAGAAAGAACGTCCTCACTAAGCCACGCCCCCCTGCGCTCATTTTCTTTTGCTACAGGCTTTCTTTATACAGGATGAGTGCTATTAATTTCATTATTATTATTATTATTATTAATAATAATAATGAAAACTTAGTGGCATCAACTTTTTGGTTTGTAAAGTTTACAGACTGCTTTGCTCTCAGTGGCAGGGTGGTCTTCTAGAATTTAGTTGTAAAAACAAGCCTGAGCTCATTAAATGCATGTTTTCAGATGCAACATCTGTGTAAAGACTTCCCTTTAATCAATTTCTCTCTGGGTCTTATCACTTTTGCTCTGCATGCTATCTGTTCTACTTCTGCTCGGTAATGAGCAAAATGACTGATGCATAAACTGGGCCCCTCACCCCCCGTTCTGACCTATGATCATTATGTATCAGTCTCTTATTAAACCAAAATCACCTTCCACAATTACAGACACATGAAATATGGTGTACTTTGTGTTCAACTGAATGTATCTGTACAGAACTCTATTGTGGATAAATGATTTCTCAGAAAGAAACAAATTCAACAAAAATGATGTTGGGAAAATGTTAATCTATAGGAGCCGAAAGTACTTTATGTAAGCACTTATTTGTATGGGGCCCCGCTGAAAAACAACTCTTCTCATTTACCCACCCCTGCTGAGCCACTTGAGTGCAATATATAGGGAAGGTAACGTTACCTGTCACACCCTGCTGTGTCACTGCTCCACCTCCTTTGCCATTTGGCCTACAAATACAGTAAACATCACCACACCATTGACACCTGCCATGGACTCTCTTCCAAGCTATTAGGAACACACTGTTGGTGCCATCTCATCCCACCTATGGGCATAAAAAATAAAATAAATAAAAATAAAGCATTGTTTTTTTGTTTGTTTTTTATATAATCTTTATTTTGAAAACAATTTCAGAGAAAAGGCAGACATACAGTCAGCCAAGATGGCTCACAAAAAGGAGGAAAACAAAAGACAATGCATGACATAGAGGATCACATAATGGGTACCCACGTACAACGTGGCGACAGAAAGGAACATTCCAAGGGTGCGCCTATACCTGGGTGCCTAAACCGGGGGAATAGTTAACAACATATGAAAGCCACGTTATAAATCCGCTCCATCGTGGATCACCCCTGCCGGCCCTCTCAGGCACACCCCTGCGGGAGGCAAAAACCTCCACATAACTTTAACAATCAGGACATACCTCTGGATACCCGACCCGCATGCAATGGAGGGGGCGGGAAAGAAGAACTTAGAGAAAAGACAATACAAAAACAGAAAGTAGGGGGGGGGGGGACATCTGCTATGTGTACTTTAAAGTATAAAGACCAACTGTTGCAAATCCATCTAGGCTCTACGTCCATCAGAATCGGTACCCCTGACTTTGCTTATCCCTTCTAGGCTAGACCCCTCTCTAGAGGGTATCCCCCCCAGCGAGGGCCCCGGTGCAAGCAGCGCATCCGATTCTGCGTAATGTATCCAAGTAGCCCAGATGGAATCAAATTCAACATATTTGTCCTTGCACTGCGCCATCCACTGCTCAGCCGCCATAATTTTATTCACCAAAGCAACCCATTAAGAACGGGTTGGTACCTGAGGCGTCTTCCAGTGAATCGGAATCAACCGACGTGCCGCATTGAGCAGATGGGGCAGCGTGGACTTGTGATACTGACTTACCGGAACAGTGGGGAAGTGGAGCAAGGACTCCACGTCCAGGATGAGTTTGATCTGTGCGTGGATATCCCACCAGAAGGGTCGCAGCTTGGGGCATTCCCACCATATGTGGCCACAGTCTCTCCAGCATGCATCAGAAGAGGGAGGGATAGATCTTAGCAAGTTTGGAGGGCACCCTATACCATCTGTTCAGTACCTTGTAGCTATGTTCCTGCATCCTCGTATCCACCGTGCTCGAGTGTGTGAGTCTGAACATGTGGTCCAGCTGGGGCTCAGTGAAGACATGCCGGAGGTCCCTCTCCCATTCCCATATGAACCCCGGCTTTCCTTCAGCCCGCAAGGATTGTAACAGGGTATACAGCAAAGAGATAGCGTGGGGGATAGCAGCAGAGGACTTGCATAGTCGCTCAAAGGGGGATGCCAAGTGGGTGACCTAACCCCCTGGGGTAGAGTGGTGAGGAAATGTCTGAGTTGCCTATAACGCCACTCATCCATAGGGAAGGAGCCATACTGTTCCCTCAGTGTGGCCAAAGGCAGCAGGCCCTGATCCTGAACAAACCTGCCACATCTGGACTCCCCATCCCTTGCCCACATCCGAAAAAAGGACGGGTGTTCCCCCGGAGTGAACCAGGGGAAGCCGCCAAGGGGTGCCAGTGGGGAAGTCGGCAAAGCGAGCTCCCCCTCCTTGTTCAAGGCATCCCAGATCGCTAGAGCATGAACGGCCAATGGAGAAGCCAGATCCGACAGACCCCTATGCTCTCTGGGCACCCATGGGGCATGGGACAGGTTACGGCCTAAAATAAAGCATTGTTAGCGTAATTTTTTTCTGGACCTGTGGTCTCCAAACTTTGGCCCATAGGCCGATTGCAGCCTTTTGCTTGCCCCAATATTCTTACCATCAGGACTTTTTTTCTCAGAGAATAGGTGCAGGAACTCCCCCCTACTGAGTAACTTTTTGCCTCTGCCCCACCTCTTGCCAGTCATTCCCAGTACCGCCCCTTTTTAGAGAGTACCAAACCAAGTAAAATTGTACACTCCCTCAGTAACAATGGATTGCCCATTACAAAATACCATCCCTGCAACAACAGATCGCCAGCAACATCAACAGATTTCCAGCAGTCAGCAACAACTCACCCCCTGCCAGCCACAATAGGAGTTTTTCCCTCGCTCGCTGGAGGGGTATGTCTGTGGCAGCCGCCACGTGTTCTGGGTCGCCGGCTCTTCTTCTCTGCGCGGGGTCCACATTCCAGGTGCGGCATCCACCTTTAGGGTGTGCGCATCCATGGACCCCGCCCGCATGACCCACCTGGCCGGAGCTGCCTGCTCCATGGAGACCCATCCAGATGTTGATAGGGGTCCCAGTGACTTACTGGGTCCCCAACCTTACTGAGAAGATCCCAGGCTGTATGCCGTTCGGTGAGGGATCGGCTTGAGGAGAACCCGGAGGCAGGTTGTCCAAAAGGGCCTGAACGAACAATCGGGGATCTGGTCACCGAGGATTGACAGGTACAAGTCAGCTGTGAACCAGTGACCCCTTTCATTGCATTCACTGGGAGGATTTGCTCAATCCGAATTGTTCTCTTGAGTTCTGAAGTACCAGACCTGTGGCAGAGGCCCGAGCTAGGTCTGTAATAGAGACATGTTCCTCCCAGCTAACTTAAAAGTGAAATTTCAGCTGCCAGGCCTAAAATAAGAGTCTGTCCAGAGGCTTTTCACCCACTCTGGCTGGAGTGGTGACGAACTGTATCTACTACTACTGAGAGCAGGACTGCTCTGTTTCTTATCCAGGCCTGATACCGCAAAGTTCTCTATTGCTTCATTAACCTTTCTTATCCCCTGTTGATGTTGGCCATTGTTGGCTGTTGGGCCTTGGAATAAAGCATTTGAAAACCCATCTGGTGACTGGACATTCGCTCACTGCTACTACTCACGGCTACTACCCCTAGACACATTACAAGGTAACTTAATATGCCGATCCCAAACAACAACCAGCGGCTCCTTCGGGGGTGAGCGACAGGGCTCAAGTCCTGCGGGGACGTGTGGGAACGGAGTTCCTGCACTTTTTTCACAGCAGGAACTCAGTTCCCTTTGCAGGACTAGAGCAGCCGAGAGCAGCCGAGCCGCCCGAGATGATCCTTTACTAAGCGGCGATGCCCAGCTCGAGTCACTGTCAGGGGCAGGCGAACCTTAGTAATCCTTTATGTTACTGCCCGTTTCCTGTATATGGATTCATTGGGTATTCCGTCACTTCCTCGATGCCGCAATGTCTCCTGGGAGCTTTTGTCATTGTTCCCAGGAGACATTGCGGAGGTCTGCCGCGAGTTATCGTGGGATTTAGAAAAAACTTGCGGTTTAGTAATTATGCATATGAGCATATAATTTATTTATTTTTTGTTGGGGGAGTGGATCTTGGGTGGGAGTTCCTACACCTTTTTCCCCAGGACTTGACCCCTGGTGAGCGCTACATAACAACAACTGAATATCTGCTATACCTCCTCATACCATGGGAACATACCTCTAGGAATAATGGCTTATCTGTTACTCTGTAGATTTCAGTGTCTATTATGACGACAATCATCTACTATGTCAGTCTAAGCCTGGGGGAGGAGAAACAGCAGTACACTAAACTTCCCAGTGAATGCGGCCCTCTGGTTAGACCCAGACTGGAAATGGATAAAAGAAACAAAGCACGAAACAGAATTGTGAGGCAAAGTCATGGTCAAACAGGTGAGAGGTCAGGACAGGCAGATAGCAGAGGCCTTCAAGAAACAGGCAATGGTCATTATTTGATATCAGAAACTGGAACAGAGGTCGAGGAAACAGGAGCTTGGGAACAGAATCTCTGAGGGGTCTTTGCTCAGGCAATTTTGCAATTGCCTTGAGCAAGTTTTAAGAGTTTTCCCAGAGGCATTTCTGTACTGGGGGCCACACAAGGTACAGCCACTTGAAGGGTGCCCTGATGTGACCACAAGCAATGTGCAGAGGGGCAACATCTGCTGGATGCTGGAATGCTCTCTGTATTCCTGCACCTGCCAGTTGAATCTCCACCTGACAGTAGAAGTATAGGGCAGGAGGGGGGAGGCTGCAACTTGTGCTCAGATAAGTACGCCACTGAACATTGATGGTGGGGAAGTTTGTTTTTACAGTCTAATCCTACCAATAACTTCCAAAACTGTGTGTGGGAGTGTTCTTAGTACTGTCTGAGCCCGCCACTGACCACCAATACTGGGGGGGGGGGGGGGGGGGTTCTTAGTACAGATTGAGCCTGCCACTGCCACTAATGATGGGGTATATTTTACTCCCACACCACAAGACAGACACTGTACAGCAACAAATCTTTATTGGCCATGCCTCCAAGTGTTCAAATATTTGAAAGAAGGGATAACCCAACCCAGTTCCCTTTTCTATAAAGGGGGGCTTATAGCAGCCATATTGTCAGTGTGTGTTACAGCTGTTCTAGTAGTACTTTGTCCCCCCCCAAATCAGTGCCTAGCTCTCCCTGCCGTTTGTAGCAAAGTCCCGGGCCCTTGAAGCCCAATGGTGACCTCCAGTATTAGGGACAGCTGACATCCTTAGAGTGGGTTGCAAGGCATGGTGGGTGTAATGCAAGATGAAAGGGTGGGCGCCAGACACGTTTAGAATGCAAAAAGAGATTTATTGTTTCTTAAATAGAACTGTGGGAGAGAGGGTTAGGGCCAGAACACCCTTAGGTAGATGCAATGTTAAATGGCAGACTCTAAGACTTCTATAGGCAGACAGCTATACAGATTAAGGTCTCCAGCCAGACACCACTTCTGTATAGGTGGGACGCTGGCTCCTATGGCAACAGTCTTATAAAAGTTACTAACTGTAATTGTATCCAACTATTTGCAACTCAAACAGTTCTCTGCTTACCCCACAATCACTTACTGTGTTTCTTCGCTTAATGAGCTCTTAGTCTCTCTCACTAGACTTCAGATCCAATAGCCACATGATCCCTTGAGCACTTCCACTTTTAGCACTCAGTATCTTCCTCAAGCCTCAGCCTTGCTTCCCTGCTGGGTCCCTGGCTTGGCACTCACAGATACTCTTGAAGTGTCACCCCTGTGGACATGCTAGGTCCCTGGCCTGGCACTCACCGATGCTCCACAAGCATCACCACTTCTTCACTGTCCCCATTTGGTGAGAAGTCTGCTCTGGTACTGGCCTCAGCTTACTCACAGTGGTCTCCGGCAACAAGTGGGATGGTCCCTTAGTGGCAACAGCTTCCCCTCTACCTCTGACTACAGTTTCCTGGCCGGCAGAACCGTTACTTCTGGCTGAACTACAAGCCTGCAGTTCCAACCCTATGCTGCCCTCCTGCTTCTGAATAGGCCCTTAGACAGCCTGGCAGCCAGATGCCCCCAGGATAGGCCTTAGATTTCTGGCCTCGCAGGCCGGGGCAATACGACAAACGTCCACCCAAACAGCCATCTAGGTGGCACAGAACCCAATCTCCTGACTCCACCCAAATAAATAGGCTCTCCCAGCATGCCAAGGTACCCAAGAAAATCTCTGCCCATTGGATCAGATACCCCATTCATTCAAAATCTGTCCTTGCTATGCCCTTGTCTTATCCAATGTCACCAGCAATTCCAGAATTAGGGGGAAATCAATTGACCTCCTAACAATTTCTCAAAGGCAACTATTGCCCGGCAACTAAATTTAATAGCAGCCCTGCCTAAACATCAGGGTGCTACATTAGACAATAGCTAGCTTGTATCCCTACACATGGCCAGAATTGAGTAGCAAGATTACCCAAACTTCCTTCACCCTGCCCCAATTTTCCCCCCTTCCATAGTTCTCCATGCAATTTGCTGCAAAGTTTTAACATTTTTAATTTTGAGTAAGATGTGTAAAGCTGTTCACAAGCTGAAACCAGACCTGTGTCATGTTGCTTGCATACAGGACATATTAGGAAGTTATTTTATGGGTGGTGAGATATGTATGAGGTTATTATGGGAAGCGTCTGGTTGTAGAAAACAGAAAGTGTATTAATGCTAAATCCACTAATTCACAACAAATCCAGCAGGAAGGCATCCAACTGGGAACACTTATGGCAATATCAGCAATGTATAGCAGAGCAGGTCTCAGATGTGCAGACAGTGTCCGTCTTGAGGGGCTGAATGCGACCTGGCTGGTCCGAGCCCAAATGGAAAGAGCTCAGAAGGATTGCATGGCCTCAGTCTTTCCCTACTTGTCTAGAACCTGCCGCTAATCGCTGTCCGCACAGGGCCGGATTAACAGAGGGGCTGATGGAGCTGCAGCTCCAGGCCCCTTTCTCAAGATAGGCCCATTTGCCCCCAAAAAAAAAAAAGTTTTTTTTTTTTTTTTTTTAGATCGACTTCGGGGGTTGTAGCTCGATGACCAGAGGTCACAGAAACCCCACATTTGGGGGGTAGTCAGTTGAAGACCTACCCCACAACCGGTCAAAATATGGGATGGCTATCATTTATGGTTCCGGAGATACGGGCCTGCTTGCACAGCCTGTCAGAAGCTACATACAGAGCGGCCATTATAAATACAAGCTGACACACTGCAGCAGACTGAGAAAAAAATCATCATTTGTTTTTTGCTAAAAAAATACTCTATGGTGGTCTTTGCAACTTTTTACTGCCCACTGTCATACCCTTCACACTCCTCTTCTGTACATAGTACCTGCTGTCATACACTTCTCTCCTGTACATACTGCCCACTGTCATACCCTCCACACTCCTCTCCTGTACATACTGCCCACTGTCATACCCTCCACACTCCTCTCCTGTACATACTGCCCACTGTCATACCCTCCACATTCCTCTCCTGTACATACTGCCCACTGTTATACCCTCCACACTCCTCTCCTATACATAGTGCCCACTATTATACCGTCCACACTCCTCTCCTGTACATACTGCCCACTGTCATACCCTCCACACTCCTCTCCTATATATAGTGCCCACTATCATACCATCCACACTCCTCTCCTATACATAGTGCCCACTGTCATACCCTCCACACTCCTCTCCTGTACATGGTGCCTGCTGTCATACACTTCTCTCCTGTACATACTGCCCACTGTCGTACCCTCCATGCTTCTCTCCTGTACATGATGCCCACTGTCATACCCTCCACACTTCTCTCCTGTACATTGTGCCTTTTGCCGTACCCTTTGCACTCTTCTCCTGTACATAGTGCCCAATGTTAGACCCTCCACATTCCTCTCACTCACCTGCACATACTTCCCACTTATATACCATCTGTACTCCTCCGCCATGTCGCTTACCCACAAAAACAGTTCTTTAAAATGATACTGAATACCCTCAATGTTACCAGCTCTAGAATGGACACACTTTTGTTAGTTCAACTAAAGGAAATCTCAGTTCTCATATTTGTTCTGTTCCATTATTAGAACTTATTTAATTTTGTGATTACTACTGTGATGTACAGAGGGACATCGGGGATCTCAGCTACTCTAAATACAGCACTTGTGAAAAAAAGTGTCCCTGAAAATATTTTTTAAATGTTGGCAACTATGCACTTATGCACTGCCCAAGGGCCACTGGGTCAGTAGTGGGCCCCATGAGAGGTTTCTGGGATCCTGTGATATTAAAGCGGTAGTAAACTTTCCTGACATTACTACTTTTTAGAGGCCCTGGGGTAGGTTATTAGTGTTGCTCACGAATATTCGCATTGCGAATATTCGCTACGAATATTGCACATTCGAGTATTCGCGAAAATCGCGGCGAATATTCGCTATTTCGAATATTCGTATTTTTCAAATTTCCCAAAAAAATTTGCAATTTCGCATTCGCGAATTTCGCAATTTTTATTTTTTTTTATAAAATATAGCGAATATTCGTAAATATCGAATATTCGTGATATTTTATCCAAAAAAAAAAAATCGCGAAATTTTGCATTAGCGAAAATTCGCATTGGCGAAAATTCGCAATTTTTTTTTTTTTTTTTTTATAAAATATCACGAATATTCGATATTAACGAATATTCGCGACCGCATATGTGAAATTTCGCTTTTTTTTTTTTTTTTTTTTATAAAATATACCGAATATTCGTAAATATCGAATATTCGTGATATTTTATAAAAAAAAAAAAAATCGCGAAATTTCGCATTAGCGAAAATTCGCATTGGCGAAAATTCGCAATTTTATTTATTTTTTTATAAAATATCACGAATATTCGATATTAACGAATATTCGCGAATATTCTTCGAAATATTCGCGAAATATCGCGAAATCAAATATGGCGTATTCCGCTCATCACTATCTAAGGTTATGCCACAATGTACAAGTATGCACAGCATATTAGCACATTAGGGTACACTTACATTTTCAGACTGGGCCCTCCATTGCTGCGCTGTAATTCTCACGCATTTATTTATTATTTATAAAAGGCCCCACCAAAATCCTCAGCACCAGGCCCATGATGTTCTTAATCTGGCCCTGTGTCCGCATCAGACGGGTGACCTGTCCCTGCACTACCCACATGGGAAATGCACACCAAACCTGGGAGCTGCAAGAGCAGTGGTTCTTAAAGCGGAGTTTCACCCTAAAAAACAACTATGTACCATGCCATCCTGCATATTAGCGTCAGCTACAGTATGCCTATATTTTATTTTTTTGCGCTGTACTTACAGATTAAACTATTTGTCTGTTTCAGGCTACCGCGGGGTAATAGGCGTTCCTATCAAGAGGGGAACATGATTGACGGCCGGCTATGGCGCGTCACGCATTCCGAAAATAGCCGGAGTAGACTCGGCTCTTCACGGCGCCTGCTCACAGACTAGGAGCTGACTGCGCAGGTGCCCGTGTAGGACTCGGCTCTTGACGGCGCCTGCGCAGTCAGCTCCTAGTCTGTGCGCAGGCGCCATGAAGAGCCGAGTCCTACTCCGGCTATTTTCGGAACGCGTGACGTGCCATAGCCGGCCGTCAATCATGTTCCCCTCTTGATAGGAACGCCTATTTCCTGCCCGGAGTCTGAAACGAAAAAAACAGATTAAACTGTAAGTACAGCACCGAAAAAAAAAATAAAGGCATACTGTAGCTCACGCTAGTATGCTGAATGTCAGTGGAGACAAAGATTTTTAATTTTTTTAGGGTGAACCCCCTCTTTAACCTTTCTAGTGCCGTGACCCCTTGATAAAATTTCCCAAGTTGTGGGGACCCCTAACAGTACAACTATTTTCATAGCGTGGGTTGTCAGCACCCAAGGCAAGACAAGTAATGTGCGCCTCTAACCCATGGACATTTCCACTCGTACAGTATTTAAACCCCTTATGGTACACTGTTCTCCTTTCTTTCCCTTTTATCTCTCTCTATCCTAATTTCTTGTTTTATTTCCCCCATCCCTTTCTCTAGCTTTCTCATTGGTCCTTCTTTTTCTTCCATTTTCTTTGTTCCTACACCTCTTTTCCTCACCCTTCCATGTATTCTCTTTCACCTTGGTGGGGGAATGGGATGAGTGGCAGTCCTAGCGGGGAGTTGGGAAGAGTGGCAGTCCTGGCGGAAGTTGGATGAGTGGCAATGCTGGGGGGAGTTTTGATCAGCTAACTTCGGTGCTCTTGATCAACGTCATCTGCTGATCTGAGAATTGTAGTGGGGACTTTTAATGGCAACTCTAATCAAAGGTAGTGTTACTCACTGTGTCTCCAACTGTGTGGTGTCTCGTAGCAGTGACACCCAGTGCTTTAAGTGGGCCGGAACGCGGCGGTACTCAGTACCGCCACTTCCAAAAATGGCCCTGGAGAGTACCAGCACCTCTCCGTGCGCCCAGTACGTGGGTCTCCCGTACCGGAACGCACTGGCGTAGCGGGGCGGGGGGGGGGGGGCTCCTGCACCGGGCGAAAAATTGCAGGGGGGAAAAATCCTGGCGTCCGCGAAAAAGCACCGCCGCCGCCTTAGAAAAGGCGGCGCGCGATGAGTTTTTTTTTCAGCCCTTCCGCCTGGTTGGCTGGTGGAACTGTCTGTCTCCCTTGATGTGGGAGTGGCGGGAAACACCAGCCAACTAGGCAGAAGGGCTAAAAAAAAACAGATAACGGCGCAGGAGATTGGCGGGCGGTGGAGTGGGAGGCGCTGTACCTCTGTGCTGCGCTGATTGGCCTGGAAGTTGGAACATGTGTTTACAGCGCGGCGGCAAGTTTCTCCATCTCCAGCAAGGTAAGCAAAACACTCTCCTGTACCACAGGGGAGAGAGAGAAGGGGAAGGGGGGTCGGTGTAAATCTAAAGGGGTGCACTGCCTGATCCCCACCTATCCACCTCAGAGCGTGTCATTTTAGTAAGACTGCTGGGACTTGTAGTTCTCCATCTTCTCCTGGGGCTCATGGAGATTGGAGAACTACAAGTCCCAGCAGGTTATACATACAATAAGGCTCTGAGGTGGATGGGTGTGGATTGCATGCACCTGAGCCCCAGGAGAAGATGGAGAACTACAAGTCCCAGCAGGTTATAATATAAGGCTCCGAGGTGGATGGATGTCCGGACACCCATCCATCTCGGAGCCTTATATTATAACCTGCTGGGACTTGTAGTTCTCCTACTTCTCCTGGGGCTCAGGTGCATGCAATCCACACCCATCCACCTCAGAGCCTTATTGTATGTATAACCTGCTGGGACTTGTAGTTCTCCAATCTCCATGAGCCCCAGGAGAAGATGGAGAACTACAAGTCCCAGCAGTCTTACTAAAATGACACGCTCTGAGGTGGATAGGTGGGGATCAGGCAGTGCACCCCTTTAGATTTACACCGACCCCCCCCCCCTTCCCCTTCTCTCTCTCCCCTGTGGTACAGGAGTTCTCCAATCTCCATGAGCCCCAGGAGAAGATGGAGAACTACAAGTCCCAGCAGGTTATAATATAAAGCTCCGAGGTGGATAGATGTCTGGACAGTGACAATTGGTGGCACAGTGGTGACGATTGATGGCACAGTGGTGACAATTGATGGCATGGTACAGTGACTGCATTTGATGGCATTGCACAGTGGTTGCGTTTGTTGGCATGGCACAGTGGTGACAATTGATGGCACAGTGGCTGCTTTTGATGGCATGGCACAGTGGTTGCGTTTGGCATGGCACAGTGGTGACAATTGATGGCACAGTGGCTGCATTTAAGGGCATGGCACAGTGGTTGCGTTTGGCATGGCACAGTGGTGACAATTGATGGCACAGTGGTTGCGTTTGTTGGCATGGCACAGTGGTGACAATTGATGGTACAGTGGCTGCATTTGATGGCATGACACAGTGGCTGCATTTGATGGCATGGCACAGTGGTGACAATTGATGACACAGTGGCTGCATTTGATGGCGAAAAAAAACGTTCTGCACCTCTTTTGGCCCACTTAAAGCACTGGTGACACCTATGCCAAAATCAGGAGATAGGGTCTCCTCCAGCCCCTCCGACTTCACATCCCTCACCATTCAGCTGACCTCTAGTCTCTGTCCCCCAGCCATGCCGTGAACTGAATGGGCAGCTGCAAAAAGGCTGAGTGGGTGGCCGTGGGCTCTAGGAACAACCCAGCTGGGCGACCACAGGTTCCAGGGACAGCCCTGCTGAGTGGCCGCAAAAAGGCTGGGAGAGCAGCGTGGGCTTCAGAAACAGCCCAGGATTTGGTGACCCCTGGCAAATCATCATTTGACCCCAGAGGGGGTCCCGACCCCCAGGTTGAGAAACACTATGGGGTGGCAGCATCCAATCAAATAGCTTCCCCAGTGACCCTAGAAATCATTAAGGAACCATGTTCCTCTTGACTTCCTCTACCCTTGCTATGCTACTGTAGTTGAGCGCCACCTGCAAGTAGACTGCACCTGCCTACAGGGATGCCTGCAGTTATAGGTCAGAGGTTCCCCTGCAGTTGGCTCTTTAAATTAAGAAGGGAAACAGAGTGACCGACTGTGAAGTGGGTGGCAGAGAGACTCAGGATTAAAAATTTAGACTATGACCCTGGGGAAATGGGTTTTTTAAACAAATAGTAGGGCAAACAGAGGGTCCAAAAAGAGTGAGGGTGGGTATTGTGGGTGATGGGGAAGGTCATCAGGCTCAATGAAGAACTCAAAGGAAAAAAGACATGGACATCCTTATAATATAGTGGGTGATGTTCAAGACCTAGGGGAAAAGGTGCTTGATGGACAGCATTAATGCTATCAATCAATTGGTATTAGAGAATGTCTTCACATACTCATGTAAGAGAGACATTATTATCTGTTTTTAATAGAATAAACACATTCTGCAGTACTATTGCCAGAGGAACTCTTTTTTTCTTATAATCTTGTCATTATCTTGTCAGGCTGAATGCACTTTGCTGTAGGTTATTCCTAGACTTTGGTAATTTGCTGTTATGAGGCTGGAGGGTTTGTGGCTTTGTAATTATTTGCAGCCAGCTGCACGTAGGTGTCAAGATACAGAAATACCTGGCAACTCCTCCCATGGGGATTGCGGGTTATTATAAAAGCAAATACAGTACACTTCTGAGAATGCTGAAAAATATTTCCGAGGAACAGGCTTTGCATACAGTGCTGTATCTCCACTGTTCTGCTCTGTAGTACATTATATACTCTGCACCGCTCTACTATGCACACTGTGCCATACATGCCCCAGTGCACCACCAGCAGCTAGTGCTCAGATTATTTTGGGGATGCAAACAAACTGAAAATTCAGAAAAATATTAAAAAAGAAACACCAATTGCAGCCTCACTGTGCCCATTAAATCCAGCCACTGTGTCCATCAATTGCAGAAACTGTGTCCATCAAATGCAGCCACTGTGCCCATCAAATGCAGCCACTGTACTAATCAAATGTAGCCACTGTGCCCATCAAATGTACCCACTGTGCCATCAATTGTAGAAACTGTACCCATCAAATGTAGCCACTGTGCCCATCAAATTCAGCCACTGTGCCATCAATTGTAGAAACTGTGCCCATCAAATGCAGCCACTGTGCCCATCAAATGTAGCCACTGTGCCCATCAAATGCAGCCAGTGTGCCATCAATTGCAGAAACTGTGGCCATCAATTGCAGCCACTGTGCCATCAATTGCAGAAACTGTACCCATCAAATGTAGTCACTGTGCCCATCAAATGCAACCACTGTACCTATCAATTGCAGCCACTGTGCCCCATCAAATGTAGCCATCGTGGTCATCAAATGTAACCATTTTGCCATCAATTTCAGCCACTGTGCTCATCAAATGTAACCATTGTGCTATCCAATGTATCCACTGTGCCCATCAAATGCAGCCACTGTGCCCATCAATTGCAGCCACTGTGCCCCATCAAATGTTACCACTGTGCCCCAACAAATGCTGCCACTGTGCCCCAACAAATGCCGCCACTGTGCCCATGAAATACCGTCACTATGCCCATCAAAATCTGCTACTGTGACCCCCTTCTCGCTCGCCGTCTGGCCGGAACTTGGTGGCGGGTCAGGCAGCGGGTGATGGCGGCGAGCTGTGGGACCTTACAGCTGCAATGCATGGATCTATCCATTACTCATAGAGGGGGTGGCTGGAGAGAAGTGGCGGCTCCCTAATAGACAGGCCGCCCCTACTCTCCACCCTACTCTGCCCAGTACCTGGCACCACACATTCTATACTCTACACTGTTCCACTATGCACACTGTGAATACTTGTGCTTCAAGGGGCTACAGTTCAGTGAAGCCCGGAGTGACAATGACAGAAAGAAAATAACGGAGGGCTGGCCATGACTGGGTGGAATCAGGAGCAACAAAAGGGTTAAGGTAGGGAGGTGCCTTTAGGGGAGTGGCTGTAGGATCATTCTCAGGGTAGGGGAGGAGTGGTATATATATAAGTGGTGGGGTCTGCCGTGTGCACACGGCAGGAAGTTTAGACACAGGGAGGCAGGTTTTTCCCACCCACCCTCCCTTATTTTGTTTGATGTTGTGTGTTGTGCGTTTGTTTTCTTATTTTTCAGGTGTGGAAAAGGTTCGTCAAGACAGCGGAGGCGGTGTCCTTGGTCTTTGATGGTGACAGTTAACTGATGGAATGGAAATGGTTGGGGGGCTCATCGGTGGGATGGGCCCCTTATGGGGTTTATTGCAGTGGTATCTGCTGTAATACGGTGACGGTGCACCGTGGGTTAAAAAGGGGTGTCTCCGAGCTGGAGTCGGCTGGGGGCCTTGGTATGGTAAATAGTACCGCAGTGTAGTGGTAAAAAGGAAAAGGTTAATGGGGGTTACCGTCAAAGACCAATCGGGGCTGGTGTTAATAGAAAAAGTGTTTTGGTAAATATTGTTAATAATAAAGTTGGAATTGTTGGAAATTCCTATTATCTAAGATTTGGTGAAATATTTAATTTGGTTATAAAATAAAATGGCTGTTGTGGCCAATTTTACTCCAATATACTGTGTCGGTCTTGTTACTGGGAAATAAGGTAATGAGGGGGGGGGGGGGGGGGTGGTGTTGTTAAGGGGGAAGGGTAATATGGGATAGATACGGCCAAGGTTGCACATTGAAACTACACTAGTCATGTTCATTCTGTGCTTCAAATTTTAACAAGCAGTAAAAAGACAGAAAAAAGCATTTGAAAGGAATCTGAGAGCTGTTAGTAAATCTCAGGACTGGATGGCCGGAAATAGAAATAATTTGGCAGGTAAAATGGCTCCCACTTACACTCTCCGGACACTTTATTAGGTACACCTGTTCAATTGCTTCGTAACACAAATTACTAATCAGCCAATCACATGGCAGCAACTCAGTCTATTTCAGCATCTAGACGTGGTGAAGACAACCTGCTGAAGTTCAAACGGAGCATCAGAATGGGGAAGAAAGGGGATTTAATTGACTTAGAACGCGGCATGGTTTCTGGTGCCAGACAGCTGGTCTGAGTATTTCAAAATCTGCTGATCTACTGGGATTTTCACACACAATCATCTCTCGGGTTTACAGAGAATGGTCCGAAAAAGAGAAAATATCCAGTGAGCGGGTGTTGTGTGGATGAAAAGGCCTTGTTGAGCTCAGAGGAGAATGGGTAGACTTGTTTGAGATAATAGAAAGGCACAGTAACTCAAATAACCCCTTGTTACATCCAATGTATACATAATACTATCTCTGAATGCACAACACATTGAACCTTGAAGAAGGTGGCCTACAGCAGCAGAAGACCACACCGGGTGCCACTCTTGTCATCTAAGAACAGGAAACTGAGGCTACAATTCGCACAGACTCACCAAAATTGGACAATAGAAGATTGGAAAAACGTTGCCTGGTCTGATGAGTCTCGATTTCAGCTGCGACATTCAGATAGTCTGATCACAATTTGCTGTAAACAACATGAAAGCATGGATCCATCCTGCCTTGTATCACCAGTTCAAGGTGGTGGTGGTGTAATGGTGGGGGGGGGGGGATATTTTCTTGGCACACTTTGGGCCCCTTAGTTCCAATTGAGCATCATATAAACACCACGACCTACCTGAGTATTGTTGCTGACCATGTCCATCCCTTTATGACTACAGTGTCCCCATCTTTTGATTGCTCCTTCCATCAGGATAATGTCACCATGTCACAAAGATCCAATCATCTCACCACTGGACAATGAGGTCACTGGACTCCAATCATCTCACCACTGGACAATGAGGTCACTGAACTCCATTGGCCTCCATAGTCACCACCTCTCATCCAATAGAGACCCTTTGGGATGTGGTGGAACAAGATATTTGCATCATGGATGTGCAGCCGACAAATCTGCAGCAACTGTATGATGCTATCATGTCACTATGGACCAAAATCTCAAAGGAATGTTTCCAACACCTTGTAGAATCTAAGCCATGAAGAATTAGGCAATTCTGAAGGCAAAAGGGGGTCCAACCCAGTACTATCAAGGTGTACTGTACCCAGGGCCGGATTCCTCACAAGACCACCGAGGCCAGGCCTCGGGGCGGCAGTGGGTGCAGGGGCGATGCGCTCCCCTCCCTCTGTCCTTTGCGCTCGGATGTCATGGAGCTGGATCTGTGTGTGCAAGGCCCCACCACCCTAGACCAGCTTGTGTGATAGTAGATTGAATCAGTGTTCCACCTATCACACAAGCTTTTCTAGGAGGTCAGGACCATTCACACAGACACAGACCCAGCTCTGTGACATCTGAGCGCCGGAGGACAGAGGGAGGGGAGCACTGTGTGTTATCCAAACAGGAAATGGTGAGGCTGCCTGCATTCATGAGCACAGAGGTTGCATTCATGGGCACAGAGGCTGCAACCAGTGGGCACAGAGGCTGCAATCAGTGGACACAGAAGCTGCAATCAGTGGGCACAGAGGCTGCATTCCTAAGCACAGAGGTTGCAATTAGTGGGCACAGAGGCTGCATTCATGGGCACAGAGGCTGCATTAATGGGCACAGAGGCTGCAGTTAGTGGGCACAGAGGCTGCAGTTAGTGGGCACAGAGGCTGCAGTTAGTGGACACAGAGGCTGCATTCATGGTACAGAGGCTGAAATTAGGGGGCACAGAGGCTGCATTCATGGGCACAGAAGCTGCATTTATGGGCACAGAGGCTGCATTTATGGGCACAGAGGCTGCAGATAGTGGGCACAGAGACTGCATTCATGGGCACAGAGGCTGCAATTAGTGGGCACAGTTATTTTCAGTGTTCTCATGTTTTTAACCGATCAGTTGTAGCAGTCATCGATAAAGGACAAGAATGGTGGTGTCTGTGTGTGTGTGTGGTGGGGGGGCGGGGTGGCATTGAAGGACCCGGCCTTGGGGCAGCAGAGGGAGTAAATCCGGGGCTGACTGTACCTAATAAAGTAGCCGGTGATTGTATGGGTTTGCCTGAAGTTTAAGAAAAATCAAATCTCCAAAATCAGTCTATGAGCGATCCATTTGTAGAAATATCTGATCTTTGAATGTCCACTTTCAATTCTCATCAAACTTTACCCTTGTTTGTCCGACAATTCTTTCTCCCTCCATCTGGCCATCACGTGGGACATCCTTACTGGCATCTGTCTGCTACAACATTTCCAATAAAAGACTTCTGGGATAGATTAAATCATATATCTTGCGATACCCCGTGAAAGAGATTAATATTGATCCCTGACCACTTTGTTAATTATTCCAGCAATGAAATGTATTTGCTTTTAGGAAAATGGAGAAAAAAAAAGCATCAGACAGAGACAATAATGAAATTTATTCTTTAGACAGAGTTGTCTGCCCATGAATAATACTTCCATGCAAATAATGTTTTTCCATCCAATGCAGCGTCATCATTAGCAAATGATAGAAATTGAATTTATTGTCATTGTGCTCCGCAGGCAGTTGGAACCCGCCGGGGTATCTCATTCCAGGTTTTGCAAGTCTTGCACTTTCTAGTTATAAATCACATTTGACTTTTCCTTCTTGCGCCGAAGAGAACACATCGTTCATTTCAACCATAATGCCCCAGTACGAAGGATTTCAGTGGCAGTGCGTTCATAAGGGCGCACGGGTGTCGCTCCCTCTCTCCAGCCACCCGCTCTATGACCAATGGATAGATTCATGAATAGCATGAATGGGTCTGTTACCCATTGTGAAGGAATGTAATGAGCATAATGATAAATTAGAAAATGTCTATTCTCTATGCATCTTTATTATACTATAACGTCTATATTGCTTTTTTATGTATACCACTGCTATAATCCTTCCTTACTCAAATCAGCTCCTAATAATACCCCTCTCACTGAAAACACTGGAGAAGACCAAAGATGGCCGATGCCCCCCTCTCCCCCACATCTTTAGGAATGAGAAAGTGAAGACACATCAGAGGGATGGCTAAGATCGACATCCCATTTTTGTACTCTTCTTGTATCTCAGCCAATTAGATGCACTTTCTAGTTTACATTAACATAATAGTGACATATCATGCTGTATGTAGAAGTTTGTATTGCCTGCAATAAAGCAGAGATAACAGTATAGTTCAACTGAGACGGTTGTATCAGTTAGTTATTCCTAGCCGTGCATGCTGTTATCTAAACTTTAGATTTGGAACAGCAGTAGAGTCCATATTAATCCCTTTGTGGTTAACCAAACTATCACAGCATCACCTCATTGGCTGAAACGACAGGCGCTGTGATTGTCTGATCAATATTCCTATAGCACACATTCCTGGTAGACATGGCTCATATAATGGTGGGTGCTGCAGCGATTACCAGTCCTGGATACATCAAACAAGCGTACATATTCGCCAGTACACCATGGATAGACGAGATTTTCATCCAAAAAGTTTTAATGAGAAGAGCAGTGGCGGAATTATCAGAGTCGCGGCAGTCGCCGTTGTGACTGGGCCCTGTAATTCCGCCAAGTACGGGGGGGGCCCACCACCCGGCCGTGTGAGGTGCTGTTCGTTCCGGGCAGGGCCGATCAACAGGCTCAGGCTGCTAATACTCGGGTCCCCGCGCCGCCGCTAGAGGTCCGCGGCCGGCGGAGATAATGTCTCCGCCGGCGGCCATTTTCCTGAAGACCAGCGCTGCCTGCTGTGATAGAGCTGCGGCGCCTGGTCGGCCGATGAGAGATCAGGGAGAAAGTAAGTGCGGCCCCCTGTAACCTGAATAGGAGGGGCGGTGGGGTGGCTGCATTATAGAAGACTCATTCTCTCCATCGTCCTCCCACGGTCTCTGAATGCCTGCTTCTGCTCCTCTCCCTCTCGCAGGCATTCAGGTACTGCAGGAAGAAGATGGAGAGAATGATTCTTCTATATGCAGCCATGCCACCGCTCCTCCTAATCTGCTTATCTCTGCTGCCCCCACAGTGCTTTCTAAACACAGTGCTATCTAGCCCCCCCCCCCCCCCCCCCAGTGCTCTTTTTAAAAAAAAAACGCGTTCAATAAATGTATGCGAAAATACCATGCGAGATAAAAAGTTGTAACGGCCGCCATTATATTCTCTAGGGTCTTTGCTAAAAAAGCATATATAATGTTTTGGGGTTCTATGTAATTTTCTAGCAAATAAATGATGATTTTTCCATGTAGGAGAGAAATGTCAGGCGGCGTACACACGTACGAGAACCTCGACGGGTGGAACACATCGTTCCGCCCGTCGAGGCTCTCGGCCGGCCGTCGAAATCGGCGACCCGCCCGTCGGGAATGGCAACCAGCCTGCTCTCTATTCGCTCTACGGGATTCCCGACGGGCGGGGCGAGCTAGGAGCGTACACACGGCCGAGGTTCTCGCTGGAATGCAGCTCCCAGCGAGGTTCTCACTGGTTTCTAGCGAGAACCTCGGTCGTGTGTACGCCGCCTCAGAATTGGTCTGGGTGTTCCAGAACGCCTGATGGTGTTCCCTGCATGTTGGGCCTCTGTATGTGGCCACGCTGTGTAAAAGTCTCACACATGGGGTATCACCATACTCGGGAGGAATAGCAGAATGTGTTTTGGGGTGAAATTTGTGGTATGCATATGCTGTGTGTGAGAAATAACCTGCTAATATGACAGAAACAATTTTTATTTTTTTTACAGAATTTTCAGTCGTTTTTCTTTTATAGCGCAAAAAATTAAAAAAAAAACAGAAGTGATCAAATACCACAAAAAGAAAGCTCTATTTGTGTGGAAAAAAAGGACAAACATTTCAAATGGGTACAATGTTGTATGACTGAGTAATTGTCATTCAAATTGTGAGAGCACCGAAAGCTGAAAATTGGTCTGGTTAGGAAGGGGGTTTAAGTGCCCAGTGGTCAAGTGGTTAACTTGCATAATGGTCCGGGGCCAGGGGCGGACTGACAACTCATGGGGCCCCTGGGCAAAAGGGGTTCATGGGGCCCCCTGTGTTCCCACCCACACTCAAGCCACACTCACACAAAGCCCCACACCCAGCTTGCACTGCGTGGATGTCTCAATTCCTGCGATAAACAGTGAACAGGGGGCAGCAGGGCAGAGCATGGGATGTCAAGCAAGCACAGTACACAGGGAGCACCAAGGAAAATCATCGGGGAACCATGGCAAAGTATAGAAGTCAGCAGGTCACAGCACAGGGAGTCAGGAGGGCACAATATCTGTGTGTGGAGGGAAGGAGGGCACACTACATGGGCTGCAGCAGGGCACATTATGGGGCACATTACAGGTTGGGGGAGGGGGGCACAGTAGGACACATTACATAGGGGGCAGCAGGGAACATTATAATCAATTATAATCAATTAAATAGGGGCATGATGGCACATTAAGGGGCACAGCAGGGCACAATATGGTGCAAAGCGGGGCATATTACATGGGGGCAAGAGGATACATTATGGGGCACAGCAGGGGCTATTACATGGAACAAGAGGGCACAGTATGATGCACACAGCAGAGCATATTATGGGGCACTGAATGATGTATCACAGGGCACACAGCAGTGCACATCATATGTCACACAGCAGGGCACAGGGCATATCATGGGGCATACAGTAGGGCTCAGGACACATCACAAGGCCCACAGGAGTGAATTGGGCACACAGTAAGGCACACAGCAGGGCATGGGAACAGGCAGCATGGCATGGGGACACACAACAGGGCATGGTTTCCAGCGAACATGTTTTCAAGCATGTTTTGAAACTTTGGTCCGCTGGAAAACGGTCCGATAGGTCGTACACACCATCGAACATGTCGGCTGAAACTGATCTGCGGACCAGTTTCAGCGGACATGTTCGATCGTGTGTACACGGCCTTAGAGTTAATCTAGCAATACACACTTTAATTTTTTTATTTAAATTATTTTTTTTCTACCGTTTACCTTGAATTTTTGAATCTAAATGTATTTTTGTCAACATTGTAACTTTATTTTTATTTATTTTTTTATCAACTTTATTGCTATCACAAGGGATGAACAACATCCCTTGTGATAGCACGCTGCAGGTATCACCCCGATATAACCACTTCATTTGGAGGATGTCATATATGACCCAGCGGCAAGTGGTTAATGAGGTCATTTTGCAAGAGCGATGTACACACACTGTATGCAGAGTGTTATATGTTATGGTCTACTCTGTAAATGTGAACATTGCTCTTGCAAAATGCCCTCATTAAAATCCTGAGGTTGATTATTTGAGTGTCGGCTCTTTCTTCAATTTATAGGTTAATATTGCTGCCTTTGTCACTGCTGGGAAAATTCACCATCTACTGTATGTTTGTCCAGGTGGCCACTGAGCTTGATAGGGAAATTTCACTTGTCACCAAAACAGAAATAGAGTGGAAATCTTTCAATGGGGACGGCGTCATTGCCAATTGCCTCAGGCCGCGTACACACGGAGGGACATATCCGATGGAAACGGTCCTCGGACCATTTTCATCGGATATGTCCTCCGGGCTATTTTGATCCGATGGCGTGTACACACCATCGGATCAAAATCCCCGCGGGCAGACAGCGCAGTGACGTGGCGGTGACGTTGACGCCGCCACGTCACCGCACCAGGAAGTAAACAACTTCCACGCATGTGTCGCATCCATACGGTGAATGTACTGACCAGCGGACATATCTGACGGACATGTCGCCGGCGAACAAATTTTAAAGCATGTTTGAAAATGTGTCCGCCGGTCAGACATGCCCGCTAGCCCATACACACGATCGGATTTGTCCGCTGAACTGGTCCGTCAGACCAGTTTGAGCAGACAAATTAGATCGTGTGTACGCAGCTTAAGAGGTCTTTTTTTACTTCTTCAAATAATCAAGAATTGATAATATAGATGTGCGTTAAGGTGTGCACCCCAGACCTCAAACCTGTGTCTGTGTTAGGGTTGCCACCTGTCCAGGATTCACCCTGACATTTTTGGTTTGGAATCATGCATCTGGGTTTTAGACTGTCTGAAACCTGCACACATTATTCACACTGATATTGATATCAGGATATTAATGCTGGACAATAGTTGTCTATTCGTCAGTATAAAGGATGTTGTAGAACTCCTTGAAATATAGGTGTCATATATTGCAGTGCAGTCTGCTTTGAGGGGGGGGGGGGGTTCAATAATAGTGTATTATTCTTCTCAGGGCTGATCCTAGGGTTACAGGCGCCTGACTGCAGAAATATTTCTGGTGCCCCACACGGACGTGGTAATTTTACTAACTCCTCCCTTTTACAAATGTCAAGGACTCAACCACAGAGATGCTCCCCCATGAAGTATTCATTAACCTGGGATCCTTACATGATCTCTTAACAATAAACAAAATACAGGAAGAGAAGAAAAAGTACTTTATTGGGACCTGGAGGGGGGACACAGAGGGGGCTTCTGTTAGAGAGTCTGTTAGAAAGACCCCCCAGACATAGTACAGGAGATGGTCGGAGACTGCAGACATAGTACAGGAGACAGTCAGAGACTGTAGACATGGTACAGGAGATGGTCAGAGACTGCAGGCATTGTACAGGAGATGGGCAGGGGCTGTGTATGCTATGCAATCTATCATGCCATAAAACATCTAGAGCAGGGTCAGCCCAGAGCACGTGTAAAGGGATGCCAGCCCCCAGCACCCAGCACACTGAACACTGTGACTCACCTCCATTCTCTCTCTGTGCAGCCCAAGATAGAGATGGGAGGGAAAGACATTCCGCCTGGAGTTGGTGAGACAGTGCGGGATCTAAGACTCCCAGTGTGAGGAATTAATTCCTGCACATCAGGACTCTGAAAACTAGAACTCTCGTGTCAGGAAGAGGAGCGGCCCCTCCCCCGAGCACTGCCAGGCTGGACGGGCTGCCCTATGCTCACACATCAGTTCTGGACGGACACACACCTATGCTCAGAACACTAGTTCTGGACGGACACAAACAAGGAGGGGAGAAGAGAACTCTGGCACTTCAGCGCCCCCACCTCTGCAGGCGCCTGAGTGCAAAGCACCCTGTGCACCCTGCCTAGGATCCGCCCCAATTCTTCTGTTATTCAAGAGCAGAAATAAAAGTGGAGGTAGAGTGTGTAGTATAGTAAAGGGAAGGGAGGAAATAAAAAAGATGAAATTGGCCCTCGCTTTCTCTCTCCGTCAATGTTCCCATGATTCCCATCCCATGGTTAAAATCATCTTGTGAGCCTCCTAGAATGTGAAAGGAGAAAAGGAATAAAAAAATATGTTTTCCCAAAAGAATGAGTAAAAGAAGATTTGAATAGAGAAGGGGTCTCCAAACTTTCTAAACAAAGGACCCGTTTACTGTGCTCTAGACTTTAGGGGGGTGGACTGTGGCCATTGGGAATATTGTCCTGGAGTCAGTGGGAGTAAACAATGCATATTTAGTATTAGGGAGAGTAATGATGCCCCATTGCTGGTGTCAGTGGAGGAATAGAGCCCCATCATTGGTGTCAGTGGGAAGAATAGTGCCCCATTGTTGGTGTCAGTTTAAGGAATAGTGTCCAATCATTGGTGTCAGTGGGAGAAATAGTGCCCCATTATTGATGTCAGTAACAGGAATTATGCCCCATTGTTGACATCAGTCAGAGAAATAGTGTCCCATTGTTGGTTTTAGTGGGAGGAATGGTGCTCCATTGTTGATGTCATTAGCAGGAAATATCCCCTATTGTTGACATCAGTCAGAGTCATAGCAACCCAGTGTTGGTTTCAGTGGGAGGAATAGTGCTCCATTTTATGTCGGTAGCAGGAATACTGTCCCATTGTTGGTGTCGAAGAAAAAATGCCCCAAGGGCCGGATAAAGACAAGCAAGGGGCCATATCCAGCCCCCGGGCCACAGTTTGGAGACCACTGGGATAGAGAATAGAGAAGTAGGGCAATAGAACAGTAGACTAGGAAGGAAGGAAAAAAGTCAATGAGACATGTAGACTTGCCAGTAACTTGCATCATACTTACAAAGCCCGGTTATGCAAGACTACTGCACAGGGCCAGTCTTTCAAATTGGACAAAAAATTTCTTGGGGCCCCTATATTTCACTCTCCACCTGCTCTGAGACTATAATAAATAGCATCTAGACTCAAAATCAGTTTACTGTATCAGATCAGGCAGCGATTGCGATTGGTTGCCAGAGGTTACAGCATATTATTACAGCTTACTGACTGGTTGCTAGAGGTTACAGCACACATTACGGCTCACCGATTAGTTGCCAAAGGTTACAGCACATTTCTGCTTGTTGAATGGTTGCTAGAGATTACTATACAGTAATACTGCTCACTGATTGGTTGCTAGAGGTTACAGCACATGATTTCTGCTTGTTGATTGGTTTCTAGAGATTACTGTACAGTAATACTGCACACTGATTGGTTTCTAGAGGTTACATCACATCATCTCCTCACTGCCTGCACACCATGGACTGTGGAGGTGAGTGGACTCATCAATAGACAGAAAACTCCTAAGGATCCAGCAGCATTCAGTATGGTGGATATGACCTTTAGGGGGGCATGATATACATATGAATGCCACCTTTATTTACATATCAATTCCACCGGACGCCACTATTTACATATGAATGTCAGTTATTTACATGTATACACAGGGTCTACAGGTGAGTCATAGGGCAGAGCTGGGCAGCATTAATAACGTAACTTCCCACTGAGTTATGGGGACACAGCACCCGACTCAAACTTTAAGGGACAAGGGGATTCAAAACCAGGATAGTTGGCAAGTATGAGGCAGCTTCTTTGGGCACCACAACAATGACAGGGCCCAGGGCAGCTGCTCCTTTTTCCCTGCCTTAAAGTGGAGTTTCCATCCCAAATTATTGTTTTCATTATTGTGCTCATTAGACCTACACAAAAGGAAAAAAATATATTATTTTTTTTCACTCGTCTGGAAATGCCTGTTGCTATGCGGTCCCACAAAATCTGCTTTTGAAATCACCTAGGATTCTGACATCATCTCCCTCTAATGCTCCTGGGAAATGTGTGTCATCATTTCCCAGGATGCAGTGCGCTGTCCAATTATCACTCCCCATCCAAGACTTCCAGGAAGTAAGTGCTTGTGGGCTTCACAATGCCCACAAGCAAAATGACAACGGTGTGGGAATAGTTTTATAAACTATATTTTTTGAATAACTATGCGGAGCGGCGGCGGATTGTAAAATAGTAAGTGACCGGAATTATATTATAAAAACGCAGATGAAAGGACATACATTTAAAAAAATGCCAATTGTGGTTGGAACTCCGCTTTAAAGACGGCCTGCTACTGCATAGCAAAAAGCTCATAAGAGTTGGATGGAGCAGTACACCCAGTTAAAATGAAGGTTTAATGCGCAATGATGGCCTTTGGATATAGTCAAACATAAAACTGAGTGTGGTTAAGATACACATGCGTACAATAAGTCCTAGTATGAAATAATATCTAAGAGGTAAAACATATGAGAAACAAAGTTGTAAATCACACTCAGGAAGTCAGTATAGATTGCCAGATTTCACTTAAATGCAAAAATAGTAGCTACTGGTATTTAAAAAATGAAAGCAAAGTATAGGATATTAATGAGAAGTGAACCCCAAAAGAAAGCGTTGATTCAGGCATTTGAAAGACTCTCTGAAATGGAGAAAACTTGGAGCAAAAAAGGTGGAGGAACAGTTATCTTTATCTGTGTTGGTCCTGGGCATCCCAGGGGACCAATGAAAAGCCTCCAGCTGCAGCTTATATGCTTTCACAGTTTGATCCCTTGCTTCCAGAGCTGACGGAGGGGTTGTCATGGTATCAGGTGGCTTACTATAAAAATAGTCTGCACTCTATCAATTTTGCATGATCATAGGCTATTATAAGAAAATATGAGGGGTATTCACAGTATTTCTGGAACTATTAAGTTGGTGAAGCAGGTTAACAAATGAAATCAACCAGGGCCGATCCTAGGGTCACAGGTGCCTGGGTGCAGAAATATTTCTGGCGCCCCCACATGGGCGTTGTCAATTTACTAACTCCTTCCCTTTACATCTCATTATACATCACATTTGTAGATGGACTAGGCGCAGGAATGGGCAGGGGCTGTGTATCCTATGCAATCTATCATGCCATAAAACATCTAGAGCAGGGACAGCCCAGAGCACGTGTAAAGGGATGCTGGGGATGTCATCCCCCAGTACACAGCACACTGAACACTGTGACTCACCTTGATTCTTTCTCCATGGAGCCCGCGATAGAGATGGGAGTGGGAGGCATTCCAACTTGAGTTGGTGGAGACAGTGCAGGATCCAAGACTCCCAGTGTTAGGAATTCATTCCTGCACATCAGCACCCACTAAAAATTAGAACTCTCATGTCAGGAAGAGGAGCAGCCCCTCCCCCGAGCACTGCCAGGCTGGACGGGCTGCCCTATGCTGACACATCAGTTCTGGACGGACACACACCTATGCTCAGAACACTAGTTCTGGACAGACATAAACAAGGAGTGAGGGAAGAACTCTGGCACTTTGGCGCCCCCACCTCTGCAGGTGCCTGGGTGCAATGCACCCTGCCTAGGATCGGCCCTGAAATCAACCACACCCAACATAGAGAAACTGCAGGTTTCAACATACTGTAGATTCAATTCTGATTGAAAGAGTTGGAGCACATAGAGAGAGAGAGATTTGGTTCTCCGAGGGTGGCATTGAATCAACTGTCCCAAAACTTTGCTCTTTTTGATGAGTGGTTTACAACTTTGTGGTGGAGACATTGTCATGTTGCTTGTTGGATACAGTGACCAGACATTCCGGTTTCTGGAGACAGTCCCCGGATTGAAGACACTGTCACCAGACCAAGTCTGTCACCGGTTTTGTCCCCGGATTGGATTTGAACAGGAGCTGGGGCAATTTCAAACACAGTCAGTGCACAACCAAAAAAAAATCTAAATTACACACCCCCGCTCCACTGCTCCTACTAGCTTAGGGGGGTGTATTATTTTCCATTATCTGTGCCCCTTTCTGATGATCATGTGCTGGTCAGAGCGGAGAGAATATTTCTTCAGTTTCGGGTGCATGCCCATACAGCTCCGCTCACATGTTCTTCTGCCTTGGCTCAAGTCCCGGCTGACCGCCTGCCTGCCTATCGCCTTGCCTTCCCTGGTGGAGTGTTCTTCCTCCACTCCTCACCCAGTAGTAGCCGGGGCCCGGAGAGTAAGACTAGACAAGCTGTGGGGCGGGGGGCAGAGAGTCGCTGATTGCAGCCATTAAGAGTAAACATAAAATATGTCCCCGGATTTCATTTTAAAAATCTGGTCACCTTATTGTTGGAGAGCAGATGGATTCCTCATTTCAACTTGATAGCTCTACTTGTGCAATACAGAGGTTGCTGCAGCAGTTTGGTAGCTCATCAGGAGTCCGTAAGTAGGCAGATGTGGTCTATTTTCTCCACTGCAGGTGGCACTCATCTGTAGTGGCAATGCAAGTGAGGGAGCAGCTTCCTTAAAGGGGTTGTGAAGGTACATTTTTTTCCCCCCTAAATAGCTTCCTTTACCTTAGTGCAGTCCTCCTTCACTTACCTCATCCTTCCATTTTGTTTTTAAATGTCTTTATTTCTTCTGAGAAATCCTCACTTCCTGTTCTTCTGTCTTTAACTCACCACTGTAATGCAAGGCTTTCTCCCTGGTGTGGAGAAAGCCTCTTGAGGAGGGAGGGGCGAGCAGGTGTGTCAGGACCCCCACTAACACAGAGCTCCTTTCTCTATCTGCAAAGTAGAGAGTGTCCTGACTTGCCTGCTCGCCCCTCCCCCCTCAGGAGGCTTTCTCCACACCAGGGAGAAAGCCTTGCATTACAGTGTGGAGTTACAGACAGAAGAACAGGAAGTGAGGATTTCTCAGATGAAATAAGGCCATTTAAAAGCAAAATTGAAGGATGAGGTAAGTGAAGGAGGAATGCACTAAGGCAAAGGAAGCTATTTAGGGAAAAATGTTTTACCTTTACAACCCCTTTAATATATTTTACATTACCATAGTGCGGAGTTCTCTATTTACTCATGTTCTGTAAATTAAATGATGCAAATCCTCAAACACTCCGGCCCGGATTCACGTACCCTGGCGTATCTTTGTGCGGGCGTAGCGTATCTTATTTATTACAACTTAGAGGGCCAGATTCAGGTAGATGGGCGAATCTTTATTCTGGCGTAACGTTGCTCATTTACGTTACTCCGCCGAAACTTTAGGAGAAAGTACTGTATTTACAAAGCACTTGCTCCTAAAGTTGCGGCGGCGTAGTGAAAATGGGCCGGCGGAATTCAAATTGGGCGGGTAGGGGGCGTGTAGTATTTAAACTAGGCGCGATCCTGCGGCGAACGCACTGCGCATGCGCCGGCCGTCAATGTATCCCAGTGCGCATGCTCCACATTAGGACGGTGTTTTCTACGTGAACGTCAATGACGTCAATTCCCATTCACAGACGAGTTACGCAAACGAGGTTCAACTTTTTCAATTTGACGTGGTCACGATGGCCATACTTAACATAGGATACGCATGCTTTTTGTTGCTTTTCTTTACGCCGGGAAACCCCTTACGGAAACGTCGTAAAGTGACTGCGTCGGGCCCGCGTACGTTCGTGAATTGCCGTATCTCGCTGATTTACATATTATCGGCGTAAATCAGCGGGAACGCCCCTAGCGGCCATTTTAAAATTGCAGTTCCGATACGACGGCGAAATACAATTACGCCGCTCGTATCTGGACTCAATCCCGGCGTATCTTGTTTTCTGCATACAGAAAACAGATAAGCCGGCTCAAAGTGTGAGTTATGCTGGCGTATCACTGATACGCCGGCGTAACTCTACCTGAATCTGGCCCAGAGAGGCAAGTGCTGTATTCACAAAGCACTTGCTCCCTAATTTATGGCGGCGTAGCGTAAATGGGCCGGCGTAAGTCCACGTAATTCAAAGTAGCTAGGCAGTGGGCGTGTTTTAGTATAATGATCCGTGACCCCATGCAAATGATGGGCCGAACGAACAGCCCATGCGCCGTCCGTGGAGGTATCCCAGTGCGCATGTTCATAATCACGTCGGATAGAATGCCTAAGTGACGTCGGCGCGCAATGTTTACAACGTGTGAGCGTAACCTACGCCCAGCCCTAATTACGTACTACGTAAACGGCGTAAACGATGTAAAATTTGATGGCGTCGTTCCCTGGCCCATACCTTAGCATTAGCTGCGCCTCATATAAGCAGTGGTATCTTTACGCCGGACGTAAGCCTTACGCAAAGCGCGTATATGAAGCGGCCGGGGGCATCTACGTTCGTGAATCGGCGTATCTTGTTGCATATTTTACATGGCAACGCCGAATGGACGACTAAAGCCATGTTTTTCGGCGTATCTCACTTTGTGAATCGGCGCAAAGATACAACGGCGCACATTTGAACTTAGGGCGGCGTATCTGGAGATACGCCGGCGTAATTCCTTTGTGAATCCGGGCCTGCATGTTAATTCCAGGTTGTGAGGTAAGAAAACTTTCCAAGGGGGGGTGAATACTTTTGTAAGGCAATGTAAAGGCACCTTTTATGGCTGACCCTTTTTTTATTATTTTTGTTGATTTGGGTTTACAGAAGCTTTAAGATAAAGCACAAACAACCTTATTTTACTTTCATGGATGAATACAGCATACCTCACAGCTTTGCCTGATGTATGCAGGAATAATACTGATGTACCCTCGACACACACAAAAAAATCTAAATTTTATTCACATTGGCTGTTGGGCACCAAAAATGTACCTAGAGAGAGCTACTAATGATTGAACATAAATGGAATAAATAGATACAATTTTCGGCACTGAAAATTGAGTGCCTTTTCTTGCCGTGCCACCCCTTCATTTTATTTTTTATTCTTTCCTGTAGTCGTTCGTCGCTTGCATCTGTTAAATGCTGGCATGCCTGCAGGGATGGTTGAAAAGCTGCACAATGTCAATTAAACTAGCCAAGCAGTATATCTTTTTGGAGTATGTGTGACCTTTTCTGTTTGTCGTTTCCTGGGCACTGCACCAAGTGATCCTCTTAGGATGCTGGCTTTGAGGAGCAGGCCCAGAGCAGTGGGCGGAGGAGGGGGGGGGGCACCAGCGGGGCGGCAGGTTTCTGGGCTTTAAGCCAAGGCTAGGATAATTGTCATCAGCAGGAAAGAGCTAGAAAAACCTTGTCCGACTACGCTGTATGCATTCATTGGTCCCTTCGTGCCAATACGGAATGCAAAAGAGAGACACTAATACAGATGCACTGGAAAATGTTCATTGGAATCTATGTATGCTGTTCTTACTAAAGGGCCAATAAACCTTACAAACCTATTAGCATTTAAAGGACCAGCAAAGCTAGACAAAAATGTAAGGAAATCTTAATCCGAACTCTGCCTTTATTGGTACATCATTGTTGCTGGAGTTTGTGTATGGCAATTTATATTGCCATAAAAATTGCAGCTCTGTATAAGGGAGCTCTCGATGGCAGCTCTGAATTCAGGGAGCCATGAAGTCACCCATAGGCTTCCATAGCCCAGCCCTTGTCAAAGCTCCCTCTTGTTCCCTACAGCAGCCACTCACAGGGGTGACAGAGGCTGTGGGCAGAGCTTTATCTACTGCATTTTTTGAGGTGGTGGCGCTGCCCCCAAGCAGAAGGGACCAGTGGCATCGCTACGGGGGGGGGGGGCAAGGGAGGAAATTGATGTAGTGATGTAATGGTGCCGCTTGGTGCCTTTACTGGTGGGAAAGGCGGGACTCCTGCCGGCTGGTGCCAGAAGCCTTGGGGCAGGGTACTGCTGTCCTTGGACTCTACTGTGATGTGTGACTTCCATCAAATGATCTACCAATACCATACAGAGAGGTGAACGAATGGAAAGAAATACAGGAGACTTTTTTATTCCCTATGATGACCATGAATGATCATTAATGTTGTCCTCATCTCTTCTATCCTGTCTGCAGTCTCTGACATCTCCCGTATCCTGTCTGCAGTCTGTGACCATCTCCTGTATCCTGTCCACAGTATGTGACCATCTCCAGTATCCTGTCCACATTCTCTGACCAACTCTTGTATCCTGTCCGCAGTCTCTGACCAACTCTTGTATCCTGTCTGCAGTCTCTGACCAACTCCTGTATGCTGTCCGCAGTCTCTGACCATCTCCTGTATGCTGTCCTCAGTCTCTGACCAACTCCTGTTTGCTGCCTGAAGTCTCTGACCAACTCCTGTATCATGTTCCTAGTCTCTGACCATCTCCTCCATCCTTTCTGCAGTCTCTGACATCTTACGTTTCCTGTCCGCAATTACTGACATCTCCCGTATCCTGTTCGCAGTCTCTAACCAACTCCTGTACTCTGTCTGCAGTCTCTGACCATCTCCTGTATCCTGTCTGCAGTCTCTGACATCTCCTGTATCCTGTTTGCAGCCTCTGACCAACTCCTGTTTCCTGTCTGTAATCTCTAACCATCCACTTGTGTCCGCAGTCTATGACCAACTACAGTATCATGTTCTCAGTCTCGGACCAACTCCTGTATCATGTCTGCAGTCTCTAACCAATCCTGAGGTGAAGTCTAATGGAGTCTAATGAGGATGTGGGGGAGTTTAAGTTTACAGAAGAAGGGGTAGGTCCTAAACAGGAAGAGGTGGGACAAATTTTGGGGGCACCCGATTTTAGTCTTGCCTAGGGCAGCACAAAAACAAAATACGCCACAGGCTGCAGGATCACGTGACCATACCTCCCAACCGTCCCGGAATGGGCAGGATTTTCCCGCAAAGGGAGGGCTTTCCCTGAAATGCTCTTAGAACCCACAATCTGCGTACTCTGATTTTCTGCAAATTCGGCCACAGCGGGGGCTGATAGGCTAACTGGCTGCAGTGCATTCTGGGAGTTGTAGTTTGAACCAACTTGAATCCGATCCGACAACCCACCCCCCGCTCAACAATTTTTTTCCGATCGGTGGCACCCCCCCGCTCAACAACTTTAATCCATCCGATCGGCGACACCCCCCCCGCTCAACAACTTTATTCCGTCAGATCGGCGGCATTACCCCCGCTCAACAACTTTAATCCGTCTGATCGGCGGCATCCCCTCCGCTCAACAACTTTAATCCGTCCGATCGGCGGCATCCCCCCCGCTCAACAACTTTAATCCGTCCGATCTGCGCCCCCCCCCCCCGTGACAAAAATGTCCCGCAGTGAAATTTTAAAATGTTGGGAGGAATGCGTGTACATTGTATGAACAGAAAATCAGCATTTCCCCCGCTGACAGGAACGAGAGCTGTGTGTTGACACACATAGCTCCCGGTCCTCGCTCTGTACCGAGCGATCGCGTGTACCCGCCGGGCACGAGCGCAGGACTCGGGGGCGAGCGGGGATGCGCGCACGCACCCCCTAGTGGCAGCAAAGTAGCCGACGTAGAGCTACGAGCTCTCGCCCAGGAGAGCCGACCTGCCGCAGTAATATGACGGCGGCTGGTCGGCAAGTAGTTAAGGTCGAATCAGTCATTGAAGGCTTATGGTGCCTGTCGGATGTTCTAAGAAGATTCAACAAAGAAGCTAAACTGTTCGACGCCGCAATCGGACATTTCCGGACGAAATTCTTCCACCCACAAGCTATAGAAGAATTCTAGTATTAATTATATTTATTAATTATTATTACTAGTCAACCAACATTAGAATTTTTCTATAGCCTATGGGCGAAGCATGTGACCATAAATGTCCGTTTGTGGCCATAGTAGGTTTTTAGCGTAGAATCTTCATGTCTCTATAATGTTGAAACTTTTCTCTCTATGTCGAATATTCTTGGACTAATAGAGTTAGGTTAGGCACATTCAACCACAGATTCGATAGACACAAATCGCTTTTTTCACCGTCATGTCGAATCTTCTATCTATATCGAACTGTTGTCGCAAGGAAACCAAAATAAAGCATTTTTTATGGCGGATCTTTCGGATGTTGGATTCTACACGTTCATTATCGCTTGTTAAAGCTAACGTGAAAATCCCAGAAATTAGGACGAAAATGCATTCAGACGAAAACGAATGTGCATGTCTACTCACATGTGCACTACTATTTTCCAGGAAGAATTCCAGAGAAACGGAAGAATTTTCAGGGTACTGCGTAGGCAAGAATAACACTACTATACACCGATCTTCCATAAAGTTTATGACCACCCACCTAATATGAATCAGTTCCCCAGTTCTAGCACCAAACAAGCCCTGACCTGTTCAGGCATGGACACCACTGGATCTCTGAAGGTATGCTGTGGTAGAGTAGCGGTTGGTGCGTACTATTTTTAGGGGGGGGCACAACCAACACTATCCCCAACCGCGGAGACAGCTCACGAAGCGCACTCGCCAACACCCCCCTCCCCCATGGGAGACAGGCAACGGAGCTCACCTGCCACCAATGGGAGACAGGCGGCAGAGCTCACTCGCCACCATGACCACACCACGTGGGAGACAGGTGGAGGAGCTCACCCGCCAATACCCCCCCCCCATGGGAGACAGGCAACGGAGCTCATCTGCCAACAACGGGAGACAGGCCGCAGAGCTCAACTCGCCACCATGACCACACCCCGTTGGAGACAGGTGGCGGAGCTCATCCACCACCATGACCACCCCCCCTCGGGAGACAGGCAGCGGAGATCCATCGCCAATACCACCCCCCAAATCAACCCCCCCACCTGCGCGAGACAGGCGGCGGTGGGTGCCTTACCTTGTGGAGGCACAGAAGAGACACAGAGGCAGGGAGGAGGAAGAGCCAGCTGCTCCAGCCAGCACACATACCTTCTCCTTCTGACTGCTTGGAACCCTGAGTCACAATTGGTCAGGGAGTCATGAGACTCTGGCCTATCTAATTGGCTGGGAGGAGAATGTGGCAGAATAGCGAATATTCATTTGGTAGTGTCACACAACTGGGTCGGGGAGCAGAGATATGCGACATAAGTTCACCCTGTTTTGAAGCCTGTTAAAGCTTCTGGCTCTAATCACGTGCTTCAAAAAAGCACACCCCCTTCATTGGAATCCATAGTCCGGACAATGGATAGGGGGGTGGCGTCCCTGCGCCCCTTATGGAGCAGCTGCCACTGATGTGGTATCTGGCACCAAACTGTCAGTAGCAGATCGTTTAAGTCTTGGAAGTTGTAAGGTGGGGACTCCATCGATCGGACTTGTTTTTTCAGCACATCCCGCAGTTGCTCAATTGGATTGAGATTTGGAGAACAAGTCAACACTTAAAACTCATTGTTGTGATCCTCAAACCATTCTTGAACTGTTATTGCAGTGTGGCAGGTACATTACCCTGCTGAAAGAGGCCCCTGCTATCAGGGAATATCATCTTTTTCATGAAGGGGTGTACTTGGTCAACAACATTGATTAGGCAGGTGGTAGATATCAAAGTAACATCCACATCCATGAATGGCAGGACTCAAGGATTACCAGCAGAACATTGCCCAAACCATTACACTGCCTCCGTCGGGTTGTCTTCTTCCCATACTGTATCCTCTGTTTTTTCCTCAGGTAAGCAACACGCACCCACCGGGCCATCTACATGATGTAAAAACGTGATTCATCAGATCAAGCCACCTTCTTCCATTACTCTGTGGTCCAGTTCTGATGCTTATGTGCCCATTGTAGGTGCTTTTTTTATGTGAACACGGGTCAGCGTGGGCACCCTGACTGGTCTGCGGCTACGCAGCCCTGTACACAACAGACATTCTATGAACACACATCACACATCAACTTTCAGGGACAACGTGTTCACTTGCTGCCTAATATATCCCATGACTTCCCAATGCCATTGTATCAACATAATCAATGTTATTGATTTAAAGTGATATTAAAGGCAAATTTTAAAAAAACAAACACAGATTTTCATACTTCCCTGCTCCTTGTAATGGTTTTGCACATATCAGCCCCAATCCTCCTCTTCTTGGGTCCCCTGCCGGCGCTCCTGGGCACTCCCTCCTGCCGAGTGCTGCTTGCTATGGGGGCACCCGAGGAGGCTCACTCCCGAGCCGTTGGTCTGTGTGTCGATTCATACATAAAGCACGGCTCGGTCCCACCCCCGCTAGAGTTCCACCCACAAGTGGAAGCTCCACTTATCTGTCTCCTCCCCCCTCCGGTGCCACATTTGGCACCTTTTGGGGGGGGGCAGGTACCTGTTTTTGAAAGGTACGTATCGCCACTTCCATTAGTCCTCGCCGTGGCAAGGTACGGCAGACGTTCGCCCCCACTCCTCCTCCCTCCTCCTTCCCCCACCACCGGGTCAGTTAGAGATCGCAGTGCGCTTTGTGAATGTGCAGTAGGGAACTGGATGGGAAGCCGCAATGCTTCCCTGCCGGTTTCCCTTACAGGCTATAGTGGCGGCAGCACCATAAAATAACATACCTGTATTTAGTACAGCACAACAAGTAACAAAAAAAAAAATTATGTGTCCACAAAAAGTAGCTTTTCTGAACAGATAAAAATGAAACAATGTAAATAAATGAAGAACAAACTAAATTGTTTCAAAGTAAGCAATCCATGTGTTCCTTAACAGATAATGTGTTGACCTTCCTTCTATCTCCCACCTCCGTATCTAAAGATTGATTGTGAATAAAAGGTGATGATTGAATTCCTCCACCAGTAATAAGATGGGAGCACCCGAGAGCCGATGGAAACATTGGCTGGGGTGCCGACATCGCTGGATTTCAGGACAGGTAAGTGTCCTAATATTAAAAGTCAGCAGCTGCAGTATACACACTTTAGAACGTGTCATCAGAGTGACCCAAAACATCTGACATTTTGGGGAATAGTAAAGGTTGTGAGACATTGGCGAGGAGGTCACTACATTCACATAAAGTGGATGTAAACTCCAAAAAAAAAATATTATTTTTTTGATGTCACAATGTAGAGTATAAGATTTCCTATCATCTGTGCCCAGTCTTGCCACACAGAGTTAATCCAGCACTGAGTAATCCTCTTTTAATGTTCAGTGAAAATGAACAGCCTTCCAGATAAAAACCCTGCCTAAATAAAAAGTCAGTTTTCTCTCTTCTTGCTTTGAGTGACAGGTTATTTACATATCTATCTTGGAAATGTTTATCATATGTTATGTTTATCATAACATGAAATATAAAAAGTGAGAAATCCACCTCTCCCCCACATAACACATCCTGGTAATATACAATGAACTTTGGATCACCTCATGTTAGAGTGCTATTGAGTGCTTCCCTTTAAATTCTGAAAAAAAAAACTAAACTAAAAACAGGGGTTTTGTCCGCACGCATTTGCAGACACATGCGTGAGCCACAGAGCCGCGCCAAGGCACCCTGTAATCTGTGGTCCTAACACTAAACAGTGAGTGTCCCCACAATGGAGGCACATGCATTCTATTGGATAGATAGGGGCAGGTGGACTGAAGGGGAGCCACCCCTCCTTAAAGGTACAGGAGCACACCAAACACCCAGCATGTAGCACAATGGCTGCAAAGGTGTTGGTGCACTGCTGGACCAATATAAGCACCGCAGGGGAAACAAAAACGTGTCCACCGCCCCCATCTATTGCTGGCAATCGCAGTAAGTTTTAACAAGTGTGTGTTTCCCTTTAAATTCTGAAACTGGAGCGTCCTGGATTATGTTTATAATCCTCTTCAAATTTGTAATGAGGTCCGTGTCACCCTTACAAATTACTTACAGTATACACTAAAAACAGGGGTTTTGTCCGCACGCATTTGCAGAGGCAGTAGTTTCATTTGAATTATTCTTTTGCATCTGGTTAAGTACCGTATTTATCGGGGTATTGCGCGCACCCCCAATCAAGAAGGGAAAACCCATTTAGATGCCCCTCGTCGGTGTCTTGCCCGGCATCCATCGGCGGCCTTGCCCAGTCCGGCGTCCGGCTGTGGCCTCGGTGGTGTCCTCCCCCCTTCTTCCGCTCTGTCTCCGAGTCGAATCCCCGCTTCCGGCGCTTAGTTTGAACGCCGCCGCCGACTATTACCGAGCGCAGTACACTCAGGCACGCTCGACCACGCTCGGCTCCTCACGCATAAAGGCTAGGAGCGTGACTGCGAGTGAAGCTGAGCCTGGCCGAATGTACCCAAGTGTACTGCGCTCGGTATATGTCGGCGGCGGCGTTCAAACTAAGCGCGGGAAGCAGGTATCGGAGTATATCGCGCACCCAGGATTTTCCCCTTATTTTAAGGGGGAAAAAGTGCGCGGTGTACGCCGATAAATACAGTAATTTATCTTTCAACGAACTGCTCTCCTGGTGTTAGTTTATCTATAATGTATGAACTGCGGTTGCGCCGCTCTATCTGAGAGTCTGATTTGTGGCTTGATGGTTGCTATTAGGGTTGTCCCGATACCGATACCAGTATCGGTATCGGGACCGATACCGAGTATTTGCGGGAGTACTTGTACTCCCGCAAATACCCCCGACACCCAAATAGAATACTTCCCCCCCCCGCCGCCCCCGCCGCCGCCAACGCCGCATAAGCGAATCCGACCCTGCCGCCGTATATACAAAGCCGCCGCCGCGAACATTATAGGCACCTTTGAATAGCTGTTTTCCCGCTGCGCGTGGATATGGGGGGGACATGGCTGCAATATGGGGGGGCATGTAAATATGTGGGGGGCATGGCAATATGTGGGGGACATACATGGGGGGACATACATGGCTGCAATATGTGGGACATGACATGGCTGCATATGTGGGGGACATACATGGCTGCATATGTGGGGGACATACATGGCTGCATATGTGGGGGACATACATGGCTGCAATATGTGGGACATGACATGGCTGCATATGTGGGGGACATACATGGCTGCATATGTGGGGGACATACATGGCTGCATATGTGGGGGACATACATGGCTGCAATATGTGGGACATGACATGGCTGCATATGTGGGGGACATACATGGCTGCAATATGGGGGACATACATGGCTGCAATATGTGGGGGACATACATGGCTGCACTATGGGGGACATACATGGCTGCAATATGTGGGGGACATACATGGCTGCCATATGTGGGGGACATACATGGCTGCAATATGTGGGACATGACATGGCTGCATATGTGGGGGACATACATGGCTGCACTATGGGGGACATACATGGCTGCAATGTGGGGGACATACATGGCTGCAATATGTGGGGGACATACATGGCTGCAATATGTGGGGGACATACATGGCTGCACTATGGGGGACATACATGGCTGCAATGTGGGGGACATACATGGCTGCAATATGTGGGGGACATACATGGCTGCAATATGTGGGGGACATACATGGCTGCAATATGTGGGGGACATGGCTGCATTTGGGGACACATTTAAAAAAAGTATCGGTATTCGGTATCGGCGACTACTTGAAAAAAAGTATCGGTACTTGTACTCGGTCCTAAAAAAGTGGTATCGGGACAACCCTAGTTGCTATAAAAGTGTTTATAGGAGCGGGTCGTCGACATGTATCCAACCCCACGCTGAAGAAGTCCTGCCTACAGACGTAACGTGCACGGGGGGAGAAGTCTCATCTGACGTCACCCCCCTGTCATCTTCTTGGTTTGAAACTTAATGATACATGCTTGTTAGACATGTGCACAACAAAAAAAAAATAAAAAAAATTTTGTTTTGTTTTGTCTCGTTTCGTAGATTCTCAAAGATTCATAATTTTGTAAGACGCAAGTTTTCCAATTCGGACCCGTTCGTATTTTCGCAACAGTTTTATTTTCGTTTATACTGAATGATTCGTAATTCTGTCTGAATTATTTTCGTTGATTGGAAATTCGTAATTTTCGTTTAATGGATTCGTAATTTTGTACTTTCGTAAATACATTGCGGCACGGTCATTCACAATCTCGTGTTTTAGTTTCATTTTCAACACGCGGCTAATCCATATTAAGGTAGACTTTCTCTTAAGCCCCGTACACACGGTCAGACTTTTTGCCAACAAACGGCAAAATGAGCGTTTTCCAAAAAGTCCAGCCAACTCCCTTCGAACAAAAATCCACGGAAAAGTTTGTTTGAAGTCCGATCGTGTGTACGAGGTTTACACTGTACAATGTGACTCAGCACAAAAGAGATAAGCTGATTGGCTAAGATATTAAGTAAGATACATCACTCACTAACTACACTGCCCAGTGACCAATCGAAAGAACGATTTGAGTACACAAATTTACGAACAGACAAAGAAACGGATTTACAAAACACACAAATGAAAATACGAACATACGAATGAAAATGTGAACACACAAAGGATTTAAAATACGGAATGCAAATTGTTCATTATAGATGTCATTTTTGATTTTTTGCTGTTTAGGTTTTTGGTATTTTAGTAAGATTGTCCAATCGTACGTTCGTATTTTCGCTTGTTCGCTATTTGGCTTATTCGTAATTCTGTAATTTTCATATTTTGGTTCTTTCAGCTTTTCGGATGTTCGAATTGATCCGAATGTACGGATACTAACAAATTCGTACGAAAATCCATTTGTTACGAACGGGAACGCACATGTCTAATGCTTGTTTACCTGCACTCTGGAGTGCGATGCTTGTGAGTAGATTATTTAACTTTTTTACAAATACATTTTAAACGGAGAGCACTAGATTGGTCCCCTTCTTTTGTTGATATGTTCTGGGAGAACATTGGCTGGATCATTGTGTCAACCCATAACTCAGATGTTGGTTAATAAGCTGAGTGACCTGTCTCAGATCGAGTCTATGAGGTGAGAGGCTTGACTATCTGTGGTGCAGGGATCACAATCATAGCTTTACCGTCTCGTCCAATATTGCACTTAACCACTTAAGCCCCGGACCAAAATGCAGCTAAAGGACCAGGCCCCTTTTTGCAAATTGGCACTGCCTCGGTTTAACTGACAATTGCGCGGTCGTGCGACGTGGCTCCCGAACAAAATTGGCGTCCTTTTTTTCCCACAAATAGAGCTTTCTTTTGGTGGTATTTGTTAACTGCTGCGGTTTTTATTTTTTGCGCTATAAACAAAAATAAAGCGACAATTTTAAAAAACATTCAATGTTTTTTACTTTTTGCTATAATAAATATTCCCCAAAAATGTATAAAAGAAAATGTTTTCCTCAGTTTAGGCTGATTCGTATTCTTCTACCTATTTTTGGTAAAAAAAAAATTGGCAATAAGTGTTTATCGGTTGGTTTGCGCAAAATTTATAGCGTTTACAAAATATGGGATAGTTTTATTGCATTTTTTTTTCACTACTAATGGCGGTGATCAGCAATTTTTTTTCTTGACTGCAACATTTTTGGGGACACTTCGGACAATTTTGACACATTTTTGGGACAATTGTCATTTTCACAGCAAAATATGTATTTAAATTGCATTGTTTATTGTGGAAATGACAGTTGCAGTTTGGGAGCTGACCACAGGGGGCGCTGAAAGGGTTATGTGTGACCTAATGTGTGTTTACGACTGTAGTGGGGTGTGGCTGTAGGTCTGACGTCATCGATTGTGTCCCCCTATAACAAGGATGACACGATCGATGCAGCCACTCAGCTCCAGGGACCGATCGCCGCACTCCAGCGGCGATCGGGTACGCGAGTCCTGTGAGCTACAGTATGTATCAGTCAAGTTCCTCCTCCAGACACGCGCATCCATACTATATTGCCAAAAAGTATTGGGCCACCCCTCCAGTGGCGTAACCAGAGTCATGGGCGCCCGGGGCAGATTTTTTTTCCTGCCCCCCCCCCCCTTATATAAACATGATATCAGGGCTGCAGTGTGGAGCTCCCTATTAAGCTATGGACCGGGCCGGGCCAACACTCTACTCCAGCGGAGTCCCAGCCTCAGCCTGTGGCAGAGGCAGGGTGTGCGCTGGGGAAGACTTGGGACAGGCAGCCTGTCCCAGGTCTTCCCCAGCACACACCCTTCCTCTGCTAAACCATGCTCTCCCTGCATCACATCCCAGCGACGCTTACTTGCTTGGCTGAGCGGGAGTCCCTGCAGGCGCCGCCGGACTGCAGAGCGTGTCGCCATCTTGGAGACTCCGCAGCGCGCTGGTGTTATGCCAAACAGGGCATCCCCTGCATCCTTCCAGGTGTGCCCGTGCTGGCCGCTGGGAGGTATCGGCGGGGGGTTGTGCGCTCAGTGGAGGAGCCGCTCACTATACTATTCACAGAGCTGCCAGTCGCTGGCGCCCCCCTCAGCTCAGCGCCCGGGGCAGACGCACCCCCTGCCCCCCTGGTTGTTACGCCACTGCACCCCTCCAAATCATTTGGTGGAGAGGAGATTATGGTGTGGGGTTGTTTTTCAGGGATTGGGCTTGGTGCCTTAGTTCCAGTGAAAGGAACTCTTAACCTTCCTCTTATGTTAGGGTCAGAACCGACCCGTTTTCAGGTTTTGAATGTCTATAAGTATCACATAAATTTGTTTATTGCATCAAGATTTTTTTACTTTGTCAGGAACCTCTATTTAAACAATGTAATAGAAAAATAATTCTTTTCACTAATGACAACGACTCAGTATAATCGCGTCTGTTCAAATGAACAGAAAAGAAAAAACTGAACCTAGCGCAAATTCTTTTCACTAAATTATAAAATACTGTGGTGAAAATTAAGACGTTTATGGTGTTAGGGTCAATTCTGACCCAGTTATAATCAGTGTTGCTCATCTTACTTTAAAAAAGTAATTAGTTACAGTTACAAATTACTTCTCCGAAAAAGTAATTGCATTAGTGACTCAGTTACTACATTGAAAAAGTAATTAGTTACTCAGCAAAGTAACTGAATTTTTTTTTAATATTCTACAATGCTTTGTTGAGAAGCAGATGACGGGCGCTTGCCAGGGAGCAGTGAGTTAATACTCCAAGACAAAAGAATGCCAGATCCTTGAGAGAAGAAAACCGGAAACAAATGGTGATCTCGTGTATATCCCAGCCTAGGTGCATCCGTCCCACCATGTATGTGCACCTAATGGGACTTAAAACCCTTATCCATCTGCTACATATTACATCCAAATTATAAGCTGGATTAAAATGTATGTTTATAATATACATTCCCTTGACGTTTACAGAGTCTGTATTTAAAATCTTATCATAGGCTTTATTAGAATTTTCTATAGTTTATTGTTTATTATTTTATTTATCTTATATAAGCTTTATTAGATGCAAGGGATCTGGAATGGGGATGTCAGATTTTTCTTTGTTTGATGAAGAGATGAAATCACTGACTAAAAATAACCTGCTGATCATTGGTCTGTATAGGTGTCCTGCACTTACCATGTTGACCACTAGATGTCGCTGTGTACACTGTGTTGTATAGGGAACGTTTGTTCTGTGGAACATTTTGTTCTGGCCATGTGTTTCTCGGATCATTGATCAGGTTGTGCACACAGTGTGTGTGATCGATGTGAGTTGTTCCCCCGGTGATAGGTCAGTGTGAGGCGGGTGGGGCACATTGTATCCAGGGATCCTTGCAATTGGGAGTTTTTAGACCGCTGTGACAGACCATCACAGCGGTCACATGATTCTAAAGCGGAGTTCCACCCATATTTATGTTCACATTGCCGGCAGAAGCAATTACTCTAGTGGCAGTAGATGTAATTGCGGTAATGCTGCCCAAGTAATGGTAACTGCGTTACCGTGGGGGGAAGAGTAATTGGGTAGATTACTCGTTACCCTCAAAAGGGGCTGCGTTAGGTAACTGCGTTTATTGTAACTCCGTTACTTACAACACTGGTTATAATATAGGATTATAGGACACTAATAAGTGACAAAACTGAAATCATAAACACTCTCTCTGCTTAGTAACACTGACAGCCAATCACCTCTCAACCCTGTGAGCTGTAGTTAGGGAGGGGCCTATCTCTTTGCCTGCTTGTCTGCTTCTCTAAATAAAGTAAAGAAACATAGGACCAATACATTTCAGAGTTGGTGACTTTATTTTACCATTTTTTCAATTTGAAAATGAGAGGTATGCTATCAAAAGAAAGGTCTAAGGCATGGGTGCCCAACCTTTTGAAGAATGAAGGCCACTTAAGCAACTTGGTAACCAGTCGAGGGCCACAATGAGCAAAGCGGGCGGATGACAGATCACGACTACTCTATAGGTCCTCCGACCCGCCCAGATGAAAGGGGACAAATTCCCTTCTGTTTTTCGGATTGGAGGTAGGCGGGCATAAACAAACATCTGTCTCTATAGTGGTGAATTGGGGGTCCCATTTGGTTGGGCTGATTGTGTGAAAAGGGCCTAAGACTTCTTTCAAACTGATGTGCTGCGGTTTATCCACACTGTGGGTGCAGCGTAGTGCACCTGTGTCTATACTGCGGGTTAGCTGAACTTTGCCATAGAGTCCACCTGTGGCAAAAGCCGGCACTTTAGAGGAAGCATCGGCTTATGGGGCTCTGCTTCGCAGCCGCTTTCTTCCTCTACCACCAGCTTCATTCACAACACTGATGCTGTGGTATGGTGGGTCGGCAACCTGCGATCTGGGCTTGCCAACCCACCATTCCAGAGCAAGAGGTCGCGGGCCACATCAGAGGGCTCCGCGGGCCACATGTGGCCCTCGGGCCACTGGTTGACCACCCCTGGTCTAAGGGGTCACACCAAAAATATAAAAAACAATCTTTTCAAGGATAAAGAAGCCTAACAAGGTAACCAAGAGGTAAGAAACAAATTGGATGATAAATAATTGTTCAGAGGGTGTTTTATGGCTGATTTAAGACACGGGTCAAAACCGACCCGTTAACATCATGGATAGTAACAGAAAGCTAACATAAGAGGAGGGTTAAGGCATCAGCATACCAACACATTTTGGACAATTTTATGTGTTCAACTTTGTGGGAACACTTTGGGGATGGCTCCTTTCTCTTTCTCCACCCCAAACTCACTTATCCATGTGTGTATGGACCTTGCTTTGTGCACTGGTGCGCAGTCATGTTGGAATAAGAAGGGGTCATCCCCAAACTGTTCACACAAAGTTGGGAGTATGAAATTGTCCAAAATAGTCTTGGTCTGTTGATGCCTTAAAGGTTCCTTTTAAAAATTTTTTTAAATAACAAACATGTCATACTTACCTCCACTGTGCAGCTCGTTTTGCAAAAGTGGCCCCGAACATCCTCTTCTGGGGTCTCTTGGCGGCTGTCGTGGCTCCTCCCCGCATTGGATAACCCCCTTGAAGAAGAGCTGTTCCGAGGGGGTTACCTTGCGGGCGTGCTCCCAGGTCATACACTTGGCGTCCATAGACTTTGAGTGTATGACTCGGCCCGCCCTCGCCGCCCGGGTCATTGAAGTTGATTGACAGCTGCAGCAGCCAATCCCCGCGCTATCGATCTATCCAATCAATGTCAGGACTTTATGGAGAAGAGGATGCCGGGGAGGCACCGAGCAGGTGAACTGGCTTAGGTAAGTACAACAGGGGGGGGGGGCTGGGGGGGCGATGATTGCCAGGTGTTTATTCACCTTAATGCATAGGATACAACCCCTTTAGGAGTTCCCTTCACTGGAACTAAGGGACCAAACCCAACCTGTGAAAAACAACTCCACACCATAATCTCCCCTTCACCAAATGATTTGGAGGGGTGGCCCAATACTTTTGGCAATATAGTGTGGATGAGTGAGTTTGGAGTGGAAGAACTTGACTGGCCTGGACATAGTCCTGACCTCAACCTGATAGAACACCTTTGGGATAAAATAGAGCGGAGACTGCGAGCCAGACCTTCTCATCACAAATGTGCTTTGGAAGAATGGTCAAACATTCCCATAGACACACTCCTAAACCTTGTGGACGGCATTCTCAGAAGAGTTGAAGCTGTTATAGCTGCAAAGGGTGGGCCAACTCAATATTGAACCCTACAGACTGGGATGCCATTATTGTACATGTGCGTGTAAAGGCAGGCGTCCCAATACTTTTGGCAATACAGCTGTCATGTCCCGGGGTGTATTCGAACCTGGGTCTTCCTGGTCTTAAACCATAGCCTTACCTGATGTGCCACAGAAGAGATCTAGGCCTTGGGAATATCCTTATTGTGTTCAACACACACCTCGGACTCACTAGCTCCACCTGCTGCCAGCTGTGGACAATTTTCATTCTGGACAGCCTTTAAATAGGAAGTGAGGTCATCACTCAGCGCCCGTTTATTTGGATTACTTCCTGGGTGTTTTGTCTTCAGTGATCTGCATTGTATTGAACTCCTGCCTGATATCCCGACTATTCTACAGCCTGCTGATTTTGTACTTTACCGCCAGATCGTGTATGACCTTTGCCTGCCTGACCCTTCTCCGGAATCCGATTGTGAACTATTTTGCCTGATCCGTTGCCAACCGTATCTGCCTGACGACGCTTTGCCTGGATCTCCAGCATACCTGTTCCACTTCGGACACTACCTTTTACAGGTACCTTACATAATAAACGGGCCACAATGGCAGTGGACCCTGCTGAGATTGTTAAGGCGATTACACGTCAGGGACAACTGATCGGAGCGCATGAACAGCATCTTTCTTCCCTGGACGCCAAGTTAGATGAACTTTGCACTATGCTTAAATCTTGTTTGCCTGGTTCCTCTGCAACGGTCCAGATGCCGGATCCTACTTCTGCTACGGTCCAACCCGCCTCTTCTGTACCACCAAAACTTCCCTTGCCTGACAAGTTTGGTGGTGATACTGAGGACTGCAGAGGCTTTTTAAATGTTTGCCGTTTGCATTTCCGCAACAACCCTGTGACTTTTAGCACTTCATCTGCCAAAGTGACTTTTGTAATTTCCTTGTTAAAGGGGAAGGCCCTGGCCTGGGTCTCTCCTTATTTGGAACGAAACGATCCTATACTTCAAGATGCTGAGAAATTTCTGGCTTCTCTCCAGACTGTATTTGACAAGCCAGATAGAGCATCTGCAGCTGAGTACTCCCTCTTGGACATACAACAAGGCACCAGATCTGTGGCACAGTATGCTATTGAGTTCCGTACCCTTGCTGCTGAGACTAATTGGGACTCAAGGGCATTACGTGCAGCCTTCCGAAAAGGTCTCACAGATCGCATCAAGGATGAATTAGTCTATAAGGATCTCCCAGAAGACCTTGAGAAATTCATAGAGCTGTGTGTTCGTCTGGATGTTCGGTACCATGAAAGGTGCCAAGAGAGACTTAGAACCCGCAAGTTTCCTAAGCCAGTTTACCGTTTGGCCCCTAACTTCCAAGCACCACCTCAGCCAGAACCTGAAACCTCTGTTGAACCCCAGACACCTGTGGAACCCATGGATGTGAGCCGTCTCCACCTAACTGAGTCAGAGAAACAAAGGAGGCGTTCATTGGGCCTATGCCTGTACTGTGGACTTAAAGGACATTTAGTATCTGTCTGCCCTTCCCGTCCAGTAAAAGGCAGGGTCTAACCAGTGTTGGAGGAGCTGGCTTAGACCTTACAGGTAGATCCTCCAAGACCAAGATTACTGTTCCGGCTACTATCCATTTACCTTCTAAGCTTGTTTTCTGCGAGGCGTTTGTGGATTCTGGAGCTGCTGGCATATTCTTGGACTACAATTTTGCAAGAAAGAACAACATCCCGTTTGTTCCAAAGTCTAGACCCCTGAATATTACCACCCTGAATGGACAGCCCTTGGGAGATGGCATTGTGAAATTCGAGACTACGACAATCACCCTTCAGGTAGGCCTCCTCCACAAAGAGGAAGTTGTCTTGTCTCTCATTGATTCTCCGCTTCTGCCTATCATCCTTGGTTACCCATGGTTGCAACTTCACAACCCTTCTTTTGATTGGGAAAAGGGAGAACTAACCTCCTGGGGATCGTGCTGTCGCCCTAATTGTTTGTCTCAACCCAAAAGACTTTCTGCTTGCATGTTGGCTCCTGTGACTATTCCACCTACCTTGCCTCGTGAATACCATGACTTTGCAGATGTATTTTGCAAGCAAAAGGCAGAGGTGTTACCTCCACATCGTCCTTTTGACTGTACAATTAAATTGATTCCCGGAGCACCTCTTCCCAAAGGAAAGACCTACCCCTTGTCTCTGCCTGAACAAAAGTCTATGGAGGAATACGTAAGAGACAACTTGGAAAGAGGTTTTATGCGACCCTCTTCTTCTCCAGTAGGAGCAGGTTTTTTCTTCGTTGAAAAGAAAGATGGGGGCCTTCGACCATGCATAGACTATCGGGGGTTAAATCAAATCACCGTAAAGGACTCCTACCCTTTGCCTCTCATTCTTGAACTGTTTGATGTACTTAAGGGGGCTGTCATCTTCTCCAAGCTAGACCTACGAGGGGCATATAACCTGATTCGAATTAAAGAGGGGGACGAGTGGAAGACAGCATTCAACACTCGTAATGGACACTTTGAATATTTGGTCATGCCATTTGGGTTGTGTAACGCACCTGCTGTCTTTCAACGTTTCATGAATGAAATTTTCCATGATTTCAGCAACCGCTTTGTGATCATCTACTTGGACGACATTTTAATCTTTTCCAAGACTCATCTAGAGCACATCTCGCATGTGAAACAGGTATTACTACGACTTAGAGAAAACCATCTTTATGCAAAAATCGAAAAATGCAGTTTTCATCAAAGCTGTATTCCTTTCCTTGGGTACATCATAAGTGCTGACGGTTTCCAAATGGACCCTCAAAAACTTTCCGCTGTCTTGCAATGGCCCCAACCGACCACTTTAAGAGGACTCCAAAGCTTTTTAGGGTTTGCAAATTACTACAGACGCTTCATTAAAAGTTTTGCCTCCATTGCGGCACCCCTTACTGCCATGACTAAGAAAGGTACAAATTGTAAGGTGTGGTCTTCAGAAGCAAGATCGGCTTTCCAGCGATTAAAGGACACGTTCAGTAAAGCTCCAATTCTTCAGCATCCAAACCCTGATCTCCAGTACATTGTTGAGGTTGATGCCTCTGAGGTTGGAGCAGGTGCCGTACTCTCCCAGAGACAGCCAAAGTCTGGTAGAATCCATCCAGTAGCTTTTTTCTCTAGAAAGTTTTCTCCTGCAGAGATGAATTATGATGTTGGGAATCGAGAACTACTGGCCATCAAATTGGCATTGTCTGAATGGCGACACCTTCTGGAAGGGGCTCCCAAGCCTTTTACTATCCTCACTGACCATAAAAACCTACTGTATCTTCAGACTGCTAGACGTCTGAACTCACGTCAGGCTCGATGGGCTCTGTTTTTCTCCCGTTTTAATTTTGTCCTTTCTTATGTTCCAGGGCATAGAAACAAAAAAGCCGATGCTCTTTCCAGACAGTTCGCTACCTCTGAAGAAGATCAACCAGGCGAGCAGTATATAATCCCACCTCACAAAATTGTTGCGCAGATCTCCACGGCTCTTTCCCAACAGCTACAAGAATCCCAGAATCGTGTTCCCCAGGGCTTGAAGATACCACCAGGTCGCCTGTACGTAGCCCCTAGTCTCAGAAAACCTGTACTCCTCTGGGCACATAATGGCGTGTTATCCGGTCACCCTGGTGTCACCATCACTCTTAAGACCTTGCAACGTCATGTATGGTGGCCTCATATGAAAAAGGATGTTACTGACTATGTGGCTGCCTGCCCAACTTGTGCTGCTAATAAAGTACCCCGCACATTGCCTGCTGGACTGTTACATCCACTTCCGGCACCTCGCCAGCCTTGGACCCATTTGACCATGGACTTCATTGTAGACTTACCCAAGTCCGAGGGCATGACTGCTATATGGGTCACAGTGGATCGCTTTTCCAAAATGTCTCATTTTGTGCCGCTCCCGGGATTACCTACAGCGAAAGCACTGTCCACTCTTTTCCTTTCCCATGTTGTAAAACATCATGGCATACCTACCAATGTCGTCTCAGACCGCGGATCCCAGTTCGTTTCCCGATTCTGGAGAGCGTTCTGCAAGAAACTGGGAGTAACGCTCTCGCTCTCTACTTCACATCACCCGCAAACTGATGGTCAAACCGAACGCATGAACCAGACCCTAGAAACCTATCTTCGACATTATGTCAATGCCTTACACTCCAACTGGTCTGAGTACTTGCCTTTAGCTGAGTTCGCCCTAAATTCCCGTTGGCACAGTGCTCTTCATACCACACCATTCTACGCAGCCCTAGGCTATCACCCTCAGACTTTTCCTCTACTTCAGCCTTCTTCTGGTGTACCAGCAGCAGATCAGCGGGTAAAGAATATTCTACTACATTGGAAGAAGATTCGTTCATTACTACAAAAGTCAGCAGGCAAGTACAGACTTTTTTCCAACAGACGAAGACGCCATATACCTCCATATGTGGTGGGGGACAGAGTTTGGCTATCAACCAAGTATGTGAGACTGAAACAACCTTCTACCAAATTGGGCCCTCGATTCATTGGTCCTTACAGGATCATTGCTCGAGTTGGGCCAGTTTCCTATCGCTTAAAATTACCTTCCTCTCTCCGGATACATCCTGTGTTTCACGTTTCCCTCCTCAAAAAAGCTATTTTCAACCGCTACTCCAGATCACAACAGCTACCTCCTTCTGTTCTTGTTGATGGACAAAGTGAGTTTGAAGTCTCCAAGATTCTTGATTCCAGAAGACATGGCCGTGGCCTTCGGTATCTGGTTCATTGGAAGGGATATCCTGTCACAGACCGCTCCTGGGTTCCAGCCAAAGATCTGCATGCCCCTTCTCTTATACGAGACTTCCATACCTCGTTCCCCACTAAACCCCGCTAGGCCCCCGGAGGGGTCCATTGGGGAGGGGGCCCTGTCATGTCCCGGGGTGTATTCGAACCTGGGTCTTCCTGGTCTTAAACCATAGCCTTACCTGATGTGCCACAGAAGAGATCTAGGCCTTGGGAATATCCTTATTGTGTTCAACACACACCTCGGACTCACTAGCTCCACCTGCTGCCAGCTGTGGACAATTTTCATTCTGGACAGCCTTTAAATAGGAAGTGAGGTCATCACTCAGCGCCCGTTTATTTGGATTACTTCCTGGGTGTTTTGTCTTCAGTGATCTGCATTGTATTGAACTCCTGCCTGATATCCCGACTATTCTACAGCCTGCTGATTTTGTACTTTACCGCCAGATCGTGTATGACCTTTGCCTGCCTGACCCTTCTCCGGAATCCGATTGTGAACTATTTTGCCTGATCCGTTGCCAACCGTATCTGCCTGACGACGCTTTGCCTGGATCTCCAGCATACCTGTTCCACTTCGGACACTACCTTTTACAGGTACCTTACAACAGCGTATGTCAGCCCTGGTTTGGACCTCAGCTGCCAACTGGATTCTACTGCTCCTCTTGGTGGGTGTTTCACCTCTTTTTGCATCCAATTTGAGGTTAAGAAGTCCTAATTGAAATAAATAAATGAGACATTACCCAACTTCCATTGGAGCCTACATCGTACAAATATGCTTTCCTTGGCAGGAGGGCATGTACAAAGATGTATGCCGGGTACGTGTTGTAGAGGTTTTTCCACTGCCAGGAAATACACAGAAACGAGCAACGAGACAGAAGTGGCGATAAGCTGCTTTACACTAATTATGTTTTCTGAGCGTTGTGTAAACAGGTAAACAATGCGCAATGATGCCGCATGCACTGCTGGGAATAAGATGCTTTATTGATTAAAAACATAAACATATGTGCGCCTGCTGAGCTGATCAGCCCGACAATAACCCAACCAGGTGCTGCTCTGCAACATAAAGATATTAATAAATCATCTACAGTGCTAATTTGAGTATCAAGAGGAGAATCTGCAGATTTGCCGAAATTAAACACAATGACATTCAGCGAATGCGATAAAATCCATCTACTCTCCTAAGAGACACGTAAATGCTATCAAAAAAAGTTTCGCACACGCATTCCCGTACTTTGTTTGCTTATTTCAGAGAATTAATAAACAAAATTCATAATTGTAGTTACTAAGCAAGAAAAGTAAAACGATGCATCCGTTCCTGGATCCATCAATCCGTTGGTTCACCCACTGCTTCTGTGACCAAGCTTTGTCCTCTACATTTTTAACCACTTCAGCCCCGAAAGGATTTGGCCCCTTAACCACTGAAGACCCGGACCTTTAGGCAGGTAAAGGACCTGGCCAGTTTTTGTGATTCGGCACTGCGTCGCTTTAACTGACAATTGCGCGGTCGTGCGACGTGGCTTCCAAACAAAATTGGCGTCCTTTTTTTCCCCACAAATAGAGCTTTCTTTTGGTGGTATTCACCTCTGTGGCTTTTATTTTCGGCGCTATAAACCAAAAAACAATCTTGAAAAAAAAGCAATATTTTTTACTTTTTGCTATAATAAATACCCCCCCCCCCCCCCAAAAAAAAAATATATAGTTTTATCAGTTTAGGCCGATACGTATTCTTCTACCTATTTTTGGTATAAAAAATCCTAATAAGCGTTTATCAATTGGTTTGGTTTTGGGCAGGGGTCTCCAAACTGTGGCCCTGGGGCCGGATGCGGCCATTTGCTTGCCTTAAAGGGGTGTTCCAGACAAAAATGTTGTTTATTAAAAGTCAGCAGCTACAAAAAGTGTAGCTGCTGGCTTTTATTAAACAATCACTTACCTGCTCCAGAGTTCCAGCGACGCGCCGGGGGGGCTCCGCTCCTCTCCCCCCCCTCCCCATCCGGCGTCTTCATTTCTACTGTGGGCACCCCGGCCGTGAAGCCGGCGCGGCCCACCGCTGATTGGACAGGCGATTGTCTAGGACCTATCAGTGTCCTAGATGATCGCCTACAGGGAAGGGCTGCAATAAGGCGATTAAGCCTAATCGCCTTACCAGCCCCTCGGCGGAAGCAGGAAGTGGGACAGGAAGTCCCACTCCTCCTGAAGCCCCCACCCCACCCCAAAAAAAAATACATGCCAAATGTGGCATGTAAGGGGGAGGGGAGTGGATTAAGCGGAAGTTCCATTTTTGGGTGGAACTCCGCTTTAATGCAGCCCTTGGGGCACTATTCCATCTAACTCCAATTGGGCATAATTCTTGTTGCTGAACACCAATGGGGCACTATTCCTCCAACTGACACCCTCAATTCTTTCCATTGACCCCAACGATGGGCCTCTAGTTCTCCCACTGTCACCAAAGATATAGTATTATTTACTCCCACTGGAAACCTGGTCATTTTCTACTCCCAATGGCTGTAGTCCGACCCCCCTAAAGTCTGAAGGACCAAAAGCTGGCCCTTTGTTTAGAAAGTTTGGAGACCCCTGGTTTAGGGGATAGTTTTATTGCATTTTTATAAAAAAAAATTTTATAAAAACATTTTTTTTTACTACTAATGGCGGCGATCAGCGATTTTTTTTTGTGACTGCGACATTATGGCGGACACTTCGGACAATTTTGACACATTTTTGGGACCATTGTCATTTTCACAGCAAAAAAATGCATTAAAATGCATTGTGTACTGTGAAAATGACAGTTGCAGTTTGGGAGTTAACCACAAGGGGGTGCTGAAGTGTGACCTCATTTTTGTTTCTAACTGACCAATCGTGGGACTCCAGCGTCACGGAGCTTCGGACCGGGTCATGGATGCGCGCCACGGCCGCGCGCCCGCGACCCATGGCTGGGCACTTAAAGAGGATGTACCTGTATGTGCTTGTGCCCAGCCGCGCCATTCTGCCGATGTATATGTGCAGGAGGTTGTCCTTAAGTGGTTAAGGACCGAGCTTCTTTCTGAGATTTGGTGATTACAAGTTAAAAACATATTTTTTTTTTGTTAGAAAATTACTTGGAACCCCCAAACATTATATATATTTTTTTCTAACACCCTAAAGAATAAAATGACGGTCATTGCAATACTTTCTGTCACACCGTATTTTGCGCAGCGGTCTTACAAGCGCACTTTTTTTGGGGAAAAAAACACTTTTTTTAATTAAAAAATAAGACAAGGAATGAAAGGTACTCACTCGAGTATAAGCCGAGGGGGAGTTTTTCAGCCTAAAATATGGGCTGAAAAACTTGGCTTATACTCGAGTATATACGGTAAGTCTTCTTTTCTATGCCTCTAGAATTCAGTGAGCAGTTAACCCTGGCATTCCTTCTAGCTTAAGTGTGTTTACCTGCCAATATGGGCAAGTATTCTATTCCCAAGCTCTTGTCTAACTCTGTGCCATGTATATATGCATGTGATAAAGTGACTATTGGGCATGGAAGGCTTTTTTTTAGGACCAGATTTAGCAAAGGGCACAACAGAGTAGACCTGTGGCAATAGCTGGAGGAAAAGTGGAATTTTTTACTTTGCAGTCACTGGCCACACCTTGGGCATTACTGGACTCTGGAACCCAGGACACGTGCTCCAGTTCCTCTACAGCAGGGGTGTCAAACTCAATTTCTTTGTGGGCCACATCAGCATTATGATTGCCCTCAAAAGGGCCGGTTGTATCTGTAAGATTAGATGTCTAGCACATCCCCTCCCCTTACATTAGATGTCAAGAGCCATCAGAAGTTGAGTCCCCATAGTTCTTGATCTTAGAACACTTGCTCTCACGGGATGGCGTGCACGTAAGGACGTGACGCTTCTGTAGGTGGGAGTAGCCGCGGGAACGCCGCGCCGAGGGAGGGCGGGCCGGGCGAAGAGGAGAGGGAAGCCGCGAGCAATGCCCTTAGAGCGCGTCGGATGGAAACCTCCCCGCCTGGAGCCCCTCGAGTAGCCCAGCTGTGTGCCGTCATCAGCTAGCAGTCCGGACATTCGGCGTGCTGGGTTACATGCCGCGGTAACGGACGCTGGCGTCCCCCCCCCCCCCCTCTCACCCCCCTACCTCCGGAGAACGTGGATGTGGCCCAGGGAACTACACAGAAGATATTGGCTTCTCGCGGAGCAAATAAGTGAGAACCAATGTTGCCGGACACAGGGAGAATTGAATAGGATCACTCCTTAACCCCTTCCTCCTCCTCATCGTAAGTTCCTCAACAAGGAAGAAAGGCTGAAGACACCATAGATAAGGTGAAAAGGTAAGCGTCCCTGGGAATATTCCCAGAGAACAACCGACATGGACTGCTAAAAAAAAACCTGAAGATACAGAAGGTACGTTTCCCTTTTCTGAGTTTTCGTTAACATGTCTTCACCATGTGTTCACAAAATGTGTCTTCAAAAGGTGTAAAAATAAAAAAGTGGGGACTTTAGAAATGAAAAAACGCTGTCTCAGAAACATATGCGATCACTGTTTTCCTGATACCATATTGATGTATAAATTATCATCTGCAAGAATTGTGTGTGGGGCGGCCTTAAAGGGGCAGTAAAATTAGTCTGCTCACGCTGATTTATGCTCCCCCCTCTGTGGGCCCCTCTTTCCTTTTTCATCTATATGCCGTCTACTTGGTCCTTGCTTCTCCTTCCTGTTATTAGTGCCTTTTTCAGTGCCTCTCTCAGCCTAGTCCTGATATAAAAGGTCAGAAAAGAGGGGATAGAGGGGAAAATCTGTAATGACCATCGCATGAACAACATCTACCTTGTCTATCGGCTGGGCAGGGAGAGCAACTGGACTGCGGAGAGGGGAGGGCAGGCGAGACGGGCTGTGGAACTGCCTGGAAAGGCATAGGGACTGCCTAAATAACAAACGAACAAGGGGGGGAGAGAGGGGTGAGGATCTAACACTACTAGGGGGTAACAAGAAGTGCGCCCCCTGACCCATCCATACCCAGAATTTGCGCTTGGGACGAGTAGAGGGACTCGCTACCTGAAGAACATAGAGGACCCATAGTGAACAAAGCGCAAAAAAAGAGCCAAAGACCACCTGAAGCGCATTAGGATCGAGTTGTAGGACATAGGAAGGAAAAAACCAAGAGAGCAAACTGGGGAAGAGAATCCGAAGAAGTGCATTTACTATGCAAAGGATGACGAGTAGATCTACAAGGGGAGGCCCCCCAAAAACACCCCCAAGTGCGGCAAACAACTCATTGACAACAAGTTCTATTAGACAGTACATGACAAAAGAGGACAGTCCACGAACCCAAGAAACACAAAAACAACAACAACATCAAACAAATAAAGATAAAAAGACAGACAACAAGACACCCCAAAATAAGGTGCCGAAGGACAAACCTACTGATCCAAAAGGAGAAGGCCTATCAGGTAAAGAGGCAGAGCAAAGATGGACAGAGGAGCAGAGGCTGGAAGAATTAGGACCATCTAAGAGAGAAATGGCAGAAATGTTGCAGAACCTGGAAAACATCATTAAGGGAGAAATACAATCATTACGGGCCGATCTTGGGCATCTGCTATCTAGAATAGAGGCCGTTGAAGAAAAAACGGAAAAACAAGAACAAGACTCAACACACCTATACGATCAAATAGAGCAGATAAAATTACAGCAGAGGCAGATTCTGTACAAATTGGAAGACCAGGAAAATAGGAATCGCAGGAAAAACTTAAGAATTAAACTTATACCGGAGGAGCAAGGGGAGGAGTTAAGGAAGAAGATGCAGGATATATTCAATCCATTACTGGAAAAATCCCCAGAGGATCCAATCAGGATAGAAAGAGTACATCGTATTGGAAATCCCAGAAGAATAGACACCGAGAGGCCAAGAGACATCATAGTCCGATTCAGGGGGTTTGAAGAAAAGGATAAGATTTGGAGAAATTTAAAAGGAAAACCACCACTGGTGTTCAAAGGAGCAGAATTACAGGTCTTCTCAGACCTGGCGCCAGAGACATTGGCAAGACGTAGACTTCTAAAACCCCTGCTGAACCAATTAACAACTCAGAAAATAAAATATAATTGGGGTTTCCCAGCCTGCCTAGTAGGAATCAAAGAAGGAAAATCCGCGATTCTGAGATTCCCGGAGGACCTTAAAATGTTCTGCACTAGATTGGACATCCAAATCCCAGACCTCCCGGGATGGGAGTAGGGAAGGGGAGGTTGAGAGGGGGAGGGGCAAGGGGAAGTACCAACTGGAGGCGACGACTGGCTTCCCCCCCCCGACCCTGAGAACACGGGGAGGGGGGAGACAAATCCCAAGGCACCACCTAGAGGAAACTGAGCCACACTCAAGTTGGAGTTGGCCCAGAGGCCGCTAGAAGGCCAAGGAGGGGAGGGGAGGGGGGGGGAGGGAGGGAGGGAGGGAGGAGGGGAAGGGAGGGTGGGGAGGGGAGGGGGGAAGGTAGGGTGGAGGGAGGGAAGGGGAGGGGATATGAGGGAGAGAGGAGAGGGAGGGAGGGAGGGTAGAGGGAGTATCTCGCCAAATATGCCAAGGTGTAAGAACAACCCAAGAAGGATAGAAGTGTCCCCTGAGAAAAGAGAAAGGGAAAGGGGTAACCGGGAGAGATGCCGATAACCAAATTTATATCATACAATGTGAAAGGCCTGAATAGTCCAACAAAAAGACACAAGGTCCTAAAGGAATTGAAAAGCCTTAGAGCAAATGTGGCCTTTCTGCAAGAAACACACCTCTCAATAGAATCCAATATTAAGTTATATTCAACAGAATTCCCTGTTTGGTTTTATGGAGATACCATATCCAAACGGGCAAGGGGGGTGGCAATAGGCCTGGCTAAAGGAGTGCGGTTCACATTAGCAGATAGGCTGACAGACCCAGAGGGGAGATTTCTCTTTCTTAAAGGGGAACTAGAAGGGATTGACTGCACATTAGTGAATATCTACGCCCCTAACACGCAGCAGATAAACTACCTTGGGGATGTACTAGTGAAATTGAACGACTTCAAACGAGGGAAGGTCATCATGGCAGGAGACATAAACTTCTGCCTTGACCCGAAGATAGATAAGACCACGCCACAAGGAGATAATAAGACGCTTCTAAAAAAAATAAAAAATAGCCTGTTTAGAAGTCAACTGGTAGATGTCTGGAGAGTCCTAAACCCGGAACAGCGGGACTTCACGTTTTATTCCCCGGTACATGGAAGCTATTCCCGGATCGACCACATCTTTGTGGACCATAGCTGCTTGGAAATGGTCGAGGGAGCAGAGATAGGGGCTATGACACTCTCAGACCATGCCCCAATTAGTGTATCCCTAAAAATACAAGGAAACCAGAAAACATTCCAAAGGTGGAGGCTCAACGAGGAACTAATGATGGACGAGAACAGCTTAGAGAGAATTAAAAAAGAGCTAGAGGAATATTTTAAGATCAATGATACAAATGAAACTTCGGGAGCAACACTTTGGGACGCTCACAAAACAGTAATAAGAGGGATCCTGATATCAGAAGGGACAAGGAAAAAAAAAGAAAAAAGCCGTAAAAGAGAAAAAATAATAGAAGAGATATTAAAGTTGGAGCAAAAACACAAAAAAGCGGCAAAACAACGAGAAGTATACCAGGCTCTTGTGAAAAAAAGAAATGAACTAAAAGAGCTGATAGACCAAGAAACAAAAAGGGAATTTAATTCAATAGCAAAAGAAAGATATATGTGGGGGAATAAAACAAATAAACACTTGGCTAGGATGGTCCGGAAAAAAAAAACAAGAAATTTCATAGAAAAAATTAAAAACGAGAAAGGGGAGATGGTACACACAACAACAGAAATAGCAGAAACATTTAGAGCGTTCTATGAGAAACTGTATGCAGTGGAACAGAGAAATTGGAAGCAGGGAGAGAAAGAGAAAAAAATAACAGATTTCTTAAAAGGAGCAGGGATCCCAAAATGTAGCCAAGAGAATAGATCAAAGATGGATAGGCCTATCACAGAAAATGAAATCAGGAAGGCACTAGCAGATACAGCGCTAGGAAAGAGCCCAGGACCGGACGGTTTCACTGTTCTATATTACAAAAAATGCAAGGAGATACTTATCCCCAGACTCTGCCAGTATTTCAACGGGTTAGGGAGAGACTTTCCGTTAAGTGGAGAAGCAGCAGAGGCGACTATAACACTCATTCCCAAGGAAGGGAATGATGGTAAAACCTGTGCAGGATACAGACCAATATCCTTGCTGAATATAGACACAAAACTCTTCGCAAAAGTATTAGCCGGGAGAGTGAAACAGGAGATGACAAAACTGGTCCATCCTGACCAGACAGGTTTTGTCCAGGGGAGAGAGGGAAGAGACAATGGAGTAAGAGCGCTCCTTGTGCTTAAAAAAATGAAGGAAAGTGGCCGCCCCAGTCTACTCCTGTCGATAGATGCCGAAAAAGCATTCGACAGGGTAGACTGGGGACTCATGTTAAGTACACTAGAAGAAATGGGCTTTGGTCAGACAACAATGGGGAGGATTAGAACCCTATACCAAGCCCCGACAGCAAGGATTAAAATAAATGGAAGTCTCTCACAAAGGTTTGAAATGAAAAACGGAACAAGACAGGGATGTCCCCTGTCCCCCATGCTGTTCGTGCTATCAATTGAACCCCTGTTGGCCAGGATACGTAGGTGCACAGAAATTGAAGGAGTGAGAATAAAAGAGGAGGAACATAAACTTTCGGCCTTTGCGGACGATGTCCTCTTTTATGTAGTAAACCCAAAAAAATCAATCCCCAAATTACTGGAAATATGTAGCCAATATGGAGAAATATCAAATTTTAAATTAAATATGACAAAAACAGAAGCCCTGAATGTAAATACGCCTAGATCCGAAGAACAAGAACTTAGAATTAAGTATCAATTCCCATGGGTAGAAAAACTTAAGTACTTAGGGGTTAAGTTAACAAACTCAATTAAAAAAATTTATAAGAAAAATTATATCCCCCTCCTGGACGAAATAAAAGCAGAAATAACAAGGGTAAAAAACAGGCCACTATCATGGATCGGCAGAATTAATTTCTGTAAAATGGTCCTTTTGCCAAAAGTCCTATATAAATTCCAGATGCTCCCTATCATACTACCAAGTACATGGCTACAAACCATGAAAAATATGATTATGAAATACATCTGGAGGAACAAAAAGTACAGAATATCGCTCCAGGTCCTAAAACAACCAAAAGAGAAGGGGGGGCTGGCGGTCCCTGACATCAAAAAGTACTATGACGCGGTAGTATTATCGAGAGTGGTGGAATGGGCCAGAGGAAATAAAGAAAAACGATGGATCAGTATAGAAAATGCACTATCAGAGGCTGAATTAGGAAAAATAATATGGAACCCCTCGCAAACAAGGCGTTTGGGTGAAAGCACACACGAGATCACTAGGAATGCACTTAAGATTTGGGACACTGTTTATAAAAGAATTGACAAAGAATATAACTCACCTTTTATAGCCTTAAAAGATAATGATTATTTTGAACCAGGCAAAGTTTCAGTAGGAGGAAACTGGATTAAAAAGGACACAGCACAACTAAGAGAAGTCATAAAGGATGGGCACTTACTCTCACTGCACGAAATAGAAAAAAATATTTCTTTTTTGAAGATAAATGATTGGAGGTACCAACAGCTCAGACACTTTATAGTAAAACTGCCACAACCTTTAAGGACAGGAGATCAGCTAACAGATCTGGAAAAGCTATGCTCTCCAGAAAATACCAAAGGAACGATCTCAAAATTGTATAAAATCCTCCTAAAGGTGGAAGAGCTGGAGGTACCCCCTTATATAAAAAAATGGGAGAGGGAATTAGGGTCACATAGGGACATGGGCACAATAAAGAAAATATTGAAACTGACACATGTCTCGGCTACTGACATTAGGACGGCAGAAATGAATTTTAAGTGCCTCTCGGGGTGGTATATCACCCCGGACAAATTAAGCAAATACAAAGAAGGACAATCAGCAGAGTGCTGGAGGGGATGCGGGTCCATAGGATCAATGGCCCACTTATGGTGGGAATGCCCCAAAATAAGAAAATACTGGGAGACGATTATAGGCTTCATTGAGGAAATTACAGAGATAAAAATTAAGATGGACCCATGGATAGTTCTTTTCCATGGAGGGGAAGAAGGTATAAAAAGGTATAAAAACTCCTTAATTCCCCACCTACTAAATGCGGCTAAAAGGCTTATCCCCTGTAAATGGCAAGAGAATGAAGCTCCCCAGACATGGGAATGGATGGATATGGTGGAAGGGACGTACATTATGGAAGATGTTAAAAGTAGTATGGAGGATAGTGAAAGGAACCCAAACCAGAAATGGGACAAATGGAGGAGTTTTAAGAGATCCTGGAGCTATGCGGAGAACCTCAGGGACGAAACATAAGGAAATGTGGGAAAGATAGGAGAAAGAATACATGAGGGGGAAAATTTGGCGAGATCAAGGGGAGGGGGAGGGGGGGGAAGGAGGGGTGGAAGGAAAAAAAAAAAAAAAAAAAAACTTCATGTTTACTCTTTTTTCACTGATGATGCGAAACCTAAAGAGAGACGCTCAAGACGGCTTCAAAGGGACAATATGAGTGTCTTTTCGTATAAAAAAACAAAACATACGAAAACTCTACAAGGCGGAGTCTGAAGTGTTAAAAAAAGAAAAAAAAAAAAAAAGAAGAAAAAAAAAAAAAAAAGAAGTTGAGTCCCCCACTCTTCCTTACATCACAGTGTACCCCCCTTTCCTTATGCTGCTGCTGGGAATAAGCTGGATGCATTGCTTGAAAGCAGAAAGTAGGGGTCTGGAGGAAGACCAGAGGAGGGCTGGAGCTCTCCTGCAGCTGCAGGAGAAGTGCGAGGGCCACATAAAATTGCCTGGAGGGCCGTATTTGGCCCACGGGCCTTGTGTTTGTTGACACATGTGCTCTACAGAATACCTGGGTTATCTTTGCAGAAATGTTTGCTGTTATCCAAGAATAGTCTTTCAGATAAACACATTTTTGTTGAACTTTGTTGGACACGTCGGGCCAGATCCACAATGAAGTTACGTCGGCCTATCTCGATATACACCGCGTAAGTTCTAGTATGCGCCGGCGTATCTTTTTTCTGTGTTCAGAAAGCAAGATACGCTGGAATTTTGCTTAGATACGACCGACGTAAGTCTCTTACGCCGTCATATCTTGGTTACATATTTACGCTGGCCGCTAGGTGGCGCTTCCGTCGATTTACGCGTCGAATATGCAAATAAGCTAGATCTGCCGATTCACGAACGTACTTGCGCCCGGTCGTATTTTTTTACGTTGTTTGCGTAACCGTAAGTCCGGCGTAAAGTTACGCCTGCAATATGAGCCGTACGCAATGTTAAGTATGGATGTCGGGACAGCGTCAAATTTTCTGTTGTTTACGTCGTTTGCGTAAAACGTTTGCGAATAGGGCTTTGTGTAAGTTACGTTCACGTCGAAACCAATGAGTATTTGCAGCGTAATTTTAAACATGCGCACTGGGATACGTCCACGGACGGCGAATGCGCCATTCGGAAAAATTGTCAATTACGTGGGGTCACGATTCATTTACATGGATCACGCCCCCTACCTGCCTATTTTTATTTATGCGCGGTTACGCCGGCCCAATTACGCTACGCCTCTGTAACTTTGGGCGCAACTTCTTTGTGAATACAGCACCTGCCTCTCAATGTTACGGCGGCGTAGTGTAAATGAGATATGCTACGCCCACACAAAGATACGCGGCTGTACGTGAATCTGGCCCGTCATCTTTTTGGCCATACATGTTACAGAACATTTGACAAGCACATAATAGCCTGAAAAAAAAAAGACTTTACACTTGGCCGCTATATCCATCATAAAAAAATAATGCAAAAGTCTGAGTAAAACTTTAAAAAAAGAGGCACTCAACTGCAACAGCATAACTGGTAAATCTGCAACATACAGCCTACTAGGCTTTCATGGTGTCCAGTGTTAGCCTCGGGGAGGCAATTAGTCTAAACTTGTCGTGTATTAGTAACACAGTGAAAAAACAGCAGAGAAGTCAAATCCAACTTTGAGGAAACCATCTAAAGTGGATGTAAACCCCATTCATGAAATTTGACCTGGGCACATATAACTGTAGTGTTTACTTATCTTTCTTCAAAGCCCTAAGTCTTGTGTCTTTCTTTGGCTTGGTACTTCTGTTATCAGCATGATATCTTCTGACAAGTTCTGCGACAACCGAGATAAAACCAGCCTAAAATTTGTGAGGGGGATGGTGCTTTGAGACAGATAAGCAGACAGCTGGTCTATTCACCGTACAGCTCTGCACATTTCTTCCTTCCTCTGCCTATGTGGAGAGGGGGTATGTGCATTTCCTCCAATAAGCTGTCACACAGTGTATGCCAAGAATCCACACCCACTGCTGGAACAGGAAGAGAAAATTCTAACATGATGTACACGTTCTAAACAGTATATAAAGCTTAAGACAGAAGATATACATGTAACAATTATGTAGGGAGATTTGTTTCATCCCTGTGTATCATCTGAGGCTCTTCACTTTAGACATGTGCACAACAAAAAATTTCGTATTTTTTTGTTCTGTTTCGTCTCGTTCCGTAGAGTCGTAATTTCGTAAGATTCAAGTTTTCCTATTCGGACCCGTTCGTATTTCGTAAGACGCAAGTTTTCCTATTCGGATCCGTTCGTATTTTCGTAACAGTTTTATTTTCGTTTATACTCAATGATTTATATTTTGGGGACTTTTTTGTGGGCCTTTTTTAAGTCCAGGTTCTTTGTCTTGGGCCAGAGGACTAAGGCCGCGTACACACGATCAAATTTATCTGCTGAAACCGGTCCGACGGACCGTTTCAGCAGACAAATTCGATCGTGTGTACGGGCGAGCAGACAGGTTTTTTCAGCAGACAAATTTTAAAGCATGCTTTTAAATCTGTCTGCTGGAAACCCGTCCGTCCGACATGTCCGCTGGTTAGTGGACATATCTGTCCGCACATGCGTCGAATGGATTCGACGCATGCGTGGAAGTATTTTACTTCCTGGTTCGGTGACGTGGCGGTGACGTGGCGGTGACGTGGCGGCGTCAACGTCACTGCCACGTCACCGCGCTGTCTGCCGACGGGGATTTTGGTTTGATCGTGTGCACACGATCAAACCAATATATCCCAGCAGACAAATCCGATCAAAACGGTCTGTCAGACCGATTTGATCGGATTTATTTAGTGGTGTGTACGCGGCCTAACAGCAAGAAAGCGTAGTAAGAAAAGACAGACTAAAGGCACAGAGGACATAAAATAGAAGGGGAAGAGATAAAATGATATGAGGGACAACAAAAAGCCCCAAAAAACTTTTCGATCTGGTATTCTAAAAGCCCCAATCACGTATATAAGGATAGCTTTGGCACTAGGGATGAGATTCGTGTTCGATACGAACGTATGTTGGACTCGAACATTGTCTGTTCGTACGTTCGTCGAAATTCGAACAAAAGCGGTCGTTCGCAATATTTAGAGTGACGCAAAACGGCCCATAATTGCGCGCTGATGATTGGCCAAGCATGCTGTATGTCCCGCATGCTTGGCCAATCACAGCACGCAAAAAACGAAGAGCCATAATTTGCCAAAGCCTGGGTGGCTTGGGTCCACAGACCAGTTTCAGCGGACATGTCCGATCGTGTGTACGGCCTAGCGGACAGGTTTCCAGCAGACAAAAAATTCTAAGCATGCTTAGAAACTGATTTGAATTGATTCGACGCATGCGTGGAAGCATTTTACTTCCTGGTTTGAGGACGTTGGTGGCTTCTATGTTACCGCGTTCTCTGTCCGCGGGGATTTTGGTCTGATGGTGTGTACACACATCATACCAAAAGATCCCCGGAGACAAAAACTTTTAATATCTCAAAAGGGATTAAGAACACTTATGACGCGGCATAAGTGTTCTTAATCCATTTTGAGATATTAAAAGTTTTTTTAATATTGCACTTAGAGGCGCCTCTTTTTTGTTTATTTCAATCTAATGCTGCGTACACATGATCAGAAATTCCGACAAGAAAAATCTGATGTAAGCTTTTGGTCGGAAATTCCGACCGTGTGTAGGCTCCATCAGAAATTTTCTGTCGGAATTTCTGCCAAGAAAAAGAGCAGGTTCTCCAATTTTCCGACAAAAAAAGTTCTTGGAGGAAATTCCGATTGTCTTTATGGAATTCCGATGCACCAAAAACCATGCATCCTCAGAATCAAGTCGACGCATGCTTGGAAGCATTGAACTTAATTTTTCTCGGCTCGTCGTAGTGTTGTATGTCAGCACGTTCTTGACGGTCAGAATTTGGTGTGACCATGTGTATGCAATACAAGTTTGAGCCAGGAATCCGTCGGGAAAAAATCCACGGTTTTCTTTTCAAAGATCATGTGGGGGAAATCTATCGGTCAAAAATACACGCATGCTCAGAATCTAGTCAAAGCATGCTAGGAAGCATTGAATTTAATTTTTCTCAGCACGTCGTTGTGTTTTACATCACCGCGTTGGACACGATCGGATTTTGATACAGTTAAGCTTTTGTGACTCATCAGGTGTCTTGGCCTAATCACAGCCAGCCTGATGAAAGTCAGCTTCATCGGATATCTGATGAAAAAATCCATCGGTTTGTTTTCATCAGATTAACCGATCGTGTGTACAGGACATTAGGGAAGGGGTACTTTTATGAAGCATGGTCTTTTCAGTGCTGTGACCTTGATATAACCAGGCACAGAAAACATTGTGTTCTCTCTCTACGGCAACTCGCGGTAATCAATCAAATGCAATCCTGTATCTAAAAAATAGAGAGATAGATAGAGAATAACTGTTTGATTCTAAATTGTTTCTATTTTATATAAGCCAGCTTCCCTTAAAACAGTAAGCTGCTCTGCAAGAGAACTGAGAATTGTTTGACATTCCTTGTTAAAGGATGTTTCCTGTGGATTGGAGCAGACTAGCTAAGGTATAGAAGGGTGGTCATAACCACCAGCAAGTGGATAGACTCTTGCAAGGTGCTGGCTCTGAGAGTACTTCTAAAGCCCTGTACACACGATCGGTTTGTCTGATGAAAACAGACGGATGGACTGTTTTCATCGGACAAAGCGATCGTGTGTGGGCCCCATCGGTTTGTTTTCCATCGGAGAAAAAAATAGAACATGTTTTAAATTTTTCCTATGGATAAAAAAAACAATAGAAAAAAACGATCGTCTGTGTGGAAGTCCATCGGTCAAAAATTCACGCATGCTCAGAATCAAGTCGACGCATGCTCGGAAGCATTGAACTTCATTTTTCTCAGCACGTCGTAGTGTTTTACGTCACCGCTTTTTGACACGGATGGATTTTTGACTGATGGTGTGTAGGCAAGACTGATGAAAGTCAGCTTCATCGGATATCTGCCGAAAAAATCCATTGGATTAGATTTCATCAGATACCGATCGTGTGTACAGGACTTTAGAGTACCGCTTAGGTAGCCCATATTAGCCCTTAGGGGGAGTCCATATTAGGAGGATGTTCAATTGAGATTTACATTTCTGTGCTGTATTTATGGCCCGATGAGCAGCCTGTTATTATTGCCCCGTATTTTTGTACCGGCACATGCTATATGGATATAGATCTATCGAGGATGGCTTAATTCCACTTCTTTTTCTTCTTGCTTGCTCGATATGTGTTTGTGACCCTTAGTGGGTACATTTTTATATATATTATTAAAAAAAAATTGAACTGCTATAAAGAATGCCATCTGCATCTACGTGTAGCGATACCCCCTCGGGAGCCTCTGGTTAGATGTGGGATCGGCGTAAGTTAAAGGAGTTGCAAAGGAATTTTTTTTTGCCTAAAATGAATGTCTGCAAGGTAGACAGACAGAATAGTGTAAGGATTCTGTTAAAAAACGAGTAAATAGCCCCTGTTCACCCTAGGAGCTGACTGCGCAGGCGCCGTATTTCTCTGAGTCCTATGGCTATGGTGCGTCATGCCCTCCGAAAAAAGCCGAAATAGGACTCAGAGATATACGGCGCCTGCGCAGTCAGCTCCTAGGTCTGTGCGCAGGCGCCGTATTGCGCCGGAAATACCCGAGTCCCAAATCGGGTATTTTCGGAAGCCGTGACGGGCTATACAGGCGCCATCCACCACGGGGGAAATAAATCAAAATTAGGTAAGTGGGGCATTTAAAAAAAAACAGCATACTGGTGTGAGTGCTGATCACATGGGAAAAAGTATATTTATTGTGAACCTCCGCTTTAAGTGGTTACATTTCTTGCATTTACACACAGAAGTTTGATCTAAAAAGGAAGTTGGTTACAATGTTTCATGCTATTACAAACTTGGCAGACTGCCCGGATATTTTCTTTACACACAGAAGTTTATCCCTTTGATCTAAGAAGAAAGCGTTAGTTACAATGTTTCCTGCTAAGAACTTGGCAGACTGCCCAGATATTTTCTTTTGACAGCTGAAAGTCTCTCCACTTGTTATATGAAAAAATCAGCAAACTCTGCATTGGAGATGTCGGGGGGGGGGGGGGGGGGGGTTGAATCAAGATCACAATTTTATAACGATTTATTGTGCAGTTCTAGCACGGTATTTGCGCAGCAATTTTTCAAACATGTTTTTTTTGGAAATAAACAGTTTCATTCATTAAAAAAAACCCCACTAAAGTTAGCACGATTTTTTTTGGTATCCTAAAATTTTTAGGTTACATGTTTAGAGTTACAGAGGAAGTCTAGTGCTTGAATTATTTCTCTCGCTCTAACGATCGCAGCGTATGTAACCTGTGTGTATCTGGCTCTGATACTAGCCAGTGCCTACCCAGCCACTGACTGGTATCTCTCCCCAGCCTGTCCCCACACACCCTCTCACCTGCTGACCTGTGGATGGGGGAATCACTCCTGTAGTGTTATTGTGTCCTGTCAGTGAGTACAATGATCAGTGTTGCTAACTATAGCTGGCAGCACTGATTGTTTTGGGAAAAACAGGCCATACATAGATCGACTATGGCTGATCTCTGCATAATTGGTGTAATTTCAATCCATGTATGTACCGCTTAACCACTACGCAGTCCATAAACATCCTTCCACTCCTGTACATAGTGCTCACTGTCATACCCTCCACACTCCTCTCCTGTACATAGTGACCACTATCATACCCTCCACACTCCTCTCCTATACAGAACACCCACTGTCATACCCTTCACACTCCTCTCCTGTACATAGTACCTGCTGTCATACACTTCTCTCCTGTACATACCGCCCACTGTCATACCCTCCACACTTCTCTCCTATACATACTGCTCATTGTAATCCCCTCCACACTCCTCTCCTGTACATACTGCCCACTGTCATACCCTCCACACTCCTCTCCTGTACATAGTGCCCACTGTTAGACCCTCCACATTCCTCTTCTGTACATGGTGCCCACTGTCGCACCATCCACACTCCTCTTCTGTACATACTTCTCACTGTCATACCCTCCACACTCCTCTCCTATACATAATGTCCACTGTCATACCCTCCGCACTCCTCTCCTATACATAGTGCCCACTATCATACTGTCCACACTCCTCTCCTGTACATACTGCCCACTGTCATACCCTCCACACTCCTCACCTATACATAGTGTCCACTATCATACCATCCACACTCCTCTTCTGTACATATTGCCCACTGTCATACCCTCCACACTCCTCTCCTGTACATAGTGCCTGCTGTCATAAACTTCTCTCCTGTACATACTGCCCTCTGTCGTACCCTCCACACTTCTCTCCTGTACATAGTGCCCACTATCATACCCTCCACACTCCTCTCCTGTACATAATGCCCACTGTCATACCCTCCACACTCCTCTCCTATACATAGTGCCCACTATCATACCATCCACACTCCTCTCCTATACATAGTGCCCACTATCATACCATTCACACTCCTTTCCTGTACATATTGCCCACTGTCATACCCTCCACACTCCTCTCCTGTACATAGTGCCTGCTGTCATACACTTCTCTACTGTACATACTGCCCACTGTCATACCCTCCACACTCCTCTCCTGTACATAGTGCCTTTTGCCGTACCCTTTGCACTCCTCTCCTGTACATAGTGCCCAATGTTAGACCCTCCACATTCCTCTCACTCACCTGCACATACTTCCCACTTATATACCAATCGTACTCCTCCCCTATGTCGCTTACCCGCAAAAACAGTTCTTTAAAATGATACTGAATACCCTCAATGTTACCAGCTCTAGAATGGACACACTTTTGTTAGTTCAACTAAAGGAAATCTCAGTTCTCATATTTGTTCTGTTCCATTATTAGAACTTATTTAATTTTGTGATTACTACTGTGATGTACAGAGGAACATTGGGGATCTCAGCTACTCTAAATATAGCACTTGTGAAAAAAAGTGTCCCTGAAAATATTAGGGGGTCCCATGAGAGGTTTCTGGGATCCTGTGATATTAAAGCGGTAGTAAACTTTCCTGACATTATTACTTTTTAGAGGCCCTGGGGTAGGTTATGCCACAATGTACAAGTATGCACAGCATATTAGTACATTAGGGTACACTTAAATTTTCAGACTGGGCCCTCCATTGCTGCGCTGTGATTCCCACGCATTTATTTATTATTTATAAAAGGCCCCACCAGCACCAGGCCCATGATGTTCTTAATCTGGTCCTGTAGGCAGTGGGCGTGTTTTATTAAAATTAACCGTGACCCCATGCAAATTATGTGCCGCCCGTGGACGTATCCCAGTGCGCATGTTCAGAATCACATCGGATAGAATGCCTAAGTGACGCCGGCGCGCAATGCCTTCGACGAGTGAATGGAACCTACGCCCAGCCCTATTCACGTACTACGTAAATGGCGTAAACAACGTAAAATTTGACAGCGTCGTTCCCTGGCCCATACGTTTGCATTAGCTCCGCCTCATATAGCAGGGGTAACTTTAAGCCGGATGTAAGCCTTATGCAAAGCGCGTATATGAAGCGGCCGGGCACATAGTTACATAGTTACATAGTTGAAAAAAGACACAAGTCCATCCAGTTCAACCATAAAAAATAAATAAACAAACAAAATAAAACACAGTACATCCCATACACCCAACTCCATACCCACAGTTGATCCAGAGCAAGGCAAAAAACCCCAGCAGAGCGATGATCCAATTTGTTACCGGAGGGGAAAAAATTCCTTCCTGATCCACCGAGAGGCAATCGGATTTACCCCGGATCAACTTTACCTACAAAGCTTAGTACTTAGTTATATTGGGCCAGATTCACGAACACTTGCGCTGGAGTATTTGGATATGCGCCGCGTAACTGTGATGATGCGCCGACGTTTCTATGTGTCCGTACCCACCAAACTAGATGCGCCCAATAACGGCTCATTTGCGACCGGCGGAACGTTCCGACGCCAGAGTATCGTCAGCGTTTATTTTCGCTGGGCGCATCAGTCGCGCCCATTGATTTCCCCTGCAAATATGCAAATGAGGGATTTTTCACAATTCACGAACGGATTAGCACCATACGCTGGCTACATGCGCCGCGCGTATCTGGTCCGTCCGGCGCAAAGTTATTTCTACAAAAGGCTGCTTTATCTTTACTCCAGACGGTCACAGGTCAGCAGGAGAGCAGCTACAGCAGCGTTACCGACGATAGGAGCTAGCTGAGCACCCCCACTTGCAAGGACAACACCTCTGTGTGCCAACATGCCAGGGGCACTCGTGGTCCTAGAACTACTGATGGGTCCCCTGGAACCAAGAAGGCGGGCACGTGAGAGGATATACCGCACTCGTATGCGCCTCTTTGGCATGGGGGATGAGGAGGTGTATCGCCTATTCAGATTCAGCCCAGATGCAATACTTGAACTAACCACAACCCTGCAGGATGACATCACCAGCCCAACACACCGATCACAAGCAGTGCAGCCACTGGTGAAGGTACTGGCAACACTTCATTTCCTTGCCAGTGGATCATTCCAGCGTACAAGTGGAGTGGTGGCTGGGATGTCACAATCCTCCGTGAGCAGATGTGTGCACCAGGTTGTCCCTGCAATCCTCAGACGCATGTCCAACCAGTTCATCAGACCAACCACTGAGGAGCTACGTCAGAAGGCAATGACAGATTTCTACAACATTGCCAGATTCCCACGCACTGTGGGGGCCATTGATTGCACACATGTGGCCCTACAGCCCCCCAGTGCCACAGAGCACATCTACCGCAATCGGAAGCATTGGCACTCCATGAACGTACAGGTGATAGCCGATGCCCAACGCCTCATATGGCACGTCCGTGCCAAACACCCCGGGTCCAGCCATGACAGTTTCATATACCGTCAGAGCCCCATCCCAGCAGAATTTAACCAGAATATGTATGGGGACAGCTGGCTGGTTGGTGAGTGACAAGGGAGTCAGGCATGACTATCCCCTCCCGTGATGCACAACAGAAATCGCACATGCATGACTAACATTCTCCTGTCTTTTACCTTACAGGTGACTCTGCATATGCATTGGGACCCCATCTAATGACTCCTTTCCGGAACCCCCAAACCAGAGGAGAGAGAAAATACAATGAAGCACACATCAAAACCCATGCAGTGGTGGAGCAAACATTTGGGCTCCTGAAGTCCCGTTTCCGATGCTTGGATAAGTCTGGGGGGGCCCTATTGTATTCCCCTACCTTTGTGTGTCAGATCATCGGTGCATGTTGCATACTACATAACTTTGCTATGAAAAAAGGCCTGCATATTGACATACGTGATGACCTGACCCCCGACCCACACAGTCCCCACCTGCCAGAGGACACCCAGTCTGCTGATGGAAGAGCAGTCAGGAGGGTCCTCGCCGTAGGCATCTTTGGACACTAAACCAAAACATTAATAACACAGACAGTGCACGCGTGTACACCACTGATGTCCCTAGATCACACACACCACATGCACATCGCATTGGATTAGCCCAAGTCCAGCATGTAGGAGTTGGGAGCAGTAACGCCGCGTCAAGGCCCCAATGATGTCACTGTCCATTCACACACCTTTCACACATCATTCATTCAGCCGTGGGGTTCACTTCACCACCACGGCCGAGGGTGACACCCCTTACTTTCAGGAGTGCCACCCTCTCACATTCACACACCATTCACACTGTCCCCTGCACTCCTGACCGTGTGCAGTACAAAAAGAAATTATAAATATCATATCCTGATCATTAAAAGAAAAAACATCTCATAACCTGAGAAAAATAAAAAATAAACTCATGACCTGAGTATGTCAAAAACAATAATATAAAACCAGAAAAAAAAAAAGGCCTCATCGGGGATGCCGGGGGCTTCTTCTGGGGGCCCCTCTCTGGCTCCGCAGCTGCCTGGATGGAGTGGGTGGGGGTGGGGGGGCATCTGGAGGTGGCTGATCCCCAGGTGGGCCACTCCTGGCAGGTGTGGCCTGCGTGCCCTCCAAGGCCCTGGCTATCCGTCCAAGGTATGTGTTCGTCTGGGCCTGCATCCGGAGCTGACGGGTCACCTGGTAATGCTGGGCCCGCCGACTCAGCCTCCCCTGCTCCCGGATGGCAGCACTGTTCCCATGGATGGCAGCAGTGTTGGCCTGGACGGCTGCAGTGAGGTGCCTTATATCCCCCTGCACCTCCCCCAAAGTGGTGACCACTGCAGCGCAGTTGCAGCTGACATCCTGCACTGCGTTGCTGAGGTTGGCAACGGAGCCCAGGCTGTCAGCCACTTTCTCCAAGTGCACCGCTATGGCCCCCATCTGTTCCGTCTGCCTGGCGTGATCCCTCGCCAACTGGTCCTGGACACCATCAGACACCCCCCTGGTCTTCTGGGTCGCCTTCCTGGGGCCAGAAGATGGATGTCCTCGGGTGGAAGGTGTCGCCCTTGAGGGGCTTCCAAGGATGGGGGAGGGGACGACAGACGGGCCAGGAGAAGGGGAGGAGACAGACAAGACTAATGAAAAGTCCTGCTCTGCCACAGCAGGATCCTCCACAACCACCTCGGCAGGTGTGGTGTGGCCACTCTCCTCCTCCACAACCTCTTCACCACCCAGTGGCTCGGGCACATGATGGCGTGGGGGGGATGGGGTGGAATGCAGGCTGACAGATGATGGCCCAGCTCCGTCATCTGTGGATGACACAAAGCAGACACATGTTGGTGGTCCCACACACTTGGCACATGTCCCCCCCCCCCCCAAATGCAAAACAACAAATAGGGGATTATAAAACACTTACCTGTCCTTGTGCCTTCCTCCACGGAGTCATAGCCTGCGACCCCCTCCACCTGCTCCCTCTCCAGGCAGCGAGCAACCACCTCCTCCTCTGCGGTCAGGGTGACAGGACATGGGGGACCACCACCTGTGCCCCTCTCATACCTCCTGATGGAGGCCACCTTGTCCCTCACCTTGCGCCGCAGGTCGTTTATTTTCTTTTGTATGTCCCCAGCAGTCCGGGTGGAGTAGCCCAGGACATTGACCCTGGCAGCAATCGACTCCAGGATGCCCTGCTTCCTTTCCCGGCTGGTCTTCCGGCTTTTTTTGCCATGGAGAAATTCATTATCCGTCTCCATAGCCGAGATAATCACTGAGACCTCCTGGGCATTAAAGTTGAGGTTCCTCCTCTCTCTGGGGGTAGCGGGAGCAGCCATTACAGTGCAAAAGTATCTTCCCTGGGGTGGGGGGAAACGGAACTACTTTTGCGCCGGAATGGCGTTTCCGCCAGCGCTTTTAAGCGCCCAGCGGAACGCATTGCGCTGACGTTTCCCAGGAAGTGGTGCCGACGGAAGTTGTGAGCATGCGCACAAGGGGGCGAGTGGAGCCGCACTCACTGTGCATGCTCCGTGGATGATGCGCTGAACGTAAGCCTCTGCGCTGGGCTCCGCCCATCATTTACATATGATCACACCCACTTCCACTTGCGTCGGGTTACGCCAGCGCATTATCGTTACTCTGGCGCAAGTTTACGCGCAACTGCTATGTGAATTACAGGACTTGCGCTGAAAGGGTCTTCAGAGTAACGTAAATGAGAAGCGTTACTCCAGAGGAAAGATACTCTCATCTACCTGAATCTGGCCCATTATGTTCATTTAGGAAAGAATCCAGGCCCTTCTTAAAGAAATCTACTGAGCTGGCCAGAACCACCTCTGGAGGGAGTCTGTTCCACATTTTCACAGCTCTTACTGTGAAGAAACCTTTCTGTATTTGGAGGTGAAATCTCTTTTCCTCCAGACGTAAAGAGTGCCCCCTTGTCCTCAGCGTTGACCTTAAAGTGAATAACTCAACACCAAGTTCACTATATGGACCTCTTATATATTTGTACATGTTGATCATATCCCCCCTTATTCTCCTCTTCTCAAGAGTGAATAAATTCAGTTTTTCTAATCTTTCCTCATAGCTGAGCTCCTCCATGCCTCTTATCAGTTTAGTTGCCTTTCTCTGCACTTTCTCCAGTTCTCCGATATCCTTTTTGAGAACTGGTGCCCAAAACTGGACTGCATATTCCAGATGAGGTCTTACTATTGATTTGTACAGGGGGGGGGGGGCAAAATTATATCTCTATCTCTGGAGTCCATACCTCTCTTAATACAAGAAAGGACTTTGCTCGCTTTGGAAACCGCAGCTTGGCATTGCATGCCATTATTGAGCTTATGATCAACTAAAACCCCCAGATCCTTCTCCACTACAGATCCCCCCAGTTGTACTCCCCCTAGCATGTATGATGCATGAATATTCTTAGCCCCCAAGTGCATAACTTTACATTTATCAACATTAAACCTCATCTGCCACATAGTCGCCCAATTAGACAGATCATTGAGGTCGGCTTGTAAATTGGAGACATCCTGCAAGGACATTATTCCACTGCATAGCTTGGTGTCATCTGCAAAAACAGAAATGTTACTTTGGATCTCAGACCCAATATCATTTATAAATATATTGAAAAGTAAGGGACCCAACACTGAACCTTGGGGTACACCGCTGATAACCTTGGACCATTCAGAGTAAGAATCATTAACCACAACTCTCTGAATCCTGTCTTTCAGCCAGTTTTCTATCCATTTACAAACTGATATATCCAATCCTGTAGACCTTACCTTACACATGAGCCGTGTGTGGGGAACTGTATCGAACACTTTTGCAAAATCCAAGTATACCACGTCCAGGGGCGGACTGACCATTGAGGAACTCGGGCACTGCCCGAGGGCCCCATGCCACTAGGGGGCCCCACCAGGGTTGTCAGGCTCATTAAAACCAGGGACAGTATGTAAAAATCTGTGCTTTTTTTACATCTGTCCCTGATATGTCCAAAACCTACATGCTTTTGATGTGAAAATCCAGAGATTTTAGCTTCCCTGCCTCTGTACTGCCACCTGGCTTGGTGGCCATCTGTAAGCCTGGGGGCCCCATAATCTTCTATTGCCCGGGGGCCCCATGAGTTGTCAGTCCGCCCCTGACCACGTCCACTGCCACGCCTCTGTCCAGGGTTTTACTTACCTCTTCATAAAAGGAAATCAGGTTTGTCTGACAACTTCTGTCTTTCATAAATCCATGCTGTCTGCTGCTTAAATAGTTTGTTTCCAGCAAGAACTCATCCATGTGGTCTTTTATTAAACGTTCCAGTATCTTCCCAACTATAGAAGTTAAACTAACAGGTCTATAGTTACTTGGTAAAGACTTGGTTCCCTTTTTAAATATAGGCACCACATTGGCATCTACGTTCGTGAATCGGCGTATCTTGCTAATTTGCATATTTAACATGGGAACGCCGAATGACTGAAGCCATGTTTTACGGTGTATCTCGCTTTGTGAATTGGCGCAAAGATGCGGCGGTGCATATTTAAAATTACGGCGGCGTATCTGGAGATACGCCGACGTAACTTATTTGTGAATCCGGGCCTAAGAGTCCTCTTGGTGGTATGTACTGACAGTCCCAAGTACTACTCAAACAGTAAAAAATATATGTATAAATAACACAAAGACAGTTCCAGCAGCAATGATATTCAGGTGACTTTTGTGAGCTTCCTAGCTGGTCGGTCATCAGCTCATCAGAGTTAAGGGGACTTATAAGGGGGGAGCACCTAAGTCCACAATCACCAGATGTAGGTGCCCCTGCTGGGGTAAAATGCACTTCAGGGGGTATTGGCCGGACCGCTTAGTTCACTCCTGGCTAGATCCTATGCCGCTGCACCTCCAAGCGTCCCAAAGGCTCAAAGCAAGTGATTTTCTGTAACCTCCGTCCCAGCTCCTCACAGAAGTAATCAAAGAAAAGCCCCCATAGTGTAAAAAAGTTTTATCCAAAAACAGGATCAATGGTTTGCATCTAAAAACATGCACTGTGTAAACTGATCCAGGATTTAGCTACCTAGCGGCAACAGCGACACTAATACAGCAATCAGAAAAATGATAGGCTTAGTGACGCTGGTAATAGGGGGTGAAAGGGTTAACTAGGGCGGTGATCAAGGGGTTAAACCTTTATTAGGGGGGTGTAAGGGGCTACCCTGGACCTAACACTAACTGGCTGTCACTGTAACTGTCACACTGACACTAAATGCAGTGATCAGTACATATATGATCACTGCATTCAGTGACAGTGTGACAGGGGGGTGATCGCAAGGGGTTAAATGTGCCTATGTGTACTGGTGTCAGTGTAGTGTTAGGTGCGACTTCCGTGACTCTTCTCTCCTCTCGGCGGTTTGAAAATACCGCTGAGAGGAGCGCTGCATCACTTCCTCTGCCTATGTTTACATTTTACAGGCAGAGGAAGTGACACGGCAGCGGCTCACAGGATTGGATGGGAGCGATCACGAGGGGGCAGACAGAAAGGAACAGCCGCCCCCTCAAGTCAGATTGCTCCCCAAGGTAAGCCGCCCGCCGCACATAGCGGAAGGGGTCCCGATCGGACCACCGACCCGCTACAAGGCAGGGATGTAAATATACGCCCATCTGCCTGTACGTGCCATTCTGTGCACGTACATAAGCGTGCGGCGGGTGTTAAGCGGTTAGTCAGCAAATAATGATTCAAAGCCAACTACTTAAAGCTTTACCTTGTTTCCCATCACCAACCATGATGGAGACAACCTCCAACTGCTTGACTAGGTGTGTAACCAGCTGGTTGGTTCCTGGTAAGAATTTATGTTGGACCTACACAGTGACAGACCCAACTGGGACAGAGGTTTCTGGAGGGGACTAGTGGCAAGGCTTCTACCCATTGATTTTGGTGCATGGAGAGAGCAGATTATTCTCTAATGATGAACAATAATGTGATGAATGGTGGGAGCGAGGCTTGGATTAATTCTCTGAACAAGGACAATAAATCTTCCCTTCTGGAGTGGATGGAAAGGTGTAATATTAATCTCGTACAGGGTATATGGTGGCCCTCCTTCATATGGGACAAAAGTATTTATCAAAAATATCCCTCAAGTCTATGAAGATTAATGAATTCCACCTTTTCAGACTGCTGGAACATTGTATGAGTGTTGTCCCATAGATTGTTGTAGACTTGTGCTGGCCAGTCTGAAATTAGGTGGGTTCTTTTATTAATCAAAGATTGGTATGGGCACCTATGCTTGTTCAAGTGACTAGTTGTTAATTAGTTCATGTTAATTAGATCACTGTCAGATATACATTTGTAGGTGTGGATTAGCATTTTGTTTATGTTGCCTGTTTATTATGGTTTACAGTTTGCAGTGTAATGCTAATATCCCCAAGAGGGGATTGTCCTCCTGGGTGGTATGGTGAGTTCCAGTTTGCATCTAAGCTAGTGCCGTCTAGTCTTGGGTGCTCAGCTATAATACCTGGTTCCAGACTGGTGGAAGCTATATCTTGACGGAAGCACCCAAGATGGGTGCTGGCTGGGTTCCGTCACATACATACATAAATAAGGAATCCCAACTGCCTCTCCCCGGTAATTCAGATAAACTGAGCCTGAGTTGGTATAAGCGTACAGCAAGCAAGTGTTGTCCCAGGGTAACCTGTAATAATCTATTGTAAAAAAAGAAGACTTAATTGAAGATTGGAATGCACTACTTGTATACTACTACTATAACAGATTGACAAATGTAGAGTTTTATTCTTCCATTCCCATTCAATTCTCAGAAATCATTGAGATTCGTTGTACAGTACATACTGTACCTTCCAATATTTTCCCCTGTGCTACTGATAGTCTATTTCTTTGTAAAAAGCTGCTCAATGTTCCTGTGAATGTTCTTCAGAAAAGTCAAAGAATGAAACTAGTTATTGTGTTATCCTTTCAATCAGCCTGTTTTTTGACAGGACCGGGGTCACCACGAACCGCCCGGGAGAGCCGAGACATTAAGTGACCCACTATATTGATAGATCTTTATGCTCGCTTCTGTTTTGTTACTTGTGGTTTTAGCTGCTGGAAGCTGAAGATTTTTATTTTTAATAACACTAAGCGGCTTGTACTCCTTGAAATACTTTGCAAGTAGAAATTGGTATGTTAGTGATTGGCAAGTGCAGTCTGCCATAATTGTCCCCTGTGTTTGGTGCTGTAAATAATGTAATGCATCTCCAACATATTCCTGTTCATTGCCACCCCGTAATCAGGGCCGGAATTGCTCTCCCAGCCGCCCCAAGGCCAGGTTCCGCAATGCACCTCCTCCCCGCCAACCGAACCACCCCCCACCACCCAATTAACGGAGAATAATACATAATAGTTCAAATACAATTTTATTCAACTGTTTTATCACTTTTTTTATTTTGCAGCTTGTCGTTTACTTTTTTTTGTTTACATTTTTAATTACTTTTTTATTTTAATAATTTAATTATTATTTCTTATTTATTTATTTTTATCATTTTTTTTACTTAACTTTATTGCTATCACACAGGAGAAAACAATCCCATGTGTGATAGCAATTGGAGGTGACAGGTTCTCTTTATTGACCCTGTCACCTCCAAAACAGGAGTCCTAGCACTGTGCTAGAACTCCTGTCACAGCTGAGATAGGAAGAGCACAGCTCACTCCTCTCACTGTGTAAATCAGCGGCAGGGACAGTTGCAGGAGACAAACTCGGCGGCCTGGGTGAGGTTGGAGTCCTGAAAACAGAGACGGTATGTGGCGAGAGGTATGTGGGGGGGGGAGGACGGACAGCAGCACACATTTTACAAGTGATTGCGGCGACATTGCCGCAATCACTTGTTAAAGAGCGAGCCGATTCAAGAAAGCAACTTACCGCCCTTAACTAGTCGTTGCCGCCCCTCTGCACCCTGCCGCCCCTGAGGCCCGGCCTTGGTGGCCTTGTGGGAAATCCGAGCCTGCCCGTAATACTTATAGTGACACTAAACAGTATCTTTATTCTCAAAAAAATCCACACACGTCCTTTACTTAATGCCCACACGGTTGGAATTTCCGACAGACTTCGATAGAGAGCAGGTTCTTTATTTTTCCGTCAGAAATGAGTGTTTCCCGTTGGAAAGTCTGACCGCGTGTACGCGGCATTACCGTTTTTCTGAATCCTTGTATTGTTCTTCCTGAGTGAATGTGGATAAAACCTCTCCTTTTCCCCTCACTTCCATATGGTTGGAACAAGCAATGCACGTTAGTTATGGTCCTGTACACTTCTACATGCACATTACACATCTCATAGTCCATAGTCCCTAGCCATTATGGGAACGAACAAGATAAGGTGGCTATTTTTCAACATAGAGTAGGACCGTGAAGATCGAACCTAGACACCCTCTAACAGGAAGTCAGATAACAACAGCTAAATAAAAAGATATTTGGAGGAGACTGAGAGAAAAAGAAAGTACTTAAAGAGAAGCAGCAAAATATGAAAAGTCGTCAGCTACACATACTGTAGCTGGGGACTTTTAATATTAGGACACTTACCTGTCCTGAATCCATCAATGTCGGCATTTCCAGCCATTGGCTCTTGGGTGCTGCCACCACCTTTTCGTAGTAAAGGAACCCAGCAGTGAAGCCTTTAGGCTTCACAACTGGTTACCTACTGAAGTGTGCTGCACTTTCTGAATGGTCCGGTAGCGAGATCTGTCAGAAGTGGTGGTGGGTACCTGTCAAAAACAGGTACCCGCTCCCCCGAAAGGTACCAAATGTGGCACCGGAGGGGTGGGAGGAGGCTGATAAGCGGAGCTTCCACTTTTGGGTGGAACCCCACTTTAAGAATACATACTCGAAAAAAAACGTGCAACCTAAGTTGTCCCAACAGAGATCTACTGATAAGAAAATGTTGACTTTTTGTCAACATCTAATCTTAATTTCATAGCTGGGTCTCTAGGGGCAAACTGAAGCAATGCCAGGAATTAAGAAAATTCACCCCACAGAGTGCCCCCACCATCGCACTGCAGGGATTAAATGATTGTTCTGGAGGTTTGCAGAAGACCTTGTCCCTGAACGGACAGGGCTCTAAAGGCAGATACCATTCGGTACAACATTCATCCCAGATGCAGCCTGCCATAGGTCTGCGGCTGGGCTGGACATCGCACCTATCCCTCCCTAGGGTGGAAAATATTCTGTGCCCTGGACTGTAAGTGCTCCTTTGCAGGGAAATGCCCTTTGGATTGTGAATAACAGATGAAATTATAGAATGTGCCCTGGAATGTAAGTACTCCTTTAGAAGGAAATGCAGAATGCACCCTAATTGTAGGCATTTAAAAGGTACTGATTGAGCACCAGGATACTTAGGGCCAGATTCAGGTAGATGGGCGAATCTTTATGTTGGAGTAACGTTTCTCATTTACGTTACTCCGGCGAAATTTTAGGAGCAAGTACTGTTATTCACATAGCACTTGCTCCTAAAGTTGCGGCGGCGTAGCGAAAATGAGCCGGCGGAATTCAAATTGGGCGGGAAGGGTGCGTGTATTATTATAACTAGGCGCGATCCTGCGGCGAACGTACTGCGCATGCGTCGACTGTCAGTGCGCATGCTCCAAATTCTGTCAGTGAACGTCAATGACGTCAATCCCTATTCACGGACGTTTTACGCAAACGACTCAAATTTTATTTTTTCGACGTGATGACGACGGCCATACTTAACATAGGATACTCCACTAGGGGGCTGCTTTATCTTTACGCCGTGTATCTCTTACAAGAAACTTCGGAAAGTCACTGCGTTGCGCCCGAATACGATCGTGAATTTCCGATTCCCGCTGATTAACATATTCTAGGCGTTAATCAGCGGGAACGCCCCCGGCGCCATTTTTAAAACTGAAGTTACGATACGACGGCGAAATACAATTACGCCGCTCATATAGGAACTCCAACCCGGCGTTTCTCGTTTTCTGACTAAAGAAAACAGAAACACCGGCTCAAAGTGAGAGTTAGGCTGGAGTATCACTGCATAAAAAAAATGTTTTTTTTTTTTTTTATATCTTTTTTGGGGATATTTATTATAGCAAAAAGTAAAAAATATTTAACTTTTTTCAAAATTGTCGCTCTATTTTTGTCTATAGCGCAAAAAATAAAACCCGAAGAGGTGATCAAATACCACCAAAAGAAATCTCTATTTGTGGGGAAAAAAAAGACGGCAATTTTGTTTGGGTGCCACGTCGCACAACCGCGCAATTGTCAGTTAAAGCGACGTAGTGCCGAATCGCAAAAAGGGGCAAGGTCCTTAACCTGCATAATGGTCTGGGTCTTAAGTGGTTAAAAGAAGGGGTCAAGTATGACTATTTGTGCATTAAGGTGCACTTCCAGACCATTCAAAAATGAGAGGGTCTCAATTTACCTTAGCAAGCTTTAACACAATGTAGAGCAAAGCATACTGTGAAGGGGAATTCTTCTTTTTTAAAATACCAGCAAAATATCGCAGAAGAACTCTCTGAGAGGGAAGTGTTTATGTGTATACAAGCGGGACTTTACACATCCAAGCTAATTGATTTCTAAATTGCTTTTAAATACAAGAAAGGCGACAATTCAGCATAATGTTGGTTGCACCAGGGCTGTTCTCTGCCTTCCAGATCACCACTTGAAGAGAGAAACAATTTGCTGCTCTCTGCAATTTAGTCAGCAGTTATTTAATTTGAAAGTGCAATCATCAGCTATGGAGCACAATTAACTATTGTAGATCAGACGTTAAACTTGAGTTTACAGAAGGTCAGGTTACATTTTTTTTTTTTGGTTTGCTTGTAAAAGACTTGGGGGGGGGGGGAGTCTATACCCGACACTACTTTTTAAGAAGGAAAAAGTTAATTGCAAAGAAAATAAATATGTTTAATGTGTGATTATTATTTGTTAAAGCCAATTTAAACTTCAAAATGAGGTCTTCTGTACTTAGAAATAGCTCTCTAGAGTGGTATCAAAAAAACAGAGAGGTGTTGCCAGCAATTCCCTGGGACTCCAGCTAATCAAAGGACATCATCACATCATTTTTTTTAATTTGATGCAGGGTTCCCCTTAATATCCATACCAGACCCGAAGAAATAGCTGAGTGATTGTTGCCAAATGACTTAATTTTCCAGGGTTCCCCTTAGAAATTACATTTTGTGCAGGGACAGTTCTAAGCACAGGAAACAAGCACTACTATACACACACCCCTAGGTACGAAATTTAAAGGAATATTTCAATTTTATTGTTTCACTTTAAGCATTATTAAAATCACTGCTCCTGAAAAAACGGCCGTTTTTTAAATCTTTTTGTTGCATTAATACATGTCCCCTAGGGCAGGACCCGGGTCCCCAAACACTTTTTAGGACAATAACTTGCATATTAGCCTTTACAATTAGTACTTTAGATTTCAAACGTTCGAGTTCCATAGACTTTAACAGGGTTCTAAAGTTCACACAAACTTTTGGTCTGTTCTCAGGTTCTGGTGCGAACCGAACCCAGGGGTGTTCGGCTCATCCCTATTGGTGACTAGTGTAGTGACATTAGGGTCATGACTCCCAAATCACATAGTGGGCTGAAGCAGGGAACTATGGACCAAGAAAGAATTGGGAAGAGGCATGGCCTAGGTCAGGCATGTCCAAAGTCTGGTCCGGGGGCCAATTGTGGCCCCGATTCCAGTTTAATGTGGCCCCCCTGGTAATGTGGTTATATACTGTATTTATCAGCGCTGCCTCGGAGGGGACGGGGAGAGGGGGAACGAGTGCTGTCAAATTACATACAGGAAAAATCTCCTGTTTACTCAGTGACATCTGTAATAGGAAGTCCCGTCTCCTGGGCTGCCATTGGACGACTCCTCTGTCTATCATAGGAGGCGGGAGAAATTGTATTAAAGAGGCTGCTGTGTAAACAGGAGATTCTCCTGTATGTACTCTGTTGATGCTCATACCGCCCCTTACCCCCCCTTCCGAGCCTGCAGATGGACATCGATTAGGCTGCATTAATGGCAATGGAGAGGCTGCATTCATGGCAATGGAGAGGCTGCATTTATGGCAATGTAGAGGCTGCATTTATGGCAATGGTGAGGCTACATATGGGCACTGATTTTGCTTAGTTTTCTATTTACATATTTTTCCTGAAACTTTGCTTCTAAAGTGAAGGTGCATGTTATACGCCAATAAATACGGTGGGCTAGATTCACATAGTCCGCCGTAACTTTGTGCAGGCGTAACGTATCTTGTTTACTCTACGCCGCCGTAAATTAGAGAGGCAAGTGCTGTATTCACAAAGCACTTAATCCTTAAGTTACGGCGGCGTAGCGTAAATGGGCCGGCGTAAGCCCGCCTAATTCAAATGTGTTTCATGTGGGCGTGTTTTATTTGAAACAAAGTGTGACCCCACTTTTTTTTTTAACTTTGCATGCGCCAGCCGTGAACGTATGCCAGTGCGCATGCTCCAAATGACGTCGAAAAGAGACATTGAAAACGACGTGAACGTAATTGACGTCCAGCCCCATTCACGGACGAATTACGCAAATACGTAAAATTTAAACAATTCAATTCCCGACGTCCATACTTAACATTGGCTGCGCCATCTTTTTGTTGGAATATCTTTATGCCGGAAAACGCCTTACGTAAACGTACGTTCGTGAATCGGCGTATCTAGCTAATTTGCATATTTTCGGCGTAAACCCCCTAGCGGCCAGTGTAAATATGCAGTTAAGATACGACGGCATAAGAGACTTACGCCGGACATATCTTAGCAAGATTTAAGCGTATCTCGTTTCGAGAATACGCTTAAAGATACCATGGCTCAGATTCTGAGTTACGACGGCGTATCTACTGATACGCCGGCATAACTGTACATGAATCTGGCCCGGTATATCCAAATAACACGCCCACGCTCATCTCTTCACCACACACAGCCACAAAGGCAAGAGAATTCTTGTTGGGCCGTGTATTAGTTGTTAGGAGGAACACACTTAGACCAAATTTTATTGGTTCAAAGAATGTCAAGCAAAATGTTCACTTCATCAAATCTGGCCCTCTTTGAAGAAAGTTTGAACACCCCTGGCCTAGGCTCTCTTCTCCTATAGTACCTATCTCTAGTCACTGAGAGGACATGTGTGGCCAGAGAAGGAAGGAGTCTAACCAGGAGGTCAAGTGCCTAGACTAGGGGCAAATGCGTTGGGGACATCGGTTGGACTGCATTCTTGTCCGCTAATATTCCTGTGTCCATTATCCTGCCTTTGTGTCACATGATTAGTGTCCCCTCATATTCATTGCTTTCCCCTCATCTCTCTGTGTGCTACATTTATTAGTGACCCCTTATCTTCCTATAAGTCACGTATAATAATGTCACCTAATCTCCCTTTGTGTCACATTCATTAGTGTCCCCTTATTTGTGTCACATTCATATCTGTCTGATCATCTTCCCATTGACCCCAACCAGGATTGAGCGAAATTGGGAATTTTCCCTTGGCTGAAATTTTAGCAAAAACCCAGGAGCCGCTGGTCACGGCACAAGGCCCTGAAAAACAGCAGTGCATGCGCCGATATCGTCGGAATATATAGTAAATATCTCCTAAACTGTGCAAGTTTAGGAGATATGTACAGTACCTACAGGTAAGCCTTATTATAGGCTTACCTGTAGGTACAATTAAAAAGGAAGGCCCAGATTCACAGAGCAATTACGCCTGTCTAACTGGTGTTAGACAGGAGTAATTTCAAATTTCGCGTGCCGTATCACTAGTTTGAATCCTCAAACCATGATTCGGGCTTCGATTCGAGAGGCTTACGTCTTCGTAAGCCTTCGGATCTACGCTGCTATATTTTTGCGGCCGCTGGGAGGAGTTCGCGTCGTTTTCATGCGTCGGGATATGCAAATGAGTTTTTACGGCGATCCACGAAGATAGGAGCGGTCTTCGCAATCGCTTTCGTCTATTTTTTTATACGTACTGTTAGACCAGCTTTTTGCTGGTCTAACGGTGCGTAGCCCATGTTAAGTGTGGCCGTCGTTCCCGCGTCGAATTTAAAATTTATTTTTATTTTTTTACGTAACTCGTTCGGGAATAGGAATCTCCGTAAACGACGCTACTCAAGAAAAAATGACGTAACGACGTGATTTCACGCAATGCACGGCAGGAAATTTGCGAATGGAGCATGCGCAGTTCGATCGCCGCGGGAACGCGCCTATTTTAAATGATTCACGCCCCCTACTCGCGCAGATGGATTGCGACGGGAGAAATACACTACGCCGCCGTCGTTTACTGGACAAAATCTACCTGGATTCCACGTAGAGCCAGGTAAAAATTGGCGGCGTAGTGTATTTCTGATACTCTACGATAGTCTAATTGTATGTGAATCTGGGCCGAAGACTTTACTTCCTCTTTAAAGTGTAAGTTCATCTTTACAGAAAATCTGTAAGGTGTACTTACACTGGACCCACTCCCCCTCCCCATTCCCCCCCCCCTCTTGCTCTGGCTGCAAAAGGAAAAACACATTACAGCGCGCGCGAGAAAGAAGCGACGGGGATCCAACTTGGATTCCCGCCAATTCCAGGCACTGTGTTTGGTATGAATCATGAGGGGGAATTCCACGCCAAATTTTAAAGAAAAAAATGATATGGGCTCCCCTCTAGGAGCATACCAGGCCCTTAGGGGGCCCTCAACATGGGGGGTGGGTGCTTTGGGGCAGGGGGGCGACCTGTGGCCCCCCCACCCCAAAGCACCCTGTCCCCTTCCCGACAACCCTGGCCGTTGGTTGTCGGGGTCTGTGGGCGGGGGGCTTATCAGAATCTGGGAGTCGCTTTAATAAGGGGGCCCCCAGATCCCACCCCCAACCCAGGTGAGTTAGTATGGGGTACATCGTACCCCTACCCATTCACCTGGAGAAAAAAGTGTCAAGAAAAAAACACACTACACAGGTTTTTAAAGTCATTTATTTGGCAGCTCCAGGGTCTTCTTCCGATTTTGGGGGCCTTCTTCCAAATTCTCTGCGCTCTCCGGCCTCTCCTCTCGCTCCCCGGGGGTCTTCTTCCGACTTCGGGGGTCTTCTTCCGATTTCGCTGCTCTCTTCTTCTGCTCACCGGTGTTGTCTCCGTGCTCTCTGGTTCTTCTCCCGCTCTCCGGTGTCTTCCTTCTTCTGCCGAGCTGCTCCGCTATCTTCTTTCAGCTCTTTTACTAGTGGCGGCCCGGTCTTCCCCAACTTCTTCTTCCCTTTTCTTCCGGTGTTGCCACGACGCTCCCTCCCGCTGTAATGTCGGGTGTGCAGTGCGCAACGATTTATATAGGCCTTTTATGATGTCACAGTCCCATCATGCTCCGGGTGATGACGACATAATTACACAGCCCCTTATGTCGTCACCAACCGAAGCATGATGGGACTGTGACATCATAAGAGGCCTATATAAATTGTTGTGCACCGCACACCCGGCATTACAGCAGGAGGGAGCGTTGTGGCAAAATCGGAAGAAAAGAAGAGGGAAGAAGATGACGGGAAAGACCGCTAGTAAAATAGCTGGAAGAAGATAGAGGAGCAGCCCGGCAGAAGGAAGAAGTCACCGGAGAGCAGGAGAGGAACCAGAGAGCGCGGAGACAACACCGGAGAGCAGAAGATGAGAGTGGAGAAGTCGGAAGAAGACCCCCGAAGTTGGAAAAAGACACCGAAGTCGGAAGAAGACCCCCGGGGAGAGGAGAGGCCGGAGAGTGCGGAGAAGTTGGAAGAAGACCCCCGAAGTCAGAAGAAGACCCCGGAGCTGCCTCAAAAATGTGTTTAAAAACCTAGTAGTGTGTTTTTTTCTTGACACGTTTTTCCTCCAGGTGAATGGGTAGGGGTACGATGTACCCCATACTCATTCACCTAGGGTGGGGGGCCGGGATCTGGGGGCCCCCTTATTAAAGGGGTCTCCCAGATTCCAATAAGCCCCCCGCCCACAGACCCCAACAACCATTGGCCAGGGTTGTCGGGAAGAGGCCCTTGTCCCCATCAACATGGGGACAGGGTGATTTGGAGTGGGGGGGCTGCCCCCTGCCCCAAAGCACCCACCCCCTGTGTTGAGGGCATGCGGCCTGGTACGGCTCAAGAGGGGGGGCGCTCGCTCATTCCCACTCCTTTTCTGACCGGCCGGGCGGTGTACTCAGATAAGGCTCTGGTATGGATTTTGGGGGGTTCCCCTTACATAGGGGGGTTCCCCTTACAATCCATACCAGACCTAAGGGCCTGGTATGCTCCTAGAGGGGAACCAATGCTGTTTTTTATTTAACATTTGGCGTGGAGTTCCCCCTCATGATTCATACCAAACACAGTGCCTGGAATTGGCGGGATCCCCATTCATTGTAAGTCAGACATATGTCGGCTTCAACACATTTTTCCCTTGGCGCTGGCTCCCATGACGGGTTTCGTAGGTGGTCAATCTCGCTGATAAAAGCAGTGAGATTGACACAATATCGCTGTCACCTACTGTAGAATGCTCCTAAATGTATCTCCCGACGAGGTAAGTTTTGGAGATTAAGCTGCGGGGATTTCTAAACCCCGGACCACCCGGTGTCTCCTAGTGGGTGATCGTCGCACTCCAGGTCAGTGAGACTGGAGCGGGGGGTGAGGAGGGCGTCCTATGTAAGTTCACCGTACAGATTGTACTGAAGATCTAGGTACCACACAAAACAAAAAGGCTGGTGATAACAAGCAGCCTAAATATCTCTCCTATCATATTTTTATATGGAAATTTTATACAAATACTTCTTGTTTTTTCCCCCTAAATATCATTTATAGAGGGTTTTTTTTACAGTTAAGTACACTATTATTTCAAATCACATAGGGAGACAAAAATGCTTTCTGTTGTGACAGAGTATGAAAATATGTTTTACATATCTTGAATTGTAAAATACCAGTCCCTTACCTAATAAGGGATTTTTGGTTGCTTTTAAGAAGTGCTACTTTTACAAAATCGGGTGTTTGTCACCATTTAACCATCTCCTTTAAAAGACACAAAATCAAGGAAACATACTCTCCTCCATACTGCAGCATCCTCTGAGACCAAGAACTGAGCGATCACATGACCACTGATCACTCAGTTCTCTGTCTGCTCTGAGCAGAGAACAGTGGTTGTCAGTCACTGCTCTCTGCTTTTCAATCGCACACTGGGCTGGAGAAGGGGCACATGCAAGTGGCTCCACCTCTCAGCTTGGTGAATCCTGACAATATTGTCTGGATCCTTTAGGAGCCTAGAGCAGATCGGCCTGATCAACTGATAATGGGCAGTTGTCCAGTATTAGCAGACTTTGGGTCATAGGAGAGAAAACGTAAGTTCACTCCTGTGACCCACAAAAGAAGTATGGCCAAGAAATCTTTAGCCGTACTTGTCTTTTAACTACTCAAGGACCATGTCATGCCCATATACGTCGGCACAATGGCACGGCTGGGCAAAGTGACTTATATTCACATTGTGCAGACGCCTGCCGCAAGCTCTGTGACCGTGCCTGCTGGACCCGCAATCTTGATGTCCTCCCGTTGTCTCGCGATCGGGTCACAGAGCTGAAGAACGGGGAGAGGCAAGTGTAAACAAGGCATCTCTCTGTTCTGCCTAGTGACACTGACACTGATCGTCTGCTCCCTCTCATCGGGAGCAGCGATCAGTGACGTGTCACTAGTAGCCCCGCCCCCTAACAGTTAGAATCACACCCTAGGACACACCTAACCCCTTCCTAGCGCTCTAGCGGTTAACCCCATCACTGCCAGGCACATTTACACAGTAATCAGTGCATTTTTATAGCACTGATTGCTGTATAAATGTGAATGGTCCAAAAATAGCTTCAAAAGTGTCCGATATGTCCACCATAATGTCGCAGTCACGATAAAAATCCAATAGCGTTACTAGTAAAAAAAATATTAATAAAAATGCAATAAAACTATCCCCTATTTTGTAGACGCTATAACTTTTGCGCTATTTTTGTTTATAGCGCAAAAAAAAAAAAACACGCAGATGTGATCAAATACCACCAAAAGAAAGCTCTATTTGTGGGAAAAAAAAGGACTTCAATTTTGTTTGGCAGCCAATTGTCACGTTAAAGCGACGCAGTGCTGAAATCGCAAAAAACGACCCGGTCATTGTGCAGCCAAATGGTCCGAGGCTGAAGTGGTTAAAGGCACTTTTTAACCAAGACCACAATTTGCCTTAGAATCCAAACTACCACAGAAACCCAGGAAATGTAGTTCATTGCAGTTTGCCCGTTCTTAGATGTTGCAGCTGTATCCCAGCGATTCTTCTCACCCTTTACACTGTATCAATGGCATTGTCACCCTATGGCAGGACTACAGAACACCACATCCATGTCTCTTTCTCATTAACATTGAGGGAGATATTCTGTAATCCACATAGAACTGGTTTATAATGTAGGGATCTACAGTCTGAATTTGTAAATGCCTATAAATGCCTGTAAATATATTATATATGCACATCCTGCCCCTGGGGTCATTGACTTTGAAAACCTGGAAGAAGGAAAGTCGAGAGATAGAGAACGACTCAGCTTGTCCAGACCCCAAATCTGAACCTGTAGCCGCTGTCTGGCAGTATCTCTTCTTGCTGAACAACCTGAAATGCTGGACAGCTCACTGGACAATTACTTGGACAATCTTGTTACCTCGTTTCTGGTGAACCCTGAACTATTTGTTCCTCCCATGAATTTCCTATTTAACCACTTGACAACCGGGCCTATTTTGGCACTTCTCTCCTTCATGTAAAAATCACAATTTTTTTTGGTAGAAAATTAATCAGTACCCCCAAACATTATATATATATATATTTTTTTTAACAGACACCCTATGGAACAAAATGGAGGTCATTTTTCTCGCACGGTATTTGCGCAATAATTTTTCAAACACCTTTTTTTGGGGGGGGGGGAAAACAGTTTTTTGAATTAAAAAATAACACAACAGTAAAGTTTGCCCATTTTTTTTGTATAATGTAAAAGATGATGTTACGCCGAGTAAATAGATACCTAACATGTCGCGCTTTAAAATTGCTCACACTCATGGAATGGCGCCAAACTTCGGTACTTAAAAATCTCCACAGGTGACACTTTGGCCTTGTACACATGAGGGAATTTTTCCGCTGAACATGGTCCGACGGACCATTTCAGCCGAAAAATCCACTCGTGTGTAGGGGCAAACGGACCGTTTTGGCCGGATTCCTCCGGCGGAAAAGTTTCAAAGCATGCTTTGAAATTTTTCCGCCGGAGAGCTGCCCATCGGATATGTCCGCTGGTTAGTACGGCAAACCAGCGGACATATCTGCCCGCTCATGTGTCGTATCCTGTGAATGGATCCGACGCATGCACGCGGAAGTGTTTACTTCCTGGTGCGGTGACGTGGTGGTGTCAACGTCACCGCCGCGTCACCGCGCTGTTCGCCGGCGGGGAATTTGATCCGATGGTGTGTACAGCCATCCGATTAAACAGTCCGGCGGACATATTCGATGGAAACGGTCCGTCGGACCGTTTCCATCGGAAAAATCCCATCGTGTGTACAAGGCCTTTAACAGTTTTTACAGGTTACTATTTTCGAGTTACAGAGGAGATCTAGTGCTAGAATTGTTGCACACACTCTAATGCACGCAACGATACCTCGCATCTGGGGTTTGAATGGCGTTCACATATGTGGGCGGGACTTGCATGCGTGTTCACTTTTGCGCGCAAGATACCGGGGACATGGGCGTTTTAAAAAAAAAATTATTGTATTTTTATTTTACTTAATTTTTTTTCTTTTTACACTTTTATTTACATTTTTTTTGATCACTTCACTTTTATTCCTTTACAAGGAATGTAAACATCCCTTGTAATAGGAATCAGTGTGACAGGTCCTCTTTATGGAGAGATGTGGGGTCAATAAGACCCCACATCTCTCCTCCAGGCTTACAAGCATGAAATCGTTGAAAAAAAATCAATGATCACATGCCGACAGCCGCAACTGCGGCTTTGTTTACTTCCGGGTACCGGATGTCACGCCCGGGCTTCCGACGGTCATAGAGATGACTGATGACCATCTGGTCACCAGTCATCTCTATGCTTTCCAGGCAGCGCCGACCAATTCGCTCTCCGGTCCCCGATGGCATGGGAGAGCCCGGAGAAACACTGGATGGCGGCGGGAGGGGGGGGGGCGTCCCCTCCCGCTGCCTATAAGAGCTATCAATCGGCGGAACTGCCACTTTGATTGTTCTTATTGTGCAGAGAATCGGCGGCTAAAGACGGTGATATCTGATTGATGCCTGTAGCTGCACCCATCATTCAGATATCACCGCACTAATTCGAGGACATCCCAGGGACGTCCTCGGTTGTCAAGAGGTTAAGCAATGCCTTTGCATTTACTGTTTGTCAGATTACTGTGCTCTCTCCAGCCAATTTTTCAATCTTTGCTATCATTTGTTACTGACCTTTGGCTTGTTCCTAAACTATGCTCTGCTTGATCCCAACCTGCAACCACTTATCACCAACCTTTGGCTTTTTTTTACTGACTATGCTTCTGCATGATCCCAACCTGCTATATCCACACCTTGGAGGAGCCAGCCTCATCTTCCAGGGTGACCTGCTTGTATATTTATCCTGCTGATTTCTGGAGGCCTCTTTACTGCTATAGTTATTAGTCACTGGTCTCCGAGTCTTAAGCCCTGTACACACGGGCCAGAAACTCGTCAGGAATAAAACTTTGTTTTCCCTGACAAGATTCTTGGCAAGAATTTCTTGCCTCCCCGAGTGTACAGACACTCCTTTCAAAAGAACCGCGGTTCTTTTGGAAAGCAAGAACGTGGTGACGTCATTGCGTACAACGAGCATGCGCTCGTCACATTCGATGCAGTCACCGCCATCTTGCTACACCCTACCTATGCCTAGGAAGCTACCTTGCATGCGTCAAAGTCATTTCGAGCATGCGTGGGTTTCCACGGTGACAGGTAATTATACACACTCTTGGGTTTCTCGGCAGGAAAACACTGCTGTGAATCACAACAAGAAAACAGAGAGCAGGTTCTGTATTTTTCTCGTCTAGATTCTGGGCAGTTTTCTTGATGAGAAACCTGAAAGCCTCGTATACACGCTCGGTGTACTCGGCAAGAAAGCTCTGCCAGCAATTTTCTTTCTGGTTCTTGTTGAGTAAACCAAGCGTGTGTCCGAGGCTTGACACCTGACCATGACACAGCCACATGTCCTGTCCATGCTACTAAATCCTGGACCAGAAGAGACTATTATACAAATATTCCGTAAACTACGGAAAAAGACGACGCTGTCCCAAGGCCATACTTAACATGGCATACGACGGACCTTCGTAAACTTACTCCTCATATAGCAGGGGTAAGTTTACGCTTACGGAAACGATGTAAACGACGACGAGGCGGCGCAAAAATGTTCGGGAATCGGCGTATAAGGGTGATTTGCATAGTCAAATGAGAAATCGACGTAAACGCTACCTAGCGGCCGGCGTAACATTACATTTAAGATCCGACGGTGTAAGTGACTTACGCCAGTTGGATCCTAGCGTAAATCCGGCGTATCATGTTTTCTGGATAGAAAACAATGATACGCCGGCAGGAAATTCGAATTACGCCGGTGTATCTGTAGATACACCGGCGTAATTCTTTTGAGAATCTGGCACATAGACTTTATATACAGCTTATTTTTATTCAGAAACAACTAGGGAGGGAATAAAGCATTAAAGTGGAGTTCCACCCATTTTTTTATGTTTGTCTGTGCTGCATGCCCTAATCTCATAGGGCCAGATTCAGGTAGATGGGAGCATCTTTACTCTGGAGTAACGCTTCTCATTTACGTTACGCTGCCGAAATTTTAGGAGCAAGTGCTGTTATTCACAAAGCACTTGCTCCTAAAGTTGCGGCAGCGCATCGCAAATGAGCCGGCGGAATTCAAATTGGGCGGGTACGGGGCGTGTATTATTTAAACTAAGCGCGATCCCGTGGCGAACGTACTGCGCATGCGTCGAGTGTCAATGCATCCCAGTGCGCATGCTCCAAATTCTGTCAGTGAACGTCAATGACGTCACATCCCCATTCATGAAAGTTTTACGCAAGCGACGCAATTTTTTTTTTTCCCGACGCGATGACGTCGCCTATAATTAACATAGGATACTCCACTAGGGGGCTGCTTTTTCTTTACGCCGCGTATCGCTTACGGAAACGTCTGAAAGTCACTGCGTCGCGCCCTAATACGATCGTGAATTGCCGATTCCCGCTGATTAACATATTTTTTCAGCGTAAATCAGCGGGAACGCCCCCGGCGCCATTTTTAAATTAAAGTTGCGATGCGATGGCGAAATTCAATTGCGCCGATCGCATCGGAACACCAACCCGGCGTTTCTTGTTTTCTGGTTACAGAAAACAGAAACGCCGGCTTAAAGTGACAGTTAGGCTGGAGTATCACAGATACTCCAGCCTAACTCTACCTGAATCTGGCCCATAGGGCCAGATTCAGGTAGAGTTATGCCGCGTACACACGGTCGTTTTTTGCGATGAAAAAAAACGACGTTTTGAAAAACGTCATTTAAAATCATCGTGTGTGGGCAAAACGTCGTTTTATGTCTTCAAAAAAACGATGAAAAAAAAATTCGAACATGCTTGAATTTTTTGTGTCGTTTTTCAAAACGTCGTTTTTTGTGTCATAAAAAGTCAGCGTGTGTGGGCAAAACGATGTGCAAAACGACGAAGCAATTTTTCAGACGGGAGCGCTTGTTCAGGTAAAACTACTGTTCAGAATGGATTAAGCACATTCGTTTCTTTTTAAAAGTATAATGAAGCAAAGAATGCGCTGCATTTGAATCAATGCATTTAAATGCTACACTAAATTCCTAGTTTGTTGTGGCTCATCTTGTTACATAGTTGACATTTAAAAAAACTTTTTATTTAAAAATAAAAAAAAGGGAGATGATGTGCTTAAACCAAAAAAGAGGAAATAAAGAAATAAAGACAAAAAAAAAAAAAAAAATAGAAAGTCAAAAGGTTAACAGATCTTGTTACATATTTTTGTTAACCTTTTTTTTTTTTTTTCTTTATGTCTTTATTTCCTCTTTTTTTGTTTAAGCACATCATCTCCCTTTTTTTTTTTTAAATGTTTAAATGTTTATCAAAATGTGAATTCTGGTTGATTTTGGAGTGTGTGAAGTGACCCAACATATTTTTTATTTATTTTTTTAATAAATTACCAACAGGGCCGCCATCATGAATTTTGGGGCCCCTTACACAGCTTCAGGCATGGGCCCCCCCTGGAGCAGAGAACCGGGGGGGGGGGGTGCTGCTGCATGAAATTGAGAAGCGGGGGGGGGGGTGCTGCCGCGAATTAAGAAGCGGGGGGGCCCTTTACAATAAGAAGAAATAAAAAAAAAATATATAAAAAATATATAAAAAAGGGGGGTAGCCATCCGGGGCCCTGGGGACCTCTGTGCCCTTTATAAACTAAAAAGAAAAAAGAGAGAAAATATATATATATATATATATATATTTTTTTTAATATAACATTTAATAAAAAAATAAAAATATAAAAAAAATGTATAAAAAAACAATTATAAAAAAAGGGGGTTTGACACATGGGGCCCTGGGGACCTCTGGGCCCTTTAATAATAAAATATATATATATATTATATATATATATCTATATATATATAATATGAAAATAAAAGAAATAAAAAAATATATAAAAAATATATTTTATAAAAAAAGGGGGGTTGTCATCTGGGGCCCTGGAGATTTCCAGGTCCCTGTGGACCTCCGGACCTCTAAAAAAATAAAAGAAAAAAAATTGGCCCTTTAATAAAAAATAAAAGAAAAATATATAAAAAAAAATATATATATTTTTTAAAATATATATATTTTTTTATAAAAAAAAGGGCTTGCCATCTGGGGCCCTTAGTGGCCTCCGGGCCCCTGGGGACCTTCGGACCCCTAAAAAAAAAAAAAAAAAAAAAATCATTTTTTTTTTTTTTTTTTTAGGGTGGTTCCCATCCGGGCCCCTGGGGACCCCCGGGCCCCTTACAGGTGTAATGGCTGTACCCCCCTAATGGCGGCCCTGATTACCAACAAGGAGGTTGTTGTCCCATGTTCCTTATTTTTTTTAAATGTGTCTGCCTACTCAGTAAATGATCTCTATATATTGTTCAAAATACACATGTACAAATTTTGCAACGAAAAAAAAAAGACATTTATTTCTGTCGCAAAGCAATAAAGCAAATCAAAAAATTACACACATCTGGCAAATAAAAATGTAATCAAAATAAAAACAAAAAAGCCAGGAAGAAAGCAAAGGAGACCCTGCTGGTATTTGAAAAGACAAGGGTCCAACAAAGCAACACTGACGTCTGTCAAGACAAAAGAAATTCGATTAGGGGCACCATCATTTCTTCTTCCCTTTACTCTTCCCTGCAGTCTTCCCTGCAGTCTTCCCTGCAGCCTTCCCTGCAGCCCGAGTCTTCGGGGGCTGGGTTCCTGGAGGCAAGGTTGTGGCAGGAGCCAGAGCAGGCTCAGGAAGAGGAGGAGCAGGAGAAGGAGCAGGAGCAGGAGCCGGAGCAGGAAGAGCAGAGAGGACAGGAGTGCCGATCAGCCCAATGTCAATGTCGTCATTGAGCTTGCCCAGTGTGGCCATGCTTATGGCCTTAAAGATTAAGAGCTCGCAGCGCACACGCTGGCCCGGCTCCAGCTTTTGGAGCTTGGCCGCGATCAGCGCTCCAAAGCCCTCTTCTTCACTGGGTTGCTCTCTGATGGCCGCTGTTGCTTCACGGAGCATGGCCTGGGTCTCCTCCTCCATTTGCATAAGTCTCCGTGCCCTTTTTGCGGGAGTGCGTAGAGGAGGGATCTGGGAGATGCAATCTCGCCGGCGTGACTCCTGTCCCCCCGTGGGGCCTGCCTCCTCCTGTCCCCCCGTGGGGCCTGCCTCCTCCTGGCTCCCCGTGGGGCCTGCCTCCTCCTGGCTCCCAGTGGGCTCTGCCTCCTCCTGGCTCCCAGTGGGCTCTGCCTCCTCCTGGCTTTGCTCTGTCTGTGTAGGAAAAAAAGGGACCTAGTTAATTTGTTGTCCTCATTAATCACACCCATTTCTAAAATCCTGACATATGCTAATTGTCTGCAAAAATCGTTTACACACAGGGCACACATCCCTAATTTTGTGGCCTCTTACCCAGCTACAGAAATGTGCCCCCTAGCGGTGGGGGGTTGATGTTGGCTGAAATTGCTCAGTAGGGGGCCTTTCCACAAACTAAAAATGGATGTTTTGTTTTGTGGGGGTGGCCAAAATGGGAATTAACAAAAAGGCTGTTTCTCATCTGCGACCCCTTCCCGGTGTATTGTGTTTACCCCCCTAGAGGTGTACCCAAAATTTACACACAATCATTATGACCTGTGCATTTATGGATTTTGTCCCCATTCTGTTTTGCGGCTATTGCCTAGTGACATGTTCCTAATTTTTGCTGCAATCATATATAATTTACAACACTTGTAACATCAATTTGACAACATTATTCTACATTGCAGTTCATAATTTGTTAGTAAAATGCAATACCTGGCTCCATGGGTCACAATCTGGGTCCTCCTGTAACTCAGCCTCTTCCTCCGAGGTAGCCTGCTCTTGCCTGCAGGGAAGACTGGAGGACTGACTGCAGGGAAGAGGGGCCTGTCTCCTTGGGGGAAGGGTCGACACGGATGGCCGGGATTCTATATGGTCATCCAGGAACTGCAGCTGATTATAATACCAGAGGTTTGGCCTATATACGGACTCAGCTGCAGCTCCTGATCGGATTGAGGCCTGGACTAATGACCGTTGGGTCCTGTAGGTGCCCCTAATCGAATTTATTTTGGTCTTCACAGTCGCAGTAGTTGCATTTGGGACCCTTGTCTTGACAAATACCAGAATGATCTCCAGTGCTTGCTTCCTGGCCTCTTTGTTTTTATTTTTTTTGTTTTTTGTTTGCCAGAGGACTGGCTGCTCCCTCCATCTTTGTATGAATTCTGTAAAAAATTCCTGCTCCTTGAAGGCCTCCATGTTGTCTGCATGTAAAATGGAAAAACCTAGTGTCAGTGAAGCCACTCCTACTACTAAAAGCTTTAAAACACCATATCTTCTCTAGCACACAACATCATCCACTGTTCAATAATATTAACGTCAAAAATTCAGTTACATACCGTCGTATGATTCGATCGTGACTTGCGCCTTCTTCCGCAGACTGTGAACGTCGCTTTCAATGACGTCGGATCCCTTTAAACACTGCGCACGTGTGACGCGACGCACACGTGTGATGCGAGGCATACCCCGCCCCTGACGTTCGGTCTCGTCCTTTACACGCCCCTTTCTCTAACTTTTTTTGGTGGGTGTCATTTCTGGAGGAACAAGCCCGGGCAAAAATATGGCAAGCTCAAGCCAGGAGGCAGGCCAGAGCCAGACCAGAAGAAGCTCCAGGCGGAGGTACAAGGCCTCAAACATGGCTTTCAAGGAGATGGTGGAGATGGTGACCATCTTTCAGCAAGAGGACTATGATGGCAAGCACGGCCCTTACCTTCACCCCAATAAGGTGAAGGCGGACATAATGGAGAAAGTCATTAGGAGCCTCAGGCGGAAATTTGGACAAAGCAGGAGCAAAGAACAAGTCAGAAAGAGGTGGTGTGACCTGAAGAATAGAGAGCCAGAGCAGCTGCAGCGAATCCAAAGAATGATTCGAAACAAAAGTAAGTAATTTTGATGTGGCCTCATTTTTGGTGTTTGTTCTTTGTGCCATGTGCTTCTTCTTTCAGGTTGTACTGTATCTGTTTGTGCTCACACTAAAATTGGTCGTAGGAGTAGTCGATCATTCGTCGCTTTTTGTACTAATAAACGACCATCTTCATGACTAGTTCCCGTGGACAAATCGGAGTGCAATCACTGTATCCTCTAAAAAGGGCGTATTTGTATGATTGCAGTTTGAACATACGACGACTCCTACGACCAGTTATTGTTCTCACAAACATTAAAGTTGAGACATCTTTATTATGTTTTAATGTGACATCAATTGTTTTTTTTTTAATGTAGATGTGTACCTAGTAGATGTGAATAATTAATAGTAATAACAATACGCAGAAAAAGGAGAGTGTGCTCAGCAGTGGATTCTACACATGTGGACTCTGTAGTTGTATTTTTAATTATCTTTCATCCCTCTAATCTTTTACCTTTCTGGTTTCCCTTTCTTCTATTTCGTAGGGCGTAAGGAAGCATCAAGGCAGGACGCAAGTACTGATCAAGTAACACCCCCGAGGGATCTGGATGAAGGGGAAGCTGCCACCACATCCGGTAATGTGTCTGATAACACAGATACACAGGTTATGTAGGTAGGATTAATTTTTATTAATACCTGGTTTGCTCGCACATTTCAGGAGCAAGTCGTGCTGGGTCAGCACTTGATAAGGACACTGCACCTTACCTAATTCGAGAAATATGGTCCTGCGCCGAACAAATTGAGGACATCCAGCAAGCATCCAGACAAGTCCTGGAAAAAACAAAAAGGGTGGGACTCCAGCTCAAAAATGTCCTGGATGTTTTGGGGAGGGTTTAAAGTTTTTTTTTTTTAATTTTTTTATGTACGTTTTGTTAATGAGAGGAACAAACACTATTTTATAGTTATTTTAATCACCAGAAAAAAAAAAAAAAAAATATAATATGATTGTATAGTTATTTTAATCACCAGAAAAAAAAAAAAAAAAAATATAATATGATTGTATAGTTATTTTAATCACCAGAAAAAAAAAAAAAAAAAATATAATATGATTGTATAGTTATTTTAATCACCAGAAAAAATAAAAAAAAAAATATAATATGATTGTATAGTTATTTTAATCACCAGAAAAAAAAAAAAAAAAATATAATATGATTGTATAGTTATTTTAATCACCAGAAAAAAAAAAAAAAATATAATATGATTGTATAGTTATTTTAATCACCAGAAAAAATAAAAAAAAAAATATAATATGATTGTATAGTTATTTTAATCACCAGAAAAAAAAAAAAAAAAAATTAATATGATTGTATAGTTATTTTAATCACCAGAAAAAAAAAAAAAAAAATATAATATGATTGTATAGTTATTTTAATCACCAGAAAAAAAAAAAAAAAAAATTAATATGATTGTATAGTTATTTTAATCACCAGAAAAAAAAAAAAAAAATATAATATGATTGTATAGTTATTTTAATCACCAGAAAAAAAAAAAAAAAAAAATTAATATGATTGTATAGTTATTTTAATCACCAGAAAAAAAAAAAAAAAAATATAATATGATTGTATAGTTATTTTAATCACCAGAAAAAAAAAAAAAAAATAAATAAATATGATTGTATAGTTATTTTAATCACCAGAAAAAAAAAAGGGTTTTTGTTTGAATCACTAGAAAAACAACCAAAGGATTGTACCTGTTTTCTTGTTCAAATAATGTTAAAAATAAAAAAAATTGTCACTTTCACAATTGTGTGGCTTGTTATTTTATATGAATGCTGACCTTCAAAATATGTTACTGCTGGTGACATCAAACAATGATGGATATTTAGACCATTCAAAACACATAAAACACTATGATAACCTAGGAGGCAATGAAAAAACACAAACATTCACAATATTGTAAAAACAATAAGTAGACTGTTTCTTTCATTAAAGATTTTTATTATGCAAATCAGCCAAGATCTGGCATTGGTATGGCCCCCCTACCCATAAAGTAGTCCACGTAGGCCTGGCGCACATCACGTGCATTTTGGGGGGCCAAGCCTGGATGGCCTGCCTCACGGGCCACATCAGGAACATGAACTGCCTCGTCAGGCAATAAAGCAATATAATTGACAGAATGTCTTCTGAGATAATTATGTAGGATACAGCAACATAAAATGATGGTATCCCATTTGTATTCAGCCATGTTTATGGCCGTTAAAAACAAGCGGAACCGGCTGGCCATGATGCCAAACGCATTCTCAACCACTCTTCTGGCTCTGGCCAGCCGATAATTAAAGACCCTCCTCTCATGGGTGAGGGCACGTTGGGGAAATGGCCTCAGGAGGTGGGGACCCAAGCCAAATGCCTCGTCTGCAATGAACACAAAAGGAAGCCCCTCTTCGTTCTCCTCCGCAGGTGGCAATCCCAGCTCCTCCGACTGAAGCCGTTGGGCAAACTCGGTCTCGGCAAAGACCCCGCCGTCCGACATCCGCCCATTCTTCCCAACGTCTAGATATAGAAATTCATAATTTGCTGAAACCACCGCCATCAGCACGACACTGTGGAACCCCTTGTAGTTATAAAAATGGGATCCGGAATGGGGTGGTGGCACGATGCGGACGTGCTTGCCGTCAATAGCTCCTCCACAATTCGGAAAATTCCAGCGCTGGGAGAATTCCGCTGCCACAGTCTGCCATTCCTGTGGCGTGGTGGGGAACTGTAGAGAAAACCAAAAAAAATTAATCAAACAAACATTCCTAATAGAATATCCAAAAACATTCTTGGATCCTAAAAAAAGAAGAGTGTTAAGTTCAAGTATTAATTATTGACCCAATCATAAATTCAAAATAATTACTAAGCATATTAATCACACCCTCTGATGGTCACAAAACACAAACAAAATAGGGTGAGGGGGGGCCCCAAGATGAGTTTGAGACCTTGAAACATTTCTTTTAAAAAAAAAATGGGAAATTGTAAAAAAGATTGGGGGGGGGGAGGGGGAACTACAATAGGGAACAAAAATCAAGGGGGATATAGGGACTTCAAAATACTGAACAACAATAGGGAACTAAAATCAAGGGGGATATAGGGACTACAAAATACTGAACAACAATAGGGAACTAAAATCAAGGGGGATATAGGGACTACAAAATACTGAACAACAATAGGGAACTAAAATCAAGGGGGATATAGGGACTACAAAATACTGAACAACAATAGGGAACTAAAATCAAGGGGGATATAGGGACTACAAAATACTGAACAACAATAGGGAACTAAAATCAAGGGGGATATAGGGACTACAAAATACTGAACAACAATAGGGAACTAAAATCAAGGGGGATATAGGGACTACAAAATACTGAACAACAATAGGGAACTAAAATCAAGGGGGATATAGGGACTACAAAATACTGAACAACAATAGGGAACTAAAATCAAGGGGGATATAGGGACTAGGCTAGGTGGGCTTGTACATTACTCAAAAATATGAAAAATAAGAACAGTTTGTGCATTTAAAGGACACCACTTACCTTAATATACTCCTCCTGCAAAACCTGGATTATGGCACAACAGGTGTCCGGGATTATGAGGCCCAGAGCCTGGGGGGAGATGCCCGTCGAGAACTTCAAGTCCTGCAGACTTCTCCCTGTTGCCAGGTACCGCAAGGTGGCAACTAGCCGCTGCTCAGCAGTGATGGCTTCCCGCATAACGGTGTCCTGCCTGGTGATATAAGGCGACACCGAAGCCAAAAGCTGCTGGAATACGGGGTCAGACATCCGAAGAAAATTCCTGAAATCATCAGGGTTATTTTCTTGGATCTCCCGCAGCAGAGGCATATGAGAGAACTGGTCCCTGCGAAGAAACCAGTCCTTGGCCCACAAAGTCCTTCTCGCCCTCCTCAAGGACCGGAGCCGGGATGCAGCACACATCCTAACAAGATGCAAAGCACGCTCTCGGCGACGAGAACGTACCCGCAACATGGTTAGAAAACGGTCGTCAAATCAGATCGGACTAAAAAAAAAACGCGCTGAAGAACAGAAAGGCCTCTGAAGAACGACCTGCAAAACAGTAACGTGCAAACAAGAACGCACTGCCAAAACAGATACGATCGGAAAACAAGCACTGTAACACAGATACGAACCCAAAAGCACAAACTGTAAGACAGAAAACGTTTTTTAAAGCACGAAGACTGAAAAGCGCGAATCGTCTCTCACCAAACTTTTACTAACACGCAGCAACACGATATCAGCAAAAGAGGCCGTCTTCCGCATGGAAATGACCCTTTATAGTCCCGTCGTACGTGATGGACGTCACCGCGCACTGCTCGAGCTTTTGTGAAAAACGATGGTGTGTACGCAACGTCGTTTTGGAAAATGAAGTTTGAAAAACGTCGTTTTTTTTCATGAGAGAAAACGTCGTTTTTTTTCATCGCAAAAAGTGATCGTGTGTACGCGGCATGAGGCTGGCGGATCAATGGATCCGCCAGCCTAACTGTCACTTTAAGCCGGCGTTTTTGTTTTCTGTAACCAGAAAACAAGAAACGCCGGGTTGGAGTTCCGATGCGATCGGCGCAATTGAATTTCGCCATCGCATCGTTACTTCAACTTAAAAATGGCGCCGGGGGCGTTCCCGCCGATTTACGCTAAAAAAATATGTTAATGAGCGGGAATCGGCAATTCACGATCTTTTTTGGGCGCGACGCAGTGACTTTACGATGTTTCCGGAAGCGATACGCGGCGTATAGATAAAGCAGCCCCCTAGTGGAGTATCCTATGTTAAGTGTAGGCCTCGTCATCGCGTTGGAAAAAAAACAAATCGCATCGCTTGCGTAAAACATTCATGAATGGGAATGTGACGTCATTGACGTTCACTGACAGAATTTGGAGCATGCGCACTGGGATGCATTGACACTCGACGCATGCGCAGTACGTTCGCCGCGGGATCGCGCTTAGTTTGAATAATACACGCCCCGTACCCGCCCAATTTGAATTCCGCCGGCTCATTTGCGATGCGCTGCCGCAACTTTAGGAGCAAGTGCCTCATGAATAACAGCACTTGCTAACGTAAATGAGAAGCGTTACTCCAGAGCAAAGATGCTCTGATCTACCTGAATCTGGCCCATAGTGTTCAGAATGCACCATTTTTATTTCTTTTGTTGCTTGTCAATACCTTTATTTTGTAGTCTTTGATTACTTCCTCCTCCTTATTAGCCTAGGCTATTAAGTCACAAGGCTATTTGCAAGGGTTTCTGGGATAGGCATCATGTTTCCCAGTAGTCCTTGCAAACGTGACTGAAACCTATTTCATTGCTTGTGAGCATGTGCGAGATATGCAAAGCTGAAATCCAAGAAGTCATACAGTCTGGCTTCATGATGCCCACACTTAAGATGTCCACGGTCTATTTCTAGATTATAAACTAATAATCTAAATGCTGTAACAACCTAACAAAACGGACCTTAGTTTACAGACTAACTTTACTAGAATACATTAAGCTTGTGTATTACAGGGGTATTTATATTTAAAAAGTGAAATTGTGGGTGGAACTCCCCTTTAAGTAAATAGGCTGACTCTGAGTTCTATTGCCACACTACAGTTCCTGCCTGTGAGAAGTTCCATTCCAGGCTGGTCAGACAGCAGTTTGCCCCGTGTCCCCCATGATCGCTGATCTTGTCTTCAGGTCTCCGACTAAAAGACAGATGCCGCATTATCCTCAGAGGCCCAATTCTGGATGAAGGTACTGCTAAAGCCCTGTACACACGATCAGAGTTTCCATCGGAATAAACTCAGACAGGTTTTTCCAACGGAACTCTGTTCAAGCTGTCTTGCATGGACACACCAATTTCCGACCATCAAAAACGCGGTGATGTACAACACTGCGACGCCTAGAAAAATGAATGAATGAATGCTTCCGAGCATGCATCGAATTGTTTCTGAGCATGCATCGTTTTTTTCTCTGTCAGGGTTTCATAGACAAATAAAAATTTCCGTCGGAAAAAAGAGAACATGTCCTCTTTCTAACTCCATCGGAATTTCCGAAGGAAAAAGTCCGATGGGGCATACACACGTTCGGAATATCCGATGAACAAAATTCTGTCCTGACTTTTTCCTTCGGAAATTCCGATCGTGTGTAAGAGGCATTACTTTATTATCAATCCAACTTAGAGCCTTTTCACACTGGGGCTTTGGGGGCATCGGCAGTAAAGCGCCGCTTTTTTTAGCACTGATTTACTGTAGTTTTTTCGGCGCTATTCGCCACTAGCGAGGGTTAAAAGCACTAGCTTCCAATGGAAAAAGTCAGACAAAATTTCACTGGATGGAAAGGAAGCGCTCTTTCAAGGCGCTTTGCAGGCACTATTTGTAGTGTTATAGCGCCTGCAAAGCGATCTTGTGCTAAAGAAATACAACCCTCTTGCAAACTACAATAAATATAGAAAGTGCAAGAGAAATGGCTCCTGGGAGCTAAATAAAGTGCAATAGTGGTGAAAACTGGCAACTCCACATATGTGCCAGTAAATCAATAAATCAATGAAGGTCAACAAAGGATGGAAGACACTGATCTAGTGCAAACATGCAAAAAATATCGATGTGCAAAAATTCAATGTGAAAAAATTATTAACCACTTCAATACCGGGCCTATTTTGGCACTTCTCTCCTACATGCATAAATCATATTTTTTTTGTTAGAAAATTACTCAGAACCCCCAAACATTATATATGTTTTTTTAGCAGACACCCTAGGGAATAAAATGCTGGCCATTGCAACTTTTTATCTCGCACAGTATTTGCGCAATAATTTTTCAAATGCCTTTTTTTTGGGTAAAACGGTTTTGTGAATTAAAAAATAACAAAACAGTAAAGTTAGTCCAATTTTTTTGTATAATGTGAAAGATGAAGTTACGCCGAGTAAATAGATACCCAACATGTCACGCTTTAAAATTGCGCACACTCATGGAATGGCGCCAAACGTCAGTACTTAAAAATCTCCATAGGTGTTGCTTATTTTTTACCTCACATGTGTGGTTTGAACAGCGTTTACATATGTGGGCGGGACTTACGTGTGTGTTCGCTTCTGAGCGCGAGCTACCGGGGATAGGGGCATTTAAAAAAAAATTATTATTATTTTTATTTGTTATTTTACTCAATTTCTTTTTTTTTTTTATCACTTTTATTCCTATTACAAGGAATGTAAACATCCCTTGTAATAGGAATGGTTCGTGACAGGTCCTCTTTATGGAGAGATGTGGGGTCAATAAGACCTCACATCTCTCCTCCAGGCTGGAAAGCATTAGATCGTGAAAAAAAATGCTTTCAGCCGCGATTGCGGCTGTGTTTACATTCCAGGACCCGGGCGTGACGTCATAACATCGCGCCCGGGCCTCCGACGATCATAGAGTTGACTGGTGACCATCTGGTCACCAGTCTACTCTATGGTTTCCATCTGACGCCGGCGGATCGTTTCTCCGGGTCTCCGATGGCAAAGGAGAGCCCGGAGAAGCACCGGATGGCGGCGGGAGGGGGGGCGTCCCCTCCCGCCACCTATAAGAACGATCAAGCGGTGCTATGATCATTCTTATGGTGCACAGAATCGCCGGCTGAAGAGATGGATATCTGAATGATGCCTGTGGCTGCACCCATCATTCAGATATCCTCACTGAAACCCAGGACGTCATTTCACAATGGGCCAGTATTGAAGTGGTTAATATAGGTGCAAATGGTGCAAAAATTGTTCAATATTGCAATTAGTAGATGGATGAATGTTCAGTTCAAAATAGTCCCATACAATGGACAAAATGTAGGGGATCCAATCCTCAAATTCTTTAGGAGACTTTATCACTATGTCCCATCCGTAGTTGGTTCTCAATTGGAGTATTGAACCTTAGTGGAAACCCTACACTGGTCTCCCAGAACTCTCACCTCTAAATTATATATTAGGGCACATCAGCTTTCTTAACTCTCCTCTGCTATTGGTTACTGGCGTTCCTGTTGTGCAACATCCTCTACCTCTCACAGAAATTCCTCAGAGGGTAGCTTTCCTAAATGGAAGGAGGGGGGGGGGGAGCCCCAGCCAGTGACCCAAATAAAGGCAATGGAGATAGAGACTAGTGTTGCTCACGAATATTCGAATTGCGAATATTCGGCTCGAATATTGCATATTCGAGAAATCGCGCAATATCTCGAATATTGCGCCGAATATTCGCAATGTCGAATATTCGGATTTTTCTCAAATTTTTTTTAACACAGATCACATGCTAGTGATCTCCATCGACGTGTAAAAGCAATGGTGGTATGATTAGAGGGACCCTGGGCCGAGTAGCGCATGTGATCCTTTTATGCTGCCGAATATTCGCAATGCGAATATTCGGCAATAGCAATATCGCGCGATTTTTTTCCCCGCCCTTCATTCACATCAGAGCCAATCAGAGTTCCATTTCCACAGGTGTCAGAGGTTAGCAACCTCCACATCAACCAATAGGAACCTGCCTCACGACCATTATATAAACTAAGTGCCAGCATGTGCTCATTGCAGATTCACAAGGTGGATATAGAGGGAGAAGTGTTTCTGTGCTCTGTGTTATATTGCATCAGCATTGCAGTGCCTTTCAGTTCTGTGCTCCTGTTCTGTTCATTTCAGTATTAGCAGCTGCTAGTGCTTATATTTCTAAACTGCTTTTTTAAAAGCAAGAAGATACCAAACAGCTTTTTTTAAAGCTACTATTTGTGTGTTTGTGTTCCAGTTTCATTTAGTGTTACATAGATAGGTTTGAGTGTACTTGTACACCTCTGTAAGCTAGCTAGCTTAGTTTAGTGTGTTTATTTAGTTAGTTATCTGTTTTATAAAAAAAAAAAAAAAAAAAAAAGTTATTTTTAGTTTATTCAGATCTCTGGCTCTGCTGTGTTAGCAGAGTCACTGTTCTATCTATATTAGTTTCTTTATTGCTCTTATTCGTTGCCCAGTCAGTTTTTGTCTGTTGTCTGTCAGTCAGTTAGTTAGTTTAAAAAAAAAAAAAAAAAATTTAAAAAAATTTACCTTTCGTTTAATTGTTGTTTAGTGGCATAGCTACTAGTTGTTTGTCTGCGCGCCTGTTTTTTCTATTATCACATTTACCCCCCCCCCAATAAAGTTTACCCACCCCCCCATATCAGCATGAGCAGCATCCGTGGTCGTGGCAGCAGGGGTAGGGGAGTTACTCCCAGTGCTGGGTCGCTGCCAGCACGGGGTACCTCTCGCGCCCCTACTACTGGTAGAGGATCGGGTGGAAGGGGAGTCCGCCTCATCCGGGAGTTTTTCACTTCGGGCAGCCGCCCGATATTGCCTTCCCAGGCTCCAGCAGTGGTGGAGTACATGGGGCACAGCAGTGCCACTCAGTCATCACCAAGTAGCACCACCACCATCAGTACACCGGTGCCTTTAGTACCCAGCCCCAGCGAGTCCAGCCTCATGCTGTTTGATGGTGAAAGTGACATGGATATCTTGGGGGAGGCCCTCGATCATGCAGACATTGATTTATGTGCTGATGGTCAGGACCTTTTTGAAGGGTTAATGGAGGAGGAGGAGGATGGGGTACTGGCTGTCAGTAGCCCAGAGACCTCCCTTCATGGTGGTGCTGGTGGTTTTCTGCAGGAAACACCAGCACCTAGTCAGACCCATGCGTCTGTGAGGGGACATCGGAGCCAGGCTAGCGGCTCCATGTCAGATGTCTCCTTCAGACCACCACATGTCAGCCCTGGGTCTGACATATCTGGGGGCGAAGAGGAGGGTGACCCAACATGGGTGCCACCTGCCTCGTCGGTTCACAGCATCAGTGACGACGAGGAAGGTAGGCACCCTGGGGAAACGGTGCGCCAGGTCACCAGGGAGACCAACGTCAGGGTCTCCACTGGTGATGGCAGCAGGAGGTGTCAGCAGCAGCAGCAGCAGCAGCAGCAGCAGGCAGCTCCACCTGTGCGCACCGAGTCCCAGCAGGTGGAAGTCAGCGTCACCCCAGCAGGTGGAAGTCACCTCTCTGGGCCTACTTCACCTTGGTAGCAGATAACCCGACAGTAGCCATCTGCCAGCTCTGTCGTGCCAAGGTGAAGAGAGGGAAGTGTTTGGCTCGGGTGGGTACCACGGCACTCAACCAGCACCTGCGGATTAATCACTGGCAGGAGCATGACCAGATGAAGCGTGCTGGTGGTAGCAGCGCCACCACCACAAGTGTGCAGGGTACAGCAGCCCCTGCCACAGCTTCATCGGCTACCAGCAGGTCATGCCCCCCCGCTCCCTCTAGTAGAGGTACTGCTACCGACAGCCAGACCTCCACATCATCACCCTCCTCTTTGGTGTCCCGCACTGCCGTCCGGCGCCAGGCGTCTCTTTCTGACGCCTTTGAACGCAACACTCCCTTCCCCCCTTCAGACCGACGTGTGCGTTCCCTCAATGGGCTCCTGGCAAGGGTTATTGCCCAACATCTGCTTCCCTTTAACATAGTGGACTGCAACCCCTTCAGGCAGATGTTGGAGCAGGCCCAACCCCAATGGCGTGTCCCCAGCTGCCATTTCTTTGCCAGGACTGGTGTCCCTGCCCTACACCAGCACATTGTGCAGAATGTAACCCTGTCGCTGGATCATGCTGTCAGCAACAGGGTGCATCTGACAATGGATGGCTGGACCAGCAGGCATGGGCAGGGGCGCTACATAAGCTTCACGGCCCATTGGGTTTCCCTCCGAGGCGCCGGGGAGGGATTGGCGGCATCTGATTTTGTGGTGCCGCCCCGGGGTGTCCAGGGGAGAAGTGCTGGTCTCCCTCAAGCCACTGTCTCCGCAGCTGCTGAGCCTCCCAGCAAGCGCCCCCGTAGCTATTCAAGTGTGGGGCACGTGCGCTGTCAGGCCGTGCTCCAGCTTGTTAGTTTAGGGGAACGGAGACACACTGGACGAGAAGTGCTGAGCGCACTTCAGGCTCAGGTCCAGAAGTGGCTGACACCCCGAAGGCTCCAAGCAGGTCTGGTTGTCTGTGACAATGGCAGCAACCTCCTCTCCGCCCTCCAGGCTGGCAGTCTGACACACGTGCCCTGTCTGGCACATGTCCTCAACCTAGTGGTGCAGAAGTTCCTGCGCACCTATCCCGGGTTGAGTGACATTGTGCTAAGGGTACGCAGGATTGCCAGCCACTTCAGGCGCTCCCCAACCGCTACCGCGTCCCTGTCAAAGTTGCAGCGGGACAACAGCCTGCCCCTTCACAGGCTGATTGTGTGACGCGGTGGAACTCCAGCCTCTACATGCTGGAGAGGTTGTGGGAGCAGCGAAGGGCGGTGAAGGAGTACCTGCTGGAGCAAGGCACTGGCGGGCCATCACAACACACACTCCCGTACATCACCAGTCTGGAGTGGGGGCAGATACACCAGGTCTGCCATGTGTTGGCCCCTTTTGAGCAGGCGACCAAGATGGTGAGCAGGGAGCATGTCGGCCTCAACGACGTGCTCCCTATAGTGTTCCTGCTGGACAGGGCACTAGATCGCCTGCTCGGAGCTGGGGAGAGTGCCTTGGTGGAGCAGGAGGAGGCAACACTGCTCCACCAAGACCAGGCCCAGGACGAGGAGGAGGAGGAGGATCATGATGATGATCAGGAGGTGACTGGTGGCGTCCTGGAGTCAGGGCCTGGTCAGGAGGGAGAGCCGGTGTTGGGGGCACCGATAGTCCGGGGGTTTGGCATGACTGACCGCGAACAGCAGCGCCTCCATGACGAGGAAGCGGACGTCATGGACCCAGGCAGCCATGAGGAGTCACAGCGGGCTGTGCTCTTCCCCATGGCTGCCCACATGCTGAGATGCCTCAGGAGGGACCCCCGGGTTAAAGCCATCAAGGAGAGGGACGAGTTTTGGCTGGCCACCCTTGTAGATCCCAGATTTAAGGGGAAACTGGAGCAGTTCCTCCCAGCCAGACGGAGGCAGCCCCGGATGGAGGAACTGCAGGCATGCCTAGTCAGCCGTTTGGAGCAGGCAACTCCCCGGCCTCCAGTTGTCCCCCCTCATCTCACCCAGCAGGTGGCTGCACCCAGCAGCAACATCAGCAGCCGAGCAGGGGACCTAATGGGTGAGATGAGGATGTTCATGCAAACTGAGCGACCCAGTACCAGCAGCAGCAGCAGCAGCCATCACCACCAGCGGCTGGCCCACATGGTGGCAGACTACATGGGGTCCGTCAGTGCTTCTGACAGTATGAGCACCGACGACCCCATGGAGTACTGGGTTGCCAGATTGGACACCTGCCGCGAGCTCGCTCAGTATGCGCTGGAGTTATTGTCTTGCCCCCCCTCCAGCGTACTATCTGAGCGGACATTCAGCGCGGCAGGTGGGGTGGTCACGGACAAGAGGACCCGTCTGTCCACAGACTCCGTGGACAGACTCACATTCATCAAAATGAATGAGTCCTGGATCGGCGGTGACTTTCTGGCACCCGCCGTCGGTTCAGGGCGCTGAATGGTCCCTTGTCAGTTACCAATACCTCTCCTATCTCTTTATACCAGGGGTGTCAAACTCAATTTCATCGTGGTCCGCATCAGCATTATGGTTGCCCTCAAAAGGGCCGGTTATATCTGTAATATTATATGTCCAGCGCATCCCCTCCCCTTACATTCGATGTCAAAGGCCACCCCACCATCCTACCCCACCATCAGAAGTGGAGTTCCCCCTCTCCCTTACATCACAGTGCATCTCCCTTTCCTTATGCTGCTGCTGGGAAGAAGGTGGATATTTTTTTGTTTTTTTGAAAAGCCTGTGGCGTGCAAAACACAACCCAAAAACTCCACCCGGTGCCACAGCTACTTAAGGCCTGTGTCATTCTGCTTTTCAAATGTAATCACCATGCTAATGCAATTTCAAGCTTTTGTAATTTTGGCACTATATGGGCTCCTACTGCTAATGCCAAAAGGCTGAGTGATTATGTACCGATATATTACTCATACTGGTGCTGTCACCTTTTGTCTGTGAGATTTGCCACTTTCTTACTACTGCTGGTGCTGCTGCCACCTCTTCCACGACCACGAGTGAAAAAAACACTTAATTGTGTACTGGTACTACTATGCTGCTGCTGCTGCCAGTGCTCAGATACTTATGTGTCAAGTTCTTCGGCACTATATGCTACAATTATCAATGCTGCTGCCCCTATGCTGCTGCCACCTCTTCCACGACCACGAGTGAAAAAAACACTTAGTTGTGTACTGGTACTACTATGCTGCTGCTTCTGCCAGTGCTCAGATACTTATGTGTCAAGTTCTTTGGCACTATATGCTACAATTATCAATGCTGCTGCTCCTATGCTGCTGCCACCTCTTCCACGACCACGAGTGAAAAAAACACTTAGTTGTGTACTGGTACTACTATGCTGCTGCTTCTGCCAGTGCTCAGATACTTATGTGTCAAGTTCTTTGGCACTATATGCTACAATTATCAATGCTGCTGCTCCTATGCTGCTGCCACCTCTTCCACGACCACGAGTGAAAAAAACACTTTATTGTGTACTGGTACTACTACACTGCTGCTGCTGCCAGTGCTCACTTACCTATGTGACAAGTTCTTTGGCACTATATGCTACAATTATCAACGCTGCTGCTATCCTGCTGCCACCTCTTCCACGACCACGAGTGAAAAAAACACTTTATTGTGTACTGGTACTACTACACTGCTGCTGCTGCCAGTGCTCACTTACCTATGTGACAAGTTCTTTGGCACTATATGCTACAATTATCAACGCTGCTGCTATCCTGCTGCCACCTCTTCCACGACCACGAGTGAAAAAAACACTTAATTGTGTACTGGTACTACTATGCTGCTGCTTCTGCCAGTGCTCAGATACTTATGTGTCAAGTTCTTTGGCACTATATGCTACAATTATCAATGCTGCTGCTCCTATGCTGCTGCCACCTCTTCCACGACCACGAGTGAAAAAAACACTTAGTTGTGTACTGGTACTACTATGCTGCTGCTTCTGCCAGTGCTCAGATACTTATGTGTCAAGTTCTTTGGCACTATATGCTACAATTATCAATGCTGCTGCTCCTATGCTGCTGCCACCTCTTCCACGACCACGAGTGAAAAAAACACTTAGTTGTGTACTGGTACTACTATGCTGCTGCTTCTGCCAGTGCTCAGATACTTATGTGTCAAGTTCTTTGGCACTATATGCTACAATTATCAATGCTGCTGCTCCTATGCTGCTGCCACCTCTTCCACGACCACGAGTGAAAAAAACACTTTATTGTGTACTGGTACTACTACACTGCTGCTGCTGCCAGTGCTCACTTACCTATGTGACAAGTTCTTTGGCACTATATGCTACAATTATCAACGCTGCTGCTATCCTGCTGCCACCTCTTCCACGACCACGAGTGAAAAAAACACTTTATTGTGTACTGGTACTACTACACTGCTGCTGCTGCCAGTGCTCACTTACCTATGTGACAAGTTCTTTGGCACTATATGCTACAATTATCAACGCTGCTGCTATCCTGCTGCCACCTCTTCCACGACCACGAGTGAAAAAAACACTTTATTGTGTACTGGTACTACTACACTGCTGCTGCTGCCAGTGCTCACTTACCTATGTGACAAGTTCTTTGGCACTATATGCTACAATTATCAACGCTGCTGCTTTCCTGCTGCCACCTCTTCCACGACCACGAGTGAAAAAAACACTTAATTGTGTACTGGTACTACTATGCTGCTGCTTCTGCCAGTGCTCAGATACTTATGTGTCAAGTTCTTTGGCACTATATGCTACAATTATCAATGCTGCTGCTCCTATGCTGTTGCCACCTCTTCCACGACCACGAGTGAAAAAAACACTTAGTTGTGTACTGGTACTACTACACTGCTGATGCTGCCAGTGCTCACTTACCTATGTGACAAGTTCTTTGCCACTATATGCTACAAATATCAATGCTGCTGCTCCTATGCTGCTGCCACCTCTTCCACGACCACGAGTGAAAGAAACACTTAATTGTGTACTGTTACTACTACTATACTGCTGATGCTGCCAATGCTCACTTACCTATGTGACAAGTTCTTTGCCACTATATGCTACATATATCAATGCTGCTGCTCCTATGCTGCTGCCACCTCTTCCACGACCACGAGTGAAAGAAACACTTAATTGTGTACTGTTACTACTACTATACTGCTGATGCTGCCAGTGCTCACTTACCTATGTGACAAGTTCTTTGCCACTATATGCTACAAATATCAATGCTGCTGCTCCTATGCTGCTGCCACCTCTTCCACGACCACGAGTGAAAAAAACACTATATTGTGTACTGGTACTACTACTATACTGCTGATGCTGCCAGTGCTCACTTACCTATGTGTCAAGTTGTTTTGCACTATATGCTACAATTACCAATGCTGCTGCTCCTATGCTGCTGCCACCTCTTCCTCGACCACGAGTGAAAAAAACACTTAATTGTGTACTGTTACTACTACTATACTGCTGATGCTGCCGCCATTGCTCATATACCTATGTGTCAAGTTCTTTGGCACTATATGCTACAATTATCAATGCTGTTGCTGCTGTGCTGCTGCCACCTCTTCCACGACCACGAGTGAAAAAAACACTTAATTGTGTACTGGTACAACTATGCTGCTGCTGCTGCTGCTGCCAGTGCTCACTTACCTATGTGCCAAGTTCTTTGGCACTATATGCTACAATTACCAATGCTGCTGCTGTGCTGCTGCCACCTCTTCCACAAGTGATACAACACTTTATTGTGTACTGTTACTACTATACTGCTGCTGCCAGTGCTCAGATACCTATGTGCCAAGTTCTTTGGCACTATATGCTACAATTACCAATGCTGCTGCTGTGCTGCTGCCACCTCTTCCACAAGTGATACAACACTTTATTGTGTACTGTTACTACTATACTGCTGCTGCCAGTGCTCAGATACCTATGTGACAAGTTCTTTGACACTATATGCTACAATTTCAAATGCTGCTGCTGTGCTGCTGCCACCTCTTCCACAAGTGATACAACACTTTATTGTGTACTGTTACTACTATACTGCTGCTGCCAGTGCTCAGATACCTATGTGACAAGTTCTTTGACACTATATGCTACAATTTTAAATGCTGCTGCTGTGCTGCTGCCACCTCTTCCACAAGTGATACAACACTTTATTGTGTACTGTTACTACTATACTGCTGCTGCCAGTGCTCAGATACCTATGTGACAAGTTCTTTGGCACTATATGCTACAATTACCAATGCTGCTGCTGTGCTGCTGCCACCTCTTCCACAAGTGATACAACACTTTATTGTGTACTGTTACTACTATACTGCTGCTGCCAGTGCTCAGATACCTATGTGACAAGTTCTTTGGCACTATATGCTACAATTTCAAATGCTGCTGCTGTGCTGCTGCCACCTCTTCCACAAGTGATACAACACTTTATTGTGTACTGTTACTACTATACTGCTGCTGCCAGTGCTCAGACACCTATGTCACAAGTTATTTGCCACTATATACTACTATTACCACTACTGCTGCTGTCAAGTCTTGCCCAAGTGTTTAGATGCTATCTAGTACTATTACCACTACTGCTTGTAAATGTTGTGTGTGTGATAATTAATTTATATTTGAATACTACTGCTGCTGCCTTCATGCTGAGTAATGCTTCATGACCTCTCTGTCACAGCGGATCCACAAACAGCCTCCGCTAAAAGCTACCAGACCGGATCGTAACAAACAGCAAGTGTGACTAAATGACTGAACGTTATGTTAAACCCTGGTTTGTGGCCTTTTTACTGCAACTTTTAGCCTATCTGCAAGAGCAAATCAGCACTCTCTTTCTCTTTCTCGCTCTCTCTCTATATCTATATCTATAGATATATAGATATATATATATATATATATATATATATATATATATGTATATATGTATATATTGTAGCTTTTGTTATAGTAATTTTTCAACAGTTTAGTTTGTGTTAGTAGTGTCTGTGTCCGTGTATTTTGTTTTTTATTAGATTTGTGTTAAATAAAATAATAGTATGAAATGTTTTTAGGTTATTATGAAGTTAGATGTGTTGATGTTGATGTGTTAGATGTGAAGTTAGATGTGTTGAAAGACCTAACAATCTCAATAAGAAAGGAAACATTTGAAAAGAATAACAGGTTTAATAACCAAAAATATAAATATTTACATGGATTTTTTCAAGCGCTTGTAAATCTCAGCCAGCTCCTTGAAATTTTTTCTCTGCTGTTGTAACAGCTGTTCATTCTCGAGGTCCAATTTTTTTATTTTGCGCCGATTGGACAGGACTTTTTGATTGGTCCTCTCCATGACATGGGATTTCTCCTGAATCTCTTTCAAAACTGTTAGGATATAAGAAAAAATAAATTAGGATTAAATACTGTACTTTTTTATATCTACATCTTATTGTTGAAATGTCATTAATCGTTGTGCACATATTTACCCTCCTGACTGATGGTCATCACAGGCGCTGTGTCATCCTCCTGCTCCTCTTCTGCATCATGGCATTCACCAGGAGGTTGGGTGGGGGGAAGTTGCAGCTCCTCAGGAGCTGGGGGTGGTAAGTCGGAGGGCCCTGGCTGCTCCTTATCCCTCTCCTCCTCTGCATCCTCCTCTTCATCCTCCTCTTCTTCCTTCTCCTCCTCCTCTGCGGCCTGTCGCCTTGTGCGCTTGGGGCGCACAGATGGTAGAGGAGATCCTATAATAACACAATGTTTATATATGTAAAAATGATTTCTAATAACATATGCAAATTCTGTGTACTCTGCTGTATTGTATATGAATACACATTTATTTATATAGACAGTTAACCAATGGGATAATGTTATACTAAAGGGTCTTGCTGGCACTACAGGGGACTGAGTGTGAGCTGGGCTGCCACCATGGTAAAATTAGCTGTTTGTGTTTCCTTTGTATTATTCTGAAGATCTCATGTTAAAAAAAGGGCCTGATGGAGTACACGTGATTACTATGTTAACCCCACGCCTAGCACAGGAATTTAGTGGTAATTGAGTTATAAAATACCACCCTTTCCCCTTGAAACCCACCACACCACCACTTTAATTCCATGGTTTAACTTGATGGAATAATGTCTTTTTTCAACAGTACTATTAATACCTTCGGTGGTGATATATGTTACCACAACATGGCGTCTGGGTTAACAACATCTGCCCTAAGGTTAATTACATATCACCTTACATGACTGTCACCAATAACTTACCTGGATGAAATTCATCGCGGATCTGTGTGACCCGGTCCATGTGGCGCCTCTTCAAGTCTGACCATTTTTTGAGAATGGCCATGTGGTCATGTGACCCGCCATGAAACTCATGTAATTCCTCCAATACGGACTGGACGATTTTTGTTTATCCTGCTGGCACCTCATTAGGTCGTAACCATGTTGCAGGAACCTCTGCAAGATGAAGAACAAAGTATATTATAATACTTTTGTTTAAACCCTTATGGATATATGACGTAAATGTATGGTATTCAATAATTGGAAGCATTCTCGCCTTATTAATCACTGACAGTGGTAACATGACAGATTTTATATGTTGCCATTTTGGTCACCAGCTTTTTGGAATAAATATAGCAGCCATTATCATTTGCATAATTATGTATATATGAGTAACATCACAGGATAGACGTATAGGGGAGAAATGAGTTGCTATTCATCTGACCACTATAATTATTTTTTGACCCTTACACTGGCCCTGTACAATAGATTATTTTTTTTAATCCCTATCTTTACATATGAAAAATAATATGTTTGTTTCTTTTCACTTTTTGATGAAAAGGGAGAACTCTGTGGACTCTGATGTAAAAGGGAGAACTCTGTGGACTCTGATGTAAAGGGAAAACTCTGTGGACTCTGATGTTAAGGTAGAACTCTGTGGACTGTGATGTTAAGGGAGAACTCTGTGGACTCTGATGTTAAGGGAGAACTCTGTGGACTCTAATGTAAAAGGGGAACTCTGTGGACTCTAATGTAAAAGGTAGAACTCTGTGGACTCTGATGTAAAAGGAAAACTCTGTGGACTCTGATGTTAAGGTAGAACTCTGTGGACTGTGATGTTAAGGGAGAACTCTGTGGACTCTGATGTTAAGGGAGAACTCTGTGGACTCTAATGTAAAAGGGGAACTCAGTGGACTCTAATTTAAAAGGGGAACTCAGTGGACTCTAATGTTAAGGGAGAACTCTGTGGACTCTAATGTAAAATGGGAACTCTGTGGACTCTAATGTAAAAGGGGAACTCTGTGGACTCTAATGTAAAAGGTAGAACTCTGTGGACTCTAATGTAAAAGGTAGAACTCTGTGGACTCTGATGTAAAGGGAGAACTGTGTGGACTCTGATGTAAAGGGAGAACTCTGTGAACACTGATGTAAAGGGAGAACTCTGTGGACACTGATAAAAAGGGAGAACTCTGTGGACTCTGATGTAAAGGGAGAACTCTGTGGACTCTGATGTAAAGGGAGAACTCTGTGGACTCTGATGTAAAGGGAGAACTCTGTGGACACTGATCTAAAAGGGGAAGTCTGTGGATCCTGATGTAAAAGGGGAAGTCTGTGGACTCTGATGTAAAGGGAGAACTCTGTGGACTCTGATGTAAAGGGAGAACTCTGTGGACTCTGATGTAAAGGGAGAACTCTGTGGACTCTGATGTAAAGGGAGAACTCTGTGGACACTGATGTAAAGGGAGAACTCTGTGGACACTGATGCAAAGGGAGAACTATGTGGACTCTGATGTAAAGGGAGAACTATGTGGACACTGATGTAAAGGGAGAACTCTGAGGACTCTGATGTAAAGGGAGAACTCTGTGGACACTGATGTAAAGGGAGAACTCTGTGAACTCTAATGTAAAAGGGGAAGTCTGTGGACTCTGATGTAAAAGGGGAAGTCTGTGGACTCTGATGTAAAGAGGAACGTTTGTGATTAATTTCATATGGTTAGAAATGTTATTTAATAGCGACATCTATGCAAACTAAGACAAAAAATTGCTGTGCGACGCTGAAGTGTTCGGGTTTGAAATGAACAAAAGGTGGCAACCCTGGGCATGCTGGGAGTTGTAGTTTTGCAACCGCTGGAGACACACTGTTTGGGAAATACTAATATCTGATCTTGCATCCTAACTTTTTAACTAGTCTAAAATGCAGTTAAAGATAATGAAATAACAAGTGGTGAAATTACTTACAGTAATCAGCAGTTTTTCCTCACTGGATGAAAAGTTACTCCCCACCATCTTCGCTTCGCAGGGCAGCAGTAGATTCGCAGGGCAGCACTAAATAGCAATCCGAATATACACTGGCAAAGAATCCAGGAAATGATCGCCGTTTTCGCGACCGCGTGTTGTCCGCGCGCATGCACGGTCGAGAATTTCGCACTGAATTTCGCATTTGCGAAATTTCGCGTTAGCGAAATTTCGCAATTTTTTTTTTGGATGAAATATCACGAATATTCGAAATTTACGAATATTTCTCGAATATTCTCCTATATATTCGCGAAATATTGCGAAAGCGAATATGGCGTATTCTGCTCAACACTAATAGAGACTTCCAATGGTGTAGTATACTCAGTAAAACTTTAATAACACATATTAAAAATTGGACTCTTACATCACATTAAAATAAAGCAGGCCGTTAAGTAAGACGCAGTGTGGTGAGCGCCGTCTTACTTGTCACGCGCCTCCTGAGGAAGTCACGAGGCACGTGACGTAATGGCGTAGGGGGAAAGCGAGGCCACCGCAGACCGCAGAGGAGCGGAAGGACAAGTAATACGGCGTTCACCATGCCGTATTACTTGTCAAAGCATGCTTTGAAATTTTTCCGCCGGATAGCTGCCCATCAGATATGTCCGCTGGTTAGTACGGCAAACCAGCGGACATATCTGCCCGCACATGCGTCGTATCCTGTGAATGGATCCGACGCATGCTCGCGGAAGTGTTTACTTCCTGGTGCGGTGACGTGGCGGCGCTGTCCGCGGCGGGGAATTTGATCCGGTGGTGTGTACAGCCATCGGATCAAAACATCCCGGCGTAAATATGCGCAGTAAACGGTCCGGGGACCGTTTACAGCGGATAAATCCCATCGGGTGTACAAGGCCTAAGAGTCCAATTTTGAATTTGTGTTATTAAAGTTTTACTGAGTATACTACACCATTGGAAGTCTCTCTCTCCCTTGCCTTTATTTGGGTCACTGGCTGGGGCTCCCCCCCCCTTCAGTTTAGGAAAGCTACCATCTGAGGAATTGCTGTGAGAGGTAGATGATGTTGCACAACAGGAACGCCAGTAACCAATAGCAGAGGAGCAGAGGAGAGTTGAGAGAGCTGATGTGCCCTAATATATAATTCAAAGGTGAGAGTTCTGGGAGACCAGTGTAGGATCCCCACTAAGGTTCAATACTCCAATTGAGAACCTACTAGGGATGGGACATATATTGTGATAAAGTCTCCTAAAGAATTTGATTCCTAAATTTTGTCCATTATATGGGACTATATTGAACAGAACATTCATCCATCTACTAATTGCAATATTGAACAATTTTTGCACCATTTTCACCTATATTAATAATTTTTTCACATTGCATTTTTGCACATCGATATTTTTTGCACTAGATCAGTGTCTTCCATCCTTTGGTGACCTTCATTGATTCATTGATTTACTGGCACATACTGTATGTGGCGTTGCCAGTTTTCACCACTATTGCACTTTATTAAGCTCCCAGGAGCTATTTCTCTTGCACTTTCTATACTTATTGTAGTTTACACAAGGGTTGTATTTCTTTAGTGCGAGATCGCTTTTATACATTCATATCATTCACGTGTAAGGTGAACACTACCGGATTTTGCTGCTAATTAGCTCATAGCCTTCAGTTACTTTCCATTTACTCTCGAGTAGCACGAAAGACACATTTCTACATATAAGCGCCTGCAAAGCGCCTCAGTGTGAAAGTGTCTTAGCAAGGGTTCTGGTTCTCTTGTTTACCCACAGGTTTAGCATAGTATCGTGTTTGGGGGAGGGCCATTTCTCATAACCCCAAAGAGGCCTATTATAATATTATTTCAGATTTCAGACCAGTGAATTTTCGGCAAATTCAATAAGTATTTTTTTGTACTTGTTGGTCTCAGAATTGAGGATCCAGGCACAGGATCAGGTTACGCAACAGGCTAAAAGATCCAAGAACGCGATGGGGGTCAAACCAAGACAAGCATCACAATAACCAAAATACACAGGCAATGACAGGAGCTTCTCCGTAGGTATCAAGAGATTTAATTCTACCCACCTCGCTGATATCATAGGCATGCTCATTTTAGTTAGACGTTTACTGTAGGAGAACAACAATTCCCACAAAAAAGATGGAAGCAAGAGCAGTGTACCATCCATCTTTCTTGAGGGAACTACCTGGCCTTTAAAACAAACCATTGACTGTCATTTTATCACTGCAAGAACCATCCTATAGTTGTTCTAATTCTAGCTTGAATGTGCAATAGCTTCCTATATTAATATACATAAATATGGTCACCCTCACCGTGACCTAGCAATCAGTACTGGATTTATTGGTTTATCAGATAGGCAAGGTTTAACAGTCACATAATCTGTCCATTAAAGATTTTCTTCCTGTAACATCCAAGCTTCAGTCGTTTTTATCCTCTAAAAATTAGATATTTAAGGCAATTAAAAGGCTGCCCAACATATAAATTACCTCATTAATTAGAGGAGAAAACCTTGATTATGATTCTAAGTGTCTGTTCCGGGGACATGAAGCATAATAAAATAGAAATACAAAGCAATCCGCAGGCACCTTTTGAAATGAGGTCAATGAATAGAAGTGAAAGTCATACAACAGTCGCGGGTTATTTTCTGCTTAAGCGAAAAGATCAATTTTCACAATCCTAAACTTTAGATCAATCATTCAGCCATTGATTTCACATCAACCCTTCATTGCACATTTTATACGTTTCCTTTTTAGCATCCAAAGATTAAAGGGAAATTATTGTGCATTTATACCTGTATATGTGTGATTTAGGTTATTGTAAAAGACTAAATCTAAATCCTTAACATGATTTTAAGAGAGCTCCATGCTTTACCCTCCAAATAGAACTGTCCGTGGTCCCTACTTTTTGCATGTTCCTTTTTTTGATGGCAGCAACTTACCGCTAGTGTTGAGCAGAATATGCCATATTCGATTTCGCGATATATCTCGAATATATAGTCGAATATTCGAAATATATTTGTTAAATGCGAATATTCGGGATATTTTTTGGAAATGAAATGACTGCGAAATTTCGCTATTGCGAATGCGAATGCGAATTGCGAATGCGAATGAAATTTCGAGAAATGCGGAAGGAGCACTCTGATTGGCTCAGAATATTCGTGATATATTACAATACAAAATAATTGCGAATATTCGGCAAATGCGGAAGGAGCACTCTGATTGGCTCAGAATATTCGTGATATTTTATAATACAAAATAATTGTGAAATTTCGAGAAATGCGGAATGGAGCACTCTGATTGGCTCAGAATATTCGTGATATTTTATAATACAAAATAATTGCGAAATTTCGAGAAATGCGGAATGGAGCACTCTGATTGGATCAGAATATTCGTGATATATTACAATACAAAATAATTGCGAATATTCGGCAAATGCGGAAGGAGCACTCTGATTGGCTCAGAATATTCTTGATATTTTATCGTAATTTCGCAAAAATGCGAATGAGAAATTGATTGCGGAATTTCGACAGTAACACTCTGAAATCGAATATATGTGTTATTTTAGCTAAAAACAATATTGCGAATTTCTCGAAAATAATCGCGCGATATCGCTATTGCCGAATAATCGCATTGTGATTTTTCGGTAATATAAAATGATCGCTGCAGCTACTCGGCCCAAGGTCTCTAATCATACCAGCAATGCTTTTAGACGTCGATGGGGATCTCTAGGATGTGATCTGTTCTAAAAAAAATTTGAAAAAATACGAATATTCGAAATAGCGAATATTCACCGCGAAATTCGGAATATATCGCGAATACTCGAATATACCATATTCGAGCCGAATATTCTTAATACGAATATTCGTGAGCAACACTACTTACCGCATGGCAGTTTGGAGTGCATTGAGAGTGTATATTAACTAATACTGGAGTGCAAAATCTGGTGCCGCTCTTCAAAGAAGCTGATCAGCTTCCATTTTTGTTTACCAAAGATTCATTGAACTAGATGACGTTAGAAGCTGATTGGACGGCTGCACCAGATTTTGTACTCTCCACTTTTAACCCACCGGATAAAGTCATAGGGCCGGATTCACAAAAATGTATCTTTCCGGCGGCGTAGCGTTTCCTCTTAACGCTACGCCGCCGCAAATATTATGGGCAAGTGCCTTATTCAGAAAGCACTTGCTCCATAATATGCGGCGGCGTAGCGTAAAGTGCACGGCGGAAGGCAGCGCAATTCAAATTGCTGAAGTGGGGGCGTGATTCATGTAAATGAATCATGACCCCACGTAATTGAGGTTTTTTTTGGACGGCGCATGCGTCGTTCGTGGATGTTCGCTGTGCGCATGCGCGAAATCACGTCGCTTTTTATCAATGTAAATGACGTGAATATAACTAACGTCGAACCCTATTCCCGAACGATTTACACAAACGACGTAACCGATGTACAATTCGACGCTGTCCCGACGTCCATACTTAACATTGGCTACGCCTCCTATAGCAGGGGTAACCTTACGCCGCTATAACGCTAACGCAAACAATGTAAACTACGCCGCGCCGCTGTTCGGGAATCGGCGTAAATAGCTCATTTGCATATTTTACGCAAAAAAACGCCATAAGCGCCACCTAGCGGCCAGCGTAAATATGCAACTAAGATACGACGGTGTAAGCGACTTACGCCATTCGTATCTTAGGAGAAAGTCAGCGTATCTTCTTTTCTGAATAGCAAAAAAAGATACGCCGGCTATTCTTAGTATGTACGCAGCGTATCTCTTGATACGCAGCGTATCTCTTGATACGCTGACGTAAATTCTTTTTGAATCCGGCCCATAGAACTCAGATATAGAAGTTGTTTACTCTAAACAGCTATGACCCCCAAGTGTCAATCTCACCCCTACCCTTAACCAGTGTTAATTTCATTGACTAAAATGACTAAAACATTTTAGTAGACTTAATGAATGTTATTTTAGTCGACTAAAATATGACTAAAACTAAAACAATTGAGACTACTAAAATACGACTAAAACTAAAATGCCATTTTAGTCAAAAGACTAATGCCGTGTATAGACAATCGTACATTCCGACAACAAAACCGTGGATATTTTTCCGATGGATGTTGGCTCAATCTTGTCTTGCATACACACGGTCACACAAATGTTGTCGGAAATGAATGCGGTTACGTAAAACACATACAACGAGCCAAGAAAAATGAAGTTAAATAGCCAGTGCGGCTCTTCTGCTTGATTCAGAGCATGTGTGGAATTTTGTGGATCAGAATTGCTTGGAAACGTTGTTGTCGGAAAATTTGAGAACCAGCTCAAATTTTCTTAGGCCGCGTACACACGGCAGAGAACCTCGACGGGCAGAACACATCGTTCCGCCCGTCGAGGTTCTCTGCCGGCCGTCGAAATCGGCGACCCGCCCGTCGGGAATGGCAACCAGCCATTCATCCAGGCGGGCCGTCGAGCAAATAGAGAGCGTGCTCTCTATTTCTGCTCGACGGGATTCCCGACGGGATGCTCGCCGAGAGCGTACACACGGCCGAGGTCCTCGCTGGAATGCAGCTTCCAGCGAGGTTCTCGCTGGTTTCCAGCGAGAACCTCGGTCGTGTGTACGCCGCCTCACAGATAGCAAACAGAAAATGCTTGCTGGAGCCTATACACGGTCAGATTTTCCGACAAAAAGCTCCCATCGAACATTTTTTGTCGGAAATTCTGACTGCGTGTATGCGGCATGTATCCAAGAAACTTCCAACGCGTGATTTCAATACTTAGCTAATAGGTGTGATGTAAACACATCAATATTCTTCTTTTATAAACTATGAAGAGGAAGAAATGCATGGATAAGAGCAGATCCCATGTGACATGTTTGTAATAGAAAAAGTTTTCCAAAATTTGACTTAAAAAAGGAGAGCATTTTTGGAGGCAAGTCTTCTTCCACTTTAGAAGGAAGTAACCTGCACATGTATTTTCTTCCTGGTTGCAGTTCAGCTTTCAAACATAAAAACAGTTCCCACCCTACTCAAATCTAACCATTGTGTTTTTTTTTACCTACTTTTACTCACCTAAATCCACCGTCACATACTTGATCGATCCAGCGATATTGCAGGAGAGTCTTGGCTGGCCATAACTCTCTTTCCTAATAGGCTGGAACAGCCGCAGGGCACCATTGGCTCCCTGTGCTGCTGAATTAAAGTCAGTGAGCCAATGAGGAGAGAGAGGGGGCGGGGCCCAGAATATCACAGGATCTGCAGACGACAGAACAACATGGTACATAGGTATTATATATGCTGGGATTGATCATTCCATTCAGTTCTAGTGAAAAGAAAGTTGGAGTTCAGCTTTAAAGGATAACTTTACTGTTAGTAAGCCCCCCTCCCCAGCACTTACATTTACCTCTTATGCCTCTTTCAAGATCTATGCTTTGCAGCCACATATAAGCTACACAATCACCACTCTGGAAGCTTCCTGGCCAGACTCTGATTATCTCCAATATTACCTATACAGAGGCCTTTTAGTTACCTGAATTTGCAGTTACCTGTTGTGCTAGGTCCTCTCCTGCAGGGTGGGAGGGTCCTTTAGTTGCATGTGTAACTTTTTATTCTTCCCATTGGCTATCCAATGATAGGGAATCCTTTCAGATTCCAGAAGCCTGCAATGGCATGATGACCTCACAGCAAGGGGTGGAAAGAAGACTGGTCAACATTGGGCCTAGACTACATCGTTGGATCTTTGGTCTCCACTCTTGAAAGAGATACTGGTGAGGGACACATAATAACAAATGAGAATAGACTAGAGTAGAGGAAAAGGATTCAGGGCTTACATTTGCCCAGAGATAGCTTTTAGTGTAAGTTGCCTTGTAGTTTGGGGAAGGATAGATTTAATGGAGGTGATGCGTGTAAGCTATGAATGCATACAATATAAATTCAACTTTGTTTTTGTCCCGACAGCCATTTTACATGCAATACTCAACTTTTCTCTGTCGCTATCCCCTGTAGGTTCACTTCTCCAAGGTGCAGCACCACTCCTCTTCTCAGGTGAATGACCATCATTCAACTCACTTCTTGTGAGTCAGATTGTCGCAAACACACCTTCTATTTTGAGAGTGACACTGGCATAATGTGAGCTTCGCTCTCTGCAGTCCTGAGGACCACTCTTGATGGAAGGAGAAGAAAAGAATGGTGAAATGTCATGTCGCAATCCAGAACACTTGTTTATAGTGGCGTGAGGGCTGCTAGTAGACTCTATACCCCATTGCTTACCTCGACTCTGCAAATCCTCTCTTACCTCTGACACCTTGGGTTCCATCCCGCTACAGCTGCGATAGTAATGAAAAACTCACACAATATCACTAAGCACAGCTTAGTTTAACAGTGAATAGGTCTCATAACAGATACAAAAAAGTACTTGACACAAATCCCCTACAAGACTTTTGTGAACAGGTAGAGAGAGAAACAAATACTCAACACTGAACACATATACAGTGCGGAAAATAAGTATTTGAACACACTGCTATTTTGCAAGTTCTCCCACTTGGAAATCATGGAGGGGTCTGAAATTGTCATCGTAGGTGCATGTCCACTGTGAGAGACATAATCAAAAAAAATAATTCCAGAAATCACAATGTATGATTTTTTTTACTATTTATTTGTATGATACAGCTGCAAAGAAGTATTTGAACACCTGTCTATCAGCTAGAATTCTGACCCTCAAAGACCTGTTAGTCTGCCTTTAAAATGTCCACCTCCACTCCATTTATTATCCTAAATTAGATGCACCTGTTTGAGGTCATTAGCTGCAAAAAGATACCTGTCCACCCCATACAATCAGTAAGAATCCAACTACTAACAGACAGATTTCTCACCGCTCCAGGTGAGCCCCGTGTGCAATCAAGGGTTGTTGAACCACCAAGGTGCTGGCAATGCTAATGATAGCAAATGGAAGGACGAAGACTGGACAGCCGCACTCCAAAATTACTTAAAATAAGTTGTCTTTTATTTTCAACTGTACACACAGTCACTGCAACCAACAAAATACAGTATGGCCGACGCGTTTCGCACTTACAGTCAGTGCTCAGCCATGACTAAGCACTGACTGTAAGTGCGAAACGCGTCGGCCATACTGTATTTTGTTGGTTGCAGTGACTGTGTGTACAGTTGAAAATAAAAGACAACTTATTTTAAGTAATTTTGGAGTGCGGCTGTCCAGTCTTCGTCCTTCCATTTGCAATCCAACTACTAACATGGCCAAGACCAAAGAGCTGTCCAAAGACACTAGAGACAAAATTGTACACCTCCACAAGGCTGGAAGGGGCTACGGGGAAATTGCCAAGCAGCTTGGTGAAAAAAGGTCCACTGTTGGAGCAATCATTAGAAAATGGAAGAAGCTAAACATGACTGTCAATCTCCCTCGGACTGGGGCTCCATGCAAAATCTCACCTTGTGGGGTCTCAATGATCCTAAGAAAGGTGAGAAATAAGCCCAGGACTACACGGGAGGAGCAGGTCAATGACCTGAAAAGAGCTGGGACCACCGTTTCCAAGGTTAATGTTGGTAATACACTAAGACGTCATGGTTGGAAATCATGCATGGCACGGAAGGTTCCCCTGCTTAAACCAGCACATGTCAAGCCAGTCTTAAGTTTGCCAATGACCATTTGGATGATCCAGAGGAGTCATGGGAGAAAGTCATGTGGTCAGATGAGACCAAAATAGAACTTTTTGGTCATAATTCCACTAACCGTGTTTGGAGGAAGAAGAATGATGAGTACCATCCCAAGAACACCATCCCTACTGTGAAGCATGGGGGTGGTAGCATCATGCTTTGGGGGTGTTTTTCTGCACATGGGACAGGGCGACTGCACTGTATTAAGGAGAGGATGACCGGGGCCATGTATTGCGAGATTTTGGGCAGCAACCTCCTTCCCTCAGTTAGAGCTTTGAAGATGGGTCGAGGCTGGGTCTTCCAACATGACAATGACCCGAAGCACACAGCCAGGATAACCAAGGAGTGGCTCTGTAAGAAGCATACCAAGGTTCTGGCGTGGCCTAGCCAGTCTCCAGACCTAAACCCAATAGAGAATCTTTGGAGGGAGCTCAAACTCTGTGTTTCTCAGCGACAGCCCAGAAACCTGACTGATCTAGAGAAGATCTGTGTGGAGGAGTGGGCCAAAATCCCTCCTCCAGTGTGTGCAAACCTGGTGAACAAACCACAAGAAACGTTTGACCTCTGTAATTGCAAACAAAGGCTACTGTACCAAATATTAACATTGATTTTCTCAGGTGTTCAAATACTTCTTTGCAGCTGTATCATACAAATAAATAGTTAAAAAAAATCATACATTGTGATTTCTGGAATTTTGTTTTTTGATTATGTCTCTCACAGTGGACATGCACCTACGATGACAATTTCAGACCCCTCCATGATTTCCAAGTGGGAGAACTTGCGAAAAAGCAGGGTGTTCAAATACTTATTTTCCGCACTGTATGTGATATCTTCTCTCTGTGTCCTCCACACACCGACCAGCACACATTTATAAATATATGCATTTAATAAACACAATGAATTTGAACAATATCCTATAGGTGTTTGTAGTTCAATGCAATAGCAAAGGAATGTAAGGAAGCTGTGCACAGCAGAGAAGAAATTATAAATGTTACTTCAGTTCTGATTATCTTCAGCTAGCCTGTTTATACTGCAGTAATTTGTAATCCAAGATGGAAAAGGATGATATCACATGTATGCTCCTTTTAACTGTGTTAGAGACATGTTCACAATACTGATTTTAAAATGCAATGGGGGATATGGGCCCCAAGCACCTGCTATGTGAGGTCTGGGAAGAAGTAGAATCACATCCGTGGAACTACAAGCCTCACCAGTCAGTCTGTAAACAAATTACTCAGCAGTACTGTTGTCAACTATAACAAGGGCTGTGCCCGCTCACCACTATGGACATCAAATTGATAGAGGGTCTTTGTTGCAGCTCCCGGTGGACTGGATTGCAGGTGCCTCCAGATGGTTTTGAATGTAGGCCGGTCCGCCGTGCTGGAATAGTGATGCTGTTCTCTGAGATCCCTCTGAGGCTGGCGATCCAGCTCCCCGCTGTGTAGGCCACAGATTCTCAGCACTCCCTGTAAGGCCTTGTACACACGAGCAGACAGATTTGTTCAAATCTGTCTGTCCGACAGATTTGAACAAATCTTTCTGCTGGGATTTTGGTTTGCTCGCGTGTACACACGAGCAAACCAAAATCCCCGCCAGCAGATGGCGCGCTGACGTGTCGGTGACGTGGCGGTGACGTTGACGCCGCCACGTCACCGCATCAGGAAGTAAAACACTTCCGCGCATGCGCCGAATCCATTCGGCGGCGGTGCGGGACGACATGTCTGCTGGTAAGTGTACTAACCAGCAGACATGTCGGGCGGACGGATTCCCACCCGATAGATTTCAAAGCATGCTTTGAAATCTGTCGGGTGGCCAAATCCGTCGGCTCGGCCGTACACACGATCAAATCTGTCTGCTGAAACGGTCCAGCAGACCGTTTCCAGCGGACAGATTTGATCGTGTGTACGAGGCCTCACACAGACTTCCTGCTGGCAGGGTCAGAATGGCATCCAGAGAGAGCAACAGGCCACACCCACTGTTTTATATCCTCCTCCAGCACAGCATTCTGTTACCTGTGGTCCAGATTGGTCCGACTAACAGTGTCACTTGCTCATCCCAGACTACATGTTCCATGATGCATTGCTCTGGTCATTCCACAATAAGGAAAAAACACACATAGAGTGCAGCATATACTAGAGGGAGCCAAACTCATATATAAAAAAAACAAGCAACTGTTCCCTAATAATAAGCACAGTAACAAACCTTGGCTACATATAGTAGGGGGTATTAAAAAAAAAAAGGTGTGGGAGCCGGAGGCATAGAGTTTTATGTGAAATGCTTTCCAAAAACGGGTACGTTTTGCAATGGAACAGCAATTAACCACTTGCTTACTGGGCACATATACCCCCGTCCTGCCCAGGCAAAATTTTAGCTTCCGGCACTGCGTCGCTTTAACTGACAATTGCGCGGTCGTGCAACGTGGCTCCCAAACAAAATTGACGTCCTTTTTTCCTAACAAATAGAGATTTCTTTTGGTGGTATTTGATCACCTCTGCAGTTTTTATTGTTTGCTCTATAAACAAAAAAAAGAGTGTAAATTTAGAAAAAAAACACAATGGGCCACATTCACGTAGAGAGGCGTATCTTTGTGCGGGCGTAGCGTATCTACTTTACGCTACGCCGGCGCAACGTTGAGAGGTAAGCATGCTATTCACAATGAATATGCGCTCAACATTGCACTGGCATAGCGTATAGTTGTCGGCGTAAGGCGACGTAAGTCAAAAAGGGTGGAAGTGGGCGTGATATATTATAATGAAGAGTGACCCCATGCAAATGATGGGCTGGGCTTCAAAAAACAAACTGCGCATTCGTCGTCTCTTGGACGCATCCCAGTGCGCATGCTCACAGTTATGTCGAAATAGCTGCCTAGGATACGTCGAACACTGCCTACGACGTGAACGTAACCTACGCCCAGCCCTATTCACGTAGCACTACGTAAACGACGTAACATACGACGGCTGTTCCGACGTCCATACCTTTGCATGGGTTGCGCCACCTTTAGGTGGAATAACTTTACGCCGGACGTACGCCTTACGTAAACGGCATATATTACAGCGACGGGCGCAAGTACGTTCGTGAATTGGCGTATCTCGGTCATTTACATATTCGACGCCCAAGGGGACGGATTTACGAAAGACTTACGCCGACGTATCTCCAGATACGTCAACGTAAGTCCAAATGTGCGCCATCGTATCTTTATGCTGATTCCCGACACTAGATACGTCGAAAAATAAGCTTCCCCTGCCCGACGTAACTTGCCAATGCCGGCGTATCGTGGGCGCATATTTATGCTGGCCGCAAGGGGCACTTCCATTGATTTACGCGTCGAATATGTAAATGACCGAAATACGCAGATTCACGAACGTACTTCTGCCCATTGCTGTAATATACGCCATTAACGTAAGGCGTACGTCCGGCGTAAAGTTATTCCACCTAAAGGTGGCGCAACCCATGCAAAAGTATGGACGTCGGAACAACCGTCGCATGTTACGTCGTTTACGTAGTACTACGTAAATAGGGCTGGGCGTAGGTTACGTTCACATCGTAGGCAGTGTTCGACGTATCTTAGGCAGCTATTTCGACGTAACTGTGAGCATGCGCACTGGGATGCATCCAAGAGCCGACGTATGCGCAGTTTATTTTTTGAAGCTCAGCCCATCATTTGCATGGGGTCACGCTTCATTTAAATGTTACACGCCCACTTCCACCTACTTTGACTTACGTCGGCTTACGCCGACAACTATACGCTACGCCGGCGCAACGTTGAGCGCATTTTCTTGGTGAATACCAGGCTTGCCTCTCAACGTTGCGGCGGCGCAGCGTAAACAAGATACGCTACGCCAGAATAAAGATGCTCCCAGGTACGTGAATCCGGCCCAATATTTTTTACTTTTTGCTATAATAAATATCCCATTTAAAAAAAAAAATCTCAGTTTAGGCCGATATGTATTCTTCTAGAGTGGCCAGAGGAGCCAAGGACGTCAATAGACGTTCTCCCATCTTTTGCCTATGGCCGGCTCCAAGTGGTTAAGGCAAAGCTTTCTGACCTCATGGGCCCAATGCTGCTGGCCCCATTCCCCTTGCAGTTACACACTAGTATGTCTTCTAACCAGGGGAGGGCTGGCAGCCTTAGGTCTGGGGGGCAAGTCCAGTCAAGTAGCCCATAGAGCGTGGAAAAGTGATGGATCGAGGAAAACAGTCAAACATTTTTCATGATCACAAGAGTCCACACAGAGGCCCCCCTTACATCAGAATCCGCACAGAGCCTCCCCTTACATCAGAGTCCACACAGAGCCTCCCCTTACATCAGAGTCCGCATGGAGGCCCCCCTTACATCAGAATCTGCACAGAGCCTCCCCTTACATCAGAGTCCGCACAGAGCCTCCCCTTACATCCGAGTCCGCACAGAGGCCCCCCTTACATCAGAGTCCGCACAGAGGCCCCCCTTGCATCCGAGTCCACACAGAGGCCCCCCTTACATCAGAGGCCCCCCTTACATGAGAGTCCACACAGAGCCTCCCCTTACATCAGAGTCCGCACAGACCCCATATACATCAGAGTCCGTACATACCCCATATACATCAGAGTCCGCACGGACCCCATATACATCAGATCTGGGAAACTTGATTTAAGGGTGCATGCTGTGGACTATTGTGTAAAGAGGGTCTCTTCTCACCAAAGCCTGCCTCCTCCCCTTTAACAAAGTCCACAGAGCACCCCTTTTTATACACTGGGAGACAGGAGAGTCTAGAGAGGGTGAGCTTACCAGGATGGAGGCTGAGGCACAGGCAGACTGTCTGATGCTTTTTTGGGTTCAAACTTCCTGTCCAGTGCCCACACATGCCCGGGGAGTGTGGGCATGGCAGACTCAGAAGGAGGTGGAGCAGATGAGCTCTATCTCTCCTCGTGTCTGTGCAGAGAGAGAAGGTGATGTCAGCGCTGGTGTGCGCTGAGGCTAAGCTATGTGTGAGACAAGACATAGCTCAGCTCTGCAGCCATCTACCTCGGAGCTGACACAGGCACGGCTGCACAGTGGGAGGTGAGCAGCCACCGTGACCTGTGTTAACAGAGCTCCAGCAGGCATATTCCTGCTCTGCAAAAACAGCATTTGGTAGTAGCGGCCGGTGGCTGTGCATAGTGTCAGCAGCCCGGGGGGAGATTTCCACCCTGCCCCCCCTGCCAGCCCTCCCCTGCTTCTAACCAGCAGTCCTGCTGGTCCCTTCTAAGATTTATATTCTACCACCAAATGAAACAAATAATGTAGTGTCTGTTTTAATTGATCTAAAATCATTCTCCTTTTTACAGAGCCTATCATTAAACTCGAAAATGTTATGACAGAATCAATCTTCTCTTCTGATAATAATCAATGAGAAGCACTTAGATATAACAATGATCATCCTGCCCACAGTACAATTCTTTTAATTAAAGATAATCAGATGAAGGAGAATGCAATCATTTAAGCTGATATTCCTTTATGAATTTTTGTGCTTTCATATAAAAGCTTTTGTCAGAACTACAATATAAAAGTAATGTCACCGATTACACCTAATATGTCTGTGCTCAATTAAACAGCAGATATTTCAACCCTTAAAATTACATAGTTGAGATGAGGGGAAAGATGTGTGTGTAGATAGATAGATAGATAGATAGATAGATAGATAGATAGATAGATAGATAGATAGATAGATAGATAGATAGATAGATAGATAGAGTCAGATATTTTAATGGAAATTATTTCATTTGATTTGGTATGGTCTCCCTCCTAGTAATTTCCATAGTTTTCTTTGTGCCAGGTAATCTAGTCTATGATAACTGAACAAATATGGACTCATAACAGCCCTGGCCCCCAGGTTTGGTGCGCATTTTTGAAATGGGCAGAGTAGGGGATGGTTCCTGATGAGGAGGGAAAGCGTAGGGCTCGCAACTTCTCTTAAAATCTTCCCGTTTGGGGCACGAGATGGCCAGGCCACATTCTGCCCCTCTCAACAGGCGCTGCTAGTTCGGCTAGAACCTGCTCTCTATGCCCTGTTGGACCCATGAGTGTTCCCGCTTGGGCTGCCCTCCCATTGGGTTTATTGTGAACTGTCTTGCAACACAATACACGTTCTGGTAGATACCATACTATAAGATAGATAGACAGATAGATAGATAGATAGATAGATAGATAGATAGATAGATAGATAGATAGATAGATAGATAGATAGATAGATAGATAGATAGATAGACAGACAGACAGACAGACAGACAGATAGGATAGATAGATAGATAGATAGATAGATAGATAGATAGATAGATAGATAGATAGATAGATAGATAGATAGATAGATAGATAGATAGATAGATAGATAGATAGATAGATAGATAGATAGATAGTAGATAGATAGATAGATAGATAGATAGATAGATAGATAGATAGATAGATAGATAGATAGATAGATAGATAGATAGATAGATAGATAGATAGATAGATAGATAGAGATATAGAATAGATAGATAGAGATAGAGATATATAAAACAAAAAGGCATATGAGGTAGAGGAGAACCTCTTACCAGATATAGGGATTTTTATGTGAGATGTCAATCGTTGTATTAAGGTAAGCACACCAAAAACACAAAAATGATAAATATATCAAAAAGGTTTAATTTACATACAGTATAAATAGATTATACATATAGAACAAATTTGTTAGAGAACGACCACAATAGTTACAAAGAACATAGATAAAGTATAATGTGCAGGTTGCCGACTAGTTTCACACTTTCGTGTTTCATTAGGGCTTTGCAACTTAATCTTTCTGAATTTGGTCGTCTGTGTGTGACATAAAGATGACATTAGTACAGCCCTCAAAATTTCCACTCGCCTACTAGCATTTGGTGAGTGGATTTAAGCTGGGGGCGAGTGATGACAAGGCTGCATGACCAATCTCCCTCCAATCTGTGCCTACACTTAGAGTCCTGATGAGATCGGCGGCCGAAGAGGAAAGGTGCATGCTCGGGAAAAGTAGTCTGGTGAGCCGTGCACAGGCAGAGCAGTACACAGGTGCTCTCCTTACAATCCTCATTAAGCCATGGGACCTAACAGTATGACCTCTCTGAGCATGCCTGTCATGGATCTGCCAACTAAGAGTTAATGGTGCATACTGATTTCAGTGATTGACAACAGGCTGCCCTATTTAAACACCTCAGCAGCACAGTGTCTTTGCTGCCTGATCTGCAGTTCTTACCTGACTTCCTGTGATCTGACCTGTTTCCTGTTTCCTGTGTTTGACCCGGCTTGCCGACTACGATTGATCTCTGTTATGCTGATCCCGGCCTGCCTTGTGACCAACGTTTAGCTCTACAACTGCTTGATTTCCCATTGTCGAACTTGCCTGTATACTGACCATTCTCTGCCTGTAGTTTATATCTATATCTGATCGTCTTTTACCAAACCCGGCTTGTCTGACTACGCATTCAGTGTCTCCCCAGCCAGTGCACCCACCAGCCAGCTTCCTGTTTTCTGCTGCACCTGCTGAACCGACAAGACCCAAGACGAACCAGGCACCCATACACCGCCAGGCTCTTGTGGCCACTGTCGCAACATCGGTGGCCCTTTAGCCGGGGTTGTACGAGAAGCCTTCCCACTACACGTCAGGCTCATCTGGCAGGTACGTAACACTGCCCCTCCCCCCAGGCCCCGACCAATGTAGCTGAAGAGCAGAAAGTAATGAGTGAGGTGGAGGATTGCGATTCCGCTCCGGTGCAGTGCTCACTGAAAGTTGCCCTGACATGAGAGCGGCCGCCTTCCAGTTTGTGCAGTTTTCTTCTCCTTGTGCTCGAGAGAGAGAGAGAGAGAGAGACAGACAGAGAGTGTTCTAGTGCCCTGTCCCTCTAGTCTCCCCCCCAGTGCCATGTCCCTCTGGTGTGCCCCCAGTGCCCTGTCCCTCTGGTCTGCCCCCAGTGCCCTGTCCCCCTGGTTTGCCCCCAGTGCCCTGTCCCATTTTGTTAAAGTTGTTGTTGGTAATATTTAATTTTGTAACTTGATTCTGCATAAAACATTGTCATTCCATGAGATAATCTATGAGGGCGTGTTTACAGGTGCAATTAGGCGCAGGGCAGTGTATGAATTAGGTGCGGCAACTGGTGGCGAGTAACTCTTGAGGCCTGGCTAGTAGCTCAGGACTTGAAATTTTGAGCCCTGCATTAGTACATCATAAAATAATACATTGTAATTCATTGTTAATTGTTAATTGTTAACATCAATATAAAACAAAAATAGAACAAAATATCGGTATGCTTACCAATTCGGCTAACCACTGTGACAAGACAAAGTTCAGAACGCCTTTCAAAAAATCCCGGCAGCGCAAATGGCAATGAGAGCGGGCAATAGCTAGTGGAAGCCAGATCCAAATAGCCGTATGATGTGTGGATGTTAAGGTGATAGTATTTTCAACAAACCGCAATATTAACTCTGCAGATTATTAAGGTAAATAAAATAGGTAAACAAAGGGGAAGTATATAAGGCCCTTAGGATGAGAACAAATATAACACTTTAATAGCTACTACTATATACCCATAGTTCCGTTAGGGGATAGGGAAATAGTTAAAAACATGGCCAAGATATCCAGTAACTGGTATATCATATAACGGCCATACCCATAATCCTCACTAGGGGGAGTTGATAGGCTTCTAAGGAAGATATAAATAGGGATAAAGATATATCCCAGTAATTAATCAGACCAAAATGTGCCCCTCAATTAAGTAGAGAGCGGGGGTATTTTTAGTGATAAACTTATGCCTTAAAATTATTTCATAATATACCTGAAAGCAGAGTAAAACGGTGTTTTAAAGGAAATATTTTATATGGTAACAAGGATTGAAACCTTAAATGATGGTAAGCGTAGCTGGGTGGGATGCAAGTAGCAAGGTGCCCAGGTCTATTGAATGGCTTAGTAGCTAAATTAACTAACTGAAAAGTTACCTTTTGACAGTGCAAGGTACACGACGATACTCTGCGGAGACAGATGAGAAGTCCTTTCAGATAACCGGTACCGGTCCGTTGCCCGCTGTGTTTGCTCCTTGTACCCGAGGCGGTGTCTGACATGTGAGCTGTCAGCGCCGTCCTAAGTACTCACCTTTACCGGAAGTAAAAGGTCACCTCTGGTGACCTCTGACATCACTTCCGGTCCGTGCGTCCCAGCTAGTGCGCACGCACACATTGTGTTCGTTGCGTGCCTACATTATTACAGCATAAAATAGATAGATTCAAGTAATCAAAATATGCGCCAATTAGCATTCATATTCGGTGGACTCAGACTTTGGCCAATATAGCCCGCATATCCAAACCATTATTAATGAGGTAGATGGAATATTTAACATAAAAGGGAAAAGAAGGGAAAAATGAGGGAAGCGAAGGGGATGGGAGATGGTTCATCAAAAATAAAAACAAAAACAAGAACAGAAACAAAAACAAAAACAAAACCAAGAACATAAACAGGATAGAAACCGGATAAAAAATTCAGACACAAAAACAAAAAGGCAAAAAACAAAGAACCAAAAAACCAGAAAACCAAAAAACAAGAAGAATAAAGCCCCAGAATCAAACAAATACGAAACATTTGTATAAATGGTAGAAACGAGGTATAGTACCAATACATACATTGATATATCGAAAGTATTGTCTTTGAGTTAGGGGCTTTATTATTTAAATATAATGTTTTAGAGAAACGGTCTAAAAGACAGTGAGGTGTTGAGACCTGGGGGATAAGTTTCCCTCCAACGGGCCTCACGTTGTAATATTCTTTTATCGAAGTCACCCCCTCTCTCTGGAAATGGGATGACCTCTAAAACAAAGAATGATATATACGATGGGTCATAGCTGTGATTAAGCCCCACGTGCTTGCAAATTGGGGTGTACAAGAGGCCAGCATCCAAGTAGTAAAGATGATCCTGAATTCTCTTGGCAAATGGCCGCTTAGTCGATATAGAATGCACCACATCGGCATTTGGCTATATAGACAATACCGATAGTGGTGCAGTCGGCAAACATTTTTGATTTAAAAAAAAAACCTCTTGGTAACGAACAACCAGCACCCTCTTGGATCCAGGGGCACTGGTCACAGTTCCCACACTTAAATGTTCCACATCCCCCATATGCTTCCATAGTTACCGCATCAGGGGTAAAGTGGCTGTGAATTAGACCATCTTTGATTGATCTTGATTTTCTATAGACAATTTGTGGTCTATCTGAGACGTATTTGGAAATTATAGGGTCCTCTGAGAGAAAGTGACAATTGTTGTTGATTAGTTGGCGAAAAATATTTTGATGGGTACTAAAAGTTGTGATAAGTTTAGTAGTGGGGTTGGATTCTGTTTTTTTTATTCTTGAACAGTAACATCTCTCGTGTACTTGTTTTAGTTTTGGCATAAGCCTTTTTCAGTATCTTTTTGCTATAGCCTCTTTTTAATAGACGTAGATAGAGGGCATGTGCCTCTTGTTCATAATCCTCTTCTCTTGTACAGTTGCGGCATAACCTGAGGTACTTACTATATGGAATACTCTGTAATAGGGGTCGTGGATAAGAGCTAGAATAATGTAAAATAGTGTTCCCTGCTGTCTCCTTTCTCTATAAATTGCTATATAATGTACCATCCTCATTTAGGAATAATCTCAAATCCAGGAAGGGAATGCTTCTGGTGTCTGACTGGATGGTACATTTTAAGTTAAATTCATTAACAGATAAGTATTGCATAAATTCAGATAGTAGCTCTGCAGACCCGGTCCAGATGACTAACACATCATCGATATACCTCCGCCACAAGAGAATATGGCGGAGGTATATCATGGTGGCGTCATCCGAGAACACGGCTCTCTCCCACCCCCCAGGTACAGATTGGCATACGATATCCCCATCGAAACCCCCTGTACCTGGAGGTAGGTGGAGCCGTTGAAGTCGAACATATTGTTCGTCAAGATGTGTATTTTGATTACTTGAATCTATCTATTTTATGCTGAAATAATTTAAGAACATTGTAATGAAATCCAAATGCACTATGGTATTCTGTTTTAGCCTCTGTGCCAAACGCTTTTAATCTTTCCCAATGGCAATGTGACATGAGTCAAGCGGGATATTGTTTGTGTGGATGTTTGTGTGTCCCAGCAGGAGGCGAACCCACACGGGGATGCCTCCATATCTCTGTCAGTTACATCCTTGACAGATGCGCGCGCTGCATGTTTGAGTTCTGTTTGGCTCATTGAGCCGACCAATGCTCACCTGAAGGTGTGGCGCGGCACGTTCAACGTGCATTCCACGCCGGCGTAGGCACGCAACGAACACAATGTCGCACGCACTAGCTGGGACGCACGGACCGGAAGTGAAGTCAGAGGTCACTCGTGACCTTTTACTTCCGGTAAAGGTGAGTACTTAGGACGGTGCTGACAGCTCACATGTCAGACGCCCTCTCAGGTACAAGGAGCAAACACAACGGGCAACAGACCGGTACCGGTTATCTAGGAGGACTTCTCATCCGTCTCCGCAGAGTATCGTCGTGTACCTTGCACTGTCAAAAGGTAACTTTTCAGTTAGTTAATTTAGCTACTAAGCCATTCAATAGACCTGGGCACCTTGCTACTTGCATCCCACCCAGCTACGCTTACCATCATTTAAGGTTTCAATCCTTGCTACCATATAAAATATTTCCTTTAAAACACTGTTTTACTCTGCTTTCAGGTATATTATGAAACCATTTTAAGGCATAAGTTTATCACTAAAAATACCCCCGCTTTCTACTTAATTGAGGGGCACATTTTGGTCTGATTAATTACTGGGATATATCTTTATCCCTATTTATATCTTCCTTAGTAGCCTATCAACTCCCCCTAGTGAGGATTATGGGTATGGCCGTTATATGATATACCAGTTACTGGATATCTTGGCCATGTTTTTAACTATTCCCCTATCCCCTAACGAAACTATGGGTATATAGTAGTAGCTATTAAAGTGTTATATTTGTTCTCATCCTAAGGGCCTTATATACTTCCCCTTTGTTTACCTATTTTATTTACCTTAATAATCTGCAGAGTTAATATTGCGGTTTGTTGAAAATCATATAACCTTAACATCCACACATCATACGGCTATTTGGATCTGGCTTCCACTAGCTATTGCCCGCTCTCATTGCCATTTGCGCTGCCGGGATTTTTTGAAAGGCGTTCTGACCTTTGTCTTGTCACAGTGGTTAGCGGAACTGGTAAGCATACCGATATTTTGTTCTATTTTTGTTTTATATTGATGTTAACAATTAACAATGAATTACAATGTATTATTTTATGATGTACTAATGGCATCTTTATGTCACACACAGATGACCAAATTCAGAAAGATTAAGTTGCAAAGCCCTGATGAAGCACGAAAGTGTGAAACTAGTCGGCAACCTGCACATTATACTTTATCTACGTTCTTTGTAACTATTGTGGTCGTTCTCTAACAAATTTGTTTTATATGTATAATCTTTTTATATGTAAATTAAACCTTTTTGATATATTTATAATTTTTGTGTTTGGTGTGCTTACCTTAATACAACGATTGACATCTCACGTAAAAATCCCTATATCTGGTAAGAGGTTCTCCTCTACCTCATATGCCTTTTTGTTTTATGTATCCTCTAATGGGATTGTGAGTTATTGCCAATCGACTTGGGAAATGTTGCTCTCCACCTTTCTTTCTTTAAGAGATAGAGATATAGAATAGATAGATAGATAGATCTTATTACACTTATTGCACTAGGTCTTATTTTCAGGGTAGGGCTTACTTTCAGATAAACACGGTAGATAGACGTCAGCTGGGAGGAGAGGTTAAGACCTCCGGCAGGTCAGCATTTGCTGTAGATGGGGTGTTTTGCATGATCGTTGCAGGGAGGGGGTGACACACTGCACCTCCTGCCAGTGTGGACGTTTTACAAAGTGGATCATTTTTTTTTTAATAACTTTACTAGGGCTTGTTTTCGCACTAGGCGGGCCTTTTTTATATGAAAATGGGTGCAGGAACTTAACCACGACCCCCAAAATCCCCTTCTCCCCCACACACACCCTCCATCAAATAGTGGGTGTGGTAAAATTTCCCAATGGCGGATCTTAAAGAGCATTACATACAGAGAGCAGAGTTTGGGGGGGGGGGGGGGTTACACACAGAGTGCAGAGTTTAGGGTTTTGCTACGTGCAAAGTTTGGTCATACACTACCTACATGGTGCAAAGTTTAGAGGTGAGCTACACAGAGTGCAGAGCTCAGCCTTCTTCCACAGCTGCCTACCTCAGCATTCCCCGTGCACATCTCACTTTAACCCTTCTTCAGCTCTGACCTCTGCATGCAATCCCCCCTCCTTAAAGCGTAGGTTCACACAAAAAGTGAACCTCTGCTTTTTGGATCCCTCCCCCCCTCTGGTGACACATTTGGCACCTTTCAGGGGGAGGGGGGTGCAGATACCGGTCAGAGACAGGTATTTGCACCACTTCTGAGTCTGATCCCTGTGGGGAATTAAGCCTGTGACGTCACCCCCCCCCCCCCCCCCCCCGCTGTCTTCTGGGAAACACTGTTCCCAGGAGAGAGCGGGGACCAGTGATGGCACGCCACGATCCTTGCGCATTGAGCAGTAGGGAATCGGGCTTTACTTCCTGATTCCCTCACCGAGGATGGCGGCGGAAGCAGCCGAGGACCGAGCGATTGCTCAGCCTCGGCTGCTGACATCGCGGGCGCGCTGGACAGGTAAGTGTCCATTTTTTAGTCAGCAGCTGCCGTATTTGTAAAAATTGGCGGAACCTCCGCTTTAAAAGCTCCACCATCTTCCACATTCCAACTTTCGCTGCTGTGTTAAGCTGAAGCACCCAGCTGGCTCTAGTACCTTCCCTCACACTGTAGTTGGCCCCCGTCTTTCTCACTTGCAGGGGATCATCCAGTGGGGGTGTCGGCATCCACACTGCACCCTGAACACCTGCATCTCCCTTTTCCCCATCCTGCACTCAGTGGGAGCTGCTCAGGAGTTCAGATCCATGGGAGCTGTTGGAAGACGAGCTGTAACTTGTAAACACAGAAGCCAGACTTCTGAGTTTACAAGTGATGGTTCCACCAAGTTACAACTGAAAAAAAGCCCTGGTGCTAAGTCTTATTTTCGGGGTAGGGCTAATTTTTCAGGGAAACACGGTAGATAAATAGTTATAAATAATGGGGGAGTTTAATTATAGAGATTATAGACAGACAGATAAATAGATAGATAGACAGACAGACAGACAGACAGACAGACAGAGTGGTAGATAGATAGATAGATAGATAGATAGATAGATAGATAGATAGATAGATAGATAGATAGATAGATAGATAGATAGATAGATAGATAGATAGATAGATAGATAAGATAAATAGATAGATAGACAGACAGACAGACAGACAGACAGAGTGGTAGATAGATAGATAGATAGATAGATAGATAGATAGATAGATAGATAGATAGATAGATAGATAGATAGATAGATAGATAGATAGATAGATAGATAGAATAAATCAGACATCTTAACGGAAATGATTTAGTCTGATTTGGTATGCAGTCTCCCTTCTAGTAATTTCCATCTGTTACAGATTTCTTTGTAAGTGTCAGATAATCTAGTCTATTGTATCTAGAATTGTACATTGCAGAATTACATTATGCAGTTATTTGAAAAGAAACCGTAGAATCTAAGTGCCCTTGAACCAATTACTTAGACGTAGATATGCAGAGTTTACAAGTGATGGTTCCACCAAGTTACAACTGAAAAAAAGCCCTGGTGCTAGGTCTTATTTTTGGGGTAGGGCTAATTTTTCAGGGAAACATGGTAGATAGATAGTTATAAAGAATGGGGGAGTTTAATTATAGAGATTATAGACAGACAGATAGATAGACAGATAGACAGATAGACAGATAGATAGATAGATAGATAGATAGATAGATAGATAGATAGATAGATAGATAGATAGATAGATAGATAGATAGATAGATAGATAGATAGATAGATAGAATAAATCAGACATCTTAACGGAAATGATTTAGTCTGATTTGGTATGCAGTCTCCCTCCTAGTAATTTCCATCTGTTACCGATTTCTTTGTAAGTGTCAGATAATCTAGTCTATTGTATCTAGAATTGTACATTGCAGAATTACATTATGCAGTTATTTGAAAAGAAACCGTAGAATCTAAGTGCCCTTGAACCAATTACTTAGACGTAGATATGCAGAGTTTACAAGTGATGGTTCCACCAAGTTACAACGGAAAAAAAGCCCTGGTGCTAGGTCTTATTTTCGGGGTAGGGCTAATTTTTCAGGGAAACATGGTAGATAGATAGTTATAAAGAATGGGGGAGTTTAATTATAGAGATTATAGACAGACAGACAGACAGATAGATAGACAGATAGACAGATAGACAGATAGACAGATAGACAGATAGATAGATAGATAGATAGATAGATAGATAGATAGATAGATAGATAGATAGATAGATAGATAGATAGATAGATAGATAGATAGATAGATAGAATAAATCAGACATCTTAACGGAAATGATTTAGTCTGATTTGGTATGCAGTCTCCCTCCTAGTAATTTCCATCTGTTACAGATTTCTTTGTAAGTGTCAGATAATCTAGTCTATTGTATCTAGAATTGTACATTGCAGAATTACATTATGCAGTTATTTGAAAAGAAACCGTGGAATCTAAGTGCCCTTGAACCAATTACTTAGACGTAGATATGCAGAGAGCGAGGTCTGCTCATTGTGTTAATGCTTTGTCACAGATAAACACTGAATGTGTGAAATACATATCGCCTTATAATGTATGGAGAGAAAATAACATGAAGAAAACGGATTGATCTTGAGAATAAATTAACACCACATCTGTACACACATCGTGTGAAGCCTAATAAACACTGCGACAGTTTAATGTTATTCTGAAGGTGAACAGAAAGAGCAAGAAGAAGAAAAAATAACACAAAGATTGCATAGAATCAAGTGAGCAATGATGTAGATAGATAGATAGATAGATAGATAGATAGATAGATAGATAGATAGATAGATAGATAGATAGATAGATAGATAGATAGATAGATAGATAGATAGATAGAGATGTGCTAAATGTGATGGAGAATAAACTGCAAAAAAAAACACTGCACTGTCCTTGAAAAGAATGAATAAAGCAGGAATATATCTTCTCTATTTTTAGAGACACATCTCTAGAGAGAATCCCAAGTGGCAATACCTGGGAAGGAACGTCAACACAGCACAGCTCCTTAATACTGGAACAAAATTAGCATCTACTACTCTCCTGGAAAAAAACTCTCCTGGAAAAAATAGCTTTTATCTTTAGTTTTTATTTTGAAATCAGTTCAGTTCTTCGAGTAAATTCACAAACAAAAAAAAAATGCATAATTTCCCTTTTGCCCAAGGCCACTTTTGCACAATTTTCTAAATTGATGTACATTCCAGAACACCATGGGCCAGATTCACAGAGCCCTTACTCCTGTCTAACTGGTGTTAGACTGGAGTAATTTCAAATTACGCGCGTTTTTTAGCTAGTCGAAAACCTCAAGCCATGAATAGACGGCTGCGGGCTTCAATTTGACTGGATTACGTGTTCGTACGCCTTCGGATCTACGCTGCAATAAAATTGCGGCCACTGGGTGGACTTCCCGTCGTTTTCCGCGTCGGGGTATGCAAATGAGCTTTTGCCGGCGATCCCAGAAATTACGATCTTCAATCGCAATCTCTTACGGCACCTTTAGTCATCTTTTTTTTGCGTAACACTATACCAGCTTTTTGCTGCTCTAATATTAGACAGCCCATGTTAAGTATGGCCTTCGTTCCCGCTTCGAATTTCTACTTTTTCCGACATCTTTTATTATTTTTATTTTTATTATTCGTCCGGGAATAGGAATGTTCGTAAACGACGCTACTCAAACAACGAATGACGTAACGACGTGATTTCGCGCAATGCACGGCCGGAAATTTCTGAATGGAGCATGCGCAGTTCGATCGCCACGGGGACGAGCTTAATTTAAATGCTTCACGCCCCCTAATCGCGTATTTCGATTACGCGGCGAGAAATAGACTACGCCGCCGTAGCGTACGGGCAAAAATCTACCAGAATTCGGTGTAGAGCCTGGTAAAATACGGCAGTGTAGAGTATTTCGATTACGCTGCGCAATATTAAGTGTATCTGAATCTGGCCCCTTGAATACAAACAATGCTATTCTATGTGAATTTTACATGATATGGTGTCAACCTTCCACCCCGTTGTCTAGATTTTTATAGCCTTCTTGTGACTTTAACCACTTCCCGCCCGGTCAATAGTATATTGACGTCCGGGAAGTGGTTCTGAAATCCTGACTGGACGTCTATTGACGTCCTGCAGGATAACAGCCGCCGCGCACCCGTGGGGGCCCGCAACGTGGCGATCGGTGATACGGGGTGTCAGTCTGCCTCCGGCCGAGGCTCTTTACCACGTGATCAGCCGTGTCCAATCACAGCTGATCATGATGTAAACATGAAGAGCCACAATAAATGCCACTGACTGGCAACATGGGCACTGACTGGATTGACGTCCAGCAATGCCATCAGTGCCACCCCTCTGTGTCTATCAGTGCCACCCCTCATTGTCCATCAGTGCCACCCCTCATTGTCCATCAGTGCCACCTCTCAGTGCCCATCTATGCCCAGTGCCCACCTGTGCCACCCAAAAGTACCCATCAGTGCCACCCATAAGTGCCGCCCATGAGTGCCCATCAGTGCTGCCTATGAGTGCCCATCAGTGCAGCCTATGAGTGCCCATCAGTGCTGCCTATGAGTGCCCATCAGTGCCGCATTCCAGCGCCGCCTATCAGTGCCCATCAGTGCTACCTCATAGTGCCCATCAGTGCCACTTCATCGGTGTCCATCAGTGCCGCCATATCAGTGCCCGTAATTGAAAAAGAAAACTTACTTATTTACAAAAGAATTAACAGAAAAAAATAAAAACTTAATTTTTTTTCAAAATTTTCAGTCTTTTTTTAGTTGTTGCGCAAATAATAAAAATTGCAGAGGTGATCAAATACCACCAAAAGAAAGCTCTATTTGTGGGAACAAAATGATAACAAATTTGTTTGGGTACAGTTTAGCATGACCGCGCAATTGTCATTCAAATTGCAACAGCGCTGAAAATTGGCTTGGGCGGGAAGGTGCGTAAGTGCCTGGTATGGAAGTGGTTAAAGGGGTTGTAAAGGTAAAAAAAAAAATCCTAAATAGCTTCCTTTACCTTAGTGCAGTCCTCCTTCACTTACCTCATTCTTCCATTTTGCCCTTTAAATGTCCTCATTTCTTCTGAGAAATCCTCACTTCCTGTTCTTCTGTCTGTAACTCCACACAGTAATGCAAGGCTTTCTCCCTGGTGTGGAGTGTCGTGCTTGCCCCCTCCATTGGACTACAGGAGAGTCAGGACGCCCACTAACACACAGCTCCTTTCTCTATCTGCAACGTAGAGAGTGTCCTGACTCTCCTGTATTCCAAGGGAGGGGGCAAGCACGACACTCCACACCAGGGAGAAAGCCTTGCATTGCTGTGTAGAGTTACAGACAGAAGAACAGGAAGTGAGGATTTCTCAGAAGAAAAAAGGACATTTAAAAGCAAAATGGAAGGAGGAGGTAAATGAAGGAGGACTGCACTAAGGTAAAGGAAGCTATTTAGGATTTTTTTTTTACCTCTATCTCTCTTTCTCGCTCTCTCTCTCTCTCTCTCCCTCTTTCTCTCCACACTCTAACCACACCCCCTTCCAAGTCATGCCCATTTGAGCCACGCCCACTATTTTGCGTGAACCACACCCATTTTTCGTAATGTATAGAAGGTAGGGCCCAAAAGTCACTCAAGCCCAGGGGCCCCCACCACCCTAAGTCCTGCCCTGCCCATACCAGTTAAACAAACAAAAAAGACTACACACAACCCGATCATTAAAACGACCTTGCCTACACACGATCGTGAAAAAAAAATGCTCTAGCAAAGCGCGGTCAGGTACAACACGTACAATGGCGCTATAAAGGTGAGGTTTCATGCGGATGGCGCCACCCTTGGGGCTGCTTTTGCTGATTTCATGTTAGTAAAAGTCTGGTGAGAGACGACTCGCGCTTTTCAGTCTTTGTGCTTTTCTGTCTGTTACAGCGTGACGAATGTGCTTACTCCATTACGAATGCTAATTTTACCAGAACGAGCGCTTCCGTCTCATAACTTGTTTCTGAGCATGCACGTTTTTTTCACGTCGTTAAAGCCCACACACGACCATTTTTTACAACCTTAAAAAAGTCAACGTTAAAGACGTAGTGAAAAAATTGAGCATGTTCGAAATTTTTAATGCCCATTTTTTAGATTGTGAAAAATGCTCTGGAGCCCACACACGATCGTTTTTAATGACATAAAAAAAAACGTAATTTTTCAGAACCTGAAAAACGGTTGTGTGTATGTGGCATTAAATCTGAAAAATGCTGGGATGGGAAGGGGGAAAAAAGGGACATTACTATGGGGGGGCAGAGGACACTACAGGGGGGGGGGGCGGATGATTTGAAGGGGGTAAAGGACACTGTGTTGGGGAGGAGGGGGTTACAGAACACTAGTGTGGAGGAGGGGGGCAGAGAACACTGCTATGGGGGGCAGAGGACACTACACTGGGGGGGGGGCGGGTGATGTGAAGGGGGCAAAGGACACTGTGTTGGGCAGGAGGGGGGTTACAGAACAGTGTGGGGGAGATGGCAGAGAACACTGCTATGGGGGGCAAAAGGCACTACAGTGAGGCAGATGATGTGAAGGGGGTAGGGGACACTGCATTTGGGGAGGAGGGGGGTTACAGAACACTAGTGTGGGGGGAGGGGGGCAGAGAACACTGCTATAGGGGGCAGAGGACACAACGGGGGGCGGATGATGTGAAGGGGGCAGAGTACACTGCGTTGGGGAGGAGGGGCATTACAGAACACTAGTGTGGGGGGAGGGGCAGAGGACACTGCTATTGGGGGCAGAGGACACTATGGGGAGGGGGCGGATGATGTGAAGGGGGTAGAGGACACTGCGTTGGGGAGGAGGGGGTTGCAGAACACTAGTTTTGGGTGAGGGGGGCAGAGAACATTGCTATGGGGAACAGAGGACACTACAGTGGGTACAGCTCTGGTTTTCCACCACTGAGCTCGGAAGGAAAGGCCCCACCTGGGAGTCAGAGGATCCATTCATGGTTTCTTGCGCCAGGACCCTGAAGTTTCTGTTATGCCACTGCCACAGATTCTCAATTGGACTAAAATCTGGATAATTTGGAGGTCACATTAACACCTTAAACAACTTCCATAGCCTTGTGGTCCATTTCTAATGCTCACATGCCCATTGTAGGCACTTTTGACAGTGCACACATGGGCACCTACAACTGGTCTGCAGCTACACAGCACCATACTCAACAAACTGCGATGCTCTGTGTATTCTCACTCCTTTCTATCAGAACCAGCGTTAAGGCCGCGTACACATGACCGAGGAACTCGACGGGCGAAACACATCGTTTTCCCCGTCGAGTTCCTTGATCGGCTGTCGAGGAACTCTTTGAGCCAAATTTTCCCATTCCCGTCGAGGAAAAAGAAGACAGGTCACGTACATATGACCGAGGAACTCGACTTGAAAATCTGTGAAACAATTCAGCAAAAAACTACCAGCCCCACCCCCTTAAATCAAAAAGTAATTTCAATAAAAGTACACCTCAATCAACAAAGTTCACACTAAAGTCAATTTTCATCGACACCACAAAAAATATCATCAGAACTCTGCCTAATGACATCATTCCCACAAAACTGCTGAAAGAATGTGCCGATATTTTGGCACCCGCGATTACGCACCTTATAAATTTATCGTTTAATGAAGGTACTGTACCAACCTTCCTAAAACATGGCATAATCAAACCCATTCTAAAAAAAACAACCTCGAACCCAAAGACCCAAAACATCGTTGACCAATAACAGGCCTAAACGTCTTCTCCGAGATAATGGAGAAAGCAGTAGTGCAACAGCTACAACAGCATCGAGACACCCACAAACTATTGGATCCACTACAATCAGGTTTTTGTCCTGGTCACGAGACAGAAACAGCAATATGGGATGACGCTCTCGAAGCAGCAGACGAAGGAGAATCATGTCTTCTGATACTGCTGGATACTGCTGGACTGAAAATTTATCCTAGACAGTGAAACTAGGTCCTTTCACCTCAGAACAACGTACCGTGTCATGCAGAGTCCCCCAAGGGTCACCCTTGTCGCCCGTATTATTCAATATTTATCTCCGCCCTCTCCTTAAAATTATAAGTAACCAGGAGTTACTCTACCACTTTTACACCGACGACACCCAGATTTAAAAAAGGATCATTCTGTCGGGCTAGAAAAATTATAAGTAACCAGGAGTTACTCTACCACTCTTACACCGACGACACCCAGCAGTAAAAAGGATCATTCTGTCGGGCTAGAAAAATGCCTCACTTTGATGGAGAACTGGATGACGGAGAGTTACCTTAAACTGAATGGATCAAAAACAGAACTTCTTCTGCTCCACGCAAATCGAAAGCGACTAGCCCCCGCCCATTTTGGGACAAATCATCATCCCCCAGCACCAAAGTCAAGAGCCTCGGAGTCACCTTTGACTCCGACATGACAATGGATTCACAAATAGGCTCAGTAGTCAGCGGATCCCACCATCTGCTGCGCCTACTACGTAGACTTGTTCCTTTCATCCCAAAAGATGACATAGCAGTAGTCGTGGGAACAATAATCAACTCCACGCTTTACTATGCAAACGCCCTTTACCTTGGTCTTCCAAAATAGCAGGTTGCACATCTACAAGTCGTCCAGAATATGGCGGCACGACTGGTAACAGGAAAAAAAAATGGGAATCAATCACTCCCTCCCTTAGGTCCCTTCACTGGCTGCCCGTAAAGGACCGGATCGCATTTACGGCCCTCTGCCTGACGCACAAATGTGTACACAAAATCACTCCCCAATATTTATGTGAGAAAATAAAATACCACAACCCCAATCGTGTTCTCAGGTCAAATACCGTATTTATCGCGGTATAACGCGCTCCCGCGTATACCGCGCACCCCCAAAGTGCCCCCCAATCCTGTGGAAAAAAAGTTATTTTGTACTTACAGTTTTGGTGTCTTGCGCGGCGTCCATCGGCGGCCTCGTCGGGTTCGGCGTCCTTCTGCGGCTTCGGGTGTCCTTCTGCGGTGGGTCCGGTGTCCTCTTCGGCGGGTCCGGTGTCCTCTTCGGCGGGTCCGGTGTCCTCTTCGGCAGGTCCGGCGTCCTCTTCGGCGGGTCCAGGGTCCTCGCGGCGTCCTCCCCGCTCGTTTCCCGCACCGAGTTTTGAATACTGCGCCAGCATATACTGAGCGCAGTACACTCGGGCAGGCTCGGCAACTTTCGCGCTCACGTCCTGTACGTCCAGGACGTGACCGCGGAAGAAGCCGAGACTGGCCGAATATACCCGAGTGTACTGCGCTCGGTATATGCCGGCGCAGTATTCAAAATTTGGCGCGGGAAAGCGGGTATCGGCGTATATCGCGCACCCACGATTTTGCCCTGATTTTCAGGGCAAAAAAGTGCGCGATATACGCCGATAAATACGGTAACCAAAATCTACTTCAAATCCCCAAGGCCCGCTACAAGACACAAGGAGAACGAAGATTTGTAGTCAAAGGACCCCAACTGTGGAACGCATTACCAACCACTATTCAAACGGAAATGATTTACCAGGCCTTCAGGAAAAAACTCAAGACCCACCTATTCTGAAGGCCAAATTAGAAGGAAATGTATACCAAGCGCCTTGAGGCGATTCAGTTCGCATGTGTAGCCCTATATAAGTTTGTCATTCATTCATCTATTCATTCAATTGATGGCACAGTGGCTGCGTTTGATGGCATGGAACAGTGGCTACAATTGATGGCACAGTGGCGACAATTGATGGGCACAGTGGTGATAATTGATGGACACAGTGGTGATAATTGATGGCACAGTGGTGACAATTGATAGACACAGTGGTGACAATTGATGGCACAGTGGCTGCGTTTGATGGTATAGCACAGTGGCGACAATTGATGGCACAGTGGCGACAATTGATGGCATGGCACAGTGGCGACAATTGCTGGGCACAGTGGCGACAATTGCTGGGCACAGTGGCGACAATTGATGGGCACAGTGGTGGCATTTGATGGGCACAGTGAGGCTGCAATTGATGATTTTTTTTTTCGTTTGTTTGCGCCCCCCAAAAAAATGTGAGCACCAGCCACCACTGCATTTTACTTTTAGCTTAGTTTCTTTACATGAGATTTTTGCTTGTGATAGTTTAAGAAATAGATTTTTGGACAGGAAATCACCTGTGTACAAAAAAAAATTCTCCCAAAAAAAAAGTTAAAAATATTAAAAAGTTGACCTTTTAGTGACTTTAAAACCCTGGCATCATCAAGTTCCTGAAATTTCCCAATATACAGTTAAATACATTTCTGACACTAAAAAGCAGTCCCCGAGCTTCAGAGAAGTGACAATGCCAAAGCCTGAGTGAAGCATCTTTGAAGAAATTAATGTTATTAGTCTAGCTGCGAGCAAAAAAGAAAACATTTCCTCATTCTCCCCTCCCACAGTGATCGCTCACTGGGAACGTACATTGTAACTTTCTGTCAAATCACAGATGGAGAGGCAGCAACAAGGGACTGAGCTGTGTTTGACAACCTGCCGACACAGCCAAGAATATAATGGCTAACAAGGAGGTGCTGGGATTACATAATTGCATTATCCCTGGACTAGGATATGAAATTAGATGCTGCTGACTCTGGGTGATGCCTAAACAAGGACAGTGACAGGCTTCTGTAGAGAATGGAAGATAAAGGCATTGTCAGGGAGAGGACTCTAACTTCTGAGAAAGGTAATAAATACCTGCAGATCAGTGGCGGTTGGTGCCACTGCTGCAGATGTTGTGCTCACCCATTTATGACTATGCATACTAATACAAACACATATTTATATAGTAGAACTGTGGCCAAGCGTTGGACATTATAATATTTACCTATTCTTAACAAGCAGCAAATTAAAATATACCTTTACTGACCTCTGTAGTTACAGCCACAGTGGAGCAGTTCATTCTCAAAGTTTGTGGTTTAAACAGTAAGTAAAGTCGTCCAAGTTGTGTCTCAGCCAGGTCCAGACTGGGAATAAAAACCAGCCCTGGAAAAAAATTCAAACCAGCCCCATAGCATTATTATACCAGCCCAACAGCATAACGATATTATTTTCTTGTTTATAAAAGGGAAAATCATGTATTTTAAAGCACATTTGAGGAGTGTATTTATATATAGACACAACAGATATGAAAGCACACAGGGCTATATGAGCAAATTTGGGTTAAAAGTGGAGCAAGGGGGACCCCAGAAACTCTGGAAACGTGGGGGGGGGGGGGTGGCTGGTGACCAGAGACCACCTTCCGCAGAAAGAATACACTAAGGTGGGGGGGTTACCGATATAAAGAGGAAACCTTTATATCAGTGTCCCTTTACATTATTGTATTCACTTCCTCTTTACATCAGTGACCCCCCCTCAGACTGGCCTGGCGGCCCTGTCACTGACCTCCTCTCAGGTGCACCGTGCAGGGCTCAGTCAGTCAGCTCCAGCTTGGTGGCTCTGGTTTTATCCTATAGTCTCCTCTCCACAGCCCACACACCTCTGACTTGTCCCATGACACCCTTACCGGCGGCACACCCTCTCTTGACTCCTCTCCAGACTCCCCCTTAAAGACTGCAGACATGATAAAAGACAAGAGATGGTCAGAGACTCTAGACACGATACAAGAGATGGTCAGAGACTGCAGACATGATAAAAGACAAGAGATGGTCAGAGACTCTAGACACAATACAAGAGATGGTCAGAGACTGCAGACATGATAAAAGACAAGAGATGGTCAGAGACTGCAGACCCGATACAAGAGATGGTCAGAAACTGCAGACATGATACAAGAGATGGTCAGAAACTGCAGATATGATACAAGAGATGGTCAGAGACTGCAGACATGATACAAGAGATGGTCAGAGACTGCAGACATGATACATGATCTCGCCTTCCCCCCAAAAAAATGAGGGAGGGGGGACAGAGGGAAATGTAGTCTTGGGGTTGATGGGGAATTTGGCGGTTGGTTATTTGTCAGGTGAATGTGCCACTTGCCACCAGATGCACCCATAGCCTGCCACCAGATGCAGTGCTGCTGTCACTCCCTCTGCATGAGCCACGTGCGCAGAAGGAAAGGAGTGTCATCACTATCTGGAGAGTGAAGATCACACCAGTCCCTGCTGCTTGCCACTGGGTGCCGGAGAAGCAGGAGGTGCCGAGGTGGGTGGGGACAGTAGTGCTGCACTAGGCGCAGGCCTCGCTCCGGCCTCACTGTCTGAGAGTAAATTGTCACTGGTTGCAAGATGCCAGACAGCGCTGGCCCTAGCAACCAGTTCTGGAAATGTAGTTACTCATTAGTAGGGGGTGGCTGTGTCCTCTATTTCATTCCGGGGCATTGGATTGTCCCAGAATGAAGGTGCCGGGACCCAAAACAGACATGTCAATTGCGGGACAGTCCCGGGCAATCCGGGACACATGGGCACCCTACTGCAGACATGATACAGGAGATGTCAGAGGCTGCGGACACGCTACAGGAGATGTTATAGGCAGCGGGCATGGTACAGGAGGTGTTAGAGGCTGAGGACATGATACAAGAGATCAAAGCAACCTCACCAGTGCCCATCAAATGCAGCCATATCAGTGCCCATCAAATTTAACCTACTAGTGCCCATCAAATGCAGCCTCAGTCATCAGTGCCCATCAAGTGCCCATCACATGCAGCTTCATCAGTGCCCACCAAATGCAACCTTATCAGTGCTCACCAAATGCAGCTTAATCAGTGCCCATCAAATGCAGACTCATCAGTGCCCATCAATGCACCCTCCCTCTGCCCATCAATGCACCCTCACTGTGCCCATCAAATGCAGCCTCACTGTGCCCATCAATCCAGCCTTACTGTGCCCATCACTGCAGCCTTACTGTGCCCATCAATGCAGACTCACCAGTGCCCATGAATACTTCCTCACTGTGCCCATCAATGCAGACTCACTGTGCCCATCAATGCAGTCTCGCCAGTGCCCATCAATACTGGCTCCCTGTGCCCATAAATGTAGACTCACCAGGGCCCATCACTGCATACCCACCAGTGCCCATCAATGCAGCCTCACGGTGCCCATCAATGCAGCCACACTGTGCCCATCAATGTAGCCTCAGTCTGTGTCCATCACTGCAGCCTCATTCTGTGCCCATTATTCAAACTTGGTTTGTGCCTATCAATGCAGACTGACCAGTGCCTGGATCACACAGTGGGTATTCTTCGGTGGCGCTGTAACAAAGTCCCGCCTCCTTGACCTCCTGTTTCGTCTATCACAGGTGGAGTCGGTCTGGAAGGTGGGACTTTGTTGTAGCTATACCGAAAAAAAATCATACACAAGCTCCGTGACATGTACACAACAGGAGGAGGAGGGAAGGGAGGACTCTGCACTTGGATCGGCGCTGCTGCAGCCACAACTCAAAGCGGCAACAGGGCAGGTGCCCTACCGGGGAAATTTCCCAGTATCCAGGTAGGCCAGTCAGGCCCTGGTCTCAGCCTTCTGATCTCTCCCCTCTTCCTGTCTATTTGCTCCATAATTACATTATAGATTAGAATGCTCTCAGGCTGTCAAGTCACTGCTGGAAAGTGTGAGCTGAGCTACAGAGGGAATGTGATGTATTACTCCCTAACGGACACAGCTACAGAGGTCAGTGAAGACTTTAAAGGTGTATCTATTGCTTAAGAAAATGTAAATATTTGAATGTCCATAGACTTGCCCAAGTTCTACTTTAGGCTCCATTCACATCTGTGTGTTTCAGAAAATGTGCGCCGCACTTGCCGGTGCCATTAATTGTTAAATTGCAGATGCCAGGAGAACTCAATAGCAATGCAGTAGGGAATCCCCTATCAACACCGACTATGTTGATGGGGGAATCGAGCGAGTAAAATGGCTGCCTTTACATCAGGGTCCCTATCAGAGCCTCCTCTACATCAAAGTACCCAGCAGAGACCCCCTCACATCAAAAACTCCATCAGACTGCCTCTTACATCAAGGTTCCCATTAGCCCACCCCTTACATCAGAGCCCACCTTAAGAGCCCCCCCTTACATCAGAGTCCCCATCAGAGACACTGCTCTATTAATGCCCCCATCAGAACCTACCTTACATCAGAGTCTCCATCAGAGCAACCCTTACATCTGGATCACCATCAGAGCCCCTTTTACATCAGGGTCCCCATTAGACATGGTAACTTATATTTATTTTTATATCACATTACAATCACATTGGTTTGTAGTAAAATGCAATAACTGAATCCATGGAAAGAAGAAATATGAAGGGAGACATTGCTGGTCTTTTGAAGTTGTTAGTTCCCCCCGGTTGTCTCTGACTTTAATAGCATGTTTTTTTTTTCTACAACCTTTTTGTATACGTTTAAAGTATTCTTTTTTTTTTTTCCAAACATTTTATTGGGTATTTCAACAATACAATTGTAAACACAGAGATACAATAGTCAGGATATCCTTCAATTCACATTGAGCATTACAAAAAGAAGTATAACAGCATATGTAACGGTCTGTAACATCATAGGCCCCGTACACACGGCAGAGATTCTCGGCAGAAACCAGAAGCTCGCTGGGATCCTCATTCTGCCGAGAACCTCGGCCGTGTGTACGGATTTCGGCGAGCATCCCGTCGGGAAAGCCGTCGAGCCAAAATAGAGAGCAGGTTCTCTATTTGCTTGATGGCCCATCGAGAACCATGGCTCGGCGCCTTTCCCGACGGCTTGGTCGACGATTTCGATGGCCGGGGGAGAACCTCGACGGGCAGAACGATGTGTTTGGCCCGTCGAGGTTCTCGTACGTGTGTACGCGGCCTCACATATGAGACATATTCCAGCATTTAGATTGTGAGGAACAGTGAGGCCCCGTACACACGGCAGATATTCTCGGCAGAAACCAGCGAGAAGCTCGCTGGGATCCTTATTCTGCCGAGAACCTCGGCCGTGTGTACGGTTTTGGCGAGCATCCCGCCGGGAAAGCCGTCGAGCCAAAATAGAGAGCAGGTTCTCTATTTGCTTGATGGCCCATCGAGAACCATGGCTCTGCGCCTTTCCCGACGGCTTGGTCGACGATTTCGACGGCCGGGTCGAGAACCTCAACGGGCGTAACGATGTGTTTGGCCCGTCGAGGTTCTCGTACGTGTGTACGCGGTCTTACATATAATACATCAGTAGGAAGATAAACGTTCAGGTCGGGTAGTGTTGAAACAGCATGGGTCCCCCTAGAACCCACCCACCCCTAACGGGAACAATCTGTGGGCGGTGAGGGGGGGGAGTGTGTCTTGAACCCAGGCATTACAGACGCATATCTACATATATATAACGTAACAATGGTGTATTCTTCAAGTTGTAAGAGAATGTCTACATGAGGGCTGTACAAAAGGGTGAACTCTATATGCAATTATATTAGTAGTGCAGGACCTAAAGCGATGGGAGGTCGGACTAAGGTGGGAAATGGGGGAGGACACAGAGCAGATGGGGGGTAAAGGAAAGGAGTTTATAGTAATGACAAGTTAGGGTGTAGGCCCATCTCCAGGCGGTAACGGATGGACAGAGGGTATAAGTGGGTTCGCGTGTAACAGTGAGTCCCTGTGGTGGGTCCAGCAGGCCCAAGTGAACCTAAATTTATCGTGTGTGTCTTTGGGTTGGTGAATGAGCCTCTCCATATCTTCGATCTTGTTGACCCGCGTATGCCAATCCTGTATTGTGGGGGGGGGGGGGTTGTGGATTTTCAGTACAAAGGGATGCATTGAGTGGCCGCATTTACAAGATGCAATGCCAGTGATTTTCGGTAGTGCGCTCTCGGTATGGAAGAGTGGTGTAGCAAATACTGTGCTGGGGAGAAGACTAATTGCATGGTGGTGATCTGCACTATACGGTCATGGATCTCTTTCCAGAAAGAGTGTAGAGAGGGACAATCCCACCAAATGTGCAGGAACGAGCCTTCTGACATGCCACACCTCCAACAGTTGGAAGAGACTGTGGGGTAAATTTTATGGAGTTTTACAGGTGTCCTGTACCACCTAACACTAAGCTTGTATCTATTCTCCTGCGCCGAGACATTTATAGACCCTTTGTGCGCGTGCTCCCGAATGAGATCCCAGTCTTCATCAGACAAAGTAAGCGAGAGGTCATTATCCCATGCCGTGCGGAGGTTGGTGTTGGGGGCTGAATCTGGGGTCAGCATGGAATATGCCGTGGAAATCAGGTGGCGTTGGGGCTCTGTGGCGGTGCAGAGTCGTTCCAGGGGAGAAAGGTCCCTGCACCACAATAAGGGTGATTGGGCACTGTTGAAGAAGTGTTTGAGTTGGAGGTATTGAAAAATCGTCAGGGTGGTGTGCGGGAACGTGCGTAGTATGTGCGGGTATGTTAGTAGTGTGCCGTTAAGGAAAGAATCGATGAGCCTGGAGTGGTCGAGCGACATGAGGCCCTAAAGGCATGGAGAGTGGCGCCGATCAGCAGGTGATCTAGGCATGCTTTAGGTTATCGAGCGTTGCTCAATCCATGGCAGGTGGGAGATTGGGAAGTCTATGAATGCATTTTCCACCGTGATCCAGTCCTTATTCTGACCATGTACGTGCCAGTCGATGAGCCTAGTGAGGTGGCACGCTTTATGGTAAAGGGTTATGTCTGGCAAACCTAGACCTCCTTTCGGTTTTGGTAGGATCAGTGTGTTCCAACTTAATCTAGGTGCGCGTCCTGCCCAAAGAAAGGTCCTGCAATATCTTTTATATGTAGCAAAAAAGGATTGTGGTATCACGATCGGGACAGCCTGTAGGAGGTAAAGAAGTCGCGGAAGGACATTCATTTTGAGGATCGCTACCCTGCCAAACCAGGAAAACCTGCCTATATTCCAGTCCGCTAGATCCGACTTAATGGCTTGGAGAGCGGGCGGGAAATTCAGGGTAAACAGATTTTTCAGGTCTTTTGGGATTTTGATGCCCAAGTACGTGATATTATCAGATTCCCATTTAAAGGGGAAGTTTTGTTATTAGGGTCCCCATTAGAGCCCCTCTTACATCAGGGTCAGTATTAGGAGTCCTCCCTTACATCAGGGTCCTCATCAGACTTCCCTCTTTCATCAGATTCCCTATCAGTGGTCCACCCTTATCTTGTTTACAGCAGTGAGAATCTGACTCTGCTGGGGCAATCGCATCATTGTTTACTAGGAAAACTAACAGGGTGATCAAAGCACGGGAGGGGGTGGGACTTGATCCTAACAGTCTTGTAATGGGAAGGGAAGACCCCTATATTAGGAGAATGCTTACTTAACTTTTCACCAGTGGTGGTGCGTCCATAAGGGCGCAGGGGCGCCGCCCCCTCTCCCTTGCCACTCCCTCTGTCACCATAGATAGATTCATGCATTGAATGAATCTATCTATGGTCGCCGCTGCCACCCCCTATTCAGGGGCTGGCCCTTTTTCAGACGCCGGGAGCCTGAATAGCCTTTAACCACTTGCCTACTGTGCACCTACACCCCCTTCCTGCCCAGACAAAATATAAGCTTCCGGCACTGCGTCGCTTTAACTGACAATTGCGCGGTCGTGCGACGTGGCTCCCAAACAAAATTGGCGTCCTTTTTTTCCCACAAATAGAGCTTTCTTTTGGTGGTATTTGATCACCTCTGCGGTTTTTATTTTTTGCGCTATAAACAAAAATAGAACGTCAATTTTTAAAAAAATGCAATATTTTTTCCTTTTTGCTATAATAAATAACCCAAAAAATATATTAAAAAAATATTTTTTCCCTCAGTTTAGGCCGATACGTATTCTTCTACATATTTTTGGTAAAAAAAAAAAAATGCAATAAGCGTTTATCGATTGGTTTGCGCAAAATTTATAGCGTTTACAAAATAGGGGATAGTTTATGGCATTTTTTTTTTTTTTTTTACTATTAATGGCGGCGATCTGCGATTTTTTTATTGGGACTGCGACGTTATGGCGGACATTTCGGACACTTTTCTGACATTTTTGGGACCATTTACATTTATACAGTGAAAAATGCTATAAATATGCATTGATTACTGTATAAATGTGACTGGCAGTGAAGGGGTTAACCACTAGGGGGCGGGGAAGGGGTTAAATGTGTGTCCTATGAGTGTTCTAACTGTGGGGGGAGGGGGGGTGACTGGGGGAGGTGACCGATTGTGTTCCTATGTACAAGGGACACAATCGATCTCCTCTCTCCCTGACAGGGACGTGCAGCACTGTTAACATACAGAGCTCCACGTCCCCGCTCAGTTACTGAGCAATCGCGTGTGCCCGGCGGTGATCGTTGCCGCCGGGCACTCGCACGGGATCCCCGCAGAGCGGGTGCGCGCGCTCCGGCGACGCGCGCGCGCCCGCGGCTTTAAAGGGACATCACGTCATATCACGTGATGTCAGGATAATGGAGTCATCTGCCTGCCGTCATTTGACGGTGGGCAGATGACAAGTGGTTAATAGGCGTCCAAAAAGGTGAACAGCGGGCGCCATGCCGGGCGCTCGCAGCTAACTCAGCGTTGTGTTAGGAAAGCGAATAAAGATTCGCTTTCCTAACACTGAACCGCCTCTCAGCCAATCAGGTGCTTAGGTCTGTTACCTGTCACTTGATTGGCTAAAACGACAGGCACTATCATAGCAGAGGACAGGAAGAGAGAATGGGAGAAGACATCGAGGAGCGTGGGGGACATGACCCGCTGCTCCACCGAGACAGGTAAGTGCCGGATGGGCGGGGGATGCACACTGGCAGCATTTGATGGGCACAGTAGAGGCAATTGATAGGCACACTGGCAGCAATTGATGGGCACAGTAGCGGCAATTGATGGGCACACTGACAGCAATTGATGGGCACAGTAGCGACAATTGATGGGTACACTGGCAGCAATTGATGGGTACAGTGGCTGCATTTGATGACACAGTGGGGGCAATTGATGGCACAGTGGCTGAATTTAATGGGCACAGTGGCTGCGTTTGATGGCACAGTGGCAGCATTTGATGGCACAGTGGTGGCATTTCGATGGGCACAATGACAGCATTCGATTTTGCACAGTGGCAGCATTTGATGGGCACAGTGGCTGCAATTGATGGCACAGTGGCAGTGTTTGATAACATAGTGGCTGCATTTGATGGGCACTGTGGCTGCATTTGATGGGCACTGTGGCTGCATTTGATGGGCACAGTGGCTGCGTTTGATGGCACAGTGGCTGCAATTGATGGTTCGTTGTTAGTTTGTTTGCGCCCCCAAAAATTTGTAGGATCAGCCGCCACTGCTATTCATACGCGAGGAGCACCCATTCACAGACTCTGCAGTGTGAAAGGGAACTCTGGAGGGCTTGTAGGACCCTTTTACTAGTTGACAAGCAGACCAGGTCGCCCAGCGGCAGTCGGCAATGATATGTGGCAAATACTGTTCCAGCTTATCACTAATAACAACTCTAATTATCTCTAAAGGCCTTCCGCTCCGATAAGCACCTGAATCTTTTACAGCTACAGCTGGAATAAGTTATGCATGGATCTAGTACATAAGCCGTCGCCTTTGATCCACGCAGCGTTCTGCCACAACTAATTACAAGCATTACTAATATTATTAATTACTAAATGTTTCACAAACTAACGATAACATTTCTGGGCGGTTTGAGTAGCTGTCACGCTGGATAAATTCTGAAAAGGATCCCGGGGTTTTGTTTTCTTCAGTAACACCCAAGAAAATAACTGCGTTTATGAAAAAAAAAAAAAACTGTTATTAACAATTGTATAAATTCTAGCACACATGGTTTATAAGGCTTTGGGGGAAATACTGGAGATTTAATTAGGTACTGTGCAGCATGGAGAGACGGCAGATCTCACTGCATTGTGCTGAGGACACCTGCTGTGCAATCAAGGGTTTCCTATTAAACACTTCATAAATCCCCGATTTCATTTATTAAACTGTAATATTTCCACGAAACTAACATATTTTATACGCAGATAATGCTGTGTGGTATATTTGTCAATTTCCTAAGACAAAAAAATATGTGAAAATAGATTAATAGTTAAAGCTGAAGTTTAATCTGCTTATGTTTTGCCTTGGCTCCTCACTCCCCGCTCATCAACATGATCAGAAAAATATATATATATATATATATCTATATATCTATATATATATCTATATATATAGATATATATATAGATATCTATATATAGATATATATAGATATCTATATATATAGATATATACAGTGGAACATTGGATTACGAGCATAATCCGTTCCAGGAGAATGCTCGTAATCCAAAGTACTCGCATATCAAAGCGAGTTTCCTCATTGAAGTCAATGGCAACGAAAATAATGAGTTCCGCATTGACTTCAATGGCATGCAATACCGTATGCGGCCAGAAGTGGGGGGGGGGGCTGGAGAGCCTCAGAAATGGACGAAAAGGCCCGAGCATACCTCGGCTGAACTCGGCAAGTCACGGAAAAACTTAGGGGCAGATTCAGGTAGAAATGCCTATCTTTAGGCATGCCTAGTGCCTAGATATGTGCATTCCCGTTCGTACGAATGTTATTTTCGTACGAAAATGTTCATTTTCGTACCCGCGGGATAATGTGTACATACGAAAAAGGTAAAGCACCAAAATACGAAAACGACGGGATAACGGATGAGCCGCATAACGAACGACCGCAAATACGAACAAACGATCCAACGGGAAAAAACGACAAAACGAAAATGGCAAAATAACGAAAATGAAATCTGTATCAAGAGGTTTGCATTGTGTATTTTGTTTGAATCCGTTTTGTGTTCGTTTTCAGTTGTATGTTCATTGTTCAATGACATCTATAACAAAAGAATTTCATTATGTATATTGAATGAATTCCTTTTTCTTTTTTCTGTGTATTCAAAATACTGAAGGCAAATTTTTTGTTATAGGTGTCATATCAACATACGAAAATAACAAAAGAAACGTGTTCAGCAAATCTTTTGTTTATGTTTTTTTTAATGGCCAGAGAGTTAGGCTGGCCACACATGATACAATTTTCTGTGCAATTTTCTTTAGATTTACCTTCAACTATGTAGTGCAAGGGCCTGCCTGATTGCATACAATTGAAAGTGTTGTTTAGTTTGACCTCATATATGGTTTTTGGTAAATCTAAAAGAAAATTGTTAAGCCCCATACACTTGGTCAGACTATTTTAACAACAAACATAAAAACGATCGTTTTCCGATCGTTCTCAGAAAATTTGTTCGTTTTTAAACTGCATCAGAAAACCATTTTTGGGTTCAGAAGTCTGGCCAACTGATCTCCCTTCAGATGAAAATCCACAGAAAAGTTTATTAGGCTTTACTGTACAAGTGTACTCACTATTCTGCACAAAAGAGAAGCTGCTTTCAGTCACTGAGGCTGGCCATACATGTTCAATTTTCTTGTACAATTTTCTTTTAGATTTACCAAAAACCATATACGAGGTCAAACTAAACAACACTTTCAATTGTATGCAATCAGCAGGCCCTTGCACTACATAGTTGAAGGTAAATCTAAAGAAAATTGCACAGAAAATTGTATCATATATGGCCAGCCTAACTCTCTGGCCATTCAAAAAAAACATAAACAAAAGATTTGCATTTGAACCTGTTTCTTTTGTTATTTTCGTATGTTGATATGACACCTATAACAGAAAAAGGAATTCATTCAATATACATAATGAAATTCTTTTGTTATAGATGTCATTGAACAATGAACATACAACTGACACTAACAAAAGAAAAGCATTCAAGATACACAGAATGCAAATTGACGAAAATTCACGATAATTATTGTCTAACAAGAAACGAACATGAATTAAACAGAATAAGGAATCATCCCGCATGTACGAAAATAAAACGAACGGAAATACGAAACGATCGGAATACGAAAAAAACGCGTCGTACGACAAACGAACGGGAACGAACGGGAAAACGGGCGTCTTACGAAAAACGAACGGAAACGAACAGACGGGACCATACGAAACGGAACAAAAAAAAAACGAAAAAATGTTCTGTGCACATGTCTACTAGTGCCTGGCTTTTAAACTAGGCCACCGCAACTTTTTCAGGCAAGTGCTTTATTCTCAAAGCACTTGCCTGTAAAGTTGAGGCGGCGTAGCGTAAAAGACCCGGCCAAATTCAAATTCGGCAGGTAGGGGGCGTGTGTTATTTAAATGAAGCGCGTCCCCGCATGCTGCGCATGCGCAAGCCGTGAATTGATCCCAGTGCGCATGCTCCAAATCTTACGCAAAGCCCTATTCGCGAACGTTTTACGTAAACGGAGGGAAAAAAAGCATCGGCATGCCGTCCATACTTAACATTGCCTGCGCCTCATATAGCAGGAATAACATTACGACGGTACTATGCTAACACAAACAACGTAATTCAATAGCGCCGGCCGGGCGTACGTTCGGGAATCGGCGTATAGGCTCATTTACATATTTTAGATGGGAACGCCACCTAGCGGCCAGCCTAAAATATGAAAATAAGATTAGACAGCGTCAGAGACTTACGCATGTCTGATCTAAGGAAAATCTATGCTAAACTGATTTTATGAATCAGTGGCATAGATTGGACGCCTAAAACGCAGAGATAAGACAGCTTATCTGGAGATAAGCCGACTTATCTCCTACCTGAATCTACCCCTTAGTTCTTGAGATTTGCTGAGGTCAGCCGTGCTGTCCTCTGGCCTTTCTGTACATTTCCAAACGGCGCCGACCTCAGACCTGCAACCGCTGTGGCCTGAATCGTGCTAGTTTTTCTAGACAACACTCGCAAACCGAGTTACCATTTTTATAAATAAAGTGCTCGTATTGCGAAACGCTCGTTAACCGCGGTACTCGCAATTAGGGATGAGCTTCGCGTTCGATACGAACGTATGTTCGACTCGAACATTGTCTGTTCGTACGTTCGACGAAGTTCGAAAAAAAGCAGTCGTTCGCGCCAAATTCGAGTGACGCAAAACGGCCCATAATTCACTGCGGCATTGCGCGCTGATGATTGGCCAAGCATGCTGTATGTCCCGCATGCTTGGCCAATCACAGCGTGCAAAAAACAAAGAGCCATAATTGGCCAAAGCCTGGGTGGTTTTGGCCAATTATGGCTCAGGGCTTTAGCACACGCCCCACACTATATAAGGTACAATATTTAAAGAATTTTTTTTTTTATTTTTTTTTATTTAAGCATCATTAAAATTAGGGCTGTGCAAATTAACTTTTAATTAATCGATTAATCTTTAATTTTTTTGATCGATCAAAATCTTTTTGATCGATTAAAATTCTTTTGATTGGTACTCACCTCTCTGCCGGCTTCTGGGCCTTCAGGGAGTTCCGTCGGAGATCCTGTGATGTCACGGACACCGGCAGGGCTTGCCGTGTCCATCTGAAGGGCTCCTTTGCTGTGCCTTCATATCTGCATGCCGGCGGGACCTTACTATCTGCCACACACAAGGGCTGTTACACTTCCCTCTATGGGCCAGATTCACGAACAGTTAGGCTGGCGGATCGAGTGATCCGCCAGCCTAACTGTGACTTTGAGCCGGCGTTTCTGTTTTCTGTAACCAGAAAACAAGAAACGCCGGGTTGAAGTTCCGATGCGAGCAGCGTAACTGAGTTTCGCCATCGCATCGTTACTTCAACTTAAAAATGGCGCGGGGGGCGTTCCCGCCGATTTACGCTCAAAAAATATGTTAATGAGCGGAAATCGGCAATTCACGATCGAATTCCGGCGCGACGCAATGACGATACGACGTTTCCGGACGGGATACGCGGCGCATAGATATACCTACATGGGGTTGGAGTATCCTATGTTAGGTATAGGCGTCGTCATCGCGTCGGGAAAAAAAAAAAAAACGTCGCTTGCGTAAAACGGTCATGAATGGGAATGTGACGTCATTGACGTTCATTCACAGAATTTGGAGCATGCGCACGGGGATGTTTTGACACTCGACGCATGCGCAGTACGTTGGCGGCGGGATCGCGCTTAGTTAGCATACTACACGCCCCGTACCCGCCCAATTTGAATTCCGCCGGCTCATTTGCGATGCGCTGCCGCAACTTTAGGAGCAAGTGCTTCGTGAATGACAGCACTTGCTCCTAAAATTTCTGCAGCGCAACGCAAATGAGAAGCGTTACTCCAGAGCAAAGATGCTCTGGACTACCTGAATCTGGCCCTATAAGTTCCCTCTATCAACCTGGGATTCTACAGCCATCCATTGGGAGTTGTGATAGTTCCCTTCACGGGACATCTACATGCCAACGGACTGATGTTAACCTCTCCTCATTTGGATTCAGCAGTGGTATCGTTGTACACATTTTTATACCACTATCATACTTGGCTACATGTTTTTATGACTGCTTTTGGTACCGTTTGGTATTACTCGCACCATTTTTACAGTTTATGTAGCTACATCGATTTTATCTCCAGTGCAATATTTATTTGGTTACCTATTTGAAGACTATAAAAGTTTTAATGCTATTCCCATCGAGCGCTGCCTTTGTGTGTTTTTTGTATCCTGCTATCCATTTTTCCAGTGGTTGGTAGCTGCACTGGGAATCAGCCTGCAAGGAGATCAGCTAAAAGTAATTGGATCTGTATGTGCGTTATAATTAATTGAAATTAGTCGATTAATCGATTAAAAAAAAAAACGATTAATCGAACACAAAAATTTTGATCAGTAACAGCCCTAATAAAAATCACTGCTCCAGGAGCAGTGATTTTAATAATGTTTAAATAAAAAAAAAAAATGAAAAATTCCTTTAAATATTGTACCTGCAGTGCTGGGTGTCTATAGTTTGCCTGTGAAAACGTCTTTGAGAACCCGGGTCTTTAATGATGCTTAACCACTTGTCCACCGCCCACCGTCAAATGACGGCGAGCGGAGCACTCCAATCTCGTGACTGCACGTCATATGATGTCCAGTCACTTAAATAGGGAATGCGCGCGATCGTGTGCGCGCATCCCTGTACTGTCGGTAGCTGCGTGTCACGGAGACACCGCTCGTTACCGACAGGGGTGAACAGCGGCTGATCACTCATTGGAAACACCCCCATAGTACACGGCGCGTGTTCGACAGGGGTGAACAGCGGCTGATCACTCATTGGAAACACCCCCATAGTACACGGCGCGTGTTCGACAGGGGTGAACAGCGGCTGATCACGCATTGGAAACACCCCCATAGTGCACGGCGCGTGTTCGCGATCGCGCCGCGCGTGCCCGTCGGTGGCAGCGTGTTCCCGGGAACACTGCTCGTCACCGACAATGGTACACAGCCATTGGTCAGGGCTGTGTACCACGTGATCAGCTCTGATCACTAGTGTAAACAAAGAGCTGTAACTAACTGTTACCAGCTCTTCTCCCCTCACACATCGTTTCCAGTGTGAGGAGAGAAGAGCTAGAAGCAGTGAGTTACAGTTCTGTGTTACTGTAGTGTCTGCACAAACACCACATCTGTCCCTTTGCCCCCCCCCCCCCAATTGTCACCAGTCATCCAACAGTTACCCATAAATTCCACCTGTCACATAAATAGACTGCCATCAGCGGTGCAACCGTCACCCACCAGTGACCATGCCCTGTCACCGTCACCCATCTGTGACCTACCCTGTCACCCGTTACTCACCAGTGACCTGCCCTGTCACCCGTTTATGAAGAAAAATTACTAATTTGCTAAATTTTATGACAGAAACAAAGAAAAGGGCAATTTTTTCACAAAATCTACCGTCTTTTTTTATTTTTAGTGCAAAAAATAAAAAAAACCACGAGTGATTAAATACCACCAAAAGAAAGCTCTATTTGTGTGAAAAAAAGGACGCAATTTTTATTTGGGTACAGTGTTGCGTGACTGAGTAATTGTCATTCAAAGTGTGAGAGCACCGAACGCTGAAAATTGGTCTGGGTAGGAAGGAGGTTTAAGTGCACTGTATTGAAGTGGTTAAATAAGCATTGTATGAACAGAATATCAGCATTTCTCTGCCTGACAGGACCGGGAGCTGTGTGTTTACACACACAGCTTCCGGTCCTCGCTCTGTACCGAGCAATTGCGGGTGCCCGGCGGCGATTGCATCCCCCGCGCACGCGCACGGGACTCGGGGGCGAGCGTGCGTGCCGCCGGCGGCGCTCGCGCCCCTAATAGCCGCTAAGAGAGGTTACGTAGGGCTACGGGCTCTCGGGCAGGGGAGCCGACCTGCCGCCGTAGAACTGCGGCGGCTGGTCGGCAACCAGTTAACCAATTTCCAACAAATGTTTTAATTCGGAAACATTCAAATTAAAGTGAATGTAAAGCCACTCTCATCCTTTCAAAACTACTGCCATAGTGCTGATCTATAAGGAAATATATGCCTCCTGCATGTATCCTTACCTGTGAAATGTCTCCCCTCTGTCTGTTCTAAGAACTGAAAAACTGCAGATTCTGTGGGTGGGTCTGTTGTCTGGAACTCCGTGGATGGAGTCGTGATGTCGGTAGAATTCTGCTATGATCACTAACATCCAGTCCAAATCCAGAAAAGTAACCACATGACTCAGAAAAGGAGTGGGGGTGGGAATTAAAAAATAATGCCTGTCTCCAGGCTAGTGCATGAGATATGTAAATCACATGTCACTCACAGCAAGGGGGTGGAACGGACCAAGGTTTTTCTCTGTAAGTGCGTTTTATTTCACTAAACAATAAAAGAGGATTGCTCAGAGCTGGATTAACGCTGTGTGGCAAGACTGGGCACAGATGATAGGAAATCATATACTGTATATTGTGACAGCAAAAAAAAAAAAATATATATGGGCTTACATCCACTTTATAACACAAGCAAACAAATCTCCTTTTACTTTTGTTATAAGAAAAATCAAATAAACTAAATTTTAGTCAAACATTTAGGCCAAAATTTATTTAGCCACGTGTCTTTAGTAAAAAAAATCGCAATAAAAAAAAATAGCTACCTAGCGGGAACAGCGACACTAATACAGAGATCAGAAAAATGATAGCTTAGCGACGCTGGCAATAGGGAGAGAAAGGGTTAACTAGGGCGGTGATCAAGGGGTTAAAACTTTATATGGGGGGGTACGGGGGCTACCCAGGACCTAACACTAACTGCCTGTCACACTGACACTAAATACAGTAATCATACATATATGATTACTGTATTTAGTGACACTGTGACAGGGGGAGGGGGTGATCGCAAGGGGTTAAGTGTGCCTGTGTGTCCTGGTGTCAGTGTAGTGTTGTGCAGACTTACTGTGAGATGTGATCTCTCCTCAGCGGCGGTTGAAAATACCGCCGAGGGGAGAGATCACATCACTTCCCTCTTCCTGTGTTTACACAGGAGGAGGAAGTGCAGGCGGGGGAGCGCGCGCATTGGCTGGGAGCGATCCGGAGGGGGTGGACAAAAACTAATAGCCGTCCCCTCATCCCGGATCACTCGGCCAGCCACAGGGACCACCGCATGTACCGGGGGGGGGGTCCCGATCGGACCCCCGACCCACGGCAAGGCAGGCGCGTATATATACGTTGATGTGCCTGCCTGTGCCATTCTGCCGACGTATATGTACATGCGGCGGTCCGCAAGCAGTTAACAAATGTTTCCGTATATTCGTAAATTCGTAAATTTGTAAATTAGAAAATTCTGAAATTCGTAAATTTGTAAATTCATACATTCGGAAATTTGAAATTGAAAAGTCTGAAAACCCGATTTTTTTTTAATCTGAAGTAATAACTAACTATCAGTGGCGGCCCGTCCATAGGGGGCGCAGGGGCGCCGCCCCCCCCTCCCCCCAAAGCCATTAAAAAAAAAATATATATATATATTTTTTGTCCCTTTAAGAAAAAAAAAAGGTCCTTTAACAGCACTACTATGTGCAGGGTGGGCGCCGGTCACAGTTCACTGCTATAGCGTCATTGAAGCATCATGCCAATGCAAGCAGGCAAGGCGCTTCATTTGCAGGTTTTTTTAAAGCTCTGTGGCTATGTGCTTTGCGCCACGAGCCAATCACAATCCAGTGTCTCCACTCTCTCCACTCCAATTGGGTCTTGCTGCTTCCTCTCTGCAGAAGGAAATGGGCGGTGCTTTCCCCAGGGCAGTGTTACTTTCGTTTTTGGCTCCAAAAGGAATCTAAGGTAAGTAACTTATTTAAAACACTTTATTTGTCTGAGTCTCATTGTCTGTCCTGTCCAGTGTCACTGTCCACCCCATCCATGTCCAGCAGCACCTTGTGCTGTATGCTCAGCCTCTACTGTGATCGGGCTGGAGGAAGGGGGCAGAGAGCCGTGCTTCACATCTCCTGTATGTGTGTGAGGGCTTAGAGCACTGCGTCCTGCTGCAGCTGTGCTTAACAGATCTCTTATCTCTGTCTGTCTCTATCTGCCCCCCCCCCTCTCTCTATCTCTCTCTGTATCTATCTATCTATCTATCTATCTATCTATCTATCTATCTATCTATCTATCTATCTATCTATCTATCTATCTATCTATCTGTCACGTACCTTACCCGAGGCCGAAGTGCTGAGAGGGCTTCCCGTACGACCAAGTGCAGAGCGCCCCCTGGAGGTAACGCAGGGGGTGCTCGGCCCAAAGATGCAAGGGTTGCCAGCTGAGACTTGGTGAGTGATGTTGAGGATCAGCTGTACACCAGGATACGTAGTCAGACCACGGGTACCACGGAAGTACCAGATGAAGAAGACTGGCAGGAAAACCCAGGGGCGGAGTCAGGAGCCAAGCCGGTAGTCATGCACGGGGGAGCAGGAGGAGACTGGAACAGGTCCGAAGGTTAGCTGCAGGTTATCTGCTGGAACAAGCAGACCGGGACAAGACAAAAGGATAAGCCGAGAGACAAGCCAGGGGTCATGCACGGAGAAGTCTGGTCAGGCAAGCCGGGTCGTCAACAGGAACAGGAACACCAAGAAACAGGAGCAAGGAACTTAGGATCATAACAAAGGCTGAAGATCATGCAGCAGTTGGTCGCTGCTGCAGCAAGCCTTAAATAGGGCACTGACGCCAGGAGTCCCGCCCGCATTGCGTGCGTACCGGTGCGCGCGCATGCGTGGTGAAGAATACTGAATTCACAGCGTTGTTGCTCGTGTGCGCGCGCGTGTGCGTACTTGCGTGCGTGTGCGCGTGTGCGCGCGTCTGCGCGCGCATGCGCAACATGCTTGTTGGTCCGTGCATGACAAGTCTGTTAGTTCTTCCACGTTTGGTTCTCTGACAGTGCCCCCCCCTCAGGGGCAGCCTCCGGATGCCCAAACGTACTTGCTTCTCTGGGTGCCTTCTGAAGAATTCGGACAACAGTTTAGGGGCATGAACATCCTTTGCAGGTTCCCAAGAGCTTTCTTCGAGAGGATAGCCCTTCCATTTTACTAGATATTGGGTTTGTCTACCCCTTTTCCGACTATCCAAAATGGCTTCCACCTCAAATTCCGTGTCCTCACCCACTGTAACTGAAGGTGGAGGTGGATCTTCTCTTTCAGGAAAGGGACCGGTAATGGCTGGTTTGAGAAGTGAGATGTGAAAGACTGGATGAATCTTATAAGAGTTCGGCAGGGACAATTCAAAGGCCACAGGATTAATTTTTCTCTTAATTTCAAAAGGACCAATGAACCTAGGGCCCAGTTTTCGGGATGGGCAGGACAGTTTGAGGTTTAAAGTAGCAAGCCAAACCTTGTCTCCTACTTCCAGAGTCGGACTCTCCCTCTTCTTCCTGTCATAGTATTTCTTATAGTCCTCTTGGGCCTTTCGCATAGTTTCCTGCAGAACTTGTACATTTTCCTGGAGAAAGGCCAATCTATCCTGTACGGCAGGCACCGTTGCTTCAGGAACGGTATTGGGCAAAAAGGACGGATGAAATCCGTAATTTGCCCAGAACGGGGACTGGTTAGTGGTGGAGTGTACCGAATTATTGTACGCAAATTCGGCACATGGAAGTAGGGTTACCCAATTGTCTTGAGAGGAGGTGGAAAAGCAGCGGAGGTATTGCTCCAGCGTCTGGTTGGTTCTCTCTGTTTGGCCATTACTTTGTGGGTGATAAGCGGATGACAAGCAGACTTCGATGTTTAGTGCTTTACAGAGAGCTTTCCAAAATCTTGAAGTAAATTGTACCCCTCTGTCGGATACAATACTGCTGGGTAGGCCGTGCAATCTCACAATCTCCTTGATAAATGTATGAGCCGTATCCATGGCAGAAGGGGTACCTAATAAGGGCAAAAAATGGGCCATCTTTGTTAGCCGGTCGACCACCACCAGGATCGTGGTAAACCCTTCAGAGGGGGGCAATTCCACTATAAAGTCCATAGATATCGCCTTCCATGCATGGTCGGGGACGGGTAGTGGTCTTAACAGGCCCCAGGCTTGTGTGCGGCTTCCTTTACTTCTGGCACAAACTGTACAGGAACTTACAAAGTCCTTGCAATCCTTTCTCAGGTCAGGCCACCAGTAGGATCGCTGAATCAGCTCGGAAGTTTTATGGACCCCAAAATGGCCAGCAAGCTGGTGTTCATGAAGGGTTTTGAGAAGCTGAAGTCTGGCTCCTTCTGGAACAAAAATCTTACTTCCGTGCCACAGGAGCCCTTCTTGTTTTCTGAATGCAGAACTCTCAGATTCAGGACATTGAGCAGAGGCTTGTTCCAGGGCTGACTTTAGGTTGGGCTGAATCAACAGGAAGTTCTGGGGGGACAAGATCGTGCTGGGGGTGACAGTCTCTGGGGTCTCTGGGAACATGCGTGAGAGGGCATCGGCTTTACCATTTTTGGACCCGGGGCGGTAGGTAAGGTGAAAGTTAAATCTTGAAAAGAATAGGGCCCATCGGGCTTGTCGAGGTCTCAATCGTTTGGCGGATCTGAGGTATTCAAGATTTTTGTGATCCGTAAATATCATGATGGGGTGAGCGGCGCCTTCAAGGAGATACCGCCATTCCTCTAACGCAGCTTTTATCGCCAGTAGCTCCCGATCCCCCACATCATAATTCCTTTCCAGGTGGCTCAATTTTCGGGAAAAAAAAGCTATTGGATGTAATAAAGCTTTAGGACCTTGTCGTTGAGACAGGACAGCCCCTATGGCGACTTCTGATGCGTCGACCTCAAGGACATAAGGTAGGACTGGATCCGGGTGCTGTAGAACGGGGGCCGAAGTGAACAGAGTCTTCAGTTTATCGAAGGCTTCCTGGGCCTCCTGGGTCCACTGAAAACGGGTATGCTGGCGGGTCTGTTGGGTAATGGGAGCAATAATGCCGGAAAAGTCTTTAATAAACCTCCTGTAGAAATTTGCGAACCCGATGAACCTCTGGATGCCTTTCTTATCAGTAGGAGCTGACCATTCCAGAATAGCGGATACTTTCTGAGGATCCATGGAGATTCCAGATGTGGAAATGATTAGACCCAGGAACTGTATGGATGACTTTTCAAATTCGCACTTTTCCGCTTTTGCGTAGAGCCCGTGCAACCTTAATGTGGCTAGTACTTTCCGGACATGGGTTCTATGTAATTCCAGAGTAGCAGAAAAAATGAGAATGTCGTCTAAGTAAACGATTACAAAGTAATCCAGGAACTCTCTGAAAATGTTGTTCACAAAATGTTGAAAGGTCGCCGGGGCATTGCATAAGCCGAAGGGCATAACGAGGTATTCAAAATGACCGAAATGGGTCCTAAAGGCGGTCTTCCATTCATCCCCCTCCCGAATGCGCACAAGATTGTAGGCACCTCGTAAGTCCAGTTTGGTAAAAACTCGTGCAGTACGGAACCTCTGAAAAAGTTCGGGAATCAGAGGGAGAGGATATCTGTTTTTAATGGTGATCTTGTTGAGTTCCCTATAATCCACACAAGGCCTGAGGGAATGATCCTTCTTCTCCACGAAGAAGATTTCGGCACCGGCTGGGGAGGAAGATGGGCGGATGAACTTTCTTTTTAGATTTTCGTCAATGTATTGACGTAAGGTCTCAAGCTCAGTCTCTGAAAGTGGGAATATTCGCCCAAAGGGGACTTCTGCACCAGGCAACAACTCGATAGGACAGTCGTAAGGACGGTGTGGTGGTAAGGTATCGGCTTTTTTCTTGTCAAAGACATCGAGGAAATCATGGTAGACTGAAGGGACATTTGTGTTGGGAGTGGAGGCTGGCTGGACGGTGAGACAACTGGGAGAGGCTGAGGTCTCAGGCCTAATGCAGTGCTGACGGCAGTAACTTGATATAAAGGAGATACTCCCTGTGCCCCAGTCGATCTGTGGGCTGTGTGCCCTCAGCCAAGGGAGTCCCAAGATCACAGGAAACATCGGTGAACAAATAACATCCAGACAGAGGAACTCTCGATGGCCAGAATCCGTTGAGGTAAAGATAGGTAAAGTCTCTTGGGTAACAGGCCCAGAACAAGGTATCGATCCATCGGCCAAATGAATCTCAAGTCTTTGTTCCTTGTTCCGCAGAGGAATCTGGTAGTCCTTAGCAACGGAAATGTCCAAAAAACAACTACAAGCTCCGGAGTCGATTATGGCTGGGAATCTGACCTCTCCTTCTGCCAACTGTAAAGTAACATGAAGAACCAGGTGAGTGGAGGAGGGTCTCGGGACTCTGAGATGCAACAGGTTGCGGGGAGAGGGCCTACAGGGCCGGGTTGGACAACTGGAGAGAAAATGTCCGGCTGCTCCGCAATAGAAACAGAGATTCGCCTGTCGGCGATGAAGTCTTTCATTGGGAGTCAGGGCAGGGCGAACCATACCAACCTGCATAGGCCCCCTATTGGTCATGACTGAAGAGGAGGGCGCGTGAGCGGCTAGGGCCGTAGACTGTAAGTGAGAAGGCCGGCAGGCACGTTCAGACAGTCGCTCCCGCAGGCGCCTGTCCAGTTGAATGGCCAGTCGAATGAGCCCCTCCAAGGTGGCAGGGGCCTCCATTCGTGCTAATTCGTCCTTAATAGGGTCGGACAGGCCAAGGCGGAATTGGTGCCTGAGGGCGGCCTCGTTCCATCCCGTGTCTGAAGCCCAATTACGAAAGTCCACAGTATAGTCCTCTACAGGGCGTGGCCCTTGTCGTAGGGCATGGAGGGCTGCCTCTGCGGTGGCTGGACGTAGAGGATCATCATATAAAGTGGCCATAGCTTCGAAAAAGGAGTCCAAAGTATTGATGACAGGGTTCTTTTGTTCCCACAACTGATGAGCCCAGGATTGAGGTCCCTCAGACAGCAAAGTGATAACGAACCCCACTTTAACAGTTTCTAGGGAAAAAGTTCTTGGCTGCAGGGTCAGGTACAGGCTACAGGAGACTTTGAAAGCTCTGAACTTCTTTCGGTCGCCTGAGAAGCGTTCTGGAATGGGTACACGGGGCTCCGGAGGAGGAAACATCATCTGATTCGGAAGGCCGCTTTCTTGCTGTGAATAACGGTCCTGTAGGCTCGTCACCGCTTGCGTAAGGGCTGCGACCTGCTGGCACAGAGTCTCAAGCAGGGAAGCACCTCTGTCGGCCTCTAACACTTCTGGCTGCATGATACTGTCACGTACCTTACCCGAGGCCGAAGTGCTGAGAGGGCTTCCCGTACGACCAAGTGCAGAGCGCCCCCTGGAGGTAACGCAGGGGGTGCTCGGCCCAAAGATGCAAGGGTTGCCAGCTGAGACTTGGTGAGTGATGTTGAGGATCAGCTGTACACCAGGATACGTAGTCAGACCATGGGTACCACGGAAGTACCAGATGAAGAAGACTGGCAGGAAAACCCAGGGGCGGAGTCAGGAGCCAAGCCGGTAGTCATGCACGGGGGAGCAGGAGGAGACTGGAACAGGTCCGAAGGTTAGCTGCAGGTTATCTGCTGGAACAAGCAGACCGGGACAAGACAAAAGGATAAGCCGAGAGACAAGCCAGGGGTCATGCACGGAGAAGTCTGGTCAGGCAAGCCGGGTCGTCAACAGGAACAGGAACACCAAGAAACAGGAGCAAGGAACTTAGGATCATAACAAAGGCTGAAGATCATGCAGCAGTTGGTCGCTGCTGCAGCAAGCCTTAAATAGGGCACTGACGCCAGGAGTCCCGCCCGCATTGCGTGCGTACCGGTGCGCGCACATGCGTGGTGAAGAATACTGAATTCACAGCGTTGTTGCTCGTGTGCGCGCGCGTGTGCGTACTTGCGTGCGTGTGCGCGCGTCTGCGTGCGCATGCGCAACATGCTTGTTGGTCCGTGCATGACAAGTCTGTTAGTTCTTCCACGTTTGGTTCTCTGACACTATCTCTGTATCTATCTATCTATCTATCTCTGTATCTATCTATCTATCTATCTATCTATCTATCTATCTATCTATCTATCTATCTATCTATCTATCTATCTATCTATCTATCTATCTATCTATCTCTGTATCTATCTATCTATCTCTGTATCTATCTATCTATCTATCTATCTATCTATCTATCTATCTATCTATCTATCTATCTCTGTATCTATCTATCTATCTATCTATCTATCTCTGTATCTATCTATCTATCTATCTATCAATCTATCTATCTATCTATCTATCTATCTATCTATCTATCTATCTATCTATCTATCTATCTATCTATCTATCTATCTATCTATCTATCTCTGTATCTATCTATCTATCTATCTATCTATCTATCTATCTATCTATCTATCTATCTATCTATCTATCTATCTATCTATCTATCTATCTATCTATCTATCTATCTATCTATCTCTGTATC